>CM053029.1:9236150-9362277 GCA_028564925.1 Lithobates sylvaticus
CTCCCCCCCCCCCTCCCTCCCTCCCCCTCCCCCCCCCCCTCCCCCCCGATATCCCCCACCTATCCCCCCACCCCCCCCCCCCCCCCCCCCACATCCCCCCCCTCCCACCCCCCCCCAACCCTCCCCCCTCCCCCCCCCCCCCCCCTCCCCCCTCCCATCCCCCCATCCCCTCCCCCCTCCCTCCCCCCCCATCCCCCCCCCCCACATCCCCGCCCCTCATCCTACATATCCCCCTCCCCCCCCACCTAGCACAAATCCTCATCCTCCCACCACATATCCCCCCCCCGCCCCTCCCCCCCTCCCTCCCCCCTAAACCCTAGCAACACAATATCCCCCACCACCAGCACAAATCCTCATCCTCCCACCCGACCACATATCCCCCCCCACCTAGCACAAATCCTCATCCCAACCCCCCCCCCCCCCTCCCCACCACATATCCCCCCCCCCACCTAGCACAAATCCTCATCCTCCCACCACATATCCCCCCACCTAGCACAAATCCTCATCCTCCCACCACATATCCCCCCCCATATCACCTAGCACAAATCCTCCCATCCTCCCACCTAGCACAAATCCTCATCCCCACCCATATCCCCCCTCCCCACCTAGCACAAATCCTCATCCTCCCCACCACATATCCCCCACCTAGCACAAATCCTCATCCTCCCACCACATACCCCCCCCCACCTAGCACAAATCCTCATCCTCCCACCACATACCCCCCCCCCACCTAGCACAAATCCTCATCCTCCCACCACACATATCCCCCCCACCTAGCACAAACTAGCACAAATCCTCATCCTCCCACCACAAATACACCCCCCCCCCCCACCCCCCCCCTACAAAGCACCTAGCACAAATCACACCTCAGCAGTGGTGGGACAAGGTATTCCAGTGCCCAGGGCGAAGATGCCAAAATGCGCCCCCCCCCCCCCCCGGTCGCAGAGCACAGGGGTTGGAGCTAGTAGAAGCATTTGAGGCACACAAAAACACATGTGATGGTTGCAGAGTGCACCCGTATTAGTATTTACATTGCTTTGATGACGGCTTGGTTCGCGGTCAATAATGAGTAACCTGACTGCCCAGGGGGGATCTCTGAGGATTGTAAATGGGGCTCTAGAACTGATCTGTGGGCTGCAGCGCTGATCATTTTATTCTGACAGTGTTTTGTTTTGAGTGGATGCAGGAATATGTTCAGCTTGCTGGAAAACAAATAGCATGTACTAGGGTGGCACTGATACCGGTATCGTTGCTGATACTAAGCATTTGCAAGAGTACTTGTACTAGTGCAAATGCTCCAATATCTAAATCCAATACTTTCTGTGCGATTTGAGCTCATACAAAATGAATGGGCTCAAATCGCACTGTAAAGAATCACATGTGATTTGAACAGGAATGTGGTGCGATTCCTGTCTGAATCACATGCAGTTTCCCACACCTCTGCTGTGTGAATCCAATCTTGTCACAATGACTTCAGTCTGGGTTCACACAGCAGAGGTGCGGGAAACCACATGTGATTCAGACAGGAATCGCACCACATTCCTGTTCAAATCACATGTGATTCTTTACAGTGCGATTTGAGCCCACTCATTTTGTATAGGCTCAAACCGCACCACAAAGGTATTGGCAACTGGTGTCAGCGAGTACTTGAACCATTGGTACAAAACAGGTATTGGTGGAACCCTAGTGTGTACCCAGCTTTAGACAATGTGCCGGGGTGTCTAATGAACTCAAAGACAAAGCTCCTGGGCAAACAAATCTGCATAGGTGAGAATAAAGATAACAGGGAAAACATTTGTCACTGTTAGTACTTATGCACAAGAACACTATACTTTAGGTATAGCATACACTATACAATCTGATTGTACAATCTCTGCACAATCTCCTTTAGATTTACGAAAACTTTGTAATATATGGACAACCTAAACAATAATTTAAGTAGTATCCAATCAGGCAGGCCTTTGTACTACATAGTTGGTGGTAGATCCAAAAGATATTGTACAATCAGATTGTATGACGTATGGTAAGCTGGAGGCTGGCCATAGATGGATCGTTTTAATTTTTTTATCAGTCAGCGTCTGATCGAAAAAAAATTCATGTATCCCCCCCCCAATCCACACAACTAGGGTGGATGAGGGAATCCTTTCCGCTGAGACATCGATGTCGGTGCTGCAAATCTAAGGAAACATTTCTGCTGGTTGGAGAGAAGTTCATCATTAAATTGATGTCTCTTTAGCCGGAATGACTACAGAAGGATTGAGACTCGTCCCGTCCTCACTGGACCAGTTACATCCCCATCCATCTATGGCCGGGTATAGAAGCTCCTGTTTTCTTATGCCTGGGGAGCTCAGAAAGCCTCCATGTATAGGAGGAGTTCTTTAGGACCCATTCACATGTGGAGCAGACATGTATGTCCTGTGCAGGGCTCTTTTATCAATACAGAGATGGACGGGCATTGTGTGCATATCACTGTGCCAGCGTCACATTCACTTCTATTGGGACCCGCACCTGAATGTCACATTAGGATACAGAGGCTGTGTCCATGCAGTCTCATGTCCCAGTACATATGAATGGGGTGCTGATGCAGGGATGTGCACAACACCCATGTACCCCCGTGCTGATAAACGCCAGCACTGCATGGGAGATGGATGTTTGCACCTCGGGTGAATGGGCCCTTACTAAAAAAGAATCTGAAATAACAGGTGTCTCCACAACAATTAGCAGTGATATGAATCCTGAAAGTATGTTACTGTTACCTGTTGGCTGAGTAGAGGAGGTCTCAGCAGCACAGACACAGGAGAGAACAGCACTAAGTTTGGCTGTGCAGGTAGAGAAGAGGGGGTCAGAGAGAAGGGCGCAGGAGGGGAGGGGGTCAGAGAGAAGGGCGCAGGAGGGGAGGGGGTCAGAGAGAAGGGCGCAGGAGGGGAGGGGGCCAGAGAGAAGGGCACAGGAGGGGAGGGGGAGAGGGGGAGGGGAGGGGGTCAGAGAGAAGGGCACAGGAGGGGAGGGGGTCAGAGAGAAGGGCACAGGAGGGGAGGGGGGGCCAGAGAGAAGGGCACAGGAGGGGAGGGGGGGCCAGAGAGAAGGGCACAGGAGGGGAGGGGGTCAGAGAGAAGGGCACAGGAGGGGAGGGGGGGGTCAGAGAGAAGGGCACAGGAGGGGAGGGGGTCAGAGAGAAGGGCACAGGAGGGGAGGGGGGTCAGAGAGAAGGGCACAGGAGGGGAGGGGGTCAGAGAGAAGGACACAGGAGGGGAGGGGGGTCAGAGAGAAGGGCACAGGAGGGGAGGGGGTCAGAGAGAAGGGCACAGGAGGGGATGGGGTCAGAGAGAAGGGCACAGGAGGGGATGGGGTCAGAGAGAAGGGCACAGGAGGGGAGGGGGGTCAGAGAGAAGGGCACAGGAGGGGAGGGGGTCAGAGAGAAGGGCGCAGGAGGGGAGGGGGTCAGAGAGAAGGGCACAGGAGGGTATGGGGTCAGAGAGAAGGGCACAGGAGGGTATGGGGTCAGAGAGAAGGGCACAGGAGGGTATGGGGTCAGAGAGAAGGGCACAGGAGGGGAGGGGGTCAGAGAGAAGGGCGCAGGAGGGGAGGGGGTCAGAGAGAAGGGCGCAGGAGGGGAGGGGAGGGGGTCAGAGAGAAGGGCACAGGAGGGGAGGGGGGGGGTCAGAGAGAAGGGCACAGGAGGGGAGGGGGTCAGAGAGAAGGGCGCAGGAGGGGAGGGGGTCAGAGAGAAGGGCGCAGGAGGGGAGGGGGTCAGAGAGAAGGGCGCAGGAGGGGAGGGGGTCAGAGAGAAGGGCACAGGTGGGGAGGGGGGTCACTATACAGAGCAGGAATAGGCTCTCAGATCGTCTAGAGCAGGGAGAGATAACAGGAGGCTGGGGGGGGGGGGTGTGATCTCCCATAGACATCGGGACAGTGTGAGAGATAAATCAGGAGTGATAGAAATGAGTGGAGAGGGGGAGAGAAGCCGCTGTCCAGGAGAGGAAGAGTTGTATACATGTAGACAGTATCAGGAAAGTGCTGATACCTTCCCAAGTGCACGTGCCCTGCCTGCTCCACTCTACTGTTGCTGAAAGACTAGTACAGTGCACTGTGCAGGCAGGGAGCGGGGTGGGGGGGGCCGGGCCGGGTGAAGCTACGATCTACATGCAGGGACAAAGCCGCTCTCTGCCTGTGTTATGTGCTGCAGAATGGGAAGGCTTGTACCCAGCAAACTGCGCCCTCTTCTCACATTAAATCATCCCCCCGCCCAGGGCACATGCCCCTTCCGCCCACACCTGATGTAAGGGAGGACTCTGCTGGCAATGCCTGATGTAAGGGAGGACTCTGCTGGCAATGCCTGATGTAAGGGGGGACTCTGCTGGCAATGCCTGATGTAAGAAGGGACTCCGCTGGCAATGTCTGATGTAAGGGGGGACTCCGCTGGCAATGCCTGATGTAAGGGGGGACTCCGCTGGCAATGCCTGATGTAAGGGGGGACTCCGCTGGCAATGCCTGATGTAAGGGGGGACTCCGCTGGCAATGCCTGATGTAAGGGGAGGACTCTGCTGGTAATGCCTGATATAAGGAGGGACTCTGCTGGGGACATCTGATGGCATCTGGGTGCAGGCGACATGACAGGTGACACGCTCAGGGCTTCCACTGTTTCTGCATTATGGTGAGTTGAATAATTTCATTCTAAATTACAATGTAATAATCCTGACACCATAACATCCATGGTGGGGGGGGGGGGGCAGTATTAGATGTGGGGTGTATGTTATCGGTGGAGGGCAGTATTATATGTGGGGTGTATGTTATCGGTGGGGGGCAGTATTATATGTGGGGTGTATGTTATCGGTGGGGGGCAGTATTATATGTGGGGTGTATGTTATCGGTGGGGGGCAGTATTATATGTGGGGTGTATGTTATCAGTGGAGGGCACCGAGCAGTATTATGTGGGGTGTATGTGATCAGTGGAGGGCACTGAGCAGTATTATGTGGGGTGTATGTTATCGGTGGGGGGCAGTATTATATGTGGGGTGTATGTGATCAGTGGAGGGCACCGAGCAATATTATATGTGAGGTGTATGTTATCAGTGTGGGGGCAGTATTATATGTGGGGTGTATGTTATCGGTGGGGGCAGTATTATATGTGGGGTGTATGTTATCAGTGGAGGGCACCGAGCAGTATTATATGTGGGGTGTATGTTATCAGTGGGGGGCAGTATTATATGTGGGGTGTATGTTATCGGTGTGGGGGGGGCAGTATTATATGTGGGGTGTATGTTATCGGTGTGGGGGGGCAGTATTATATGTGGGGTGTATGTTATCGGTGGGGGGCAGTATTATATGTGGGGTGTAGGTTATTGGTGGGGGGCAGTAGTATATGTGGGGTGTATGTTATCAGTGGGGGGGCAGTATTATATGTGGGGTGTATGTTATCAGTGGGGGGGCAGTATTATATGTGGGGTGTATGTTATCGGTGTGGGGGGGGGGCAGTATTATATGTGGGGTGTATGTTATCGATGGGGGGGGGCAGTATTATATGTGGGGTGTAGGTTATCGGTGGGGGGGCAGTATTATATGTGGGGTGTATGTTATCGGTGGGGGGCAGTATTATATGTGGGGTGTATGTTATCGGTGTGGGGGGGGCAGTATTATATGTGGGGTGTATGTTATCAGTGGGGGGGGGGGCAGGCTTTGGTGAGCAGAGACCCCCCTTTACACCAGAGTCACAGCACAGTGTCAGGGGTGACAATGACAAATGGTTTCCATGGCTTGCTTAGGGCCCCAGGGAGGTCGGGATTTGCACTGAGTGTAATGAAGCAGAATAAGAGTGTAACCCGCACATTTTCAACACAACAATCAGTGAAAACCTACCCCAAAACTTCCCTAATCCTTAATTCCCTTCCATCTCTATCTGTTCCTTACTTTCGGTTATCTAACCTACACTAGTATAGAACTCGCTAAACGTAACACGAAGGGCGCACCTGCATAGATCCGCATTCAACAACTTCTGTGTAAATCAGCCCCAGGCTTTCACAAACCATAGAGATGAGTCATAGATGTTCTGGTGTTTTTCCTTTGTATCTGGGCTGTAGCCCATCTGCTTCAAGGTTGGATGTGTTGTGTGTTCAGAGGTGGTATTCTGCACACCTTGGGTGTAACGAGAGGTTATTTTGAGTTATTGTTGCCTTTCTATTTCAACCCAGTCTGCCCATTCTCCTCTGACATCAACAAGGCATTTTCCTCCACACAACTGCCGCTCACTGGATATTTTCTCTTTGTCGGACCATTCTCTGTAAACCCGAGAGATGGTTGTGCGTGAAAATCCCAGTAGATCAGCAGATTTTGAAATACTCAGACCAGTCTCACCAACAACCATGCCACATTCTAAGTCACTTAAATCCCCTTTTTTTCCCCCATTCTGATGCTCAGTTTGAACTTCATCAAGTCGCCTTCACCACATCTAGATGTCTAAATGCATTGAATTGCTGCCATGTGATTGGCTGATTAGCAGTTTGTGTTACCAAGTAGACATGGGAACCGTCAAAAAATTTGTTTTGTTTCGTTACGTTTCGTAAAAATAAAAATTCGTAATTCGTGTACGAATTCCGTTCGAATCCTTAAAAAAAATTCTAATCGTTACGAATCGTTACGAATCGTTAATAATCACTTGCGGCTAATGAATTGCCGGTTCCCGTAACACAAAGAATAATATAAAATCCAACTACTAAATATCGAATTTCAACTAATACGAAAGAAATTATTATAGCGGATATAACGAATGCTTTGCTGCGTCTGACAGGTCTTTTATAACGGAGGGCACCTGGTGACCCCGCCCCCCTCTGACGTCATGGGGAAAGCCATAGGGAAGTCCCCATGTCGTCCCCGTGCGTCAGAGGGGGGCGGGGTCACCAGGTGCCCTCCGTTTATAAAAGACCTGTCACACGCAGCGAAGCCTCACACAGCGGGAGCCTCCCATTGCGAGGAGCGGCCCGACAGAAGAACAGACGCCGACGCCATGGAAGAAGATGCCGGATGAGAAGACCAGAGCAAGAAGAAGCGGATCGGAGGAAGAAGAAGATGGAAGAAGATGGAAGAAGATGATGGAAGAAGATGCCGGAAGGAGAAGATGAAGAAACCGAAGGATGAAGAAAGGAAGAAGGAAGACCAGAAGAAAGAAGATTTTAATAAAGGAATTGTCAAAGACCGTCTCCTGTCATTTTTATAATTTTTGTCACTTTTTTGGTGAAATGGTAGGGGTACTTTTGTACCCCCTTACCATTTCACATGGGGGGGGATCTGGGGGTCCCCTTGTTAAAGGGGGCTTCCAGATTCTGATAAGCCCCCCCGCCCGCAGACCCCCACAACCAATGGCCAGGGTTGTGGGGAAGAGGCCCTTGTCCTCATCAACATGGGGACAAGGTGCTTTGGGGGGTCACAGATCCCCAAAGCACCCTCCCAATGTTGAGGACATGTGACCTGGTACGGTTCAGGAGGGGGGGGGGGGGCGTTCTCGTCCCCCCTCTTTTCCTGTGGCCTGCCAGGTTGCGTGCTCCGATAAAGGGTCTGGTATGGATTTTGAGGGGACCCCATGCCATTTTTTTTTCTGCCCGGGGTTCCCCTTAAAAATCAATCCCAGACCTGAAGGGTCTGGTATGGATATTTAAGGGGGACCCCACATCATTTTTTTTTTTTAATTTGAAGTGGGGTTCCCCTTAATATCCATAGCAGCAGACCTGAAGGGCCTGGTTATTGAATTTGGGGGACCCCCACGCTTTTTTTTTTTTTATCAATGATTTTCAATGAATGACTGTTCTCTGTGTTACGGGAGCCGACAATTCATTAGCCGCGAGTGATTTTAAATAGCTTATTTTCCTGCAAAAATTACACTTTGTCATTCAAATCATTCAAATTCAATCAAATCATTCGTTATATCCGCTATAATAATTTCTTTCGAATTAGTTGAAATTCGATATTTGGTAGTTGGATTCAAATAATTTGGAGCCGAAATTCATAAACTGAATTTTTCCTGCAAAAATGACACTTTGTCATTCGAATCATTCGAATTCAATCGAATCATTCGTTATATCCACCGGATCCCTGAACCTGAGCGGCAGGAAATTGAGAGAGTTTCCCCGGAGCGCCGTCCGCCAGGACCTCAGTGACACCACCCAGGCCGATCTGTCTCGGAACAGGCTGTCGGAGATTCCTGCTGAGATCTGCCATTATGTTTCCCTGGAAAACCTAAATCTTTACCAGAACTGTATCCGCTATGTGCCAGAAGCTACTCTTAACCTACAAGCCTTGACCTTCCTTAATCTCAGTCGAAACCAACTTACTTCACTTCCGGGGCACATCTGCAGTCTACCTCTGAAAGTTCTTGTAGCAAGTAACAACAAGCTGGACTCCTTGCCAGAGGAGATTGGTCTTCTAAAACACCTGACAGAACTGGATGTGAGTTGCAATGAGATCCAGACAATTCCTATACAAATTGGCAAATTAGAATCTTTACGTGATCTCAATATTAGAAGAAACCACTTGCTGCAGCTGCCAGAGGTGTTACACTATGTGGCCCTCCATTTGTTTTCTCATACACTATGTTACCGCGCTGGTGGAGTATTGATCAGGGGATGCTGGATAGAGGATCTGGTCTTATTTCCGCGCTGGTGGATGGTCTGATGTTGGAGGAGAAGGCCCATATTGGTTAAACTACAGGCATATTTAAAGCAGTGTTCTGGTGAGTGCAGCCCCATAAGGGGACGATTCTCGCACAAGGTGAAAACGCATGGTGACCGGATCACTCAAAATATCACCAAATTTTGAACTGTTTATTTATACCAACTGGGAACTGTCACTTGGTGGATTTCTGCAGATTGGCTTGATCAGATCGACAAGCATTGTTTTATGTGGACTGGAGACAGATTTTTATATTTATTTATTTATTTATTGATCATCTTTTTCACCATATATTGGTTCACTTTGATTCTTTTATGCACTTATTGGAATTTTTATCACTCTCACTTGATTCATATGTTTTTTATATATATATACATATTTTTTTATATATACATAGTCTAGTGAGATATATGGTTATCTACTCTAAGTGTGTATATTAATGTTTTTTCATTCACTTGAAAAAAATCTTAAATAGCGCTGCTACAAACTTCTATTTGAGGGGACGAAGCACGGTCCACCCAACGTTGTTTGTATTTTTCTATCATTCGTTAGATCCGCTATAATAATTTCTTTTGAATTAGTTGAAATTCGATATTTGGTAGTTGGATTTGAATAATTCGGAGCCAAATTTTTTTTTGCTTTCGAAGGAACGCTTTTAAATGCAACTGCCTAAAAACGGTAATAAACGAGACTGTGTACATGGTCACATAGGATAACATTGCATGCGTTCAGGGGCAGTTGAAAAAGGCATCCAACTGCCTCTGAACGTGCGTTTAGCAGCGTCCCGTGTACAAGGGGCCCAAGATAAACAGATTTTTTGGGATGAGTATTTATGAAACAGACATGAGAAATGAGATGAGGCACTTTTCTTTTTTTTAACCACTTCAATACCGGGCCTATTCTGGCACTTCTCTCCTTCATGTAAAAATCATAAATTTTTTGCTAGAAAAATTACTCAGAACCCCCAAACATTACATATATATTTTTTTAGCAGACACCCTAGGGAATAAAATGGCGGTCATTGCAACTTTTTATCTCACACGGTATTTGCGCAATAATTTTTCAAACACCTTTTTTTTGAAAAAAAAAAAAACAGTTTTGTGAATTAAAAAATAACAAAACAGTAAAGTTAGCCCCATTTTTTTATATAATGTGAAAGATGATGTTACGCCGAGTAAATAGATACCTAACATGTCACGCTTCAAAATTGCGCACAATCATGGAATGGCGCCAAACTTCGGTACTTAAAAATCTCCATAGGCGACGATTAATTTTTTTTTTTTTTACAGGTTACCAGTTTAGAGTTACAGAAGAGGTCTAGGGCTATAATTGTTGCACGCGCACTAACGCATGCGGCGATACCTCACATGTGTGGTTTGAACGGCGTTTACATATGTGGGCAGGGCTTACGTGTGTGTTTGCTTCTGAGCGCGAGCACACAGGGACAGGGGCGTTTACATTTTTTTTTTATATATTTATTTATTTTATTTTACTTAATTTTTTTATTTTTACACTTTTAAAAAAAAAATAAAACATTTTGATCACTTTTATGCCCCGTACACACGGTCGGAAAATCCGACCACAAAATCCATCGGATTTTTTCCGACGGATTTTGTCCGACACTGGTGTACACACGGTCGGACAAAGTTGTCGGAAAATCCGATCATTCTGAACGTGGTGACATTCGTTGCCTACGACGGGACTACGTAGAGGCTAGTAGCCAATAGCTTTGGTCTTGTAATGTGATCTGAGCATGCGTGGCACTTTGTCCGTCGGAATTCGCTGCACACGATCGGATTTGGTGTGATCGGACTTTGTTGTCGGAAAATTTGAGAGCAGGAGATAAAACTTTGTCCGTCGGAAAATCTGATGTAAAAAGTCCGATGGAGCCCACACACGGTCAAAATTTCCGACAACATTGTCCGACCATGTGTACGGGGCATTATTCTTATTACAAGGAATGTGTACATCCCTTGTAATAGGAATCTATGTGACAGGTCCTCTTTATGGAGAGATGTGGGGGTCAATAAGACCTCCCACATCTCTCCTCCAGGCTGGAAAACATGAGATCGGTAAAAAGAAAATTCATTGATCTCATGCTGATAACCGCGATTGCGGCTTTGTTTACTTCATAACGTCACGCCCGGGCCTCCGACGGTCATAGAGATGACTGGTGACCATCTGGTCATGGGAAATCTCTATGCTCGTCATCCGGCGGCGGGCGATTCTTTCTCCGGGCCCCCGATGGCACGGGAGAGCCCAGAGAAGCACCGGATGGTGGCGGGAAGGGGGGGACGTCCTCTCCCGTTGCCTATTAGAACGATCAAGCGATGGAATTGCCGCTATGATCGTTCTTATGGTGCACAGAATCGCCGGCCGGAAAGATTGATATCTGAATGGTACCTGTAGCTATAGACATCATTCAGATATCCCCCCTGAAAGGCAAGGAGGTCATTTTACTATGGCCGGGTAATGAAGTGGTTAACAGAGCAAAAGGGAGAAAATAAAGGTTCCTTGTTAACCACTTGCCGACCGCCCCATGTAGATATACGTCGGCAGAATGGCACGTACAGGCAGAACCACGTACCTGTACGTGCCATTCTTTAGGCGGTTGGGGGGTCCGATCGGACCCCCCTCCGCCGGCGGGGACGGTCGGCATCGCTTCAGGAGCGATCCGGGACGAGGGGACGGCCAGTGGTTTCTGGCCACCCCCTCGCGATCGCTCCTGGCGAATGAAAAGCTTCCCCTTCCTGTCTATTGTATAGACAGGAAGGCGGAAGTGATGTCACGCTCGGTGCGCCGGTCTATGTGACCGGAGACGCCGAGCGGCGAACATGTTAAGGTTAGTGCACAACACTACACTGACACCAGTACAGTTAGGCACACAAAACACCCCCCTGTCACCCCCTGATCACCCCCCAGATCACCCCCTCCCCCCCCAGTCACAGTGTCACTAATTGCAGTGATCATTTATTTACTGATCACTGCATTTAGTGTCAGTGTGACTGTAATAACTGTCAGGGCAGTTAGTTTTAGGTCCTAGGTAGCCCCCTACCCCCCCCTAATAAAGGTTTAACCCCCTGATTGCCCCTAGTTAACCCCTTCACCCCCTTTTGCCAGTGTCACTAAGCGATCGTTTTTCTGATCGCTGCATTGTGTCGCTAGGTAACCATTTTTTTTTTATTTTAACCGCCATGTTTTATATAGGTTCATAAATAGTTTTATAGGTCAGGTACCCCCATATTACAACCTAAATAAAGGTTTTAACCCCCTGATTGCCCCTAGAGTTAACCCTTTCACCAGTAATCACCGTATAACTGTCACTGGTGACGCTGGTTAGCCAGTTAGTTATTTCGTTATTTAGGTTCCCCGTCAGGTTTTTATATAGCGTCAGGTACCCCCATATATTACCTAATAAAGGTTTAACCCCCTGATTGCCCCTAGTTAACCCTTTCACCCCCTTTTGCCAGTGTCACTAAGCGATCGTTTTTCTGATCGCTGCATTAGTGTCGCTAGGTAACCAGTTTTTTTTTTAGGTTAACCGCCATGTTTATATAGGTTCATAAATAGGTTTATAGGTCAGGTACCCCCATATTACAACCTAAATAAAGGTTTTAACCCCCTGATTGCCCCTAGAGTTAACCCTTTCACCAGTGATCACCGTATAAAATGTCACTGGTGACGCTGGTTAGCCAGTTAGTTATTTCGTTATTTAGGTTCCCCGTCAGGTTTTTATATAGCGTCAGGTACCCCCATATATTACCTAATAAAGGTTTAACCCCCTGATTGCCCCTAGTTAACCCTTTCACCCCCTTTTGCCAGTGTCACTAAGCGATCGTTTTTCTGATCCCTGCATTAGTGTCGCTAGGTAACCAGTTTTTTTTTGTATTACTGTTACGGGTGACGCTGGTTAGTTAGCTTGTTTTTTATACTGTCAGGGCACCCGCCATTTATTACCCAATAACGGTTTAACCCCCTGATCGCCCGGCGGGTGATATCAATTAGGTTTTAGGGTCAAATAAGGTCTGCGTCGCCCCAGGTTAGTGCCAGTACCGCAAACACCCACGCGCAAAGCATACACCTCCCTTAGTGGTATAGTATCTGAACAGATCAATATCTGATCTGATCAGATCTATACTAGCGTCCCAGCAGTTTAGGGTTCCAAAAAAACGCATTGTTAGCGGGATCAGCCCAGATACCTGCTAGCACCTGCGTTTTCCCCCTCCGCCCAGCCCAGCCCACCCAAGTGCAGTATCGATCGATCACTGTCACTTACAAAACACTAAGCACACATAACTGCAGTGTTCGCAGAGTCAGGCCTGATCCCTGCGATCGCTAACATTTTTTTTGTGGTAGCGTTTTGATTCAGTCGCTAACAGTCAGGAGCTTTTTTACCTGTGAATCTCAAAAAAATAAAAAAAACAAAAATAGTTGTCGTTTTATTGTTCTCTCTCTCTCTCTCTATTGTTGCTCTTTTTTTACTCCATTCTATTCTGCAATGTTTTATTATGTTTTATCATGTTTTATCATGCTTGCTTTTCAGGTATGTAATTTTGTTTACTGTGTTTTAGTGTTAAGCATTTTTTTGTTTTCAGGTGCGCCATTCAGTTGCAGCGCGGATTTATTAATCTTGACAGCAACAGCGTTTGCTCCCACGATACATAAAGCCGCGACTCCAACGCTGTAGGAGGTGATTTCACCACCACAGTTAAAAAAAAGAGCATATATGCCGAAGCATGGGGGCAGCAGGGGGCGGGGAGGAGCGATTGGCTCCTAATGCCACGTACATACGGTCGAAATTCCGACCGTGTGTACACGGCATAACTTTTGCGGGAGGATGCCCCCATGCATCGGCATATATAAATGGTGCATGTATGCCCATCATTAGAAGTGGGTGGATGAAGGGAGGTATTCTAATGGTGGGCATACCCACCAATCAATCTCTTTTTTTCGTTCAGCCAAGAGGCTGCATGAAAAAAAAAAAGATTACAATATATGTCCAGTATGTTGCTGGACTTTGAATGGTTATACCAGAATGATGCCTGCAGGTTTAGGTATCATCTTGGTATCATTCTTTTCAGCCAGTGATCGGCTTTCATGTAAAAGCAATTCTAGCGGGTAATTAGCCTCTAGACTGCTTTTACAAGCAGTGGGAGGGAATGTCCCCCCTCCCGGATATAAACCGCGCCATTGGGAAATTGGGAAAGCATTTTATCACACCAATCTTGGTGTGGTCAGATGCTTTGAGGGCAGAGGAAAGATCTAGGGTCTAATAGACCCCAATTTTTTCAAAAAAAGAGTACCTGTCACTGCCTATTGCTATCATAGGGGATATTTACATTCCCTGAGATAACAATAAAAATCATAACAAAGAAAAAAAATGGAAGGAACAGTTTAAAAATAGAATAAAAAAGCTAAATAAATAAAAAAAAAAAAAAAAAAAAAAAAAAAAAAAAGCACCCCTGCCCCCCCTTCTCTTGCGCAAAGGCGTACACAAGCGTTGGTCTGGCGTCATATGTAAACAGCAATTGCAGCATGCATGTGAGGTATCACCGCGAAGGTCAGATCGAGGGCAGTAATTTTAGCAGTAGACCTCCTCCGTGAATCTAATGTGGTATCATGTAAAGGCTTTTAAAGGCTTTTAAAAATGTATGTAGTTTGTCGCCACTGCGTGTTTGTGCGCAATTTTAAAGCATGTCGTGTTTGGTATCCATGTACTCGGCCTAAGATCATATTTTTTATTTCATCAAAAATTTGAGCAATATAGTGTGTTTTAGTGCATTAAAATAAAAAAAAGTGTATTTTTTCCACAAAAAATGCGTTTGAAAAATCGCTGCGCAAATACTGTGTGGAAAAAAAAAATGCAACACCCACCATTTTAATCTGTAGGGCCTTTGCTTTAACAATATATATAGTGTTTGGGGGTTCAACGTAATTTTCTTGCAAAAAAAAAATATGTTTTCATGTAAACAAAAAGTGTCAGAAAGGGCTTTGTCTTCAAGTGGTTAGAAGAGTGGGTGACGTGTGACATAGGCTTCTAAATGTTGTGCATAAAATGCCAGGACAGTTCAAACCCCCCCCAAATGACCCCATTTTGGAAAGTAGACACCCCAAGCTATTTGCTGAGAGCAATGTTGAGCCCATTAAATATTTTTTTTTTTTGTCCCAAGAGATTGAATAATGAAAAAAAAAAAATATATATATTTTTTTTACAAAAAGTTGTCACTAAATGATATATTGCTCAAACATGTCATGGGCATATGTGGAAATACACCCCAAAATACATTCTGTTGCTTCTCCTGAGTACGGGGATACCACATGTGTGGGACTTTTTGGGAGCCTAGCTGCGTACGGAACCCCAAAAACCAAGCACCGCCTTCAGGCTTTCTAAGGGAGTAATTTTTTTATTTCACTTCTCACTGCCAATCACAGTTTCGGAGGCCATGGAATGCCCAGATGGCATAAAACCCCCCAAAATGACCCCATTTTGGAAAGTAGACACCCCAAGCTATTTGCTGAGAGGTATTGTGAGTATTTTGCAGATGTCGCTTTTTGTCACAAAGTTTTGAAAATTGAAAAAAGAAAAAAAAAAATTTTTTTTCTTTACTTTCTTCATTTTCAAAAA
Organism: Lithobates sylvaticus; assembly: GCA_028564925.1. NCBI lineage: Eukaryota > Metazoa > Chordata > Amphibia > Anura > Ranidae > Lithobates > Lithobates sylvaticus. The sequence goes on from CM053029.1 coordinate 9,251,434, forward strand.
CAAATGAGAGCTGTAAAATACTCACCATGCCTCTCAACAAATAGCTTGGGGTGTCTACTTTCCAAAATGGGGTCATTTGGGGGGGTTTTGTGCTATTTTGGCATTTTATGGCCTTCGAAACTGTGATAGGTAGTGAGGAGTGAAATCAAAAATTTGCACCCTTAGAAATCCTGAAGGCGGTGCTTGGGTTTCGGGGCCCCGTACGCGGCTAGGCTCCCAAAAAGTCCCACACATGTGGTATCCCCATACTCAGGAGAAGCAGCAAAATGTATTTTGGGGTGCAATTCCACATATAACTATGGCATGTGTGAGCAATATATCATTTAGTGACAACTTTTTGAAAAAAAAAAAAATTTTTTTATTTTTGTCTTTATTCAATCACTTGGGACTAAAAAAAAAAAATATTCAATGGGCTCAACATGCCTCTCAGCAAATAGCTTGGGGTGTCTACTTTCCAAAATGGGGTCATTTGGGGGGGTTTTGTACTTCTCTGCCATTTTAGCACCTCAAGAAATGAAATAGGCAGTCATAAATTAAAAGCGGTGTAAATTCCAGAAAATGTACTCTAGTTTGTAGACGCTATAACTTTTGCGCAAACCAATAAATATACGCTTATTGGCATTTTTTTTACTAAAGACATGTGGCTGAATACATTTTGGCCCAAATGTTTGACTAAAATTGAGTTTATTAGATTTTTTTTATAACAAAAAGTAGAAAATCTCTTTTTTTTTCAAAATTTTCGCTCTTTTTTTTTTTTTTTTTTTTTTTTTTTTTCCGTTTATATCGCAAAAAATAAAAATCACAGAGGCAATCAAATACCATCAAAAGAAAGCTCTATTTGGGAAGAAAAGGACGCAAATTTGGTTACAAAATTGCATGACCGCACAATTACCAGTTAAAGTAGTGCAGTGCGAAATTGAAAAAAGACCTCTGGTCCTTAAGCTGACAATTGGTCCGGGGCTGAAGTGGTTAATGTGTCTTAAGCCTCATATACCTCATATGCTGAATTTTCACCATCCGAGTCACCGACCACCATTAGGTCATCAGAAAGTATCTAAAAAATAAATAAAAAAAGGTTACAGTGTCCTTTTCAGTGACCTCAAAGAAAATAAGACTCTTATTGTACAGAAATCTATGAGATACTAATCAGGGACGTTTTTTCCACTGGGCATGCTGGGCAGTTGCCCGGGGGCCCCACTTGTCTGGAGGGCCCCATCCAGGGCTGATCCTCAGTGCTGCAATCTGCTGCTTAAATTGACTGACTGCACTGGTTGCTCACTTCGCCGGCCGGCATCTACCTAGCAACCAATGACGTCAATCAGAGGCCTCCCCAACATTCATAGCGCACCGCGGCTGCCCCAGTGGCTAGTGAACAGGCTCTGCCCACCTTTGCCATGTTCTTCAGACAGCATGGAGAGGGAGCGTAGCGGATAGACGGCCCTTGATAGCTGGCGCTGCCTTGCTGCTGTGAGTGACACACAGTACTGCACCAGGCGGGCGGCCTCAAGTAAGTCTAACAATGTCTACTTAAGTAAGTTCAAGTTGTGCATCAAACACAGCCACTGTCTGTGCCCCTCAAAAGCTGCCACTGTGCCCCTCAAAAGCTGCCACTGTGCCCCTCAAAAGCTGCCACTGTGCCCATCAAACGCTGCCACTGTGCCCATCAAACGCTGCCACTGTGCCCATCAAACACAGCCACTGTGCCCATCAAACGCTGCCACTGTGCCCATCAAACACATCCACTGTGCCCATCAAACGCTGCCACTGTGCCCATCAAACGCTGCCACTGTGCCCATCAAACGCTGCCACCGTGCCCATCAAACGCTGCCACCGTGCCCATCAAACGCTGCCACCGTGCCCATCAAACGCTGCCACCGTGCCCATCAAACGCTGCCACCGTGCCCATCAAACGCTGCCACTGTGCCCATCAAATGCTGCCACTGTGCCCATCAAATGCTGCCACTGTGCCCATCAAACTCCTGTTATATTGTCCAAACGTTGTGTTAATGTTTTTTGTTGGAAGTACCAACAAATATAGCCTTATTGATAATTTGCATTTTTATTCTCGTGCCCCAGTGCACTGTATTCAGGGCCCCAGTGCACTCTATTCAGGGCCCCAGTGCACTGTATTCAGGGCCCCAGTGCACTGTATTCAGGGCCCCAGTGCACTCTATTCAGGGCCCCAGTGCACTCTATTCAGGGCCCCAGTGCACTCTATTCAGGGCCCCAGTGCACTCTATTCAGGGCCCCAGTGCACTCTATTCAGGGCCCCAGTGCACTGTATTGCCCGGGGGCTTATAACGCTCTTAAGATGGCCCTGATACTAACACGCCTCTGTGAGGATGGGCCTTCCCAGCCATGTCATATTCCACATGTATCCCTCCTGATATCATCCCACCAAAGGGGCTCCGACTAGGTTTGCTTGGGAGGGGAGCTTTGTATGTTCTTGTAGCAAAATGTAACTGTGAACTGGAATTATGTGTGATGAGGATCCAACTCTCCCCCGCTGGTGCTTAGATCAGGGATGACACATTTGCTTGGAATCGAGGAGCCAGATAAAAAAGTTAGGAGCCAGGTTTTTTTTTTTTTTTTTTTAACGACCGACAAAGCTTTATTTTTAATATAAAAATGAAGCAATCTTACATTTACACAGAACGACAACTAGAACGAATGTGACTGCTTTTATTTCCTGCCTTGCAGGGACACAAGACCGCCATATCCCCGCTAAGGGGTCCGATCGGGTCCGCCTGAAAAACTGGCATGTGAACCTGATCAGACGGCCTGTGTGACCCCCAGATCTCATATTTAAGAGGTTCTGTCATGCTTGTTTTCTATTACAATGTTTACATTCCTCGGGTTAGAAATAAGAAGGCACACTTTTTTTTTTTTTTTCTCAAAAGAACAGTAAAAAAATAAAAGTTCAAATAAATAAGAACATTTTTTTTTTTTAAACACGCCCCGTCCCGCGTGCAGAAGCGACCGCATCTGTGAGCAGCGCCCGCATATGAAAGCGGTGTTCAAACCACACATGTGAGGTATCGCCGCGATCGGTAGAGCGAGAGCAATAATTCTTCCCCTAGACCTCCTCTGTAACTCAAAACATGCAACCTGTAGATTTTTTTTAACGTTGCCTATGGTGATTTTTAAAGGTTAAAAGTTTGTCGCCATTCCACGAGCGGGGCGCAATTTTGAAGCGTGACATGTTGGGTATCAATTTACTGAGAGCAACATCATCTTTCACAATGTAAAAACAAAATTGGGCTAACTTTACTGTTGTCTTATTTTTTAATTAAAAAAAGTATTTTTTTCCCAAAAAAAGTGCGCTTGTAAGTCCGCTGCGCAAATACGGTGTGACAGAAAGTATTGCAAGGACCGCCATTTTATTCTCTAGGCAGGGGTCTCAAACTGGCGGGCCTCCAGCTGTTCCGAAACTACAAGTCCCATGAGGCATTGCAAGGCTGACAGTTACAAGCATGACTCCCACAGGCAGAGGCATGATGGGACTTGTAGTTTCGCAACAGCTGGAGGGCCCCCAGTTTGAGACCTCTGCTCTAGGGTGTTAGAATAAAAAAATATAAGTAAAGGAGATGGGTGGGCAGTGAAAACAGGCAGGGAAACTCCATTAGCATTGCTGGGTGTCATACCAATGGCCACCATAAGAGGGTGCCAGAGTCCAGAAGGAACCCTAGGAATGCAGAAGGCCGCAAAGCCGCAGCCTCAATTACCAGCCGGCGCGGAGACAGGATGCCCCTGCTGTGCTACCCCGGGTGCCAGGTCGCTAATTCTAGTGGCAAATGGGACCTGGTGCCCGGGGTTTGTCGAGCCCTGCTTTAATATATTTGGGTATAAAGTGAGTCCCCGGAGCATCAGGCTGCTAGCCGTTTGAGCAGGGACGGCATGACAGTGATGGACTTTAGCAGCTCCACCTTAAAGCGGTGTGTCAGGTTAAAAAAAAAAATTTAAAAGTCAGCAGCTAAAAAAAAGTCGCTGCTGACTTTTAATAAGTACACTTACCTTCCCAGGGCGCCCGCGATGCTGTTCGTGGAGGCCGAGATGTCCCTCGGCGTTCCGGATCCAGCGCCGCCATCCTCAGTGAGGGAAACGGCTTTGCGCGGCCTACTGCGCATGCGCGAGCGGGATTTGTGAATGGGGAACGCAATGTGTTGTGGCACACAGTTCCCATAACACACTGCACCCCATTCCATAGAAGACGGAAGGAGAGAAGATCACTGCGGCGCTGGAGGAGGCAGATTAGGACAATCTGCCTAGCAACAGCCATTTCTGGTAAGTAAAAAAAAATATATATTTTTTTTTTCATTTGAAATTGTTATTAACATTTTTAAAAGTTTTTGTTTTCAGGGTGTCCCACCACTTTAAGAGGTGTCTGTGCTGGGCCACCTTAAGAAAAGGGGAGTGGTTTTAGAGCAGGACGGCTCAGTGGGGAAAAATGTATTGCAGAAGGGAAGTGACGTCAGTCAGCTACATGCGGTGGTAGGAATCATTCCCTAGGAGGGTTGGTTTGGGTACATGTTTTTTCCTTGGCGGGCGGTTTTTTCTTGGGTCGTTATAAAAGGTAAAGAAGTACATGTATGGTAACATGGAGTACTCATCCATTGGATGGGAGGGTATAGTGTACTTCCGGGTTAAGAAGGGTTTAACCCGGAAGGGTAAAAAGGTTATGTCACTGATGACAGTTGAGTACCGCCTCAGAGTCCGGGGTTTGCTGACTGGAGGCAAGAGTTTAAAAGTTAAAACGTAGTGGTTTCAGTGAGAGTGTTGGGGTTTCTCCCCATAATTTATAAAGACCCAGTTAACAAGGAGTGTTAAAATGGTTAAAAGAGTTTGAAGTGTTTACAGTTTAAATAAAAGGCCTGACGGCCATTTTACTCCACACCTCGTCAGTCTCTTATTATAAGATGGTACATGTTGGGTTTTTAGCATATGCAGTTTATAGCGTGTATAAGTCCTACATATGTCATGTATGTGCTTGTTGTGGCTGGGAGCTGGCTCTGTAGTCACTGTCTGTGTCATATAGTTCCTGAGGTAAATGCAGCTGTTTCTTGTCAGCGGTGCCTTAGCTGTGTGAGGAGAATTGGACTGAACCATATTACAGGAGCCTCTGAGAGGATTTTCCTTGTGGCTTTTCACTTTTGTTTTGCCTCGGGCAGCTCCCAAAACCATTCTATTTCCTTCACAGGGTATTAAGGAGGATATTAGTTTGCTGTTTGTTTAGTTACCCGGCCATTCGGGCGTCTGTGGTGGCCACAAAGTCCCGGGAAGAACAGAGCCTCAGCGGGACATGTCTGTCGCTGTCCGCTCCACTAGGGTTGCCACCTTTTCCTCAAGCCAAACCCGAACACTTTAGCGGCGCATGGTAATTTTTTTTGTGGTATACACTATAGGATTTTAAAGACCTGGAGGAGAGCAATAATGCGTCACGCTTAGGCTGGTTTCACACTGGGGCGGTGCGGGGCGGCGACGGTAAAGCAGCGCTATATTTAGCGCTGCTTTACCATCATTTTACCCGCGGTATGCGGCCGCTAGCGGGGTGGTTTTAACCCCCGCTAGCGGCCGCAAAAGGGTTAAAAACCTCCGCAAAGCGCCGCTGCAGCGGCGGTTTGCGGGCGGTATCCCGCGGTTTCCCATTGATTTCAATGGGAAGGAGCGGTATAGGAGCGGTAAATACACCGCTCCTTCACCGCTCCAAAGATGCTGCTAGCAGGACTTTTGTTGGGTCCTGCTAGCGCACCGCTCCAGTGTGAAAGCCCGCCGGCTTTCACACTGGAGTGAATGGGGCCGGTTTTTTCAGGCGGTGTACAGGCGCTATTTTTAGCGCTGTACCGCCTGAAAACCGCCCCAGTGTGAAAGGGGCCTTAGTGTGGATGGTAACTACTGGTACCATCCACTGCTCTACTGACACCGTCCACTGCCCTACTGACACCGTCCACTGCCCTACTGACACCGTCCACTGCCCTACTGACACCGCCCTCTGCTCTACTGACACCGTCCTCTGCCCTACTGACACCGTCCTCTGCCCTACTGACACTGCCCTCTGCTCTACTGACACCGTCCACTGCCCTACTGACAACGCCCTCTGCTCTACTGACACCGTCCTCTGCCCTACTGACACCGCCCTCTGCCCTACTGACACCGTCCACTGCCCTACTGACACCGCCCTCTGCTCTACTGACACCGTCCTCTGCCCTACTGACACCGTCCTCTGCCCTACTGACACCGTCCTCTGCCCTACTGACACCGTCCACTGCCCTACTGACACCATCCACTGCCCTACTGACACCGCCCTCTGCTCTACTGACACCGTCCACTGCCCTACTGACACCGTCCTCTGCCCTACTGACACCGTCCACTGCCCTACTGACACCGTCCACTGCCCTACTGACAACGCCCTCTGCTCTACTGACACCGTCCTCTGCCCTACTTACACCGTCCACTGCCCTACTGACACCGCCCTCTGCCCTACTGACACCGTCCTCTGCCCTACTGACACCGTCCACTGCCCTACTGACACCGTCCACTGCCCTACTGACACCGCCCTCTGCTCTACTGACACCGTCCTCTGCCCTACTGACACCGTCCACCTCCCTCCCCACAGACTCCCTTCCCTTATATCGGGTCCCCCCCCCTCGATTAGATCAGGGAACCCACCCATCAGTGTCCCCTGCCCCGAAAGACCCCCATTAGACTGCCTTACCGAGAGCCGCTTCAAGCCAGGAAGTGTGGGAGCCGGAGTTTGGGGGTGGAGCTCCTCTATTGTAGTGCTGTTTTCCTTCCTTCCATTGTGTGGGAGCCTTGGGGAGAAGTGTGTCGGCAAGACACAGGATTCTGGACACATCTGAACTGGTGCACTCACTCACAAGGCTGCTGTTAGTAATTATTGGGGCCCCATACAGCTATAATCATGGGGCCCCCATCCCCTGAGGAATGAAAGAGGTGGGGGAGGGAGGTGAGAAAGGGGAAGGTAAGAGGAGGAGGTGAGAGAGGTGGTGGTGAGAGAGGAGGAGGTGAGGGGGGTAAGAGAAAGGGGGAGGAGGCAGGAGAGAGGGGGGAGAGGGATGGGGATGATAGAGAGGGGGGTGGGGTGAGAGGGTGGGCATGAGAGGGTGAGGGTGAGACGGGATGAGCGAGAGGCTGAGAGAAAGAGAGAGTGTGTGTGTGTGTGTGTGTGTGTGTGTGTGTGTGTGTGTGTGTGTGTGTGTGTGTGTGAGTGAGTGAGAGAGAGAAGCTGACACAGAGGAAGGGGGTGACACAGAGGAAGGGGGGGTGACACAGAGGAAGGGGGGGTGACACAGAGGAAGGGGGGGTGACACAGAGGAAGGGGGGTGACACAGAGGAAGGGGGGTGACACAGAGGAAGGGGGTGACACAGAGGAAGGGGGGTGACACAGAGGAAGGGGGAGTGACACAGAGGAAGGGGGCGCTGACACAGACAAAAGGGGGTGACACAGAGGAAGGGGGGTGACACAGAGGAAGGGGGGGGGTGTTACAGAGGAGGGGGGTGTTACAGAGGAGGGGGGATGACACAGGAGGGGGGAATGATACAGGAGGGGGGGTGACACAGAGGAGAGGGGGGGTGACACAGAGGAGGGGGGTGACACAGAGGAGGGGGGGTGACACAGAGGAAGGGGGAGCTGACACAGAGGCGGGGGGGATGACACAGAGGAAGGGGGGTGACACAGAGGAGGGGGGTGACACAGAGGAAGGGGGAGCTGACACAGAGGAAGGGGGAGCTGACACAGAGGAAGGGGGGTGACACAGAGGAAGGGGGGTGACACAGAGGAAGGGGGGGTGACACAGAGGAAGGGGGGGAGGGGGGGTTGACACAGAGGAAGGGGGGGTGACACAGAGGAAGGGGGGTGACACAGAGGAAGGGGGGTGACACAGAGGAAGGGGGGTGACACAGAGGAAGGGGGGCTGACACAGAGGAAGGGGGGCTGACACAGAGGAAGGGGGGCTGACACAGAGGAAGGGGGGTGACACAGAGGAAGGGGGGTGACACAGAGGAAGGGGGGTGACACAGAGGAGGGGGGGTGTTACAGAGGAGGGGGGGATGACACAGGAGGGGGGAATGATACAGGAGGGGGGGTGACAGAGAGACACAGAGGAGGGGGGGGGTGTTACAGAGGAGGGGGGGACACAGAGGAGGGGGTGTTACAGAGGAGGAGGGGGGGATGACACAGAGGAGGGGGGGGGTGTTACAGAGGAGGGGGGGTGTTACAGAGGAGGAGGGTGTTACAGAGGAGGGGGGTGTTACAGAGGAGAGGTGACACAGAGGGGGTGACACAGAGGAGGAGGGGGTGACACAGAGGAGGGGGTGACACAGAGGAGGGGGGGTGACACAGAGGAAGGGGGAGCTGACACAGAGGCAGGGGGGATGACACAGAGGAAGGGGGGTGACACAGAAGAGGGGGGGTGACACAGAGGAGGGGGGTGTGACACAGAGGAGGGGGGGTGACACAGAGGAAGGGGGAGCTGACACAGAGGAAGGGGGGTGACACAGAGGAAGGGGGGGTGACACAGAGGAAGGGGGGGGGACACAGAGGAGGGGGTGACACAGAGGAAGGGGGTGACACAGAGGAAGGGGGGGTGACACAGAGGAAGGGGGAGCTGACACAGAGGAAGGGGGAGCTGACACAGAGGAAGGGGGAGCTGACACAGAGGAAGGGGGAGCTGACACAGAGGAAGGGGGAGCTGACACAGAGGAAGGGGGGTGACACAGAGGAAGGGGGGTGACACAGAGGAAGGGGGGGTGACACAGAGGGAGGGGGGGGTGTTACAGAGGAGGGGGGTGTTACAGAGGAGGGGGGATGACACAGGAGGGGGGAATGATACAGGAGGGGGGTGACAGAGGAAGGGGGTGACACAGAGGAGGGGGGTGTTACAGAGGAGGGGGGATGACACAGAGGAGGGGGGATGACACAGAGGAGGGGGGGTGTTACAGAGGAGGGGGGGTGTTACAGAGGAGGAGGGTGTTACAGAGGAGGGGGGGTGTTACAGAGGAGGGGGGTGTTACAGAGGAGAGGTGACACAGAGGGGGTGACACAGAGGAGGGGGTGACACAGAGGAGGGGGTGTTAAAGAGGAGGGGTGTTACAGAGGAGGGGGGGTGTTACAGAGGAGGGGGGTTTTACAGAGGAGGGGTGACACACAGGAGGGGGGTTTTACAGAGGAGGGGGGTGTTACAGAGGAGGGGGGTGTTACAGAGGAGGGGTGACACAGAGGAGGGGGGTGTTACAGAGGAGGGGTGACACACAGGAGGGGGGGTGTTACAGAGGAGGGGGGTGACACAGAGGTGCTGACAGAGCAGATGAGACCTCAGGAGACACACATCGTAAAGCAGGACTCCGGGAGCAAGCACTGCAGGCGCAATTATCAAATCCACAGTCCGGCCCCGCCCCCGCCTCCATACATGACCAGCACCAGCTCCGCAGGGCCATTCACAGACCCCCATGTCTGCCACCCGCCCCGCCCCGTACATGGCCCATTCGGCCAATCACAGGGCACCCGCTGGCTCACAGCGCACCGCTGTGTGACAGTGATAGCGGGCACGGGATCATGCGCGCAGCCCCTCTAGATGTTGCGGCCGGGGACAGCGATCCGGCTGCCACTGGCCACAGGATGGTGGAATGTGTGCCCGGGTTTCCAGCAGGCAGAAACCCGGGCACATGTGTCAAAAACCGGACTGTCCGGGTCAAAACCGGACAGGTGGCAACCCTACGCTCCACGCATGCACCCCCCACATTAACTTTACTTCCTACCTAGGCCAAAATGATGGCATACTTCCCAGGAGTCTTCATGGGTATTTTTTCCTTTCCTCTGGGGAGGGTTTTGCAGCTAAACTCACCTTTCTACCCACCTTTATTGTACTGCGCATGCACAAGACTTTCTAAGGCCCCTTTCACACTGGGGCGGGAGCGGCGTTGGCGGTAAAGCAGCGCTTTATTTAGCAATGCTTTACCATCGTTTTATCAGCGGTATTCAGCCGCTAGTGGGGCGGTTTTAAAGGGTTAAAACCACCCGCAAAGCTTTTTTTTGCGGCGGTATTGCCGCGCTGCCCCATTGATCTCAATGGGTAGGAGCGGTGAATACACGGCTCCTTCACCGCTCCAAAGATGCTGCTAGGGGGACTTTTTTTACCGTCCTGCTAGCGCACCGCTCCAGTGGCTCCTCCCGCTTTCACACTGGAGTGAAAGGACCCACTTTTTTCAGGCGCTATTTTTAGCGATGTAGCGCCTGCAAAAAACGCCTCCGTGTGAAAGGGGCCTAAGGCATAATCACAGTAAAGCACGAATACATGATTCATTTTTTTTTCATTCCGCATTCGATAAGGACGGGTGAATCATTCCTGCTAAACTAGTGTATTTGGCTGGCAGGGAGCCTTTCCCATTCAATTCGATCCGTGTATGGCCAGCTTAAAGGATACGTTCACATTAACCACTTCAGCCCCGGACCAATTGGCAGCCAAAGGACCACGCCCCTTTTTGCCATTCGGCACTGCGTCGCTTTAACTGACAATTGCGCGGTCGTGCGACGTGGCTCCCAAACAAAATTGGCGTCCTTTTTTTTCCCCACAAATAGAGCTTTCTTTTGGTGGTATTTGATCGCCCCTGCGGTTTTTATTTTTTGCGCTATAAACAAAAATAGAGCGACAATTTTGAAAACAATGCAATATTTTTTGCTTTTTGCTATAATAACTATCCCCAAAAAATATATAAATTTTTTTTTTTCCTCAGTTTAGGCGATACGTATTCTTCTACATATTTTTGGTAAAAAAAAACGCAATTAGCGAAAATTGATTGGTTTGCGCAAAAGTTATAGCGTTTACAAAATAAAGGATAGTTTTATAGCATTTTTATTAATATTTTTTTTTTTTACTAGTAATGGCGGCGATCAGCGATTTTTATTGTGACTGCGACATTATGGCGGACACATCGGACAATTTTGACACATTTTTTGGGACCATTGTCATTTATACAGCAATCAGTGCTATTTAAATGCATTTATTCCTGTATAAATGACACTGGCAGTGGAAGAGTTAACCACTAGGGGGAGGGGAGGGGGTTATGGGCTGTGACGTGTGTGTGTTTTTTTTTTTTACATTAGGGGGCGGGGCTGACGTCTGACGTCATTGATCGGCTTTCCCGATGACAGGGAACAGCCGATCAGTGACAGGCAGTGTAGGAAGCGCAGGGAGAGGTTTGTTTACACAGACCTCTCCCCGTTCTTCAGCTCCGTAACCCGATCGCGGGACACCAGCGGCGATCGGGTCCGCTGGTCCCGCGGCCGGGTTCACGGAGCTGGCGGCGCGTGCGCAACCCACGTATATATACGTGATTTTACCTGCCTGTGCCATTCTGCCGCAGTATATGTGCGTGAGGCGGTCCGGAAGAGGTTAAAAAAAAAAGGTGCAGGTGAAAAAAAAGGTGTGTTTGTTATTATTTTTTACACAGTAGCCTGTAAAGCGGGGGGGGGGGGGGTCAGCAACCAGTAGATTGCGGACGGGTGACTGCTAGATCGCGGTCTGGGCTTTCTGACCCCCCATCCCAAAGCATCAGAGTGTAATGCAGAGGGGCTCCTTGTACAGCGGGAGCTGTAGTAGGGAACAAGGGCCGCATAAGCCGATGACTTCTCTGTAGTGCGGCTCCTGTTCCATGTGGAGTGATACCAACTGCACTCCACCTCTTATCCCGGCTGGTGTTCTCCAGAGTGGTGCCAGCAGCAGGAAAGTTTATCTTCAGGTCAGTGTAAAGCAATACATCGGGCATAATAATATAAGACTGCTTTCACACTTATGTGCTGCGGTTTACCCACACCATGGCTTCATTTACATTTGTAGTTTGGGGGGGGGGGGGTAAAACCCTATAGTTAAGTCATGTTTTAACCAACCCTGCCCCAACCACACCCCCTTTAGCTGCAGTGGCCAGGGGTCTACACATGTTGCAGTATGTTGCCTCCTCACCGCCCGATTTAAACCCATGATTGGCATGCAATGCACACGATTGTGACACGGTAGTACGGCAATTAGAGGTTTAACCACTTCAGCCCCGGCCGATTTTACCCCCTTCCTTACCAGAGCACTTTTTGCGATTCGGCACTGCGTCACTTTAACTGACAATTGCGCAGTCGTGCGACGTTGCACCCATACAAAATTGACGTCCTTTTTTTCCCACAAATAGAGCTTTCTTTTGGTGGTATTTGATCACATCTGCGTTTTTTTTTTTTTTTTTTTTGCGCTATAAACAAAAGAGCGACAATTTTGAAAAAAACACAATATTTTTTACTTTTTGCTATAATAAATATCCCATTTTTTTACTCAGTTTAGTCCGATACGTATTCTTCTACATATTTTTGGTTAAAAAAAAAACCGCAATAAGCGTATATAGATTGGTTTGCGCAAAAGTTATAGCGTCTACAAAATAGGGGATAGATTTATTGCATTTTTTTTTTTTTTTTACTAGTAATGGCGGCGATCTGCGATTTTTTTTTATTTTTCGTGACTGCGACATTGTGGCGGACACTTCGGACACTTTTGACACATTTTTGGGACCATTCACATTTACACAGCGATCGTTGCTATAAAATTGCACTGATTACTGTGTAAATGTGACTGGCAGGGAAGGGTAAACACTAGGGGGCGCTGCAGGGGTTAATATATGTTCCCTATGTGAGTGATTCTAACTGTGGGGGGAGGGGACTCACAAGGGGAGGAGACGGATCGGCGTTCCTCGGTACTGGGAACACACCATCGCTCTCCTCTCCACTGACAGGACGTGGAGCTGTGTGTTTTCCCCCTAGGCGGCCAGGAATGGGAGGACTTCATATGACGTCCACCCAGGATGGGAGATCCACCTTGTGGACGTCATATGACTATGGGGTGGGTAGGGAAGGGGTTAAATCAGGTGTGAGGAGGCGACACTGTGCCTGGTGATCTTTGACTTTTCCCATGTTGTTCAGGTAGATCCCCACCTCTTTAAGGTTGCCTACCCTTGCTGTAAAGCACCTGCATCCGGGTGCAATGCCAGGATCCTGCAAACTCTCAGTACAGCTGTCTGCCCGGACTAGGGTTGCCACCTTTTCTTCAAGCCAAACCCGTACACTTTAGAGACGCACGGCATGGCACCCCAACCGTGGTGCTATTTTGCAGCGATTGTCACCCGACAAATCGCGGGAAAATCACGTAAACAGAATTGTGGGATGCCTGTGGGATGCCTTTGTGATTGGGGTGCCATTATCCCCATTCTCTCCTATTACAAATCTCATTTCCCTACCAGCACAAATCCTCCTCCTTCCAATACCCCCATGGCAGCCGACAGGGGGTATCACGGGGCCCCAGTACACAGGGGGATCCAGACAGCAGAGGGTTCGGAGTGGGGGACAACTACAGAGGAGGGGGGACAATTACAGAGATTGATGGGGGAAATTACAGAGGAGGGGTGCAAATACAGGAGGAGGGGGGGTGGCAAATACAGGAGGAGGGGGGGTGGCAATTACAGAGAAGGGGAGACAATTACAGAGGAGGGGAACAATTACAGAGGAGGGGGGGGTGCAAATACAGAGGAAGAGGATGCAAATACAGGAGGAGGGGGGTGACAAATACAGGAGGAGGGGGTGGCAAATACAGTGGAGGGGGTGGCATATACAGAGGAAGAGGAGACAATTACAGAGGAGGGGGTGCAAATACAGACAAGGGGGGGGGAAATTACAGAGAAGGGGAACAATTACAGAGGAGGGGTGACAAATACAGGAGGAGGGGGTGACAAATACAGGAGGAGGGGGTGACAAATACAGGAGGAGGGGGTGGCAAATACAGGAGGAGGGGGTGGCAAATACAGGAGGAGGGGGGGTGACAAATACAGGAGGAGGGGGTGACAAATACAGGAGGAGGAGGGGGTGGCAAATACAGGAGGGGGTGGCAAATACAGGAGGGGGGTGACAAATACAGGAGGAGGAGGGGGTGGCAAATACAGGAGGGGGGGTGACAAATACAGGAGGAGGAGGGGGTGGCAAATACAGGAGGAGGAGGGGGTGGCAAATACAGGAGGAGGAGGGGGTGGCAAATACAGGAGGAGGGGGGAAAACACAGAGGAGTCAAAACATAAGAGAGAGAGGCGACAGGCAGCTGCTGGTGCAGAAGTTTTTAATAAAATAAATGCTTAAAAACAATCCACTCACTCTCCATGTCAGAGCTGTATATGTCAGTCTGTGAAGTCGGCTGTCCCATCATCCCCTCCAATCAACGCTGCTGTTATCACTGGAGGAAACAGAGAGCCACGGGAAACTCATGTGAACTGTCAGCCTCTGATGATGGAGGCGTGGTTAAGCCTCCGGAACGCTCTGATTGGTCACAGCATCCCAGGCTGACAGCTCACTGCAGTCTCCCCGCAGCTCTGTGTTATTGGCTTTCTCAAGCGATTCAGTAATAACAGCATTGTGGATTGGAGGGGAGGATGGGACAGCCGACTAAGTTCACAGACTGACAGTGAGTGGATTGTTTTTAAGCATTTACTTTATTAAAAACTTCTGCACCAGCAGCTGCCTGTCGCCTCTCTCTCTGTTTTCATTGCTCTGTATTTGCTCCCCCTGCCCGCCGCTACAATCCCCCTGCTGTCCGGGTCCCCCTGTGTGCTGGGGCTTGTAAAAGGTGGCCCCATGGTAACCCCTGTGAGCTGGAAATGGTGTCCGGGTGTGAGGCAGAGGGAAACCCGGGCACAGCCTCCTAAACCCGTACTGTCCGGGTCAAAACCGGACAGGTGGCAACCCTAGCCCGGACCTCCCATGGGCAGACAGTTACTAAAGAGCATGAAGAATCAATAAACTCAGAGTGCTCACCCGCACCCTCGCAGGTTATTGAGAACTACAAGCCACCTGCCACGGCTGGAGGAGGGAGGTGGGTGTATAGCAGCATGTTGTACCCTAAATATGGGGGCAACATGCTCCTAAAGGTCAACTCAGCCTTTAAGTCCGGCTTCCGATTAGGGGAAAAAAAAAAGTTTACAGTTCCACTTTTAGGCTGGGTTTACATATATGTGAATTGGATGCAGGTTCCCCCACATCCAATTCGCACGACGGGCGAGTGTGACCGACTCTCAGTGGAGCCGCTTCACACAGATCCCGGGTGGGCGGCCGCGTTCTGAAGGGTCCGGTGCGTGTTTTGGGTCTGGTCCAGATGCAAATTCAGGCAAAAATTGGCACCTGAACCAGTGACCAGACACAAAGCCGCGGACGCACATATGTGAACCCGGCCTGAAGATCTCTGGTTTTCCCTATTTAAAAAGAACGATTTTGTATTATGCCAAAAAAAAATCTTGTTGTTTAGTGGAAGCCACAGATAGCGACTCCTAGTGCCACACTGTATAAATGTTGTCGTATTTATAACCCGGGATGGTTTTATAATGTCATGTTGGGTAAAAGTCACACATTTCATTTTTCCGTCTTTCCAGAACCGAGTGACAACCTCCGAGGAATTCTACAAAATGTGACCAAACTTCATGGAGTCTCCAACATGCGGAAGTTGGGGGTCACCTGAACAATTGTATAAAGGTAAGACTTGCTTTGTATCTGATAATGGATTACCAGAGCTTTGTAGACATGTGCGATTTGTTTCCTTTTTTTTTGTTTTTTTTTTTCGTTATTTTCGTTCGTTCGTTGTCATACGAATGAACGAATCGTACGAATCCGAAAAACAACGATGGCGCTTACAATGACGCTGCTAAACGTGCTTCGAATGGATTGAACAAAAAAAATCGTAAATTCGTAACTTTTTTTTCGGTTCGTAACTTTTTTTTTTTTTTTTCGATTCGTAACTTTTTTTTTCGATTCGTAACTTTTTTTTTCGATTCGTAAATTATTAAAAAATTAATTAGAGCATACACATTACATAAAATTATGAATTATGCTCCAGTTCCGAATCTACAAATGTTACGAATGTACGAATAAATACGAATGCGTCCGAAAATTAAACTAACGAAAAAACGAATCAACAAAAAAATAACTTACGAATGTACGATTCGTTACGAATCAATGGAAACGAAAAAAACGAAACGAAAAAAACGATTTTTTTTCAGAAACGAAAAAAACGAAACAAAAAACAATTTTTTTTGTTGTGCACATGTCTAGTGCTTTGAGGAAGAACTTTCATGGTCACAAAAAAATTGAATACTGGTTCATAATTGTGCACAACAAAAAAAATCGTTTATTTTCGTTTCGTTTTTTTCGTTTCCGAAAAAAATTTGTTTATTTTCGTTTTGTTTTTTTTGTTTTCTGTTGATTCGTAACGATTCGTACATTCATAAGTCGTCGGTGTTCGTATTCGTAACGAATCGTACATTCGTAAGAGTTATTTTTCGTTGATTCGTTTTTCGTTAGTTTAATTTTCGGACGCATTCGTATTTATTTGTACATTCGTAACATTCGTAGATTCTTAATCGGAGCATAATTCATAATTTTATGTAATGTGTATGCTATTATTACATTTTAATAATTTATGAATCGAAAAAAAAAAAGTTACGAATCGAAAAAAAAGTGTATGAATTTTTTTGTTCAATCCATTCGAAGCACGTTTAGCAGCACCATTGTAATGGACACAGAAAATTACCAATTCAACAAAGAAAAAAAGTTACGAATGTACAAATTTTTTGTTCGTTTTCGTTTTTCGGATTTTCTTCATTAGTACATTCGTTGTTTCTAATTAGTTTTTTTTTTTGATTCGTTCGATTCGAATGATTCGTTATTCGGATTCGTACGATTCGTTATTCGGATTCGTTCATTCGTACGAAAACGAACGAACGAAAAAAAAAACGAAAAAAAAAAGAAAAAAAACGAAACGAATTGCACATGTCTAGTTCATAAATACATGTACAAATACTTTGCTTTGCTTCCACATCGAACCATCAATGTATTTTTAGAAGACGCCCCATCTTTGTTGAATGTCTTCTTGAGTCACTGCCTTTCCCCACATAGTAGTTTGATTTCTGGGCATTACTCAGGTTGAGCTCAGCTTCCACCACCACCCCCCTTCCTTACTGAGTCGCCCGTTGGAAGCGCTTTGCTGTGTTCCACCCCATCTGTCTGTCAAGCCGGCTCTGCTGGATATTCAACCTGGCAATGCGGCTTCATTGGTGGTGGATCCAGCTGAGCCAATCACAGCTCAAAGAAACAGAGGGGATAAAACAAGGCCACTGACATGTCCCCTCCCTCTGCATACCTATGGATGGCGCTAGTCTCTGGGCGGTGCCCGGTGCCAAAGGAATTGTCAGTATTCCCATTGCACGCGTTCCTCCAAATGGGCCTAATGCCTCGTACACACGATCGGATTGTTGACAAAACCGCAGACTTTTGTCCAAAGGGCGTCGGCCCAAACTTGTCTTCCACACGCGGCCACACAATCGTTGGCCAACAAATACAAACGTAGTGACGTACCACGTTGTTTTTCAGCTCTTTAGTGCCACAAGTTTGATTCATGCTTTTGTTTTTGCGCTTTTCAGTTTGCGTTTTTCCTTTCGTGCTTTTGAGTTTGTTTCTGCCCAAAAAATAAACAAAAAACATAATATTATTCTTTATATCACTAGAAAAAAAAAAAAAAGCCTTAGATAATTAGTTTGCAATAACTCCATCAGTATCACCAGCAAAGCAGCTTCATTATTATCCCGTTAAAGAAGAAGAGAATTGTGCGCTGCATTTCCAGATTTCATAATTTGCCGCTTCAGGAATGTTAATTCTCCATTACGAACGCTAATTTACAAGACCGACCGCTTCTGCTTCCGAGCATGCGTGTTTGTACTTTGGACTTTTGTCCGACGAACTTGTGTACACACGATCGGATTTTCCGCCAACCGCCTGTCATCACACATTTCCCGTGGGAAAATTTGATGGCGTGTTCGAGGCTTTACAAGAGCGCGATCTGCAGCAGCTACCGGCTGGAAACTGGATACATCACAGGTAAATGCACATATTCACCAGCACACCATCGATCGTCACATGTCCTTCAAAGGTTTGTTACAGAAAGATCACATCCCAAAAGACCAAGTGCTTCCTTTCTGACCCCTTTGTCAGGCGGATCACAGGAAATTGTTAGGGCTGGCTTGGCCCAAACAAAGTAAAAGCAAAGCTGGAGTTGGGCTCAGGGGCGGACTGACAACTCATGGGGCCCCCGGGCAATAGGAGATTATGGGACCCCCAGGCAATCAGAGATTATGGGGCCCCCGGGCAATAGGAGATTATGGGGCCCCCGGGCAATAGGAGATTATGGGGCCCCTGGGCAATAGGAGATTATGGGGCCCCCAGGCAATAGGAGATTATGGGGCCCCCAGGCAATCAGAGATTATGGGGCCACACAGTACACACACACTCAGCATACAATCACACAGTATACACATACATGTACACTCAGTATACACAGACATGTTTCTATTGGCTGAGAAGGTACTGGAGAGGCGGGGCAGCTATAATCTCGGGATTTTTAGACTAAGGATGTTGGTAAGGGACATTTCAGAGACAGATGTAAGAAAACACAGATTTTTACATACTGTCCCTGGTTTTACTGAGGCTGGCAACCCTGATGGGGCCCCCTAGTGGCCCAGGGCCCTCGGGCAGTGCCCGAGTGGCCGAATGGTCAGTCCGCCCCTGGTTGGGCTTTAAATACAGACCTTGCCTAGACATTGTTTTCCATGTTAAGTCTTCGCATTCTAAATAACATGTAAATATAACGGGTATTTATAACCCATCAAAGATTACAGTGATCCTATCCCCAAAAAGGCCGGCACCATCTTTACTCAGGCATCATCCAGGGTCAGCATTTACACTCTTGCATGACTTAGTCCATGTAAGACCCCTATCACACTGCCAGCATTTTTTCAGGCGCTACAGCGCTAAAAATAGCGCCTGAAATAAGCGGCTCCATTCACTCCAGTGTGAGAACCCGAGGGCTGTCACACTGGAGCGGTGCGCTGGCAGGGCGTCAGAAAAAGTCCTGCCAGCAGCTTCTTTGGGGCAGCGCCGCGATACCGCCGGCAAAACGCTGCTCTGGCTGTGTTTTGCCGGCGGATTTAACCCCTTTTAGCGCCACTAAAAACAACGGTAAATCAGCGCTAAAAACAGCGCCGATTTACCGCCGACGCCCGGGGCGGCTCGGTGTGAAAGCCCTCTTAATGTTGAACCCAATGCAGAAGCGTATTCTATGGTGTGTGCGGACGAGTCTCGCAAAGATCATTTCATTGCTGTTACCAACTTTGCAACTTCATAGTGTAAAAAAAACAAAAGCCTCACCCAGTTCAGTCCGACTGCCCCCTTTCCCCGTTATCTGCTATAGGAAAATCATCCATGTTTTACACAGATTATCTGTGGACCTATCAGAACACTGATCGCTGGGGGAGGGGAGATCGCTGGGGGAGGGGAGATCGCTGGGGGAGGGGAGGGATCGCTGGGGGAGGGGAGATCGCTGGGGGAGGGGAGGGATCGCTGGGGGAGGGGAGGGATCGCTGGGGAGGGGAGGGATCGCTGGGGGAGGGGAGATCGCTGGGGGAGGGGAGGGATCGCTGGGGGAGGGGAGGGATCGCTGGGGGAGGGGAGATCGCTGGGGGAGGGGAGGGATCGCTTCCTCTGGCCTGCCGCAAACAGATGATGATAAATTCTTCTAATATTTTCCAAGTCATTGAAAGACGGCGCCAAGGAAAAGTCACATGACTGGAGGAGGTTTTCTGCTCGGAATACTGGAGGATGTCTTGTTGTCGTGTTACTGATATTCATTTACATATAAAGGGAAGCTGGTGGGTTGTGTGAATAGTGAAAGCTGAAAGGGAAAAGCACAAGTTTTTATTATTCTTATTGCATTCTATGAGATAAAACAAAATCCTGTGCGCAGCCCCTCTAAGGCCGCTTCCACACTGGGGCGGTTTTCAGGCAGTACAGCGCTAAAAATAGCGCCTGAAAAAATCCGGCCCTATTCACTCCAGTGTGAAAGCCGGCGGGCGTTCTCACTGGAGCGGTGCGCTAGCAGGACGGTCAAAAAAGTCCCCCTAGCAGCATCTTTGGAGCGGTGAAGGAGCCGCGTATTCACCGCTCCTATACCGCTCCTTCCCATTGATTTCAATGGGACACCGCGGTAATACCGCAGCAATAGCGCCGCTACGGCGGCGCTTTGCGGGGGATTTTAACCCTTTTTTCGGCTGCTAGCGGAGGTTAAAACCTCACCGCTAGCGGCCGAATCCCGCGGCTAAAAACGACGGTAAAGCAGCGCTAAATATAGCGCTGCTTTACCGTCGCCGCGGCTCCCGCCCCAGTGTGAAAGGGGCCTAAGGCTCGATTCACATCTATGCATTTTGCTTTTAAGCGTTTTTGCAGTGCCTTTTGCAGTGCTTGCCGCGTTTTTGGACACGCGTTTTTACCGCGATTTTGCCGCGGTTTGCGTTTTTTTTTTTTTTACACTGTGGTTGCTTAGCAACCAGCTATATACAGTGTAAAAAAAAAAAAGCAAAATTGTGGTAAAAACGCAGTAAAAATGCAGCACTTGCGTTTTGGATGCGGGTCTATTAAGGCTCGATTCACATCTATGCATTTTGCTTTTGAGCGTTTTTGCGGTGCTTGCCGCGTTTTTGGACGCACGCGTTTTTACCGCGATTTGTTTTTTGTATTTTTTTTTTTACATTTTTTTTTTACACTGTGGTTGCTTAGCAACCAGCTATATATAGTGTAAAAAAATAAATAAAAAAAACGCAAATCGTGGCCAAAACGCGGTAAAAACGCGGCACTTGCATTTTGGATGCGGGTCCATTGACTTCTATTACATGCAAAACGCTGCATTTTGCATGAAAAAAAGTCCCCGCCCCTTTCCAAAAACGCAGAGGCACTAAAATGCATTGATGTGAACGTGTCCCATAGGAACCCATGTTAAAAAATTTCCCTGCATTTCTGCAAAATGCATCAAAAAACGCATTAGTGTGAATGGAGCTCATGTAAGTATAAGGCTTCATTCACACTAGCACGTTTTTTGATGCATTTTGCAGAAATGCAGGGAAATTTTTTAACATGGGTTCCTATGGGACATGTTCACATCAATGCATTTTAGTGCCTCTGCGTTTTTGGAAAGGGTCGGGGACTTTTTTTCATGCAAAATGCAGCGTTTTGCATGTAATAGAAGTCAATGGACCCGCATCCAAAACGCAAGTACTGCGTTTTTACCGCGTTTTTTACTGCGTTTTTGCATTGATTTTGCCGCAATTTGCGTTTTTGTTTTTGTTTTTTTTTACACTGTATATAGCTGGTTGCTAAGCAACCACAGTGTAAAAAAAATAAAAAATACAAAAACGCAAATCGCGGCAAAATCGCGGTAAAAACGTGTGTCAAAAAATGCAGCAAGACTTTTTTCATGCAAAATGCAGCGTTTTGTAAGTAATCGAAGTCAATGGACCCGCATCCAAAACGCAAGTACCGCGTTTTTACTGCGTTTTTGCCGTGATTTGCGTTTTTTTTTATACTGTATATAGCTGGTTGCTAAGCAACCACAGTGTAAAAAAAAAAATGTAAAAAAGTACAAAAACGCAAAACGCAAATTGCGGCAAAATCGCGGTAAAAACAGTAAAACGGTAAAAACGCAAGCACCGCAAAAAGCACTGCAAAAACGCTCAAACGCAAAATGCATAGATGTGAATGGAGCCTAATCCAGAGAGGAGTGTCTCAGCTGCCCGGGACTCCCCTTCTCATTGGCTGAGACAGCAGTGTGGCACGATTGTCTGGCGCTGCTGTCCATCAAAATCAGTCAACCAATCAGGGGAGAGAGGGTGGGCGGGCTGAGTCGTGGCTCTGTGTCTGAATGGAGCTGTGACTTGGCTCAGGTGCCCCCATAGCAAGCTGCACCCAACAGGAGGGAGGGGCCAGGGGCACCGAAGAGGGACCCGAGAAGAGGAGGACTCAGGCCACTCTGTGAAAAAGCACCTGCACAGATCAGGAGTGTATAACATGTTTGGTATTTAAAATAAACAAAAAAAAAATAGACTTTACAAATCTCTTTAACCCCATCAAGCGTTCTCCTGTCTGATATCGGCGCTCTTAGGCCTTGCGCAGATGGTCAATTAGTTGCGCGCCCCGTGCAGGGCAGTTTTTTGCCCGGCGAGGTGTTGCATGTATTCCCATGCTGGCAGCTCCATAGATTTCTATTGGGACATGTGGGTGCATGGACACAGCCGATGCGTCCATATGTGACGTCCGCGTGCGCGTGCATGGCCCCAAACACACCCAAGGTGATGATAAGCATGACAGGTCCTCTTCATGGAGACACCCGGGGTCTATAGGATCTCTCCTCTACCCTTGAAAAAGGAAAAAAATAATTGATCTGATGGTTTCCCCCCAAAAAATAGTCGGCGGATCAAACCTCGCACAGAACCCTTTTTTGTACGCAGCTAACACCGCGTACACGCGATCGGAAATCCGGCCAGCAAAAGACCGATGAGAGCTTTTCATCAGAAAACGCGACCGTGTGTACGATCCATCGGAATTTCGCTGGCCGAATTTCTGGCAGCAAAAGATTGAGAGCGTGTTCTCAATTTTTCCGGCGGAAAAAGTTTCGTTCGGAAATTCCGATCGTCTGTAGCAATTCCGACGCGTAAAATTCCTACGCATGCGCGGAAAAAAAATTTGACGCAGGCTCGGAAACATTGAACTTAATTTTCTCGGCTTGTCGTAGTCTTGTAGGTCACGCGTTCTTGTCGGTCGAAAGTTCAGAAAACTTTTGTGCGACCGTGTGTATGCGAGCCAAGCTTGAGCGCAATTCCGTTTGAAAAAACCATCATAGCTTTTTTCCGACGAGAATTTCCGATTGTGTGTACGCGGCATTAGTATCGCAACGCATTGATGTGAACGGCACTAATGGAAAACAATGTTATTTAAATTTGCGAATTTGAGCGATCGCAACGGCTCAGATTCACAATAGAATTCTCAGCAGTGTGAAGTGGCCCTCAGAGGAGGCTCTGGGCTTTGTGAGGCCTTAGGCAAAACTTACACACGAGGCCCCACCCACGCCCGTAATAGGAAAAACAATACAAGCACACAGAAAAGAGGGCGAGATAAAGAGGGGTGGAGAGAGAGAATCAGTGATTGAGCACAGGCAAATTAGGAGGTCGCGAGGCCCCTGTGAGTGCGAGGCCTTAGGCGACCGCCTAATTGGCCTAATTAGAGAGCCGCCTCTGCTGGTCCTAAATGATAATAAATATCAGCAGTAGGAAAGGTGACAATCTTGTAATGCCCTTTGGAGAGCTGCCCATTAGACATGTGCACAACAAAAAAATTGTTTATTTTCGTTTAGTTTCCGGAAAAAAAAAAAAAAAAATTATTTTGTTTCGTTTTTTTCGTTTCCGTTGATTCGTAACGATTCATACATTCGTAAGTCGTCGGTGTTCGTATTCGTAACGATTCGTACATTTGTAAGAGTTATTTTTTCGTTGATTCGTTTTTTCGTTCAATCCATTCGAAGCACGATAAGCAGCGCCATTGTAAGGGACACGGAAAATTACCAATTCAACAAAAAAAAAAAAAAAAAAAGTTACGAATGTACGAATTTTTTCGTTTTTCGGATTCTCTTCATTAGTACATTCGTTGTTTCTAATTCGTTTTTTTCGGATTTTCGTTGTTTTTCGGATTCGTTCGATTCGAATGATTTGTTAATCGGATTCGTACGATTGTAACGATTCGTTCATTTGTACGAAAACGAACGAAAATAACAAAAAATAAAAAAACGAAAAAAAGACGAAACGAATTGCACATGTCTACTGCCCATGTTTTGCCAGGTTTGCTGTCCCAATACTGGTTTTGATGAGTTTTATTAGAAATCAGTGTAAAGTCCTGCGCAGTTCTATGCGCTGTATTGCGCCACAAGATACTCTTAACATGCGTTCACCTACAGCTTCGTGTGTTTTCATTTATTTCATAGGAGCCGCATGTATGTTAGAAACGCACATGTGCACTTCCTGCCTCACCCGCTTGCGGACCGGATTACTTAGAAGTTCGGCGGCTCTCCTGCACTGGACCGCGTACCTGGTACACCGCCCGGCACTTCCGGGAAGGGGGCGTGTGCTGCCGGCTCCGCGGCTGTGCTGTGATTGGACACGGCAGAAGCCGATCAGCAGCTGTCGGCCAATGGGTGTCCGCTGGCACTCAATGACAGAGCTCTATGTAAACAAGGCAGAGTTCTGTTCTGACAGCAGGGATCTGATGGAATGCAGGGAATAAAATCCATCAGATCCCTTAGTAAAAACAGCGCACACACACAGTACACAAAAACACTGGCTTGGCACACGTTTAACCCTTTGATCACCCTAGCTGTTAGACCCCTTCCCAGCTGGTGTCCTTAGTACAGTGACAGTGCACATTTTTAGCACTGATTACTGTATTAGTGTCACTGGTTCCCACAAAGTGTCAGACTGTGTGCCTCAAAAAAAAGTGGATGGTCGCCGCCATTACTAGTATAAAAAATTCAAATAAATAAAAAATTCCAGTATATATCCCATAGTTTGTAGACGCTTTAATGTTTGCGTAAAACAATCAATATCCACTTTTGGGATTTTTTTTTTTACTAAAAATATGTAGCAGAATAAATATTCGCCTAAATTCACAGAAATGTTTTTATTTTTTACTGGATATGTTTTATACCAGAAAGTAAGAATATAATTTTTTTTGCTTTATAGTGCAAAAAAATAAAAACCCCAGTGGTGATCAAATCCAATCAGAATCTCTATTTGTGGGAAAACATGAGATCAATGTTTGTACCGAGTTCCATGTCTGTGTTCAATTTCCAGTTTACATATCGCAAAAAATGGCCTGGTCATGGGGGTGGGGGGGGGGGGTAATCTTCCGGAGGACAAGTAGTTAATGTAAAGAATCTTCTAATGTGTTTTTATAAAGTGTTTGTGATTTATCTATGACTATGGGGAGGCTCTGCTTCTTCATTACACAGGGGAGGCTCTGCTTCTTCATTACACAGGGGAGGCTCTGCTTCTTCATTACACAGGGGAGGCTCTGCTTCTTCATTACACAGGGGAGGCTCTGCTTCTTCATTACACAGGGGAGGCTCTGCTTCTTCATTACACAGGGGAGGCTCTGCTTCTTCATTACACAGGGGAGGCTCTGCTTCTTCATTACACAGGGGAGGCTCTGCTTCTTCATTACACAGGGGAGGCTCTGCTTCTTCATTACACAGGGGAGGCTCTGCTTCTTCATTACACAGGGGAGGCTCTGCTTCTTCATTACACAGGGGAGGCTCTGCTTCTTCATTACACAGGGGAGGCTCTGCTTCTTCATTACACAGGGGAGGCTCTGCTTCTTTATTACACAGGGGAGGCTTATATCGGCGTATAACACGCACCCCAAGTTTAGGAGGGAAGTTTAAGGAAAAAAACTTACATTTAAATGCACATCATTGCCGCCTTGCCCAGTGCAGGTTGATTTAAAATTAGCGCCGAGTGGAGAGGAAGAGCGCCGCGTGACATATCGAAAGCCGCGTGTATTTTCGGCTAGTCTCGGCTCCTCTCGCAGTCCCGCCCACCTCCACTGATTGCGAGAGGAGCCGAGCGCCGACAACATACAGAAATCCGAGTTCGGCTGGTCTCGGCTCTGCTCGCAGTCAGGGGCGGGACTGCGAGAGGAGCCGAAAATAGCCAAACTCGGATTTCTTCATGTTGTTGGCGCTCGACTCATCTCGCAATCAGTGGAGGTGGGCGGGACTGCGAGAGGAGCCGAGCGCCGACAACATACAATCAGTGGAGGTGGGCGGGACTGCGAGAGGAGCCGAGACTAGCCGAAAATACACGCGGCTTTCAGTAGATCGGCTCCGCTCGCTCCCCTCACAAAAAATCAGCGGGGATCGGCGTATAACACGCACCCACCATTTTCCCTGATTTTATATATATATGTTATACGCCGATAAATACGGTACTTGTACGGCTCCCATCAATTTACGCTTTACAAATCTTGTACATTCACATCGGCCTAAAGCAGCTCACAATCTAAGGTCCCCCAACTCACATTCATACACATACTGGGGCCAATTTATACAGGAGCCAATTACCCGACCACCGTGTCTTTGGAGTGTGGGAGGAAACCGGAGTACCCGGAGGAAACCCATATTGAGAACATGCAAACTCCAGGTAGGTATTGCTGTAGTTGGGTATCAAGCCGATGACCCGAGTGCTGCCAGGAGGAAGTGATAACTACTTTGGCGCTGTGTTGCCCCAATGCCACACAGGAAGTCCGGGGCGTTGCTGTTGCTTTTCTTTTTCCCTCCCTTGTTGCAGAAACCAGAAACAGAGCTGAAGACAAGTTATACCGTCCATCATTCTGTCTGCAGATCTTCTCTTTTTCCTGTGCGGGTCTTGTGGTTTCTCTAATTTCCAGGAACTTCTCCATTCCCATACCAGCGCTGCTGTTTAGTTTTTTTTTTTTTATTTTTTAATATTTTTTAGACATTCTGGTCTTTCCCATGTGAGGTTTTTGTAGTGATGCATGAAGATATTGGCCTAAATTAACCGCTTCCCGACCGCCTCACGCCGATATACGTTAGACATGTGCACAACAAAAAAATTTGTTTATTTTCGTTTCGTTTTTTTCGTTTCCGAAAAAAAATCGTTTTTTTTTTCGTTTTGTTTTTTTCGTTTCCGTCGATTCGTACATTTGTAAGTCGTCGGTGTTTGTATTCGTAACGATTCGTACATTCGTAAGAGTTATTTTTTCGTTGATTCGTTTTTTCGTTTAATTTTCGGACGCATTCGTATTTATTCGTACATTCGTAACATTCTTAACATTCGTAGATTCGTAATCGGAGTATAATTCATAATTTGATGTAACTAATCGAAAAAAAAGTTCCGAATGTACGAATTTTTTGGTTCAATAGAGACACGGAAAATTACAAATCGAAAAAAAAAAAAAAGTTACGAATCGAAAAAAAAGTTACGAATCGAAAAAAAAGTTACGAATCGAAAAAAAAGTTACGAATGTACAAATTTTTTTGTTCAATCCATCCGAAGCACGTTTAGCAGCACCATTGTAAGGGACACGAAAAATTACAAATTCAACAAAAAAAAAAGTTACGAATGTACGAATTTTTTCGTTCGTTTTCGTTTTTCGGATTTTCTTCATTAGTACATTTGTTGTTTCTAATTTGTTTTTTTTCGGATTTTCGTTGTTTTTCGGATTCGTTCGATTCGAATGATTCGTTCATTCGTACGAAAACGGACGAACGAAAATAACGAAAAAAAACGAAAAATTTAAAAAAAAGAAACGAATTGCACATGTCTAATATACGTCGGCAGAATGGCACGGGCAGGCAAAACCACGTACCTGTACGTGGTCCTTTAAGAGCCTAGCCGTGGGTCGCGCTCGCGACCTGGTCGGGAGCTCCGTGACCCCGGCCGCGGGACCAGCGGACCCGATCGCCGCTGGTGTCCAGCGATCGGGTCACAGAGCTGAAGAACGGGGAGAGGTCTGTGTAAACAAACCTCTCCCCGCACTTCCTACACTGCCTGTCATTGATTGGCTGTTCCCGGTCATCGGGAAAGCCGATCAGTGACGTCAGACGTCAGCCCCGCCCCCTAATGTAAAAAAACACACACGTCACACTAACCCCTCCCCTCCCCCTAGTGGTTAACTCTTTCACTGCCAGTGTCATTTATACAGGAATTAATGCATTTAAATAGCACTGATTGCTGTATAAATGACAATGGTCCCAAAAATGTGTCAAAAATGTCCGATGTGTCCGCCGTAATGTCGCAGTCACAATAAAAATCGCTGATCGCCACCATTACTAGTAAAAAAAAATATTAATAAAAATGCTATAAAACTATCCCCTATTTTGTAAACACTATAACTTTTGTGCAAACCAATCAATAATCGCTAATTGCGATTTTTTTTTACCAAAAATATGTAGAAGAATACGTATCGGCCTAAACTGAGGAAAAAAAATGTTTTTTTTATATCTTTTTTGGGGATATTTATTATAGCAAAAAGCAAAAAATATTGCATTGTTTTCAAAATTGTCGCTCTATTTTTGTTTATAGCGCAAAAAATAAAAACCGCAGGGGCGATCAAATACCACCAAAAGAAAGCTCCATTTGTGGGAAAAAAAGGACGCCAATTTTGTTTGGGAGCCACGTCGCACGACCGCGCAATTGTCAGTTAAAGCGACGCAGTGCCGAATCGCAAAAAGGGTCCTTTGGCTGCCGATTGGTCCGGGGCTGAAGGGGTTAATGTGCTCAGAAATAACCACGTTGGGGGTTTCTGTGTGTTTTGCACAATAAACCACCAGAAGAGGAAATAAGAAAATATCCCCCAGATGGTGATTTCCAGGAACCTCCTCACCACCCAAATCCTTCATTCCTCAAACTCATCCAATATGGTGGAGGAAACGAGAAGAGATTCCACGTCTGATACTGAAACCTTCTCTACCAACTCAGGAGATTGTACAATCAGATTGTATGGTGTGTGGTCAGCTTTATGGAGATTGTACAATCAGATTGTATGGTGTGTGGTCAGCTTTATGGAGATTGTACAATCAGATTGTATGGTGTGTGGTCAGCTTTATGGAGATTGTACAATCAGATTGTATGGTGTGTGGTCAGCTTTATGGAGATTGTACATTCAGATTGTATGGTGTGTGGTCAGCTTTATGGAGATTGTGTGTAATGGAGTCACAGCGCTGTCTAATGTGTGATAATTATACGTAAATCTACAAAAAGTGTGACAAATTCTGTATAAGTAAAAAAATAAGTGATATTTCTGCCGCAACTCAATGTGAGATACACACAAGAATACAGTATAAAAAGAATAGCTGCGCTGGAAATAGTTAAAACGTGAAAAGTCAATTCCCCCCGAGATAAATGATGCCGATCGTAATTTGAACCTGGGGGGACATCAACTGGATTGGATGAATAATTTTCTAATCGATGAGAATATACATAAAATGTGTAAAATATAAAGTGGTGTAAATGAGTGAAGCTGTGGCTATGAAGCAGCTCAATGTGATAAGACTGCGAGAAACAAGCAAAGACCCCCCAATAACACCCCATATGGGTGTAGATGAAGCTGCGGAGAGTCCATCATGTATATTGGGATTCAGCTGATTATCGCTTCCATGGGGACGTCACATTCCACACCCTCAGAAAAGTGAATGAATAACCCGGAGAAAAGGAAGAAAAGGATCCTCAGCCAAATAAAAGTCCTGCAGCTTCCCAGCTGATCTGATGTGTGTGTTGGAGAGATGAGAAAGGCGTGTGGCGTATCCCCTGCCAGGGTCTCTATCCTGAACCCTCCGGGTATCCCTCTCTGGGTACATAGAAACCAATCCTGCCAGGATCCTCCTCAGTCTCATCAAAGTCCATAAAAGAAGAACCGACATCCGTACATAACACTGCTTGACTCTTTATTATATCAGGTGTATATCACACTCACACTTCACATGACATTTTATGTGAAGAAAACGATCGATCCGGCCGGTTCTCTCTCTCTCTCTCTCTCTCTCTCTCTCTCTCTCGCTGCCCGTCGCTTCCTGGATGGACGGGGGATGGAGGTGACGTCATCACGCCGCTCACCCTACGTCGTTACGTCAATCGATGACTTCTTCCCGGTGTCGGTGTGAGTGTGATATACACCTGATTGTATAATAAAGAGTCAAGCAGTGTTATGTACGGATGTCTGTTCTTCTTTTATGGAACGGACTTCGATGAGACTAAAGGGCTCTCTCACACGGGGCGGAGCAGTGCAGATCCGCCCCGCGGATAGCCGCTTGCTCAGCGGGGAGCGCCGGAGCGATCTCCGCTCAGCAGGAAGATGACAGGTCCGTCTCTGTACACAGCGCGGGGACGGACCTATCAGAGCGCTGGGGGATCGTAGAGACCGCCGTCATCCGATCCGCTCTGCAGACGGATGAAAAAATGGGGTTTTCCTCTGTCTGCAGAAACGGAGCATAGCGGGCACGGACGAGAGCGGGTGTCAGCGGATGCAGCGGGCACGGACGAGAGCGGGTGTCAGCGGATGCAGCGGGCACGGACGAGAGCGGGTGTCAGCGGATGCAGCGGGCACGGACGAGAGCGGGTGTCAGCGGATGCAGCGGGCACGGACGAGAGCGGGTGTCAGCGGATGCAGCGGGCACGGACGAGAGCGGAAGTCAGCGGATGCAGCGAGCACGGACGAGAGCGGACGTCAGCGGATGCAGCGGGCACGGACGAGAGCGGACGTCAGCGGATGCAGCGGGCACGGACGAGAGCGGACGTCAGCGGATGCAGCGGGCACGGACGAGAGCGGACGTCAGCGGATGCAGCGGGCACGGACGAGAGCGGACGTCAGCGGATGCAGCGGGCACGGACGAGAGCGGGTGTCAGCGGATGCAGCGGGCACGAACGAGAGCGGGTGTCAGCGGATGCAGCGGGCACGGACGAGAGCGGGTGTCAGCGGATGCAGCGGGCACGGACGAGAGCGGGTGTCAGCGGATGCAGCGGGCACGGACGAGAGCGGGTGTCAGCGGATGCAGCGGGCACGGACGAGAGCGGGTGTCAGCGGATGCAGCGGGCACGGACGAGAGCGGGTGTCAGCGGATGCAGCGGGCACGGACGAGAGCGGGTGTCAGCGGATGCAGCGGGCACGGACGAGAGCGGGTGTCAGCGGATGCAGCGGGCACGGACGAGAGCGGGTGTCAGCGGATGCAGCGGGCACGGACGAGAGCGGGTGTCAGCGGATGCAGCGTAAATGAAGGTGTTTATTATTAAAGGTGAAAAAAAATCCAAACCATCATGGCCCTGTGTGAAAAAGTGATTGCCCCCCTTGTTAAAACATACTATAACTGTGGTTGTCCACACCTGAGTTCAATTTCTCTAGCCACACCCAGGCCTGATTATTGCCACACCTGTTCACAATCAAGGCATCACTTAAATAGGAGCTGCTTGACACAGTAAGGTCCACCAGAAGATCCTTAAAAGCTACACATCATGCCGAGACCCAAAGAAATTCAGGAACAATTGAGAAAGAAAGTAATTGAGATCTATCAGTCTGGAAAGGGTTATAAAGCCATTTCCAAAGCTTTGGGAATCCAGCGAACCCCAGTGAGAGCCATTATCCACAAATGGCGAAGACATGGAACAGTGGTGAACCTTCCCAGGAGTGGCCGGCCGCCCAAAATTACCCCAAGAGCGCAGCGACGACTCATCCAAGAGGTCACAAAAGACCCCACAACAACGTCCAAGGAACTGCAGGCCTCACTTGCCTCAGTTAGGCCCCTTTCACACGGGGGCGGTTTTCAGGCGGTACAGCGCTAAAAATAGCGCCTGTACACCGCCTGAAAAAAAACGGCCCCATTCACTCCAGTGTGAAAGCCGGCGGGCTTTCACACTGGAGCGGTGCGCTAGCAGGACGGTAAAAAAAGTCCTGCTAGCTGCATCTTTGGAGCGGGATAAGAGCGGTGTATTTACCGCTCCTATACCGCTCATTCCCATTGAAATCAATGGGAAACCGCGGGGATACCGCCCGCAAACCGCCGCTGCAGCGGCGCTTTGCGGAGGTTTTTAACCCTTTTGTGGCCGCCAGCGGGGGTTAAAACCACCCCGCTAGCGGCCGCATACCGCGGGTAAAGCGATGGGTAAGCAGCGCTAAATATAGCGCTGCTTTACCGTCGCCGCCCCGCACCGCTCAGGTGTGAAAGCAGCCTTAAGGTCAGCGTTCATGCCTCCACCATCAGGAAAAGACTGGGCAAAAATGGCCTTCATGGCAGAGTTCCAAGGAGAAAACCACTGCTGAGCAAAAAGAACATCAAAGCTCGTCTCAATTTCTCCACAACACATCTTGATGATCCCCAAGACTTTTGGGACAACATTCTGTGGACCGATGAGACAAAAGTGGAACTCTTTGGAAGGTGTGTGTCCAAGTATATCTGGCGTAGAAGGAACACTGCATTTCAGAAAAAGAACATTATACCAACAGTAAAATATGGTGGTGGTAGTGTGATGGTCTGGGGCTGTTTTGCTGCTTCAGGACCTGGAAGACTTGCCGTGATAAAAGGAACTATGAATTCTGCTGTCTACCAAGAGATCCTGAAGGAGAATGTCCGACCATCTGTTCGTGTACTCAAGCTGAAACGAACTTGGGTTCTGCAGCAGGACAATGATCCTAAACACACCAGCAAGTCCACCACCGAATGGCTGAAGAAAAACAAAATGAAGACTTTGGAGTGGCCTAGCCAAAGTCCTGACCTGAATCCTATTGAGATGTTGTGGTATGACCTTAAAAAGGCCGTTCATGCTCGAAAACCCTCTAATGTAACTGAATTAGGACAATTCTGCAAAGATGAGTGGGCCAAAATTCCTCCAGGACGCTGTAAAAGCCTCATTGCACGTTATCGCAAACGCTTGGTTGCAGTTGTTGCTGCTAAGGGTGGCCCAACCAGTTATTAGGTTTAGGGGGCAATCACTTTTTCACACAGGGCCATGATGGTTTGGATTTTTTTTCACCTTTAATAATAAACACCTTCATTTACAAATTGCATTTTGTGTTTACTTGTGTTGTCCTTGACTATTGTTTAAATTGGTTTGATGTTCCGAAACACTTAAGTGTGACAAACATGCAAAGGAACAGGAAATGAGGAAGGGGGCAAACACTTTTTCACACCACTGTACACCCCACATATAATACTGCCCCCCCCCACACCACATACACCCCACATATAATACTGCCCCCCCCGCCCCCCCCACACTGATAACATACACCCCACATATAATACTGCCCCCCCCACACTGATAACATACACCCCACATATAATAATGCCCCCCCCCCCACTGATAACATACACCCCACATATAATACTGCCCCCCCACACTGATAACATACACCCCACATATAATACTGCCCCCCCCCACACTGATAACATACACCCCACATATAATACTGCCCCCCCACACTGATAACCTACACCCCACATATAATACTGCCCCCCCCACCCCCCACACATATAATAACATAACACCCCACATATAATACTGCCCCCCCCCACACCGATAACATACACCCCACATATAATACTGCCCCCCACACACCGATAACATACACCCCACATATAATACTGCCCCCCACCGATAACATACACCCCACATATAATACTGCCCCCCCCCCACCCCACCGATAACATACACCACACATATAATACTGCCCCCCCCCCACACCGATAACATACACCCCACATATAATACTGCCCCCCACCGATAACATACACCCCACATATAATACTGCCCCCCCCCCACACAGATACCATACACCCCACATATAATACTGCCCCCCCACACCGATAACATACACCCCACATATAATACTGCCCCCGCCGATAACATACACCCCACATATAATACTGCCCCCCACCGATAACATACACCCACATATAATACTGCCCCCCCCGATAACATACACCCCACATATAATACTCCCCCCCCCCACCGTGGATGTTATGGTGTCAGGATTATTACATTGTAATATAGAATGAAATTATTCAACTCACCATAATGCAGAAACAGTGGAAGCCCTGAGCGTGTCACCTGCCATGTCGCCTGCCACCAGATGCCATCAGATGTCCCCAGCAGAGTCCCTCCTTATATCAGGCATTACCAGCAGAGTCCCCCCTTACATCTGACATTGCCAGCGGAGTCCCCCCTTACATCAGGCATTGCCAGCAGAGTCCCCCCTTACATCAGGCATTGCCAGCAGAGTCCCCCCTTACATCAGGCATTGCCAGCAGAGTCCCCCCTTACATCAGGCATTGCCAGCGGAGTCCCTTCTTACATCAGACATTGCCAGCAGAGTCCCCCCTTACATCAGGCATTGCCAGCGGAGTTCCTTCTTACATCAGGCATTGCCAGCGGAGTCCCCCCTTACATCAGGCATTGCCAGCGGAGTCCCTTCTTACATCAGGCATTGCCAGCGGAGTTCCTTCTTACATCAGGCATTGCCAGCGGAGTCCCCCCTTACATCAGGCATTGCCAGCGGAGTCCCCCCTTACATCAGGCATTGCCAGCGGAGTCCCCCCTTACATCAGGCATTGCCAGCGGAGTTCCCCCTTACATCAGGCATTGCCAGCAGAGTCCCCCCTTACATCAGGCATTGCCAGCAGAGTCCCCCCTTACATCAGGCATTGCCAGCAGAGTCCCCCCTTACATCAGGCATTGCCAGCAGAGTCCCCCCTTACATCAGGCATTGCCAGCGGAGTCCCTTCTTACATCAGGCATTGCCAGCGGAGTTCCTTCTTACATCAGGCATTGCCAGCGGAGTCCCCCCTTACATCAGGCATTGCCAGCGGAGTCCCCCCCTTACATCAGGCATTGCCAGCGGAGTCCCCCCCTTACATCAGGCATTGCCAGCGGAGTCCCCCCTTACATCAGGCATTGCCAGCGGAGTTCCCCCTTA
Organism: Lithobates sylvaticus; assembly: GCA_028564925.1. Taxonomy (NCBI): domain Eukaryota; kingdom Metazoa; phylum Chordata; class Amphibia; order Anura; family Ranidae; genus Lithobates; species Lithobates sylvaticus. Next base: position 9,285,860 of record CM053029.1, read on the forward strand.
CATCAGGCATTGCCAGCAGAGTCCCCTCTTACATCAGGCATTGCCAGCAGAGTCCCCCCTTACATCAGGCATTGCCAGCGGAGTCCCCCCTTACATCAGGCATTACCAGCGGAGTCCCTTCTTACATCAGACATTGCCAGCAGCAGGGCCGGTACTAGGGGTGGGCGGGAGGGGCATCTGCCCTGGGCGGGATGATTTAATGTGAGAAGAGGGCGCAGTTTGCTGGGTACAAGCCTTCCCATTCTGCAGCACATAAACACAGGCAGAGAGCGACTTTGTCCCTGCATGTAGATGGTAGCACTTCCCCCGCCCCCTGCCTGCCTGCACAGTGCACTGTACTAGTCTTGTCTTTCAGTAACAGTAGAGTGGGGCAGGCGGGGCACGTCGTGCAGTTGGGAAGGTATCAGCACTTTCCTGATTCTGTCTACATGTATTCAACTCTTCCTCTCCTGGACAGCGGCTTCTCTCCCCCTCTCCACTCATTTCTATCACTCCTGCTTTATCTCTCCCACTGTCCCCATGCCTGTGGGGGACAGGGCCAGATTAACCCCTTCAATACCCGCCCATAGTCATATGACGCCCACAAGGTGGATCTACCATCCTGGGTGGGCGTCATATGACGTCCTCCTATTCCCGGCCGCCTGGGGGGCGCGCACGCCCGCGGCGTCGCTCGGGACCCGGTGCGGGTGCCCGGCAGCCTCGATGTCCGCCGGGCACCCGCGATTGCCCGTTAAAACAACGGGACCGTGCGGGACCGTGGAGCTGTGTGTGTAAACACACAGCTCCACGTCCTGTCAGCGAGCAGGAGACAGATCATGTGATCCCAGTACGGAGGAACACATGATCGGTCTCCTCCCCTTGAGTCCCCTCCCCCCACAGTTAGAATCACGTCTATTAGGGAACACATTAACCCCTGCAGCGCCCCCTAGTGTTAACCCCTTCCCTGCCAGTCACATTTACACAGTAATCAATGCAATTTTATAGCAACGATCGCTGTGTAAATGTGAATGGTCCCAAAAATGTGTCAAAAGTGTCCGAAGTGTCCGCCGCAATGTCGCAGTCACGGAAAAAAAAAAAAAAAAAAAAAAAAAAAAAAAAAAAAAAAAAAAAAAAAAAAAAAAAATCGCAGATCGCCGCCATTACTAGTAAAAAAAAAAAAAAAAATGCAATAAATCTATCCCCTATTTTGTAGACGCTATAACTTTTGCGCAAACCGATCAATATCCGCTTATTGCAATTTTTTTTACCAAAAATATGTAGAAGAATACGTATCGGCCTAAACTGAGGAAAAAAATATTTTTTTAAAAAAAAAATGGGATATTTATTATAGCAAAAAGTTAAAAATATTGTGTTTTTTTTTCAAAATTGTCGCTCTTCTTTTGTTTATAGCGCAAAAAATAAAAAAACCGCAGGGGTGATCAAATACCACCAAACGAAAGCTCTATTTGTGGGAAAAAAAGGACGTCAATTTTGTTTGGGTGTAACGTTGCACGACCGCGCAATTGTCAGTTAAAGCGACGCAGTGCCGAATCGCAGAAAGTGCTCTGGTAAGGAAGGGTGAAAAATGGCCCGGTGCTGAAGCGGTTAAGAACATCATGGGCCTGGTGCTGAGGATTTTGGTGGGGCCTTTTATAAACAATAAATAAAAATGCAAACAATTTTTGATAGAGATGTTAGGGGTAAGGGAGGGAGGGAGGATGAGAGAGAAAGGGGGGATGAGATAAAGAGGATGCACATGAGCATGCGTGGGAATAACATCAACGCAGCCCGGCCAAGGCAAGTGACCAAAGGCACAGAACCCAGAAGACTGGGTGAAGATGGAATCGCCCGGGTCGGATTGATCACAGCACAGCACTGGAGGGCTCAGTCTGACAATTTAAGTGCACCCTAATGTGCTAATATGCTCTGCATACTTGTATATTATGGCATAACCTACCTCAGGGCCTCTAAAAAGTAGTAATGTTAGAAAAGTTTACTACCACTTTAATATCATTGGAACCCAGGAGCCTCTCATGGGGCACCCTACTGACCCGCATAGTGGGCACTATGTATAGGAGAGGAGTGTGGAGGGTATGACAGTGAACAGTATGTACAGGAGAGGGGTATGACAGTGGGCACTATGTATAGGAGAGGAGTGTGTAGGATATGACAGCGGGCGCTATGTATAGGAGAGAAGTGTGGAGGATATGACAATGAGCAGTATGTACAGGAGAGGAGTGTGTAGGATATGACAGCGGGCGCTATGTATAGGAGAGGAGTGTGTAGGATATGACAGTGGGCACTATGTACAGGAGGGGAGTGTGTAGGATATGACAGTGGGCGCTATGTATAGGAGAGAAGTGTGGAGAGTATGACAGCGAGCACTATGTACAGGAGGGGAGTGTGTAGGATATGACAGTGGGCACTATGTATAGGAGAGAAGAGGGGAGAGTATGACAGTGGGCACTATGTATAGGAGAGGAGGATGAAGTAATCTGGGAAGGAAAAATGTAAAGGTTTGTGGAAGGATGTTTAGGGACTGCGTAGTGGTTAAGCGGGCCATACATGGATTGAAATTACACCAATTAAGCAGAGACCAGCCATAGTCGATCTATGTATGGGCTACCTGGTTTTACACAAGTCAACCTATAAACCGACTTGAGTACAACCAGCCTGTCAGGTTATCCCCAAAACAATCAGTGCTGCCAGCTATAGTTAGCAACACTGATCATTGTATTCACTGGCAGAACACAATAACACTGCGGGAGTGATTGCCCCATTTACAGGTCAGCAGGTGAGAGGGTGTGTGGGGACAGGCTGGGGAGAGATACTAGTCAGTGGCTGGGTGGGCACTGGTTAGTATCAGAGCCAGATACACACAGGTTACATATGCCGCGATCGATAGAGCGAGAGCAATAATTCTAGCACTAGACCTCCACTGTAACTGTAAACATGTAACCTGTAAAAAAAATTAAAGCATCGCTTAGTACACAACAAAAATCGTGCCAACTTTAGTGTTTTTTTTTTTTTTCTTTCAAAAAAAAATGTTTAAAAAATTGCTGCGCAAATATCGTGTAACATAAAAAGTTGCAAAGACCACCATTTTATTCCACAGGGTGTCTGCTAAAACAACATATATAATGCCTGAGGGTTCTGAGTAATTTTCTATAAAAAAAAAATGATGATTTTTACATGTAGGAGAGAAGTGTCAGAATTGGCCTGGGTGGCGAGGGGTTAATTACCATAAGTAATATACAAATAATTATTATAAGCACTGTGATGTCATCCTCTCAGTCTGCTGCAAAGTGTTCCAGCTACTGGCCGCTCTGTATTGCAGAGTATTTACAAAAAAAAACGTGCTAAATTCACAGATGTCAAGAAGAGACTCAGAGACTTAGAACTTAAATACGCAATGTTATACCCAGCTCGTCTTAGAGTGGAAGTCCTGGGTTCTCCTTCTGCAGCGGCACAATGGCTAGATCGGGAAGAGCAATCAATCCGAGCTCGCCTCCCTCCCGACGTCCGTTTCGTCAAAGAGTGACTTAGTCATGGGGAACGAGCTGCCAGAAACGGGCGCAACGCACCACCATGAGATGCCCATCATGTGCCCACACAGGTTGGGTATACTTTACCTTTTTTTCCCCATGGAAGTTGAAGAGAAGGCGGAGCCAGCTTCCCTGACACCCAGTTGATTTTTGAATACATGTATACACGCACGGCTAATGTTCTCGCTGTGGAGAAGGTTGGGACACGTAAGTGCACTTCCACTGTTGCCCCCAGGATGGATAGGAATGACTCCCCATCCGAGTTCAGGATCGAAGGCGAGGCCCTGTTGGCCATCTGTTTCATCTTTTTTTCCACTCTTGACTTTTTTTTTATTTTTTTCCTCTTCAAAGACTGCCACCATGATTACCAGAACCACTTATATAGTGCTTACAAGACTCGTGTCCTATGCTGATGCCAGCTACAGGTTATTACTGCCACTGTCGTTCAGTAAATGACTGGCTGGTCTAGAATGTGTCAGAAGCACAGGTCCTGTCAGGATGTGTCATGGTGAAAGCATACACAAGTAGAAGATACTACAAGAGGACTGAATCCTTGCATTATTTCAAAAGAAAAAGAGTTTAGATCTCTATTTTTTAGTTTTTTCTTTCTGTTTTCTTTGGTTTTCTACGCATTCTTGGTTCATGTGTACTCGGGTCTGAAGGATGCATACATGATTTCATTTCCTACATTGTCTACAGGGCTCAAGTCCTGCGGGAACGCATGGGAACGGAGTTCCTGTACTTTTACCACAACAGGAACTCAGTTCCCTTTAGCAGCCGTGTCCTGCAAGACTTTGAAGTATGCGAGCTGTGTGGCAGGTGCTACACCAGCAGCCGCCGACACAGCTCACAATTGTAAGTGACGCACACCATGGGTGGACTGACCATTCAGGCATTGCCAGTAGGGGGCCCCATGACCGCTTCCGCTTCGATCTACCTGTCAATCACAGCTAGCTAACGGGTAGATCAGGTCCCTGCTGCTAAGAGATTGTGTTTAGTCAGACCTCTCATGATGCGCTCCTCCCTGATGGCCCCTCCTGATTTTCTGTCTCCTCACCCCCCCCCCCAGTCTCCTGCATACTTGCTTTGTGTGTCCCGCTGAATTTCCCCCTCTTCTATCTTCAGTGCCATATGATGAGAGAACCCAGAGGAGGAGCACAGCTATTCTGCTCACAGGACATGCAGGGAGAGAGGTGAGCTGAGGGAGGAACATCAGTTTGGGGTGGTAAGCTGAGCACAATACCTGGCAAAGTTTAATGCCAGGAGGGAAGTTTATGTGGAAATATGTGAAGGGTTGGAATAGCAGCGAGTGTGTGTTGGAGCCCCTGCAGAGTTTGCAGCCCCCCCCCCCCCAAGCTAACATACATCTCCTAAGCAGGAACACATCACTCTCTCCCCAAGCATTCTGTCCAGATAATGTGCACTTCATTTATCACCTTTCCGTGTAACCCTATGTTATCCAAACTCTGTTCAATGAAAAGTGTAAACTCACCACATAAACACTCTATATACAAAATAACATTCCCCAATAAAGATCAGAACATGATGATCACATTACATGGAAGCACAATTGTATGAATGCTGATTATTCAGAGAATTACCGGATTTATGTTTATTGAGGATTGTTTTTTTTTTATGTACTAACAGTTAAGCTTCATCCACACAATACGAAAATTGGATGAAAAATACCACTTTTGAAGCGTTTGTGCATATGAGCGTATCAATTTTTTTTTTTTTTGGTGGGGGAGGGGATCTTGGGTGGGAGTTCCCACACTTTTTTCCCCAGCTCTTGACCCCTGATTGTCTATGTAAAAATAAATGTAATACAGGTTGTGCGAGTCTCCTCTACAATTTTCAGAGTAGCACTTTGAATACCCCGCAGAAAGTACCTCTCGTGTCTAATGCCGCGTACACACGATCGGAATTCTCGTCGGAAAAAACTCTGACAGTTTTTCCGACGGAATTCCGCTCAAGCTGGGTTGCCTACACACGATCACACCAAATTCCGACGTTCTGTAACACAGCGCGATAAAACACGTTCGACAGCACTATAAAAGGGAAGTTTAATGCTTCTGAGCATGCGTCGAATTGTTTCCGAGCATGCGTGGGAATTTTGCGTGTTGGAATTGCATACACACGATCGGAAAATCCGATAGAAAGGTTTCCGTCGGAAAAATTAAGAACAGGTTCTCAATCCAAAGTCCGTCGGAAATTCCGACAGAAAAAGACCGATGGGCGTACACACGGTCGGAAAATCCGATGAAAAGCTCCCATCGGACTGTTTCCATCGGAAATTCCCACCGTGTGTACGCCGCATTAGTCAATTCATATGTGAGTAATGTAAAGTATTTTGCACTTTGCCAGTTAGACATGACATCGCACTATTGTTAATTTTGATCATGTTTATCCCATTTATTTTATTTGACATGATGTACTGTATTCCGCTGGTGATCTTTGGATGTATCTGTAGGTTATATTGTATGGTTTTTCTTGTTTAGTTTTTCAATAAACTTTTTTTCTGATTTAAAAAAAACCCGGCCATAGATGGATGGGGATGTAACTGGTCCAGCGAGGATCGGACGAGTCTCAATCCTTCTGTAGTCATTCCTGCTAAAGAGACATCAATTTAATGATCAACTTCTCTCCAACCAGCAGAAATGTTTCCTTAGATTTGCAGCACCGACATCGATGTCTCAGCGGAAAGGATTCCCCGTCCCCCTTAGTTGTGTGGATTGGGGGGGGATCCATTTAATTTTTTTTGATCAGACACTGACTGATAAAAAAATAAAAACGATCCATCTATGGCCAGCCTCCAGCTTACCATACATCATACAATCTGATTGTACAATACCTTTTGGATCTACCGCCAACTATGTAGTACAAAGGCCTGCCTGATTGGATACTACTTAAATTAATTGTTTAGGTTGTCCATATATTACAAAGTTTTCGTAAATCTAAAGGAGATTGTGCAGAGATTGTACAATCAGATTGTATAGTGTATGCTATATCTACAGTATAATGTTCTTGTGCATAAGTACTAACAGTGACAAATGTTTTCCCTGTTATCTTTATTCTCACCTATGCAGATTTGTTTGCCCAGGAGATTTGTCTTTGAGTTCATTAAACCCCCCGACACATTGTCTAAAGCTGGGTACACACTAGGGTTGCACCAATACCTGTGTTGTACCAACAATAGCTGAAGTACTCGCTGATACCAGTTGCCAATACCTTTGCGGTGCGGTTTGAGCGTATATACAAAATGAATGGGCTCAAATCGCACTGTAAAGAATCACAAGTGATTTGAACAGGAATGTGGTGTGATTCCTGTCTGAATCAAATGCTTCTACTAGCTCCTCATCCTCCCACCACATATCCCCCACACCTAGCACAAATCCTCCTCCTCCCACCACATACCCCCCCCACCTAGCACAAATCCAAACAGGAATCGCACCACATTCCTGTTCAAACCACATGTGATTCAGACATATCTGAATCACATGTGGTTTGAACAGGAAGGTGGTGCGATTCCTGTCTGAATCACATGCGGTTTCCCGCACCGCTCCTGTGTGAACCCAGACTGAAGTCATTGTGACAAGATTGCTGGAAAACAAATAGCATGTACTGGGGTGGCACTGATACCGTGATTCAGACAGGAATCGCACCACATTCCTGCTCAAATCACATGTGATTCTTTACAGTGCGATTTGAGCCCATTCATTTTGTATATACGCTCGAATCGCACAGAGAGTATTGGTTGTAGATATTGGAGCATTTGCACAAGTACTCTTGCAAATGCTTAGTATCAGCAGCGGTACCGGTATCAGTGCCACCCCAGTACATGGCATTTGTTTCCCAGCAAGCTGAACAGATTCCGGCATCCACTCACCGTCAGAATAAACTGATCAGCGCTGCAGCCCACAGATCAGTTCTAGAGCACCATTTACAATCCTCAGAGATCCCCCCGGGGCAGTCAGGTTACTCATTACTGACCGCGAACCAACCAGCCATCAAAGCCATGTAAATAGTAATACTGGTGCACTCTGCAACCATCACATGTGTCTTTGTGCCTCAAATGCTTCTACTAGCTCCGACCCCTGTGCTCTGCGACCGGGGGGGGGGGGGGGGGGGGGGCACATTTTGGCATCTTCTCCCTGGGCACTGGAATACCTTGTCCCACCACTGCTGAGGTCTGTGTGAGGAGAGCTGCTGCCAAGCTGAGGGAAGGGAGAGCTGCACTGAGGACAAAAGGGGAGTCTTTGTAGGGAGAAAATGATTACTTCTAGGTGGGATTGATATGGGGGGGTGTATTTGTGCTGTTGTGCTAGGAAGGGAATTCTGGGGAGGTTCTGCTGGGATGGGGAATTTGAGGGGTGCCAGGATAAGATTTTTTTCTAGTAGGGGTATTTGATGGGGGGGTTGTTGTGCTAGAAGAGGAGATATATTGGGGAGGGGGGATTTGTGCTAGAAATGGGGATTGGGGAGGGGGGGGATTTTTGTGCTATGAGGGGGGATTTTGGGGGGGTGGTGGGAGGATGACAGGGGTGAGATTTGTTCCGGGAGGATGAGGAATTTGTGCTAGGTGGGGGAGATATGTGGTAGGAGGATGAGGATTTGTGCTAGGTGGGGGATATGTGGTGGGGATGGGAGGTGGGGGGGATGAGGATTTGTGCTAGGTTGTGGGGGATATGTGGTGGGAGGATGAGGATTTGTGATAGGTGGGGGTATGTGGTGGGAGGATGAGGATTGGTGTGTGGGGGGGTAGGTGGGGAGGATGGGGGGGATGTGGGGGAGGGTGGTGGAGGATGAGGATTTGTGCTTGGGGGGGGTTATGTGGTGGGAGGATGAGGATGTGTGTGCTAGGTGGGGGGGGGGATATGTGGTGGGAGGATGAGGATTTGTGCTAGGAGGGGGATTTTGGGGGGAGGGGTGAGATGTGGTGGGAGGATATGTGGTAGGAGGATGAAGATTTGTGCTAGGTGGGGGATATGTGGTGGGAGGATGAGGATTTGTGCTAGGTTGTGGGGGATATGTGGTGGGAGGATGAGGATTTGTGCTAGGTGGGGGTATGTGGTGGGAGGATGAGGATTTGTGCTAGGTGGGGGGGTATGTGGTGGGAGGATGAGGATTTGTGCTAGGTGGGGGGATATGTGGTGGGAGGATGAGGATTTGTGCTAGGTGGGGGATATGTGGTGGGAGGATGAGGATTTGTGCTAGGTGGGGGTATGTGGTGGGAGGATGAGGATTTGTGCTAGGTGGGGGGATATGTGGTGGGAGGATGAGGATTTGTGCTAGGTGGGGGGGTATGTGGTGGGAGGCTGAGGATTTGTGCTAGGTGGGGGGAGGTGGGGGGGATGTGGTGGGAGGATGAGGATTTGTGCTAGGTGGGGGGGTATGTGGTGGGAGGATGAGGATTTGTGCTAGGTGTGGGGGGGGTATGTGGTGGGAGGATGAGGATTTGTGATAGGTGGGGGGTATGTGCTGGGAGGATGGGGGGGTTGTGCTAGAAGAGGTGATGGGGGGGGATTTGTGCTAGGATAGGAAATATTGGGGCTGTATGAAATGGGGATTGGGGGAGGGGATTTATACTAGTAAGGATGGGGGGTTGTTTTTATTTTGGGGGGGGGGGGGTTGGTAACGCATGATGCTCATACATCTTGTGTGTGGAGGAGGGGGGGGCACAGTTTGGTGTCTTTTCCCTGGGCACTAATTTACCTTGCCCCAGCACTGGGTACCGGCTTCCCAATGTTATGGGTCTGGCATGTAACATTCAGAAATCTTTTTAGCATGTCTGGTGCCCCCTAGTGCCCATTAATAGTCGGACACGCCCCTCCTGTGGAGACGTGGCGAGGCCCACCACTCAAAGACAACAAAGAAGGAAACCGAGTCGGAGGAGAAGCCTCTTTCCCCTTCTTGGTGCACAGATCATCCTCATCACTATCAGCCCCGCCGGAGCTCCAGGATGGTCTGTGGGGCGAGTTCTCCTGTAAGGCAGACAAGATGTATAAATCAGTCAGAAGCCACATGGGCACGGCACTGGGTGGGCATTCATAGATTGCCCCTTTGGCATATTTATCAGCTGAAGCGTTGCCCTTTGGCACACAATCATCAGAAGGAGTCGGAGCTTTGCATTGATAACACACGAAGGCCTTTGTACTGCTGTTATCAATCTGATGATTAAATCCTTGTTTTGTATCGGAGTTCCTTCTATAGAAAACCTCGTCCCTCCCACAGCTGGGCAAAGCTGTGCCACTATTCCTACTCCATAGGCACAATCACTGTAGACACAGTGCCTCCCTGTGCCAATCCCAAAGCCACACACAAAGCAGTAGCTCAGCCGCCTGGGCAGATTTGGGATTGGATAGGATTGAAGCATGTCGTAGATTTCCCCCTCCATTCACCACGGCACTAGCAGCTAATGTGAGCCCCTCCCCCCTCCTCACTGATGATCCATTCACCACGGCACTAGCAGGTAATGTGAGCCCCTCCCCCTCCTCACTGATGATCCATTCACCACGGCACTAGCAAGTAATGTGAGCCCCTCCCCCCTCCTCACTGATTATCCATTCACCACGGCACTAGCAGCTAATGTGAGCCCCTCACCCCTCCTCACTGATGATCCATTCACCACGGCACTAGCAGCTAATGTGAGCCCCTCCCCCCTCCTCACTGATGATCCAATCACAAAGAGGTTTGCACGGGGGGGGGGGGGCCCTGCTATGGGAAGATCCTGCCAGTCAGGTCTAGTCTCGGTCACTTTGCCAATCGCTGTAGTACAATCCTGGTCAATGCAGTCATTAGTGTCATCAATATCAGTGTCAGCTTCAGGGAAAAAGGTATCTGGATTTAATGTCTGACACCGCTGGATACACAGATTTGAGGCCGACAATAAAACTGGATGATAACGAGTCACTCTTTGTACGGAGAAATGCTCCATAAGGGCGCCGCCCCCTCTCTCCTGCCACCCCCTCTATGACCAATGGATAGATTCATGCATTACATTTATCTATCTATGGCCGCCGCTGCCATCCCCCTATTCAGGTGCCAGGCACCTGATTACAGCCACAGGCTCTAATAGGCATCAAAAAAGGTGACCTGCGAGCGCCAAGCTGTGTTAGAAAATCAAATGAATATTCGCTTTCCTAACACTAAACTGCCTCTCCACCAATCAGGTGCTCGGGTCTGTTACCTGTCACCTGAATGGCTGAAATGACAGGCGCCACTATTGGACGCCCAGCAGGAGGAGAGGATGGGAGATGAGGATGGCAGGAGATGCATGGAGGACCCTGCTTGTCGCCGTCACCCGCTGCCCCACCAAGACAGGGTAAGGGTCGGGCAGACGGCGAGCGGGCGGGGGTCACACTGTTGGCATTCAAGGGCACACTGGCAGCATTTAATGGACACACTGGTAGAAATTGAAGGGCACACTGGCAGCATTTGATGGGCACACTGGCAGCATTTGATGGACACAGTGGCAGCATTTGATGGTTCGAACGCACCTTCTGCAACTTCCCACTTTGGCTCAAGCCTGTTGCTCCTGCCCTACCCCTACCACCCCTGTGGAAGGGCCTGCCTCTTCCTCTGCCTGTCATTTTTTAAATATGTGGAAGAAGGTATATAACACCCCTCTTCAATCTGTCATTTTGGGGAGCCCCTGGTCTATCACACCAGTTATAATACTTTTTTCTAATTGCGTTTGTCACTCTTTGTAGTATCGCTGCAGAACCGCTCAGCAGTCACAATGCTGCACAGTAGAAATGCACTATAATATGATTTCTATATTTGAAAGTATTTTATACGTGTATTACACCCCTATATACTGTACACCTATACCAGTCCTTAAAAGGACTTTTGTGGACCTAATAGTAGCTAGCTAGTGTATTACAGACTGTCCCTGCTCCAAACGCCAACCTTTCCCTACACTGATAAAATAGCTGCACAATCGGTCAGCACTGCACTGCAGTCACTATAATATGATTTCTATATTTGAAAGAAAGTATATTATCAGTGTATTTCACCTCTATATACTGTACACCTATACCAGTCCTTAAAAGGACTTTTGTGGACCTAATAGTAATAGCTAGTGATTACACACTGACTGTCCCTGCTCCACACAGCGTCCTTTCCCTACACTGACAAAAGACAGAATGTAAAATGGCCGCCAGATCAGGTCTATTTATAAGGTAGGGGGTGTGTCCATGTGATGAAATGTCTCTATTGGCTGTCCTGTACCCCATGATGGATGTGTCATGGGTCAAAGTTCTTCACAATGTAAACAAATATGGCCGCCGCGAACAGCGTCATAAGTCCGCCGGTTTGGCGAATCCCGAACGTGCAAAGTTCGCTGCGAACCGACCGAACCGCAAGGCCATCTCTAACAATCAACATTATCATAAATATAAACACAGAAAACCTTCTCACAATAGCAGAAGCTAATTGCAATTAACAATACAACCAGTGATCTCCCCCCTCCTCAGCCTAGTAGGCAACAACCTATAGTAGAAGTAGACTGTCCAGGTCCTGCTCTGTTCTAGAGGCCTGTGATCAGCTCTTTATATATATCCTGGGAGATATTGTGGATAAATATTAATGTTATATTTAATTAACCACCTTCTTATTGTCCATTAAAAAGCTGTCCATCATTTCTCTCATTCACCCTGTGCCCCTAATGTACACAGGGTAACTTAGACATAGAAGGTACATGGGGAGCTGAAAAGGGTTTCCCAACCTCTCCAAGGAATTCTGGGTTCCACAGGCCCTCCTGTCACAGTAAGTAATTAGGGAATGCTGGAGGGGCTGCTAAACACAGAAGTGTTTTTATCTTAATGCATAGAATTCAGCTTCTGCCTTTACAAATCCTTCAACTCTTCTAGGAAGGCTGTCCACAAGGTTTAGGAGTGTCTATGGGAATTTTTGACCATTCTTCCAGAAGTACATATGTGAGGTCAGACACTGATGTTGGATGAGAAGGCATGGCTCACAGTCCCCACTAAAATTCATCCCAAAGGTGTTTTATCAGGTTGAGGTCAGGACTCTGTGCAGGCCAGTCAGGTTCATCTACGCAAAACTTGTTCATCCATGTCTTTTTGGACCTTGCTTTGTGCACTGGTCCAAATCATTTGGTGGAGGGGGATTATTATGTGCAGCAGCGGCTGGTGTTTTTTTTGGGGGGAGCAAACAACCACCCCCTCTGGTTCGGCCAGTGGCTCCGCAGGCCTTCTCCTCCAACATCAGTGCCTGACCTCACAAATGTACTTCTGGAAGAATGGTCAAACATTCCCATAGACACCCTCCTAAACCTTGTGGACGGCCTTCCCAGAAGAGGTGAAGCTGTTATAGCTGCAGAGGGCCAACTCAATATTGAACCCTCCGGACTAAGACTGGGATGCCATTAACCACTTTCCGACCGGCGCACGACGATGTACGTCCCTTTTTTGAAGAGGGATATCTCGGTAACGGCAGCAGCTGCTGCCACAACCGAGATATCCATCTCTTCAGGCGCCGGTCGGCATTCCGATAATGGTGGTCATCGCGGCACATTCGCCGCGAGATCACCGTTATCGGCGGCGGGAGAGGTGCCCCCCCCCCTCCCGCCGCTCTCCCGCGCCTTCCGCCGCTTACCGGAACCGTCGGCAGCGGCAGAAGCGATCGGGTCCTTTCCCCTCCTGTGCATAGAGATGAGTGACGCTAAGATGGCCGCCACTCATCTCTATACCATAGGAGGGCGGAAGCGATGTCAAAAACGTCACTTCCGCCCATACGTCTTAAAGAGGAATTTTTAAATGTCATTTTTTTAAATGACATTTTTTTAATTTTTTTTTTTATTTTTTTTTCATTGAAGTCCAAATATGAGATCTGAGGACTTTTTGACCCCCAGATCTCATATTTAAGAGGACCTGTCATGCTTTTTTCTATTACAAGGAATGTTTACATTCCTTGTAATAGGAATAAAAGTGAGCCAATTAAATTTTTTTTTTAAAAACAGTGTAAAAATAAATCAAATCAAGAAAAATAAATAAGAAAAAAAAAAAAAAAATTTTTTTAAAGCGCCCCGTCCCGACGAGCTCATGCGCAGAAGCGAACGCATACGTGAGTAGCGCCCGCATATGAAAACGGTGGTCAAACCACACATGTGAGGTATCGCCGCGATCGGTAGAGTGAGAGCAATAATTATAGCCGTAGACCTCCTCTGTAACGCAAAATATGCAACCTGTAGAATTTTTTAAACGTCGCCTATGGAGATTTTTGAGGGTAAAAGTTTGATGCCATTCTACGAGCGGGCGCAATTTTGAAGCGTGACATGTTAGGTATCAATTTACTCGGCGTAACATTATCTTTCACAATATATAAAAAAATTGGACTAACTTTACTGTTGTCTTATTTTTTTATTCAAAAAAGTGATTTTTTTTTTCCAAAAAAAAAAGTGCGCTTGCAAGACCGCTGCGCAAATACGGTGTGAAAAAAAGTATTGCAACGACCGCCATTTTATTCTCTAGGGTGTTAGAAAAAAAACAATATATAATGTTTGGGGGTTCTAAGTTTTTTTCTAGCAAAAAAAACTGTTTTAAACATGTAAACACCTAAAATCCAAAACGAGGCTGGTCTTAAAGTGGTTAAAGTTCATGTGCGTGTAAAGGCAGGTGTCCCAATACTTTTGGTAAGATAGTGTTTCTCAGTGCTGCTGACTGATTGAAAATTATAATATTGACCGATCGACTCAGTTTGATCAAATCCTATCAAAATTGATCAGATGAGACATTAAGGCTATTCAAGCTGTACTTTTTTAAACGCACATAAAGACAACACAATGGTGCATCTGAGTGTTGTAAACGAGTCCTGATAGGAGCTCAGAGGGCGAGTTTATTCTTCAGCTTTGCACACGCCGGTCCTCTCAGAGAGCAAAGCTCAGTAAACACGCGATTTATTGCTATGGGTGTGGGAGATATACAAGAAACTGCTATAAGGAAGTGAAACATTACGAGATTTGTCTGAGCGTGTCACAGAGGTAAGAATTTGTTGTATCTTCCTGACTTTGAGTCTGAGATGAACGAGGGATGGAGGGAGAAAGATAGGGAGAAAGAGGGAGAGAAGGAAGGAAAGAAAGAGGGATGGAGGGACAGCAGGCCCAGATCCTACACCACAATAGAAATATGTGTATTCCAGAAAGTTTATTAGTCAGCAGATAAAGATTCTCCAAACACCTGGTGTTAGCGCTCCAATCATCCCGACACCATGGTTGTTATGGTGTCAGGATGATTGAAGCGCATTATTACTATTATTACATTGTAATATAAAATTAAATAGTTCAACTCACCATAATGCAGAATCAGTGGGAGCCCTGAGCGAAACGTCACCTGCCACCAGATGCCATTCCCTCTTGCTTTCCCTCCGCCCTCCTGCCACCTCCCCTTAATTTTTTTTTTTTTCTGTATATATTAGAAACACTCGATTTTATTTTCACCTTGTTTGCTCTTTATCTAGATGTTGTCTTTATTATTGTTTTTACTATTGATTTTAAATACAGACTGTATATACATTTTCTGCTACCAAATCATGTGTAACATTGCCACCTCTGTGTGTGTTTTTTGCTGACCATCGATGACACTCCCCCGTCCTGGCCACTCCCCCACACCAATAGCATATATTCCACTTGTCCACTGCCTATCACTAAGCTTGATGAAGGAGCGCGGCTGTCACACTAACACAGCCCGTACGCTCACGAAACGTGCGTCGCTTGCCAGTGACGTCATCCGGATGTGCCCTGAACCCTCTGCGGACCAAGCCTCGCTCTGAGGAAACTCCCCCACCGCTGCCGGCTTTCCTATCATAGCGGTCTATGGAGACACCTAATCGAGGAGGATGACACCCATGCACAGAGGAGACTGATCTGATGATACCTGCTGGACACTTTTTTACTACATGCCTGAAATAACTGCCAAAATGTGAGTTGTTAAAACACATGCTCATAATAAAATGCACTGTTTAAAACTACTGCACCCAGAGGCGCCCCTCTCTTTGCTTTTTCCTTCTAGTTACTTGGAACCTGGTTTCAGTTCCTCACCGGAGGCAGCCCTGTGTTGTGGACTTTATCATTATCCCCCAGCTTCTTGCTACCTCCCCATAGAGTTGCCACCTCATCCCTTTAAACCTGAACACATATTAATTACACAGGTTCTGAGGCTAATTTAATGCAGATAAGGCAACAAGTGGGTTTAGAGCGGTTCTGCACTGTGTGTGTTTTTTTTTTTTTTTGGGAATACAATGCAAGGATTAGGAGGTAAATTGGGGGACTCACGTGTTCCATCTTTATAATTGATTGCTCCCGGTTTTCCTCCTATAAAATAATTTATATAAACCCTTTCCTGCTGGGTGCCATCTTGCCTGTGGGCATGTGAAACCCCACAGGCACTTTAGATGGCCCAGCATGCACCGCCGTTACTGCGCCGAGCTCGCGCGTGCACAGTAACGGCAAAGTGCAGCTCACGTTCTCCAAAATCTCGCGAGATGTGGCCGAAATCTCGCGAGATTTCGAAGATGTCCGCACTGACTCCTGGGATCAATGACACCAGATCCCAGGAGACAGTGCGGTGTGACGACGATCGACGCAGAGACCCCGCCCACTGCCGCAGAGACAGAGGACAGGAAGTCAGCGATTACAAGGTAAGTGGAGAAAAAAAAAAAAAAAAAAAAAACACATTTCATTTAGTACTCTTTGCCTGATTTGGAAGGCAAAGAGATTTACTAAATGAAATGTGTGCAGAACCGCTTTAATTACCACCTTAATCAGCCACAGAACCTGTGTAATTAATATGTGTTCAGGTTTAAAGGGATGAGGTGGCAACTCTACCTCTCCACCCATCTAGGATTCCCCTCTCATCCTCCCCCTCCCCCCATCTTCTCTCCTAAACAGCACAACAAAGTACATCCTTTTAAATGTATTACTGTGGACTCTATTGCATAATATGCCAGAACAGCCAGTAATCTTTTTCACCATGAGTTTTTTCTAACAATACATTTGACTATTTGCGCATTTACTTGTATAATTGTCCCCAGCAGAGTCCCCCCTTACATCAGGTGCCCCCAGCAGAGTCCCCCCTTACATCAGGTGCCCCCAGCAGAGTCCCCCCTTATACCATTGACTGGGATGCAAACGTGTACTAAAATTTTGTTTGTCCTGGAGGGCTCTGTGCATGGAGGGAATGGAGGTGACTCGGGGATCCCAGAACTCTGACATCACTCCTCTTCACCCGGGTGTGAGCCGCACACCCTCGGTAGCGACGCCATTGGCGATTTGTTCTCCGCACCAGGATGCGGTGTATACACCGATCCTCCACCACTCCAAAATTCTTCTTGCAGGATTTTTTTTTTTAACGTCCTGCCAGAACATCACCTCGGTGTGAAAGGCTTTCACACCGAGACTGCAGGGGAGCCATTTTCAGGCGCTATTTTTAGTCCAAAAACACCTCAGTGTGAAAGGGGTCTACATGCCGGTACAAACTTTGGCTACTTTCACACTGGGGCGGCGCTATATTTAGCGCTGCTTTACTGTTTTAATGGCGAAGAAATGGTTAAAACCGCAGCAGCGCTTTGCCGGCGGGTTTGCGGCGCTGCCCCATTGTTTTCAATGGTAAGGGGCGCTTTAGGAGCGGTGAATACAAGCACCGCTCCAATGTGAAAACCCTCGGGGCTTTTATATTGGAGTGAATTGAGCGGCTCTTTCAGGGCGCTTTGCAGGCGCTATTTTTAGCACTATAAGGCCCCTTTCACTTTGCAGGCGCTATTGCGCTAAAAATAGCACCTGCAAACCGACCTGAAACAGCCGTTGCTGTGTCTTCAGTGTGAAAGCCCGAGGGCTTTCACACTGGAGTGGTGCGCTTGCAGGACGCTGAAAAATGTCCTGCAAGCCGCATCTTTGGTGCGCTGTAGGAGCGGTGTATTTACCGCTCCTAAAGAGCCCCCTCCCACTGAAAACAATGGGGCAGCGCCCCGAACCCGCCCGCAAAGCGCAGCTGGAGCGGCGCTTTGCGGGCGGTATTAACCCTTTTTCGGCCGCTCGCGGGGGGTAAAACCACACCACTAGCGGCCAAAATGCGCCGCTAAAACAACGGTAAAGCGACACTAATTATAGCGCCGCTTTACCGCCAGCGCACCCAGCGCCCCAGTGTGAAAATAGCCTTTAACACCTGCAAAGTGCCTCAGTGTGAAAGTAGCCTTTTGCACTGATTTCCCAACAAATTCTGTGTAGTCAGATTCCGCGCCACATCCAAATCACACCCTGTGCATGCGAACCACTGCAGGCGTGCATGTTAAGTTAAAGATAACCTGAAATTAGTTTGCAAAATGTAGTGCGATTTTCAGAATAGGATCACATGGGTGTGAACACTCATTTGATCTGATTCTGGTGCAGCCAAAAAAAGGGTCCTGCACCACTTTGGAATGGATTTGGTGAAATTTGAGCCATACAGAATGAACGGCTCAAATTGCACTGCTGAAGAATCGCATGTGAGTTCAACAGAAATGTGGTGCAATTCCTGTTCAAATCTTGCATGCAGTTCCCGCACCAGATAGTGTGAACCAATTCCGGTTCACACTGGAGCGATGCCAGAACCCTGCGAATCCAGTGCGGGTTTCTGCATCGCATACAACTCGCAGGCAATTCACACTGCACTACGCAAACTGCAATGGAATGCTAATGACACCCATAAATCAGTTTGCATATCGCAGTGCGACCTGTCAATTCAGACAGGAATCGGATCGCATGGGTGTCAATCTGTAGGGCTGAGTTCGCATCGCACAGAGATCGCATGTGATTTGCACTGCGGTGCGAGTCACATCCCATGTCAGACAGCACAGCAGTGTGAACCGGCCCGAACTGTAAAAAACTGCTGCACATGGATTGCTTTTCAGAGGTATTAGTCAGGCGGTGAGGAGGTGATATGTCGCCTCCTCACCACCTGTTTTAACCCCTAAATGCTGCATCACCCCCACCACAGCTATGTGCTTTGCACATGGATAGGGGAAAGTTGCAGCACAGACTCTTTTATTTGGTTGCATTTGGTGAGCAGTAGTGCCCGTCAAATGCAACTGGTGATAAAAGACCCCTTTCACACTGAGGTGCTTTACAGGCGCTATAAATATCACCTGCATAGCGCCTGTAAGGAGCCTCTCCTGTCTCTCCAGTGTGATATCCCGAGGGCCCTCACACTGGAGCTCTGCGCTGGTAGGACGCCAAAAAAAAGTCCTGCAAGCCGCATCTTT
Source organism: Lithobates sylvaticus (assembly GCA_028564925.1). Taxonomy (NCBI): domain Eukaryota; kingdom Metazoa; phylum Chordata; class Amphibia; order Anura; family Ranidae; genus Lithobates; species Lithobates sylvaticus. Next base: position 9,304,639 of record CM053029.1, read on the forward strand.
GTGGCGCTTCAGGAGCGCAGCGCCCCTGCCCATCGTAGTCAATGGTGCAGCGCCGCCGAGGTGCCGGCAAAGCACCACTGCAGTGGCGCTTTGAACCCTTTTTCAGACTTTAATGGGGTTAAAAGCGTCCCGCTAACCCCCAAAAAGCGCAGCAAAAACTACCGTAAAGTGCTGCTAAAAATAGCGGCGCTTTACCGCCGACCCCCCAATGCCCCAGTGTGAAAGTAGCCTTATGCCCTGTACACGATCAAATTTTTTTTTCCTGACGGATGTTGGCTCAAACTTGTCTTACACACGGTCACACAAATGTTGTCGGAAATTCCAATCGTCAAGAACGCGGTGACGTACAACACGTACGACAAGCCGAGAGAAATTAGGTTCAATAGCCAGTGTGGCTCTTTTGCTTGATTCCGCGCATGCGTGGAAATTTGTGCGTCAGAATTGTGTACACACGCTCGGAATTTACACCGGTTTTGTTGTCAACAAGCTCCTATAGAACATTTTCTGTTGGAAAATCCTATTGTGTGAATGCAGCATTTTTATTTCTGCAGTCACAAAGCATTGTGGCTCCACCATGTGTACACCCTCAGCTGCGGCCTTGTCAGCAATTCACTCCAGCTGCTGCATTACACAACATGCTGGGCTTTATTTTTTTTAACTGCTTGCCAACCGTATACTAAAAATTATATATATATATATATATATATATATATATATATATATATATATATATATATATATATATATATATATATATATATATAGTAACATCAGGGGATGTTTTAGCTTAAGGGTAGAGCTTACCAGTGAGCGGAGTCCATGCCAGACATGCCCATTTAAGGACTTGTAGGCCCACTTTTATTAAAGAAAGTAAATGTCCATAAAACAGACGAGTTGCCCACACAGGGGTTTCAGCTTTCCACAGCAATAATGTAAGTCAAACCAAAGATACCAAGCCACCTGGCTCTTTAGCAGCACGGCTGCTCAGACTTATGCTTCAGCCCTCTCAGTCCTTTAGCAGAGTTCCTGTACACCTAGGGTTGCCACCTGTACGGAATTCACCCGTACAGTCTGGGATTTGAATCATGTGCCCGGTTTTGAGCACCCCTGAAAACCGGACACATTCAGATAGGATTGTGGCTCATAGCTGGAGAGAGGATTAAGTGTTCTCCTCCCTCCAGCCTGCAGGTGGCAATAGAGAGCGGTACTGGCTGAACAGTCTCAGCAGCACTGCTGAGGAACGAACACGGAGTGTGTGGAGCCTGGAAAGAGAAATGAGGAACTTCTTTGCAGTAAGGCTGCTTTCACACCTGAGCGGTGCGGGGCGGCGACGGTAAAGCAGCGCTATATTTAGCGCTGCTTACCATCGCTTTACCCGCGGTATGCGGTCGCTAGCGGGGTGGTTTTAACCCCCGCTAGCGGCCGCAAAAGGGTTAAAAACCTCCGCAAACCGCCGCTGCAGCGGCGGTTTGCGGGCGGTATCCCCGCGGTTTCCCATTGATTTCAATGGGAACGAGCGGTATAGGAGCGGTAAATACACCGCTCCTACACCGCTCCAAAGATGCAGCTAGCAGGACTTTTTTTACCGTCCTGCTAGCGCACCGCTCCAGTGTGAAAGCCCCCCGGCTTTCACACTGGAGTGAATGGGGCCGGTTTTTTCAGGCGGTGTACAGGCGCTATTTTTAGCGCTGTACCGCCTGAAAACCGCCCCAGTGTGAAAGGGGCCTTAGTGATCAGTGAGTACAGGAGAAAGGGGGTCTCTGATGTCATATCTGATGTAAGGGGGCTTACATCATATAATCTAATGGTGGTGTTTATATATATATATATATATATATAATGTAAGGGGGGGGGCTCTGGTGTCATATCTGATGTAAGGGGGGGGGGCTCTGGTGTCATAGCTAATGTAAGGGGGGCTCTGATGTCATATCTGATGGGGCCTGTGGTGCTTTTGTTTATAGTGCAAAAAATAAAAACTGCAGAGGTGATCAAATACCCCCAAAAGAAAGCTCTATTTGTGGGAAAAAAAGGATATAAATTTTGTGTGGGTACAACGCCGTATAGCAAACAATGGCCTGGTCAGGAAGGGGGTAAATTCTTCCGGGTTAAAATGTTCGGGTTTGACTTGATGAAAAGGTGGCAACCCTATGTACACCCAGTACCTCAGCACTCTTTTCCAGCTTCCTTTTCCAGCCCACAGACTTGGACCCTCTGTCTGCTCTCACAGACAGACCTGTGCAGACATGCAGACTTCTCCCTTGCTTGCCTGGACTCCTCGGGAGGGTGGAGCCCAGAACCATGGTCAGAGGTCTACAAATAGCCCAGCACACACACACCTGACCAGTCAGTATGCTGGTGGATCTCAAGACCTGGACCCAGGACTGGGGATTTCATCCCACCCGGATCGCTACAAAATCGCCGGGCTCCAGATCCCAAAACGGATTTTAGTAAACAATGAGGAAACTGAAAAGCCAGTTTCCTCCCAAATAAACTGGAGCCCCTCAACCTGCCTGGTTGAGAATCCTCCGTCCATACACTGGTGGGGTACCCCACTACCACATATCCCCCCCTTTGTTTCGATCCGGAGGGAGGAACACCAGCACCCGTCATGGTTTGGACACCTCTGTGCTGGCCGTCAGCCATGTAGGCCCAACCTTTTTTCTGGGTGCGCTTCCAGGCACGTCCCACCCTGGATCTTAACAGGGTCCTATATTTTCCCATCCTCAGCCTTCTCCCTCTTCTTTCCCTGATCCTTCCTTTCAACTCACTGACATCAGCTTTAACCTTCACTATACACCAGTACAACCTCCTCACTTTGGCATGACCATGCAAGCTACCCCCCACATGGGTCAAATCTTGTCCCATCAGGTGAATTTCTCCATGTCCCCCTGATACATCTACTTGGGTTCTACAAAGACACTCCCATGCCTTTTTACGAGTGCGCTTCCAAAAGCGATGTTTTCCCACTTCCCTTGGGCCTACACTAGTCCTTTTACCAATCTTGGTACCTTTTTGCACATGAGGTTGATTTCTGAATTTTACGGGTCCAATACCATTAAGGTTATAAAGTGCTCCCTCAATTTCCACTAGACCACCCCTTTTCTCTTTACTTAATTTAGAAGGAACCACATTTTTAAACACTGGTTTAATGATAAGTGGGGGCTTTTATTAGGGTGACACTGGTCCCTCTCTGTACTCCAAGTACGGGCACCTTCTTACTGTCCAAACTTAGCGTCACTTGTTTCCATATGTACTCTGCATGCTTATTTTTGTCAGTTTCATCACTAACATCCTCATATGACTGCAGCCTCATCCTAGTCTCCCTCTGAAGGACATTGTGACGGAACGTCCCTACACTCCTCTTGAGTGCGTTCGTCATATATCACTTCCTTCCAGTCTGGATACGGATATCAGATATTACAACCGCTCCCAAGCACCAAACGAGACGACACTTGCTTAGTTGCTCAAACATGGACTGTGATTTATTACAAAACTAAAAACTGGCATTTATATACAGTAGAAGAGGAGATCCCCCCTCCTGCTCATATTACTCCAACAATACACTTGTAACAACTTAACATAAACTAATAAACTAATCCCTTTAAGCAGCCGATGTGACTAGTACCTAACACAATTAGCATGAGCTAATTATCTAATCATTGACCCAGACTAGTTGTCACCGAGCTAAACACAGTTGATTATAAATTATCATAATTACCACCACAAGACATTTCATCACAATAGAAGGAGACCACCAGCAACAGACGGACTGTCTCCTTCATTGCACAGAGGACAATGTGATCAGCTCCCTCAATCAACATCTTGAGTTCATGACACTAGCATCTGAGAGTGTATGTCCCAACAGCATGAGACCACACACCCACCATATATACACACATATATACAGCATTGAATCTGACTAGGGGTTGGGTTCTCCTTCCCCCTGTGCCCCTTAAAATCCAGGGCCCATAATCGGTTGGCAGGAGGCTCGCATTTAGTCCTCTCAAAAAGCCTGTGTCCCGGCTAGGTCTGTCACAGACATACTGACTGTCTTGCGACTTTAAGGTTTTAAAGTAATGTGACACCTTGCTGAGCTTTGGGCCATTTCCCTCTGACCATTGTTTACCAAGGTCCTTCTCAGATCTTAGAAGTTTCTCAAACCTCAGGAAATCTTCCCCAGAACTACCCTCCTGAACCTGTAGGGGGCCTAATTCTGCTGTACACTTTACCTCTTCTAAGTCAGTCCTACCATTCCCTATCTCATTACAATTTTCAGGGTTTGCTACAACCATATCAACTTGACCAAGACCATCAGGTCTGCCATTATTTTTGTTGTCACCCATGGTAACCAAACCCATACAAATTAACAATGCGCTGCATTTTTCATCACGGTCAGAAATATCAATGCATTTGTCATATTTAATTTCACTCATGTTCGGCAGGGCAGTGTCTGGGGAGGAACTGCACCCCGCAGAGTGGTTGTCTACGGCAGCTTCACTATCCACCAACTCAACTGGCATGAGATCCTCTGCCAACAACTGTCCTGACTCCTGACCATCATCACATAAAACATTTGGACCTGTGGCTACAATCACTTCATTTATTGCTGTGCCATCTGGTACTTTCACCAACACCAGCTCATTTGGCACGGCATTATCCATTACCACATCATTGGGCCCTTTGTGGATCACAGACATGACCTCTTCTGTGCGTTCGCCCTTACTTGGCGTTTCCATTTCATGAGCACCATCATCTGCAGTAGCAAGTGCACCCTTACATACAAGTTGCTCTGCAGGTCCTTCATCTGGCACTGCAGAATTCATGTCTGCTCCACTTTTACCAACAGAGGCCTTTTCCAACAAAGCCAACAGGCTTTTTGTCCACCTGTCCCAGTCTGTTATCTCTGTGCTCCCAGAGGTACCACGCAGTACCGCTCCTACTGTACACGGAGACCCAGAGGGACAGAGTGGTTCAGCAACAGACACATTGCACATATCACTTTGGTTCAAATAAGATTTTGGCACTACATTTTTAACCATAGCAGGCTTCAATACCACACCTTCACCACCTTGCTCTGGTGGCACTTCCTAAAACGCATTAGAGCTTTGATACCTGTCGTTGCCAGACTGCATTAACCCATTTCCACCATGAGTGTTTTCAAACATTTCAGTTGTGACATTTAACATCCTGTCATCACTATGTTCAGGTACCCTCTTATCCCTCAGAGCAGCACCAAAGCTGTCCCAGGCAACCTCCGGCTCCAAAACGCAGAGCTCCCTGGGGGTTTCTAGGGACACCTCTGTGGCCTTCTTCACAGTTGCTAGGGGAGATGGCACATCTTTAACCGCATTCACAGCAAGGTTATCTCTAGTGAGCTGCACTAGCCCATTAGCAACTGGACCATTCACTTTAGCCAACACAATATTAGCAGTTTTACCCATCATATTGTCACATTCAAGTTTACCACTTGCCTCCCCACTGGACAGGGCACTGCAGCGAGGCAAGTCCTTTTCCAAACAGACAGTGGATCTCCCATTTGGGGTCACTTCCACTCCCGTGTGCACAGTCACATATTCAGTCTCTTCTATGCATTTACCAGCACCAGTCTTTTTCAACATCAACCCAGCGGTTCCAGCCATTATTTCATTAAAGACAGTCTTACCCACCGCAGTAGTAGGGGTCACCATCTTCATTTGAGTACGTTGTCTCACAAACCAGTCCTCTGCTGCACTTTTACTGGCCCACTCTCCCTGGTGGCCACCAGATGAAATTACAGCAGGCATCTCCAACTGTTTAGCACCCCCTGCCGACACAACAGGAAAATCCTCGTTGCCAGGGGTGACTGCAAACATATTTGCACAGGAATCTGGGCCTGGAGAGAAAGACTTTTGCTCAGGAACACCATCTCCAGTGGTATCCCATAACCTAGGGCAAAAAAACATGGCGTGCCCCAGATGTCCACATTCCAGGCATGGTACTGGATGATTTTTTTTCAGGTAACCTTCTTCCTGGTAATTTTGAAATGCATACGCATCTTTAGGTGGATGCTTAGCTACATATGCCCTGTAGCTCCTCCTTTCCTTTGGCAATCTTTCTCCCGTTGCCATGGGAGACCGCACTCTCCCAGCAGAGCTTTGCTGATTCTCCCAAACTCTTTGATGCATTGTGGCTTTCAACTTGCCATGACTCTCTGCAGGCAATACTTTTCTCATATGGTCTGCAAACTTGACATCACCGCCATTGCTATAGGCAACCACATACCTCTCCAACTTCCGGTCAGGCTGTCGGTCCATGATGCGATGGAACTTTCCTCTAAGAAGGATTTCCTCTTTAACCTGTTGCTGACCGCCCGCCATCAATTGACTGTGGAGCGGTGCAGCTCTTGTGGCGGGCCGCCGTCATATGACGTTGCTTGCTTTTTGGCCACTAGGGAGCGCGCGCGCCCACCGCGTCGCCGGGGACCCGATGCACGTGCCCGGCAGCCGCGATGTCCGCCAGGCACCCGCGATTGCCCGGTAACTGAGCAGGACGTGGATCGGTGTGTGTAAACACACCGATCCACGTCCTGTCAGAGGAGAGGAGACCGATGGTGTGTCCCTTGTACATAGGGACACCGATCGGTCCCCTCCCCCCACAGTTAGAATCACTCATTTAGGGAACATAATTAACCCCTGCAGGGCCCCCTAGTGTTAACCCCTTCCCTGACAGTCACATTTATACAGTAATCAATGCATTTTTATAGCACGGATCACTGTATAAAATGTGAATGGTCCCAAAAATGTGTCAAAAGTGTCCGATATGTCCGCCGCAATGTCGCAGTCACGATAAAAAAAAAAAAAAAAAAAAAAAAAAATCGCAGATCGCCGCCATTACTAGAAAAAAAAAAAATAATAAAAATGCTATAAATCTATCCCCTATTTTGTAGACGCTATAACTTTTGCGCAAACCAATCAATAGACGCTTATTGCGATTTTTTTTTTTTACCAAAAATATGTAGAATACGTATCAGCCTAAACTGAGGAAAAAATTTGTTTAAAAAAAATAAAAAATAAAAATTGGATATTTATTATAATAAAAAGTTAAAAAATATTGCGTTTTTTCAAACTTGTCCCTCTTATTTTGTTTATAGCGCAAGAAATAAAAACCGCAGAGGTGATCAAATACCACCAAATTAAAGCTCCATCTGTGGGAAAAAAAAATGATAAAAAATGTATTTGGGTACATCGTTGAATGACCGCGCAATTGTCATTCAAAATGCGACAGCGCTGAAAGCTGAAAAATGGCTTGGTCAGGAAGGGGGTGTTCGTGCCTGGTAGGCAAGTGGTTAAAATTGCGGTAGTCATCCTGGTCACCGTCCATCAAATGGTAAACCGACCGGAACTCTATCCGTAATAAGGTTTGCAGCAGTTTTGGCCACCAGTCCCTAGGCCATTTTCTCCTTACAGCAACTTTTTTAAATCTTACAAGGAAGTCCCCAACCTCCTCTGTAGGCAGCATGGGTTGCATATAGTCAGAGGCCAAGATCTCAGACCCTTGCACTGCGCCACACTCTTTGCGATTCCGCTTGAACCATTCATTCACTGTCTCACACATCACTGTCTCACACATCACTGTCTCACACATCACTGTCTCACACATCACTGTCTCACACATCACTGTCTCACACATCACTGTCTCACACATCACGGTCTCACACATCACGGTCTCACACATCACGGTCTCACACATCACGGTCTCACACATCACTGGCCCTCCAAGGTGGAGACATCTTCTCAGGCCACGCTGAGCTCACTTCCCCTTTAACTTGATTTAACATGAACTTCTTGTGTTTTGACTGCCTCATCCTTGGTCACATGCACAGCAGCTTGTTACACAGTTCACAGCATAACAACAAAAAAATTCTCACAGGTGAACTACCTGCACACAATGCAACACATCCAATTGAACTCCTGCACAATGCAGTTTGCCTGGCTGCCACACACAGCTAGCAGCAGTTCCTGAAATGACTCACTACTGGCGCAGAAACCGGATTTCACCGTCTGTATGCCCGCATTCGAACACCACTTGTAACATCGGGGGATGTTTTAGCTTAAGGGCAGAGCTTACCAGTGAGCGGAGTACATGCCAGATATGTCGATTTAAGGGCTTGTAGGCCACTTTTATTAAAGAAAGAAAATGTCCAATAACAGACGAGTTGCCCACACAGGGGTTTCAGTTTTCCACAGCAACAATGTAAGTCAAACCAAAGATACCAAGCCACCTGGCTCTCTTTAGCAGCACTGCTGCTCAGACTTGTGCTTCAGCCCTCTCGGCTCTTTAACAGAGTTCCTGTACACCCAGTACCTCAGCACTCTTTTCCAGCTTCCTTTTCCAGCCCACAGGCTTGGACCCTCTGTCTGCTCTCACAGACAGACCTGTGCAGACAGACAGACTTCTCCCTTGCTTGCCTGGACTCCTCGGGAGGGTGGAGCCCAGAACCATGGTCAGGTGTGTACAAATAGCCCAGCACACACACATCTGACCAGTCAGTATGCTGGTGGATCTCAAGACCTGGACCCAGGACTGGGGATTTCATCCCACCCGGATCACTACGAAATCCCCGGGCTCCAGATCCCAAAACGGATTTTAGTAAACAATGAGGAAACTGAAAAGCCAGTTTCCTCCCAAATAAACAAATGAACTGGAGCCCCTCAACCTGCCTGGTTGAGAATCCTCCGTCCATACACTGGTGGGGTACCCCACTACCACAATATATATATATATATATATATATATATATATATATATATATATATATATATATATATATATATATATATATATACAGTGGTGGAGCAGCTCTCCTGCACAGGATCCTGTACCTAGTATGTGATCCCGCACTTCCACCCCAGACCTGAAATTGGACACAGCGGGAGCTAATTAGCAGGTCCAGCAGACTCAATGTCTGCCGGCACCCGCCGATCATTCGGGACACAAGCAGACTGGCACTCTACCTATATAAACAAGACAGATTGCCATTCTGTCAGTAGGGAAGGTATTGATCCTGTGTTCCATGGATCAAAGCCTTCCCTTAGTAAAAGCTCCTCCCCCACAGTGAGTAAGCAATAGCTAGGCACACAGTTAACCCTTTGATTGCTCCTGATGTTAATTCCTTCCCTGCCAGTGTCATTAGTACAGTGACAGTGCATATTTTTAGCACTGATCACTGTATTCGTGTCACTGGTCTCCAAAAAGTGTCACCTTGTATGTGATTTGTCCACCGCAATATCACAGTCTCACTATAAGTCGCTGATCGCCGCCATTACTATAAGAAAAAATGCCAAAAATCTATTCCATAGTTTGTAGACGCTAAAACCTTTGCGCAAACCAATCAATATACGATTATTGGGATTTTTTTAAGCAAAATATGTAGCACAATACATATTGGACTAAGTTTACATTTCTTTATTGGATGTGTTTTATAGAAGAAAGTAAAAAATATATATTTTTTTTTTAAATAATTGTCGCTCTTTTTTTGTTTATAGTGCTAAAAATAAAATCTCAATTTAAATCTATCAACTATTTATACTTTCATTCTTGAGAGTAGGTGTGTAAATTGGGGAAGGCTTGCAGGGACCTCACTGCATTCATTTGCCCAGGGGCCCATGATGCTATTAAGATGGCCCTGCTGTGGATGTCTGGGGGCTAATATACCCCTAGAGGGGCTGACTAAGATCAATCGCACTCTGTACTCCCTCAGCGTGATGACACGCGGCACAAGCCCGCCCCAAAGGGCGGGGTCACATCCCACGTCACAGGCGCGCATGTAGCCTGCTGGTCTGTGCCTCACAGTGAAGCGCAACCGTGAAGGAACCTGTCACCAGGCAGGCTCCAAAGGGCAGGGATGTCCCAAGTGTGGCTCTCAGACAGGAATGTGGCTCGGAGCAGGGATTGACAGGAAGGTGGGGGGCACTATGTGCACCTCATTACTATTCTCTTTGGAGTGCCCAAATGTGTCCCAGGTCTGTTACAATCCTATAGTGTATGGTAAAACAAAAAAAAATGACTGTGCGCTGCTAAAGTGTTCAGGTTTGGCTTGAAGAAAAAGTGTCAGCCTTAATCCCCACAAGAGGGCGGTGTCCGTGTGTCACTCGTGCTCCCCCTTGTGGGAATCACAGTGGTAAACGGGTCTTTCCACGGATATCTCACTCTCCTTAGTGTAATTGGTCAAGCAGGTATCATGTAGGGATAATAAAATGCCTCCATAGTGTGATTCTGTTTAAAAAAAAAGGTAAATATTGCACTTCTATGAGGTAACAGACAACAAGCATTGAAAAGCAGGAAGTCCGGCGCTCGCTGCGCTCCACGGACCCAAACCGGATGTGACATAATGACGCTCTAGCTCCGTCACATCTGGTTTGGCTCCATGGAGCGCAGCGAGCACCGGACTTCCTGCTTTTCAATGCTTGTTGTCTGATATTCATGAATTCTATAGGCTGTTTACTTTAGATCAGGCATGTCCAAAGTCCAGGCCCGTGGGCCAATTGCGGCCACGCATTCCGGTTTGATGTGGCCCCCACTTTCAATTTGCATATATATCCTTCTGTGGCCCCCAAGCTCAGGCGTGTTATGTTTTTTGTAATTATATATATATATATATATATATATATATATATATATATCTTCTTTAGCCTGACAAATCCCTGAGCGCCACTCGGGATTAGGATGAGCTGGGGCGTGTTGCTTGGCGTGTTGCTTGGCGTGTTGCGGGGCGTGTTGCTGGGGTGTGTTCACAACTCGATGTGTCAGAGCCCGCTAGGAAGCTCTCAGAGGCACTGAGATATTTCCCGGTCCGCAGCTGCAGAGGTAGGAGAATTCTTGTTGGGCAGTTTATTAGTGTATTGGATGAACACACTTATGCCGCGTACACACGGTCGGAATTTCCGATGGAAACAGTCCGATGGGAGCTTTTTATCTGATTTTCCGACCGTGTGTATGCCCAACGGTCTTTTTCTGTCGGAATTTCCGACGGACTTTGAATTGAGAACCTGTTCTCAATTTTTCCAACGGAAAACCTTTCTATCGGATTTTCCGATCGTGTGTATGCAATTCCGACACGCAAAATTCCGACGCATGCCCGGAAATAATTTGACGCATGCTCGGAAGCATTAAACTTCCCTTTTATAGTGCTGTCGGACATGTTTTATGTGTTATTGACCGTCGGAATTTGGTGTGATCGTGTGTAGGCAACACAGCTTGAGCGGAATTCCATCGGAAAAACCATCAGAGTTTTTTCCGACGAGAATTCCGATCGTGTGTACGCGGCATAAGACCAAAACCTCTGGCACTGCGCTCCCATGCTTCCCCTTCTGGTCAATTTCTAAAATGGTGACTGTAAATAAGAGAAGGAAAGTTGACTGTGAGGCAGTGGTGGCCTGTGCATTGTGGGTGCACGGGCGCTGCCCCCTATCCCTACTGCCGCCTCCCTATCCATGCCCCGGCCCCTTTCAGGATGCCGGGCTCATGGACTCCTATAGTGGGAGTCAGAGGCTCTAATAGACTTCAAAAAAGGGTGGGCTTGGGGCGCAGAGAGTGTGCCCTGATCCCACCAAATTGTGTGACCATAGCAAATTAATATTTGCTATTTTCACACCGCATTGCCTTCCCGCTAATCTGGAGGCAGGACAGTGAGACCTGTTTCCTGATTGGCCAAAGCGCCAGGTGTACCTATTGGATGCTCAGCGCTTTAGCGGAAGTGGGACAGAGTGGAGGAAGCAGACTGGAGAGGAGACGCCAGAGAAGAGGACACTCAGTAAGCGCCGGACCTCGTGCACAGGAATCCATCCGTGGGGGTGCTGTGAGCGGGGTGTCCCATGATCCATCCGTGGGGGTGCTGTGAGCGATGTGTCCCATGATCCATCCGCAGGGGGGCTGAGTGCGGTGTCCCGCTATCCATCTGCGCGGTAGTGGGGGGTGAGCAGAGTGTACCGCGATCCATCCGCAGGGGGGGTGTGTGGGATGTCCCGCAATCTATCCATGGGGGGTGAGAATTTGATGGGCACAGTGGTAGCGTTTGATGGGCACAGTGGCAGCGTTTGATGGGCACAGTGGCAGCATTTAATGGGCACAGTGGCAGCTTTTCATGGGCACAGTGGCAGAATTTGAGGGCACAGTGGCTGCAATTGATGATTTGTTCTCAAAATTCTTTTGCACCCCCCCTAAAAATTTGGAGCACCAGCCACCACTGCTGTGAGGGCCGCCACTTCCAGGACAGGTGGAAAGTGGAATATTTCTTCACTGAAATACGGAATCACTGTGTTTGTCTGATATGCCAAGAGACTGCAGCTGTTTATAAGGAATTTAATGTCAAGAGACACTACCAGACGAGACATAGCACATACGACAAGCTAACAGGGCGCCACCACAGTTAAAAGTTGAAGCAACTTGAAGTTTTAATGTCACAACAGCGATTTATCACAAGAGCCCGTGAGTCAAATGAAAATGCCACAAGGGCGAGCTATGAGGTGGCAACGTTAATTGCTAAAAACATCTCAAACATTGTCCCCCCTCTTTTCCTGTGGCTTGCCAGGTTGCGTGCTCGGATAAGGGACTTGTATGGATTTTGGGGTGGACCCCTACACCATTTTTTTGAAATTTTGGCGCAGGGTTCCCCTTAAAATCCACACCAGACCCAAAAGCCATTATTTTTTAAATTTGGCGCAGGGTTCCCCTTAATTTTTTTTAAAGCCCCATACACACGGTCGGATTTTCGCATGGATTCTGTCCGATCGGACAATGTTGTCGAAAAATCCGACCGTGTGTATGCACCATCGGACAGTGTACGTCGGATTGTCCGACGGACAAAGTCCTATCTCCTGCTGGATAGATTTTTTGACAACAAGGTCCGATCACACCAAATCCGATCGTGTGTAGCGTTGTCCGACGGACAAAGTGCTACGCATGCTCAGAAGAAATTCTGTGACGGAAGCGCTCGGTCAGGTAAAACTACCTTTCCTAATCGACACAGCACATTCGTCACGCTGCAATGTTAAAATGTCTTTAATGCAGCGCATTCTCTTTTTCTTTACAATGCAAGAACAATGACATGTTTTAGCTGCTCCTATTCACCCTCACTTCTCACAAACTTAGTTCTTTATTAGTTTTCAGGATTTCTACACTACATGTTTATTTTTACTCAGATCGTAAAAGAATCTTTGTTATATTTTTTGGTGGATTTGTCATTTTCTTTTTTATTTGGGAATACATATTTTAAGGAGAATTTTTTTTTTTTTTGGAGGGGGGTTGTGTCTCAACTTAGCAAAACAACTTTATTAACATTTGTATTTGTTGCTTAAATTTACTAGGAGTTTGTTGGTTGTTGGTGCCCCTTGTTAATTATACTTTATGATTAGTGAAATGTACCTGCCTACTCAAAGAAAAACTGTCATTGTAGAAAAGTAAAACACATAGGCAATGATTTTTTGAAATCAAAAATACCTTTATTTAGGTCTCAGCAACAAACCAAAGAGGAACGCAGCGATGAAGAAACTTGGGGAATTTGCAAAGCCTTGGACCCCCACAGCAAACATTATTTTTGAAGCTTCTAAAATTGGGGGCCTGAGGAGTACCTATCTAAATAATAAGGGAGTGCAATCTGGTCCTGAAGTCCAAAACATCAGGAACTGCAGCAGATGCCATCTAGGTCCCCAGGCTCTGGTCCTACGAGAGGCTCCATCTTCTCTCAGACCAGACTGAATCCAGGTCGTCACTCTCAGGTCTTCCTTGTACGCTTCCTTCCACGCTGTGGCTGTGGTGCTGGTGGGGTGGCAGAAGGAGGAGGAGGAGGCGGAGCAAGGTCACTATCGCAAACATGTGTGAGGGGAGTCATCCCCCCAGCCATCCCCTCATTTAGGACTTTGAGGATGACATCCTCACACATGCTGCGTTGCCCCGCCTCCATACCCGTCATTTTATTGGCAACCAAGGAGGCAAAGGCCTCCTCGTAGGTGGGTGTGGCATATAGGGAGGCTGAAGCATCTCGGATCAGCTGGAGCGCTGACTCTCCCACCTCCCCCATCCTTTTCGCCCTTCTGTAGGGAAGGCGGAGGGGAGGGACTTGGGAGACAGTCAGGCTCCTACGCCTACCCCCCTGTTGGCTGCCACTACCCACCTCTTGGCTGCCACTAACCCCTGCCTCCTCCTGACTGCCACATTCCACAGCCACCTCCTGGCTGAGGTCTTCCTGTGTATGAAAAAGGGACATAGTTTCAGTTATTTGTTCATCAAACACACACAATTTTCATCTAGTGACTGTTGCAAAATGTTTACAAATAGAAAACCATACAATTCTCAGCCCTGCAGTTTAGATTCTTCCCAAAAATGTCTCCAACACTACTGTCAGTTGATATGTCAATCACGTTAGGAACTAAGCAATTGGGGATCCTGAATTAACTGAACATCATTTATTATTCCCAAAAATGGTAACAAAACTACTATACCTGGCTCAAGCTGGGCTCCTCCACATCTTCCAGACTGGAAGGCCCAGGTTGGTCCTCGGAAGCCTCATCAGGGGTGGCGTGCGCGGAAGGACGCGTGCAAGGAAGAGTCGAGAGTGACTTCCTGACATTAGCCTGGTCTTTGAGAAAGTGGAGCCTCTCATAGTACCAGAGCGTGGGGGCATAGACCTCATCTGCTCCAGCTCCAGATGTTTGGGACTTCAGGACCTTATTGCGCTCCCGGAAATAGGTACTCCTCAGGTTAGCAATTTTTACTCTTAAGGTCTCCACGGTTGCCGTGGGGAACTTTGGCTTTACAAATGCCACAAGTTTCTTCATGGCTGCGTACCTCTTTGGTCTGTTGCTATAGTCGCGGTGTTTTGCCTGCCATAATAGGGGCATTTACCTATATTTATCAATGAAGAGGGGGAGAAAACTCACATGGTTGAAGCGGTCCATAATCTCTGCAAGACACAACACCACACAAAACACTATAAATAATGTCAGTCCAAAGTCTCCTAATCTTCTCCATAAAGAAGCCTCAAGGTCTAATCAGTCTAGGCTAGTTATGTACCAACGTCAAATTGTACCTTCGTTATAGCGATCGTCTCGTGCGTGAGCTTTCTCTCCCCTCGTCTCACAGATCGTGGCTACGACACAGGCGTGTGACGTTTTATATATAGTGCGCATGCGTCAAACTCCGCCCGCCCCTGACGATCTTTCTCGTCTATTCCCCACCCCTTCTCTTTACGGTGCAGTGGGGAGAGCACATGGCGGAGACACAGCAGGTGCGCCCCAAATATCCCACCAACGAGGAGGAGGACGAGGAAAGGCCGGAGGCAGAAACGTCCCGATCCCGGAGCCTGAAATTCAAGGCCTCCAATATGTCATTTGGAGAAATGTTGGAGATGGTGGACATATTAAAGAGGAGCGACTATGATGGGAAGTATGGGCCTTACCTCAACCCCAATGTCCGCAAGGCCAAGATCATGTCTAAAGTTGTGAGGAGGCTGTACAATCATTTTGGGGTACAACGATCCAAGGAGCAACTGAGGAAACGCTGGTCAGACCTGAAACTGAGGGAGGCCGATCAGTACAGAAAGATCAAGCGAGTTCTTCAAAAAAGTAAGTAGTTGTGTTTTGTGTTTGATTTCTTGCTTGCATACTGCTCCATGTGTTTGGATTTTTACAAAGTTGTACAATCCAAAATGGCCACTTTCAGGTTCGTCTGTGCATTCGATCGTACTCAACCTCGATCTTTCTGCCACTGTCATGTTCGTGTGTGTGTGTGTCCATTCGATCGTACTCAACCTCGATCGTTCGGCCACTTATAATACGATGTTTGTTGTTTTTTTTTGGGAAAGGAAGTTTGTTCTCTCTAGAAATGTCATCAAGACTGTCCAGCCAATTTATTCAATGTAAAGGAGACGTCACCCAGTAGCTGTTTACCCATCTGGACTCTAGAGCACTAGTGCCGGGACACCAAAACACCCTTTTTATTAGGCTTTTCCACACATGTGCTCCAGTGGATACTAGAGGGGGGTCTCCATCACCCAAACGTCGACCAAAAAGCTATACGTTTCGGACCTTTACAAAGTGACTACATTCATGTTGGTGTCATTTGTAACTGGACACCCAAAAATATTGTCCCTCACTTTCAAGCAATGTTTGTCATTTCCTATTTCTGCCCTCAATAGATTGTGTTGCTAAATCTTCGTTTTGTACATTCTCATAGGGGAGCGAAAACTTGGGACGTCTGAGGAAACCCCAAAACTAACACCTCCCAAAAAAGGGGAAAGAGCAGAAGCAGAGGAGGAGGAGGAGGAGGAAGGAGAGATCATAGAAATTGGAGAACTTGTCACCACAACAGGTGAGTGTGGGAGAACACAGCTACTGGTAAGCTAATCAATGTATGGCTGCCTCATTTCCAAGACCCTATTTTTTTTTTGTTTGTTTTTAGGTGACGTGGATGTTGTGGAAGAAAAATCGCACTTTACCACAGAGAGTGCCCACGTACTCATCGGGGAGATAATGGTCTGCAATAGAGATCTAGATGACATAAAGCAAAACATCAATGATGTTCAACAAAAATTGAAGAACATCATTGATGTTTTAGGAAAAATCTGAAACGCAAGTAATTAACACACATTTGTGGCTGCTTCTGAACACATTTGCAAGTTAAGAACTGTGTTAAATTTGGAACATGCACACATTGTGTCCACATGTGCTAGCTCCCATCATGGTGGATGAATGACAATGTTTTTTTGGGGGTGCAACCACTTTACGAACTCCTAAAGTGGTTGTGGTGAAGGGGTTGCACCCCCAAAAAACGTCCATTCATCCCCATGATGGAAAATGGCACTTTTGAAGATTCGAGCCATGTGTTTTACCATCTAATGACCATTTTCAGACCCAAATTGTGTGCATGTTCTAAATTTCCACTTTCCACGGGTGACCCCCCCATGTGATGAAGGCAAGATCAAACACACTTTGAACATATAGTCATGTCTGATCTTGTCTTCACTTTAGAAAGTTGAACTTTCCTAGTTCCTAGGTTCTGTTTTGCTCCATGCCTGGTTTTACCACATGCAGAATGTTTGTAAACAATGTTGTAAATAACCAAGATGTTGTCAGTTTGGGCAAGAAGTTTGTAAACGCACTTGTGAATGTTTTGCAAGTAAACTTTTTTACTTTTCTAAATGTGTGGCTTCCTTATTTAAAAAACACAAAGCATTATGTATGTCAAATGTTAAGGATTTGGGGGGCAATGGGTGTTACTAAAGGCAAGTCCAGTTTGCACTGCAAGTGTATTTTCCAGGGCACTTTTGCACTGCACTTGTAGAGCATAGTGGATTTGACTTCTGTAAATGACACCCACAGTGCTTTGTACGAAAACACGTAGCACACCATTTTTGTGAATACACACATTTCTGTCATGGTGATGAAAAGGAGTATTTTGTGTGTGAGTTCTGCACTACAAACCTTCTCTAGACCAAAGATTAGGTATCAAACACACAACATGAGAATAATCTTTTTGGGAAGAAGAGACTGTTACCTCCTTTTGCCCAGAAAGTGCATTCCCACTGTCGAAGGCAAAGGGAAAAAAAATCAAGGTCAAATAAGCAATAATACGGAAATGACAAGAAATCATAGGTTGGTTGAAAAAAAATATTTATTTAAAAATGCCTCTCACACATCGTCAGGCAGAGCAATGGCCCCCCTACCCACAAAGTAGTCCATATATTGCTCGCGGACCGCGCGGGCATTTAGAGGGGGCAAGCCTGGACGTGCCGCTTGAAGGGCTGTGAGGTCAGCATTTGGAGGGCCCTCCACATCTGGGCCAACGGGCACCACATAGTTCCTGTTATGTCTTTTGAGGAAGTTGTGCAATATGCAACAGGCAAGAACTATGTGGTTCAGTTTGTATTCCGCCAAGTTAATAGCCGTCAAGAACAGGCGGAAGCGGCTGGCCAGGATGCCAAAAGTGTTCTCCACCACTCTTCGGGCTCTGGACAGCCTGTAGTTGAAGACCCTCTGGTCTGGGGTGAGGGTCCTCATCGGGAACGGCCTCATCAGATGGGGAGTCAACGCAAACGCTTCATCTGCGACAAAGACGAAGGGGAGTCCTTCAGCATTCTCCTCTGGAGGTGGCAAGCACAGACTGCCACTTTGGAGATGCCAGTAGAACTCCGTGTGCGCAATGGCACCACCATCCGAGATCCGGCCGTTCATCCCCACGTCCACATACATAAACTCGTATGTCGCCGACACCACCGCCAACATCACTACACTATTAAACCCCTTGTAATTATAATAGTAGGACCCCGAGTTGGGCGGTGGGACGATGCAGACGTGTTTCCCATCAATTGCCCCTCCGCAGTTAGGAAAGTCCCAACGGCTGGCAAAGTGGGAGGCCACAGTCTGCCATTCCTGTGGCGTGGAAGGGAACTGTGGAGTGAAACAAGAAAAAAAAAATTAGTCACTTTGCACATAAACATTGCAAGCAGATTAGACAATCAACATCTTGGAACAAGAGCATACTTTAAAATTTGAGGCTGGAAAGTATTTGCACAGAAAAGTAGAGGGTCCCCTTCGCAGATTACTCACCCCCCATCAATCCCCCCACTTCTGATGGGCCATTGGCAATAACTAGGGTTTTGGGGGGGGGGGGGGGTGTGGACAGGTAACCCTCTGCACTTCATTGATTGCCAAATGGCTCAATAATGTGTGCTAGTTTGGCCAGACCCTCCTTACTTAACACTATTGGCAGCCCCCAGGAAATATAAAATAACATTTCAAACCCCCCCCCCCCCCCCCCCCCAAAAAAAAGGAAAGCACATTGTGACATTCAGAAATTACCAACCAAGCTAATAGGAGGGAAAGAACACAAAAAAAGAGGAAATGGAAAGTATGGAGACAGCCCCTTGCACTACATGCTTTGCTGAATTCATCCCTAAAGATGCCCACTATAAAGAGGTAAGTATATAGTGTGTATTGACCCTGGGAAAGCCAGCAGATAGAGGATTGGTACCATCTGACAGAGCAGTTGGGGGAGGGGGTTCCTAATGAGTTTGCCCCCCCCCCCCCACAAAAAAAAAAAAAAAAAACAAGAAGAAAAAAAAACAGCAAACATTTGTGCATGTTTTAGGGGGTGTTTGGGGGAAAACAATACTATGCAGCAGACAAAATACATTGCTTAAGTGACTAGGCCATAGGTGTCTATTGGGGCAGAAGAGCATGCTGGGGAGGTAAGTGAAGGGAAAAATGCATGAAGGAGAAAAGGGGCACAGCATATTAGAACATATTGCAAGCATGGTAATTCTGGAAGGAGGACAAAAATAAAAGTCATTATCAAACAGAGCATACATAGAATGGAATAGTAAAGGATAAATGTTACCTTAATATAGTCCTCCTGCAGGACCTCGATGATGGCAGAACAGGTCTCTGGAATAATGATTCCCAGGGCCTGGGGAGAGATACCTGAAGAGAACTTCAAATCCTGAAGACTTCTCCCTGTCGCCAAGTACCTCAACGTAGCAACAAGCCTCTGCTCCGGAGTGATGGCTTGTCTCATGCAGGTATCCTGCCGGCTGATAAAAGGGGTCAGCAAAGCCAAAAGACGGTGAAAATTGGGGTCCGTCATCTGGAGAAAGTTCCTGAAATCATCAGGATTATTCTCCCGGATCTCACGAAGCAAAGGCATGTGCGAGAACTGATCACGCTGAAGCAACCAATTCTTGGTCCACATACTCCTCGTCACTCTGTTCATGGACGGGTCTTGGGTCAAAGCTAAAAGCCCGACACCAATTCCGCGTACAGCACGAACTCGGCGACGAGTACGCACGGGAAACATCGCTCACAAGGTCACAAAAGGTCGGCTGGTCAGAACGGACAAACAGAAAGCACCGATAAACAGCAAGGCCTGAAAGAACGAAATGAATACCAGAAACGAGCAGACAATAAGCAGTGAAAATCAAAGCGTCCTATATCAAGATATAGGCCGCAATGACCAACAAATGCGAACTGACTACACGCACTAATAAACAGATACGCACGACAAGCACAAACTGAAGAGCAGTAACGATCTGAGTCAGAAAACTGAGAAGCGCGAACCTTAAGTCACCAAACTTCGACTAATCTTAAGTCACCAAACTTCGACTAACTCGCGATAAACACGGGATCAGCAGAAGGAGCCCAACGGGTGCCTGACGTGGTGCTGAACTTCCCTTTTCTAGTCTCGTGGAAGACGACTTACGTCACGACGTTCTTGCAGACCGGAAATTCCGACAACGTTGTCCGACCGTGTGTACGCAACACCAACATCGGACAAAGTACGACGGACAGGATCCGACCGACCTGGTCCGCGGATAATCCGCGCGTGTGTATGGGGCATAATACAGGAGATGGTCAGAGACTGCAGACATGTTACAAGAGATGGTCAGAGACTGCAGACACATTACAAGAGATGGTCAGTGACTGCAGACATGTTACAAGAGATGGTCAGAGACTGCAGACATGTTACAGGAGATGGTCAGAGACTGCAGACATGTTACAAGAGATGGTCAGAGACTGAAGACATGTTACAAGAGATGGTCAGAGAATGCAGACATTTTACAGGAGATGGTCAGAGACTGCAGACATATTACAGGAGATGGTCAGAGACTGCAGACATGTTACAAGAGATGGTCAGAGACTGCAGACACATTACAAGAGATGGTCAGAGACTGCGGACACATTACAAGAGATGGTCAGAGACTGCAGACAAGTTACAAGAGATGGTCAGAGAATGAAGACATATTACAGGAGATGGTCAGAGACAGCAGACATAGTACAGAAGATGGTCAGAGAATGCGGACATATTACAGGAGATGGTCAGAGACTGCACACATGATACAAGAGATGGTCGGAGACTGCAGTTCCTATGGATGTTAGTAAATAATGGCTGATCGGCCCTCTCACCTGACCCAGCGATACAGCAACAACGGTTCCTCTGATCAGGAGTCAGCTCACTCTGAATTGCCCGTGGCAACTCCGCTGGGTAGAGCCCAGATCTGTATTCCTGCAATGACTCCATTCCTTTCTCCACCAGGGATGGCGCCAGGCTGTGTGGCTTTGCCTCTGGTGGCACAGGGCAGCGGGGTTCTCTCTCTGATGGTGTTCCCTCAGCACTGTCCTCTCCCTCCGGAGTCCTGGGTGTACTTCCCTGAAAGCTTTCCCAGGCTCTTGTCTCTCTCTCTCTCCCATTCAGCTAAGCATGCTGTGTGGGCTGCAGTTTCCGTGTTACAGTGGGGCTGCCAGTCCTCGGGACTACATGTCCCACAATCCTCTTCTTTGCTCCTCTTTTTTTTTTCTCCCCTGGCCGATATGAAGGTGGGGGAATAAACATAGTGTGGCGCACACTAGTACAGCAGCACACGCGAAGAGGGAGAGGGAAATAAGAGCCCGGGGCTGCAGTGGCGTCACTAGGGTTGGTGTCACCCGGTGTGGTAAAACATGGTATCACACCAACTATAGTCGCCCCTCAGTACAGACCCCCCTCCACTAAGTATAGACCCCCCTCCGTCAGTGCAGACCCCCCACTGGCACTAAGTATAAACCCCTCCCTCAGTACAGACCCCCATCAGTATAGACCCCCAGGACAAAACACCCCCCTCTCTCAGTATAGACCCCCCCAGGACAAACCAACCACCCCTCCATTAGTACAGACCCCCCACAAAACAAACCACCCCCTCCATTAGTACAGACCACGGGACAAACCACCCCCCTCCATTAGTACAGACCCCCGGACAAACCACCCCCCCCTCCATTAGTACAGACCCCCCGGGACAAACCACCCCCCTCCATTAGTACAGACCCCTCGGGACAAACCACCCCCTCCATTAGTACAGACCCCGGGACAAACCACCCCCCTCCATTAGTACAGACTCCCCGGACAAACCACCCCCCTCATTAGTATAGACCCCCCAGGACAACCCCCCCTTCATTAGTATAGACCCACCAGGACAAACCCCCCATTAGTATAGACGCCCGATAAACCACCCCCCTTCATTAGTATAGACCCCCAGGACAAACCCCCCCATTAGTATAGACCCCCCCAGGACAAACCACCCCCTCCATTAGTATAGACCCCCCAGCACAAACCCCCCCTCCATTAGTATAGACCCCCCAGGAAAACCCCCCCAGGACAAACCCTCCTCCATTAGTATAGACCCCCCAGGACAAACCCCCACCCTCGATTAGTATAGACCCCCAGGACAGACCCCCCCTCCATTAGTATAGAGCCCCAGGACAAACCCCCCTTCATTAGTATAGACCCACCAGGACAAACCCCCCCATTAGTATAGACGCCCGACAAACCACCCCCCTTCATTAGTATAGACCCCCCAGGACAAACCCCCCCATTAGTATAGACCCCCGACAAACCACCCCCCTCCATTAGTATAGACCCCCCAGGACAAACCCCCCTCCATTAGTATAGAACCCCCAGGACAAACCCCCTTCCATTAGTATAAACCCCCCAGGACAAACCCCCACCCTCCATTAGTATAGACCCCCAGGACAGACCCCCCTCCATTAGCATAGAGCCCCAGGACAAACCCCCCTCCATTAGTATAGACCCCTCAGGACAACCACCCCTCCATTAGTATAGACCCCCGACAAACCACCCCCCCCCCTCCATTAGTATAGACCTCCCAGGACAAACCTGCCCTCCATTAGTATAGACCCCCCCAGGACAAACCACCCCCCTCCATTAGCATAGACCCCCCAGGACAACCCCCCCTCTATTAGTATAGACCCCCCCCAGGACAAACCCCCCCTCCATTAGTATAGACCCCCCAGGACAACCCCCCTTCATTAGTATAGACCCCCCCAGAACAAACCCCCCCTCCATTAGTATAGACTCCCCCCCGGGACAACCCACCCCCCTCCATTAAGCTAATTAAAAGACACCAGGGTGGCAGCTGGAGATGAGAGTACAGTGTGCAGCCGCGCCGCCCGGGTAGAGAACAGAGTGTGCGAGTGAGGCTCGGACAGCAGGCGGGAGGAGAACTGGAACATGCCGGGCACGGACCGCCCCCCAAGAAGTTCCTTCACTGAGCGCTGGTCTCTCCTCACACAGAGACACAGCCGCTCAGATCTAAGGCAGTTTCCTCTCTCCTCCTCTGACAGGAGGAGGGAGGGGGGATGGGCTTCGCCGGCAATAAACACAGCGGCGGCCGCCGCGGTGACAGGTGGAGAGAGACGCCTACGGATATAGAGAAGAGGAGGAGGAGGGAGGGGAGCACTCTGGCGCTTCTGAGCCCCCACCTCTGTGCACCCTGCTTAGGATCGCCCCTGGAGAAGACATTCTCTGCTATGAACTTTAACAAGAATCACGTGAGGATAAGTCTAATGCCACGTACACATGAGCGGAATTTCCGTCAGAAAAATCTTGGATGGTTTTCCCGACGGAATTCCGCTCAAGCTTGGCTTGCATACACACGGTAATACAAAAGTTTGTGGAACTTTCGACCATCAAGAACGCGGTGACGTACAACACTACGACGAGCCAAGAAAATTAAGTTCAATGCCTCTGAGCATGTGTCGAATTGTTTCCGAGCTTGCATAGGAATTTTGCGCATCGGAATAGGTACAGACGACCGAAAAATTGAGAACCTGCTCTCAATCCTTTATTCATTATACACAGGGCTCTGTACATCATATACCAGACTGTACATTATACACAGGGCTCTGTACATCATATACCAGACTGTACATTATACACAGGACTCTGTACATCATACACCAGGCTCTGTACATCATATACCAGGCTCTACATTATACACAGGGCTCTGTACATCCTATACCAGGCTGTACATTATACACCGGACTCTGTACATCATATACCAGGCTGTACATTATACACAGGGCCCTGTACATAATATACCAGGCTGTACATTATACACAGGGCTCTGTACATCATATACCAGACTGTACATTATACACAGGACTCTGTACAGCATACACCGGGCTCTGTACATCATATACCAGGCTCTACATTATACACAGGGCTCTGTATATATGTATTATATCACTTAGTGGATTGTGCCCTGTGGCTTGTGCCTAGTAGCCAGGAGTTTCCCCGATTTGTTGTTTTGGACATGATAGCGGATCTTTAGGGACAGAAGGTATTTATCATGATGCTGAACCATCAACCCTCTGAGTTCAGTTGAGAGTTTAGTCAAGGAAGTGATCTCAGTAACATCTGGGGGGGGTTGTTTTGGACTTCCAGATTGTGGATATTAGTCAAAAGTTTGGGGCCCCATCGAATGGGTCATGCTGGGTCGATGATGTCACAAAGTGAATGGGGCCACCCTGTGATGTCATTTGGTGGCCCTGCCCCTTAAGTATTTAGGAATTGTCAGATGGCGGAACCTCTTTTTTTTTTTTGGATGGTGGTGGCAGCGTATGGCGTGATTGATGCTGGATCTACACTGGGGGACTTTCTTTTGTTTTTTGTTTCTTTTTATCTACTTAACAACCGCCCGCTGCAGTTGTACTGCGACCGATCGGCTCTCCTGCGCAAACTGCAGAAACGTTTTTTTATTGAACAAACCAGTATTACAATAGTCAGATCTTGCTTAGTTACAGTATCAGTTTAAAATATCCATATTTAGCATCTTACAACTCCATACACAGTTTAATTCCTACAATTTCTCAACCAGTGACAATTCCCAAGTTTACTCCCATCTAGATCCAGTCCATGATTACCTTAGGGTACACAATCTCTCTCCCCTGGAGGAGGCCATCAGTTGCCTAGCCTGTATATTAAAATATTTTTTTTATTTGGTGTGGTCAGGTGCCACCTGATGGGAAGGGGGGGACCGCCATCATTGTACGTTGGCTCACGCAGGCGCTGTTGCGGGCGTGCCCGCGGGTTGGGCAGACTCGATGTCTGTAAACAAGGCGATCCCCTTTCTGACAGGGGACCTGTCAGAGATCTACTGTTCATGTCCCAGACAGCCCATCCCCCCTACAGTTAGAACATGCTGAGGGAACGCAGTTAACCCCTTGATTATCCCCTAGTGTTAACCCCTTCTCTGCCAGTGTATTTTTTTTACATTGATCAGTGCATTTTTATAGTACTGATGATATAATGTCACTGGTCCCCAAAAAGTGCCATTTGAGGTCAGATTTGTCCCCCGCAATGTCGCAGTCCCGCTAAAAATTGCAGATCGCCACCATTACTAGTAAAAACAAAAAAATTAAAAGTCCCTAAATCTTTCCCCTTTTTTGTAGACGCAATAACTTTTTCACAAACCAATCAATATATGCCTAGTGCGATTTTTTTTTTTTAAACCAAAAATATGTAGAAGAATATATATTGGCCTAAACTGATGAAGAAATTATTTTTTTTTTTGGATATGTGTTATAGCAAGAAGTAAAAAAAAGAAATCTAAATTGTCGCTCTTTGTTTATAGTGCAAAAAAATAAAAAAAAAAACAGAGATGATCAAATACCACCAAAAGAAAGCTCTATTTGTGGGAAAAAAAAGGACATCAATTTTGTTTGGGTCGGGCTTTGCACAACCGCGCAATTTCTAGGTAGACCATATTCTGTGTGGGTTCCAGCTGGCTTTTTTGATAGTTTAATATCCAGCCGAATGATCGTAGGGTGGACAGCAGGAGCTCCTTCTGTGTCTGCAAAAAGTCTTGGTCTTGGGCCAGGAGGATAATGTCATCCAAATACTGATGGACTCTGAGC
This sequence comes from Lithobates sylvaticus, assembly GCA_028564925.1. NCBI lineage: Eukaryota > Metazoa > Chordata > Amphibia > Anura > Ranidae > Lithobates > Lithobates sylvaticus. The sequence goes on from CM053029.1 coordinate 9,330,357, forward strand.
CCTTTCTCCCTCAGAGGGACCAAGACTGCAATCAGAACCTTGGTGAAGGTTTGAGGAGAAGTGCATAGGCCGAAGGGAAGGCAGACCAATTGGTAATGGCTGTCCCCCACTGTGAACCTTAGGAACTGTAAGGCAGGCATCCTGCAAGTCCACCAAAATCATATCGTCTTTTGGTTGAATTATATGGTCTATAGTATGGAGAGACTCCATCTTGAATCGCTCTACCCAAATAAATTGGTTCTGCTTCTTGAGGTCGATCACTGGTCTGAAGCCCCCTGTTTTTTTTCTGGACCAGGAAGAGTGGTGAGTAAAAGCCTGTAAATCTTTGACAGGCCAAAACTGGTATGATTGCCCCTTGAAGCAGCAAAATGTTGATGTACTCCTGAAGAGCAACTAACTTTGGGGGCGACTGGGTTGTCTTGGTGGGGGTAAAGGAGTATTCTGGAGGCTGCCATTTGAAACGCCAATAATGGCCTTGCATCACTGTGGATTGCACCCACTGATCTTGGCAGTGATCTTGCCAGACCTGCGCAAACTTGAGCAGCCTGGCTCCCACAGCCTCCCCCTGGGCTGGCGTGGCATCAAAAAGGCTTCTGGGTACCTGATGGAGCTCCTGGGGCCTTAGCTTTCTGTAATCTAAGAAAGGTTGACTGTGTACCCCTCCAACCTCTTCTGAAATCCTTGGAGGGACAAAAATTTCCGGAGTCCTGGTATCAGTTTTACGCCCCTCTGGTTGGTCACCCCCTCTGGCATCTGGAGCTACAATCTTGGGGTAGAAGACCTTTCCTCCTGTAACCCTGGAGATGGCAGTTTCCAGCTTTTGGCAGAACAGTGCCTTCCCATTAAAAGTCAACTTGCAGAAGTTCTTCTTTGAGGATGGGTCGGCCGCCCAGGGTTTTAGTCACAGAGCTCTTTTGGCTGTGACTGAGCTAAGCCTGGCTCTGGAAGACCATTAAATTACATCTATAGCTGCCTCTCCCACAAAGTCCGCAGAGAGCTTTATCTCATCAAGAGCCTTGATGATCTTCTCTTTTGGCAGCTGGTTATTGATTGCATACTCCAGATTCTGCGCCCACAATCGCATAGCGCTTGCAGCTGATGTTAAAGCCAAAGCGGGTTTGCAGGCACTACCTGCCACGAGGTAGGATTTTCTTAAGTCTGAGTTAATGCGTCTGTCCAAGACATGCCGAAAGGAGGAGTCTTCCATTGGAAGTGTCACATTCTTGGCTAGTCTAGTAACTGCCGCATCCACCGTCGGTGGGTTAGATAGAGACGCTGCATCCTCCGTGAGTGGATAAAATTTCTGCAACCTGTTCATTGAAAATGATTTTCTCTCTCCTTTCTCCCATTCGTCTTGAAACAGGCCTATTATTTCTGTCATAAGAGGAAAGGTAGCTACCTGTTTCTTTAGGTGGGGGATGATAAGTCTTCTCCTTCTTTGGAGGAGGTTCCGGGTCTTCCCATTCCAGTGCAGCCTTTACTGCTTTAATGAATGTCTGCACCAATGCAAATTCAAAGCCTGAACCTTCAGGCTCCTCAGCCGAAGAGGAGGTGGTATCTTCTCCTTCTGTCTGGAGGATTGGCTGAAATACTGGACCTGGTGAATTAGCCCGCCTGATCCGCTGGGCTGGGGTCACCTCTGAAGGGCCTGGTAACTCTCTAGTTAGAGAGGGTTGGATGGCCTGGTTTAGAGCTGGTGCTGGACTCACACTCTGCTCATCCGCTTCTGCCTCTGGTTGTCTGAGCCGACCGGAAAATTTGCGGACTACCTTCTTGAGCAAGGTTGACACCTGCTGACTCTCATACTCCTGGTCTCCCGCAAACTGTCTGAAGCAGCTGCTGCAAATTAGCTTTCCTGGCATGGGGGTCATCTCCGCATGACCAACATTTGCCTTTTGGGCACTGAGTCCTTGGAGGAGAAGCTGTGTGCTTTCTTTTAAGCTTATATTTGCGTCCCTTGTACTGGGGTCTGTCAGGACTGGAGGAGTCACTTTCTGCCCCCGGAAAGTTCCAGACAAGGCGGATGGTCTCCGGACCTCCTAGAGCGGGAGAGGGAGCATGAGCGGCCGGGGCTGCAATAGACAAGAAGGCACTCTGGTCAGGGCATAATGCACTCTTTTTCTCCCACATTTTCTTACTTACCCAAAGGTGGCCCTTACCTTACCAGTGCGGTTGTCTTGGTTAAGTGGCGGTAGGCTCATGCTGACGGAAGTACCGAAATATGCAAAGGGGACTGCATGGTAACAGAGGGAAAATGAGAGAAAGAGAGAAGGGAAACACACATAATCACACATATATACACCCATATAAATATCTAGCAATATTTACCCATACTCATTTTATTTATTTATTTTCTATAATAATTTTTTATTTATTTATTTATTTTGAAGAAAAGACAAATCTCAGTAAAAATTCTGGGTTAGTAACATGATCATCCAGTTATCCTTCACTCACCTGACTCTGGATGTTCCTCTGCAGAGATGCGGTCTGTCCTGCTGCCAGAGATCCAAAGACCATTTATTTTTTATGACTGCCCTTTAAATGGGGTGCCTTACGCGTAGCTCCGCCCCCTGCTTTTATCCTCCTTGCCATCCAAGGGAAACCCTTTTCCCTAATCCAAGAAGGCAAATCACGCATGCGCTGGCATCCCTAGGCCCCGAAAAAATGTCCGCCAGGGACCCAGAGTCCACCGTGCATGCGCAGAACGGCGGGAACGCTCAAAGCTAGTGCGGTTTGTTCTGTGGAACAGGAGAGCTGTGCTCGCAACCCCGGGAAGGTAAGACACTGGAGAGGTCATTCCTAGGCTAAAAACAGAGGTTACCACATGCAATAAAAAACGAACAGGGAGATTTACATGACATAGGAAAGTAAAAGGAAAAGTCAGACCTGAGACAGAAGTTCCACAGGTACAAAGATGCCATGCTTGCCCAGCTGCTTGATCCTGACCCAAAGCAGGCATGCCAGAAGAGGATTGTCATCTCTGATTAGAGAACACCTCGACCCCAAAGGACCACCAAAAGGGGTTCCCCACATTGTAGGGGCGTTTAGCCTCCTAAGATGTGGGACTGCATGCTGGGAGAGGCTTGAACCCAGGCGGACTCCAACATAGTCGGCAGGTAAGAGCTTATCCTGAGTGTAACGGTCTGTAGGTGTTGAACTTTGAGGACAAAAAGGAGAATGGGGGAGGAAGATCTTAGTCAGACTTTTATAGAGTTAAACGAGTCCTGTGGGTGGATATAGGGGCGGAGCTATATCATATGTATGCTGCCATGTTTGGCGTCAGGAAAACCATTTTCTGTTAGTGTCTCAAATTTACATACATGTGATTTTAGCTTTTCTTGCTTTTTTTTCCAAGTCCTGTTTTGTTGACCAATAAAATTTGTAGCACATTTTTATGTTTTATGTTTTTTTTTACTTTTCATGCAACAGATTTCCCAGCTACAGCTTAACTAGGCTGATTGGCATGGCAAATCAAAAAAATGTGTGATTTGTCTAAGTTACTTTCCTGGTGCCTTTATGGTAGCATATGCATGGATTGTGCATATGCTGCCATGGATAGGCACCAGGAAAGAAAAATTACAGAGAGGTAAGTATAACATTTTCCATTTTAGTGCAGTGGTTCTCAGCCTCAGTCCTCAAGTACCCCCGACAGGACATGTTTTGGGAATTTATCTTAGCTAAATAGCTTTCCAAAATCCCAAGCCATTGACTGTGATTTTAAGCACCTGTGCAAGATGAAGGAAAACCTGCAAGCATGGCCTGTTGGGGGTACTTGAGGCCAGGGTTGAAAAGCACCGATTTAGAGAATCCTATTCTAATTTTGGGTATTTGAGGGAAACCAAGTGAGTGTTAGAACCCCTGTTTGTCTTCTTTAGGTTGGGCTTTGTGTCGCTTTTCTTAAAATTGGCTTCACTTCCTGTCACATAGCCAAAAAGGAAGTGAGGGTAAAACCCTACCAATGTCTTTCCTTGGGGACACACAGGTCAATCTAACTAGTGTCCCCATTAGGCAAATTATTAGGTATTTTTGGGGTTTATAAAAGGCAAACCCACTCTGCAATACAAGTGTACCCGCTGTAAATCTGAGGGGAAGCACTGGTGATTTTATCATCCAATCATGTAAAAGCAAAGATGGTGTTTTTTTAGTTTCCTTACATGTCCCCCTCAAAATGCTAGAATGCAATTTACCTAATGGGGAAACTATTTGTGTGTCCCCAAGGAAAGACATTGGTAGGGTTTTACCCTCACTTCCTTTTTGGCTATGTGACAGGAAGTGAATACATTTGAAGGAGAATATGGCAAAATTTGGGAGGTGTCTTCACCCTATAAGGGGTGCCAGCATCCTCAAAAACTGACCAGACTTCTAATCCCTCTGCACTCTATCCCCAAGCAAAAATAAGAGGATTTCATTTAGTTGAACTTTGCAAAGACACATTCCTAATTTCAACTGTGATGCATGTCATTGGCCCATTTAGACCTTGTTTAATAGAAACACCAATTGCCTTTCACTAGAAACATTTGTTAGTCCTGTCCTGGAAATCTGCATCTGCTTTACTATTAAATTACATCCAAATATGGATTCCAGCAGCTAGATGCGCGAGTGCTGTGTACGCATAGGTATGTGTCTGTGGTGTATATCTGGTTCCCAGGATCGGTGGACAGCACACAGGAATGACATCACGCCCCTACAGGAATTTGCTTGTAATGCTGCTACTTTCTTCCCACCACCATGCCCCGCTCACTGTTCTCTGAGGAAGAGATGATCCTTATTTGCAAATTAAGAAAATAATTAAATTTTTTTAACATGGGGTTGTATTTGTGTGGGTCCCTAACACACGTTCAGACATATTAGGGCCAATTTGCCTACCAGCATGTTTTTAGAGTGTGGGAGGAAACCGAAGTACCTGGAGGAAACCCTCACAGGGACAGGGAGAACATGCAAGCTGCAGGCAGATGGTGTCAAGGGTGGGATTTGAACCAGCGACCCTTTTTGATGCTAGGTGTGTTGTGCTTTTTTAAGGACAGTTTCCCGCACATTTTTATTAAGTAATTTTTAACGAAGATATTTTTAAGATACAGAATCAATCGATATGACACAGTCTATATATGTGAAACCTATTCACGGAGACGAGTGATCATACGAAATAGCTACATTTATTGGTTGACAGAAAACAAATATTTACATGAAATTAAAATACAGATTGCATTACTTGAACATTTTGACAATTAATGGAAATACCCTTGAACTGGGTGTAGTAGTACCTTGGACACAATATCACCATGATAACTTCTTCAGTAGAATCAATAACCTTATACTTGACAATTTAACAGAATGTCTGTATTTCACACACCCAGCCGTTACTATACTGCAGGTAAGTAACGTTGAACAATGCGAATAAATTAGACGTTTGTTTTGTCAATAAAATTTGGCAACTATGCAAAAGTAATATATAAAGAAAAATTGAATATTAGAGAAAAAATCTAAAAGGCGGTTATTGATTCTGGAGAATGATTATAAATACTAGAATATTCAATACATCAATGGTTAAGAGAACATACCAGATAAAATCAACATGTTATATTTACCCATTCCAAAATGGCTATTAGTCTGGATTTAAGATGGCTACCGGGTTCAGGAATCTCCTTAGAGGTTAAAGCCGGATTCCACACTAAAGTGGAACTCCCACTTTTCGGAACCCTCCCCCCCTCCGGTGTCACATTTGGCACCTTTCAGGGGGGAGGGGGGTGCAGATACCTGTCTAAGACAGGTATCTGCACCCACTTCCGGCATAAACTCTCACGGGAGTTTACGCAAGTTCCTGTCCCATCCCGCTGTCTGCCGGGACACACACGTGTCCCGGCAGACAGCGCTGAAGATTCTCATTGCGCCGCGCGACTCGCGCATGCGCAGTAGGGAATCGGGAAGTGAAGCCACTTCCTGATTCCCTTACCGAGAATGGCGCCAGCTACAGCAGAGAGCCGAGCGATTGATCGGCCTCTGCTGCCGACACCGCTGGACCCTGGAACAGGTAAGTGTCCGTTTTTTAAAAGTCAGCAGCTGCAGTATTTGTAGCTCCTGGCTTTTAAAAAAAAAAAATTCAGTACAGTCCCGCTTTAAAGTATATTTTCATGCATGGTTGTCAGTCTATCTGGGAAGATGTTTTTCTCCCAGTGTCCCTTCCCTCGGGGCGGATCCCTGGGCTCCTCAGGTTGGATCCCTGAGAGCCCTTCCCTAATGGTATCCTTCTTGTTTCTTAAATACCCTCTCAAACAATAAGATTATAAAACTTGTAATATGTTCAACCCAAAGGGTATGTGTCCCTTTCCTATTGGCAGGCAGACTTAATGATCACCTTTCCCACTAGTCTAAGGCCCCTTTCACACTGGGGCGGTTTGCAGGCGCTATTGCGCTAAAAATAGCGCCTGCAAACCGACCCGAAACAGCTGTTGCTGGGTCTTCAGTGTGAAAGCCCCGAGGGCTTTCACACTGAAGCGGTGCGCTTGCAGGACGCTGGAAAATGTCCTGCAAGCCGCATCTTTGGCTCGCTATAGGAGCGGTATATTTACCGCTCCTATAGCGCCCGGTCCCATTGAAAACAATGGGGCAGCGCGCCGAACCCGCCCGCAAAACGCCACTGCAGCGGCGGTTTGCGGGCGGTATTGACCCTTTTTCGGCCGCTCGCGGGGGTAAAACCACCCCGCTAGCGGCCGAAATGCGCCGCTAAAACGCCGGTAAAGCGGCGCTAAATATAGCGCCGCTTTACCGCCAGCGCCCCCACCGCTCCAGTGTAAAAGTAGCCTAAATGTTTTTAAGGTAATAGCACCTTCAACCACCAGGTGTCTCACATGTGTTTTGGGGTTTATCTCTATAAGTGATATATTTCATTTTATATTGTGTATTTTTTATATCTTAGTGAAAATTATCTCTCAAACTGGGAATTCTACTAACCACATACTATCAAAACGCTTAGCATAATTATTGATTAATCACTTGCATAAAATGGTGATATATATGCATATCATTGTATATCTGTAAAAATTTAGTCCATTTGAAAAGGACACAAGTTATATATATATACATATATATTAATCAACATCACATACAATTTTTATCTATCTGGATACCTGTATAATTTGGGTATCCAATCAATATTTGTTTATCTAAGCATAGGTTCAATTCTTATACATTTATATCATGATCATATGTTTGTCTTAATACTAATTTGTTCCTAAAACAATTCTACTAATAATCACACTTTCATATATATTTTCTTTATAACCGATTTCATCAACTCATCGGATACTAAAATTATAGTCTTCTTTTGTGACCTACACATATCATATATACTTTGAATGATTTATATTCACTGTACTTTGAATATATATATATATATATATATATATATATATATATTTTTTGAAAATATGTCTGGTTTGCCTCTACTTTTAAAACCATGTTTTGAGATGGACTTTGAGCAGTCCAATACATGTTTTGATAGCTTAGCTGTGTCCACAAGTTCCTAAAGACTTCACACAATAGGTTTTGTTGGACAAGGTGTCAGCTATTGAATTTTGTCTTCATGGTTGCAAATTGTCCAAACAGTCTTTACTTGAGCACAATGGGTTTTCCCAGTCACGGAACACCTCCAGGTGATGACACCTAGCAAGTTTGGTCTTCTCAAACTAATCAACAAAATAAGCACACACCTTTTTTGTTTGGTGACAAAGGTTACCATTGTTTCTATTTTCTCTCTGGCTCAACACCTGCTTGTAAAAACCTTGAATAGTTTAGTGGTAGCAATTTAGAATACATGAATTCTACTGTGTCTTAAAGGTCTCCAATAGTTCAATTTGAGGCCTTTTTGGAATTATACATTTCTGCCAGTGGATAGTAAATGTATTTCTTCATAAATTCACAACAGGTGAAAGTGCTAACCACTACACCACTGTGCTGCCCAAATATATATCTATAGATGTAGGTTCTTGTGTCCACCAGCAGAGAGAAGTTGGGTAGAGGCCACACTCCCAATTCTGGAGGCATAATAATGGTCTAGCACAGGGGTCTTCAAACTACGGCCCTCCAGTTGTTCAAGAACTACAATTCCCATCATGCCCAGTCATGTCTATGAATGTCAGAGTGTTACAATGCCTCATGGGATGTGTAGTTCCACAACAGCTGGAGAGCCGTAGTTTGAAGATTCCTGATCACTCTGGCATGTCTTGAAAAAAATATTTTTTTCATGTGCCTTGTATAATGGCTAAGAAAAATCGTTAGGAAAACACAAGTGGGTCAAGGTACATCTACATCCCAAATTTGGCACTTAAGATGGCCATGCACTATGCAATTTGATTGGCCAATCTCTGTACAACTCGATATTTCTGCAAAATAGGTAATAGGAAGACGCACTTGAACAATTCATTTAAATTATAGGAAATCAATCAGGCTCTTGCACTAAATTTAATTTATTTAAGATCTAACTGATTGCAGGGTATGATCACCTTTAAAGATCAAGATCGGAAAATATTCATTTATTGGGTTTAAAAACTCTTCTCTGTTCTTTGTAATGTATTGAAAGATTTGGGTACAAATAGAAAAAAAAACACATTTCAAAGATATATTATGCCCCGTACACGCGGTCGGACTTTCCGACAAAATAAGCCGATCGGACCTTTTCCGTCGGAATTTCCGACCGTGTGTACAGGGCATTAGAAATGATAGGAATGAGATTAGCAACAAAAGGGTTAATTCACTGAGAACACCTACTAATTGCCTAACAAGACACATCCAATGAGATGAAATTAACCAATTGTATTGGACGTGCACTATTATCAATGAGAAAACCGCAGTTACCCTAGTGATAGTTGCAGTTTACATATTTATTATCGTCTGCGTGGGCCGGTTCACACTTTCAATCAAATGACGTTTCCGGCGCACACAATTAAGGTGTGAACCGGCGCAGCGCATTTGTCTTAGAAATCAGCCCCAATGTCTGCTGGATTAAATGTATCCTTGTAACTAATTACTCTGAATGCAAACTTTCCTTTCACAGCCGACTCTCAGGATCTTTTTAGTTTTATAACATTTGTAACCTGTGGTTCATCAGAAGGTTATTCTTCATAACTCCTTCAGAATTCATATCAATAATTATCATTTAATATCAGAAAAACCTGACATATCCGTATACTGTACAGTATAGTCTGGTCTGAAGGACACACACAGATCCCACCCATTAAAGTGTCCTGTACACCTTTCCCTGACAAAGTGGCCACTAAAGAGCCACACAATGTGTTGTTTGTGTTTTAACCTGTTTTTATGATGAATAAATACTAACCTTCCTGAAGAATCCTCTTGGAAGCATCTTATTAGTGAATGGAGGTCTCTGCTGACCACACACGGCTTCCATTTTGGCGTCTTCTCCTTTATATCACCTGACCTCTCTATAGACATCTTACTGGCTGATACTTTGGTGCTGATTAGTACCAGTCTTGGCTATGAATGGCACAGATTTGTGGAGGTGACACCTAGAAATAGGAGTCTGTATAAATTGTGGCCATAAACAGGGTAGGATTCCTTTGTGACCCCCGATATACCAACTAGTTGAATGCCGGATAGAAGGTTCTGATTGATCCTCATAGTTATGGGTTGTAAATGAGAGACATCCATCCAATTCTAATATTTTCTAATTGGACAACCAGTCAGCCAATTGTTATCCACAGAAGGGAACAAATCCTCCTTATTGGTTCCATTCATTTCACTACAAATGAGTTTATTATTCTTTGTGATCCTTCCAGGTGATGTCATCTCGGGTCACCTCCTGATGTCATGGGGACCTTATACTCCACATTCTTCTCCTCACAAGGTATGACTGCTGATCCTGACAATCCTTTCCAATGTTTTCCTCCATCCCACATCTCCGGAGATTGGAATTAGATGATAGGACATCTTATGTCTCCATAGTCTGGACATTTCCTGTAGACATCTGGTCAGTCCACCCATTAGAAGAGTTCAGGAGCTTTCATCAATTCCACCATCACATTCCCATGTCTTCAGATTTTATTTATCATTGATGGAAATGATCTTCTGAGATGGTCCAGTGCAGCCTGGCAGATCAGGAAAGGGGGAGGCAACCGAGCGCCCCCCCCACCCCAAATAATACTAGACCAGGTCACATGCCCTCAACATGGGGAGGTGGGTGCTTTGGGGCAAGGGTCTCTTCCTGACAAACCCTGGACTGTGGTTGTTGGGGTCTGTGGGTAAAGGGCTTATTGAATCCTGGCAGCCTCCTTTAACAAGGTGGGCTCCTCAGATCCCACCCCCCATGTAAAGGAGTATTGGGTACATTGTACATGAGTATTGGGTACATTGTACCCTTACCCATTCACCAAAAATGTGTCAAAAAGTCATAAAAACAAAGACAGGTTTTTGATAATTCATTTATTAAAAAATAAAAATATTGTATCCCCCGATGTAAATCCATCATCAATAACATCACCCGCCAACCTGAAAAAAATCGAAAATGCTCCACCCACCGTGAAGGCAAAACATTGAATGGCTGGCTTGCCGTTTGATATTTCTTATATAGGTAAGGGCAACATCACCTGGTCGGTGATGTCGCATAGGGACGGTGCCACCTGCTGACGTTGCCAGGTGGCCCTGCCGATATCTATATACAGTATGCCTTCAGGGCAGGTGGACAGATTTTTTCTTTTTTAGGTCGGCAGTGTGGTGGGCGGCATGATTGACAATGGATTTACATTGGGGGGACATTGTTTTTTTATTTTTTAATAAAGGAATTGTCAAAAACTTCCGTCTCTGTTTTTATTACTTTTGACACTTTTTTGGTGAATGGGTAGGATAGTACCTCATGCTCATTCACATAGGGGGGGGTTGGGATCTGGGGGCCCCCTTGTTAAAGGGGGCTTCCAGATTCCGACAAGCACCCTGCCTGCAGACCCCCACAACCACAGCCCAGGGTTGTAGGGAAGAGACCCTTGCCCCCATCAACAGACCCTACCGCCCGAAGCACCCCCCATATTGAAGGCACGTGGCCTGGTATGGTTCAGGGGGGGGGCACTTGATCATCCCCCCTTTCCTGATCTGCCAGGCTGCATGCTCAGATAAGGGTCTGGTATAGATTTTGGAGGAGACCCCACACCCAAAAATTTTGGCATGGGGTTCCCCTTAAAATCCATACCAGATCCTTTGGTCTGGTATGGCCTGGGGAGGGGGGCCGTTTTTTTTTTTATTATTTATTTTTTTCAACCACTTGCCCACTGGGCACTTAAACCGCCTTTCTAATCAGACCAATTTTCAGCTTTCAGCGCTCTCACAATTTGAATGACAATTACTCAGTCATACAACACTGTACCCATATGAAATGCTTGTGCTTTTTTTCACACAAATAGAGCTTTCTTTTGGTGGTATTTAATCACCCCTTGGTTTTTATTTTTTGCACTATAAATGAAAAAAGACTGAAACTTTTGTAAAATAAATGCACTTTTCTTTGTTTCTGTTATAACATTTAGAAAATTAGTAATTTTTCTTCATACATTTTGGCCAAATTTTATACTGCTACATATTTTTGGTGAAAATAACCCAAATCGCTGTATATTATTTGGTCTTTGTGAAAGTAACGACCCGTACACACGATATGAATATCGAATGGAAAAATTTGTACGACGAGCTGTCTGACGATTTTCGCCAATTCCGATTTTTCGTCATACAAAAGCTGGATGAGCAGACTATACCATTTTTGGTGGATGTAAACACAACGTCCGATTTTCATTTCATTAGTGCGGTTTTTGTACAAAAAAATTGTAAGAGCAAGATTACGCATGCTCAAATGAAAGAATACATACAAAACTATTCGACACATTACGTCACTTCTGACGTTATATTCTGTCGTACGAAAATGTTAGTATTGTGTGTAACCTCTTCACTTTCCACATGAGACTCGCATGCCACAGAAAATGAACGTTCGTTCATCCGAAAATCGAAGCGTGTGTACGATGCTTTAGAGTCTACAAGCTATGGTGCCAATCACTGAAAATTGATCACACCAATCACACCTAATGTACTGACGGCCTATCTCATTTCTTGAGACACTAATGCTGGCCATACACTATATGAAAAATCGAGCGAACCCAATTTCGAAAAACGAACGTTCGGCCGTGAGCGCAAACGATGCCATCATGTAATGACCGATAAATCATTCAGTGGACATAAATAAATACATTTTATGTTCATTTTTTTACATATACCTAGTGCAGACAGGTCGGACAGGAAATACATTAACCTTTCAATTTATCGTTTGTTCGGCAGAAAATTTCCAAACTTGTCCTTTGTTTTTTCGGCTCAAAAACATCCAAACGATTATCGATTTTGTGCCCATTAACTGGCCGAAAAAATGAACAAACGGTCTAATGACGGAATTTCGATCGCCGATTTTTCGTATAGTGTATGGCCAGCATAAGTGCTGGTTCACACTGGGGCAGCTACAAAGTCATCCGACTCTAAAAGCCGCCACGTACAGCACGACTTCAGTGCGGTTTGCAAAATGACTTCTGTATAGAAGTCAATGCAAGCTGCTCCGGAGTCGCCCCCAAGTAGTACAGGAACCTTTTTCTGAGTCGCTCCTAATAGAAGAGTTCCATTGTACTGAATGGAGTACAACTTGTCACGCTGACAAGTCGCCTGACAGGTTGCCCCATTGCGAACTGACACTAACAAGCCAGGACAGTACAAATACCCCCCACATGACCCCTTTCTGAAAAATAGACATTTCAATGTATTTATTAGTTTTTTTTTTGAGTTTTTGAAGTTGTAATTTTTTTCCCACAATTCTTTGCAAAAATTAAGATTTTTTTTTGATTTTTTTTCACAAAATTGTCATATTAACAGGTTATTTCTCACACACAGCATATACATAATTGCAATTACACCACAAAACACATTTTACTACTCCTCCTCACAGTACGCCCTGCCAGAATTATCCTACCGTGCTCTAGCCATCATCTGGCTATGGCCTGGATGGTTGGTTAAATAGCCGGGTGTCAGCAATTGCAACCGTGAGCCATTGGGATTTGACTCGTTTTTTTTTTTGAAATGTCAGTTTAGCTACAGCAGGTTCTATACATGGTACAGATGTGCTACTTTACCGGCAGACTAAGGGGACCCCCCAGGCATGATATTTAAAGGAAATTTTAATTTTTATTGTTGCACTTTAAGTATCATTAAATCCCTGCTTATGAAAAAAAATATTGTTTTAAAAAAAAATTGCATTGATACATGTTCCCTAGGGCAGTCCCTGGACCCCCAATACCCCTTTCATGGCCAATACCTTGCATATAAGCCTTCAAAATGGGCACTTTTGATTTTGCATGTCTGACTGAAATGTATGTAACTATGTGACTCCCATAGACTTTAATGGGGTTCGCTGTTTGGGGCAAACCTTTCCCCTGTTCGGGAGTTCTGCTACAAACCAAATAGGAGGCCCATCTCTATTACCGGCTGCCAGTGCAGACTCATCTGCTGTCATGTGTCAGAAATCAACCAATCAGGATGAATGTTTATGGTTAATGATTGTCCTCTCTGCAGGGTCGGGTCCTGGTGTGGGGGGGGATAGGAAACAAACCCCCGGGGATCTTATCATATATTCTCTGGAGGATCTGAATACAAGTGACTTCAAGAGATTAAGGAACAAATTGTCTGATTTCACCTATGGAGATAAACGTCCCATCCCCCGAGGAAGACTAGAAAATGCAGACTGGATCACCACCAAGGACATCCTGATAGACACATATGGAGAAGAGGCTCTGGATGTCACCATTTATGTCCTTGAACTGATCGGTCTGATGGGACCTGCAAATGACCTTCGGGAGAGGAGAGCACAAAATGGTGAGTTACCGTCTATAGAGACCATTTCCTACCAATTCCTGTTCAATATCTGTGTGAGGAAGAACTAGGAATGTCATCCAGGGAAAGCCAGTGACCAATCAGGAGCTTCCTACTGGATGAACCCCTTCCTACTGACAGTACGCTCATATATGGCCTCACAGAAAGGGGTCTTTATCCTGGGGGCCACATATCTGGGTACCTCTCTTTGTGCTGGGGGCACTCAGTATTGTTATTATTATTAGTATTGTTCTATTGATCGGGACCCGGGACTCATGGTTTCTGGTCACCTGATTGTTGTGATAGTTTCTAATTGGCAATCAAAGTGATCAGTCACTGTGCAGCCCACCCCTGTGTATTCTTTGTCTTCTGAATGTGGGGTGGTTTATATACTAAAGCAAATCCACTGTGCACTACAAGTACACTTGGAGGTGCAGTCACTGTAGATGTGAGGGGAAGATCTGCTGATTTCTATCATCCAATCATGTGCAAGCAAAAATTCTGTTTTTTATTTTCCTTGCATGTCCCCCAGAACTACAGCGATGGCACTTCCAAGTGCCCTTGTAGAGAACAGTGGATTTGCCTTTAGTAAAAAAAAAAAACATTGTGTACATACAGGATCCATTATATAATACATTGTATACATACAGGATCCATTATATAATACATTGTATACATACAGGATATATTATATAATACATTGTATACATACAGTATATATTATATAATACATTGTATACATACAGGATCCATTATATAATACATTGTATACATACAGGATATATTATATAATACATTGTATACATACAGACATACAGGATCTATTATATAATACATTGTATACATACAGGATCCATTATATAATACATTGTATACATACAGGATATATTATATAATACATTGTATACATACAGGATATATTATACAATACATTGTATACATACAGGATATATTATACAATACATTGTATACATACAGGATATATTATATAATACATTGTATACATACAGGATACATTATATAATACATTGTATACATACATGATTCATTATGTAATACATTGTATACATACAGGATTCATTATGTAATACATTGTATACATACAGGATTCATTATGTAATACATTGTATACATACAGGATTCATTATGTAATACATTGTATACATACAGGATATATTATATAATACATTGTATACATACAGAATATACTATATAATACATTGTATACATACAGGATATATTATATAATACATTGTATACATACAGGATCCATTATATAATACACTGTATGCATACAGGATCTATTATATAATACATTGTATACATACAGGATCCATTATATAATACATTGTATACATGCAGGATATATTATATAATACATTGTATACATACAGACATACAGGATCCATTATATAATACATTGTATACATACAGGATATATTATATAATACATTGTGTTCTTTCTAATAAAGGGGAAAAAATAGCTAGATCAAGGTTAGTCCTGGGTCAGTGCCAGATTTAGTTTTAGGGTCAAAAGTCAGATGTTAGGGGTCAGGGTTAGTGTATTTTGGGTAGGTTTCTTTTTAACAAATTAAGGACCGAGCCTTTCTGAGATTTGGTGTTGACAAGTTAAAAACATTTTTTTGCTAGAAAATTACTTAGAACTTCCAAACATTATATATTTTTTTTAACACCCTAGAGAATAAAATGGCGGTTGTTGCAATACTTTCTGTCACACCATATTTGCACAGCGGTCTTACAAGCGCACTTGTTTTGGAAAAAATACACTTTTTTGAATGAAAAAATAAGACAACAGGAAAGTTAGCACATTTTTTTTATATTGTTAAAGATAATGTAACGCCGAGTAAACTGATACCCAACATGTCACTCTTCAAAATTGCACCCACTCATGGAATGGTGACAAACATTTACTCTTAAAAATCTCCATAGGTGATGTTTAAAAAAAAATCTACAGGTTGCAAGTTTTGAGTTACAGAGGAGGTATAGGATTATTGCTCTTGCATAATAATCCTAATCCTAGGAGGTATAAAATGATTGCTCTTGCTCTATCGATCGCGGCAATACATCACATGTGTGCTTTGAACACTGTTTTCATATGCGGGTGCTACTCACGTATGTGTTTGCTTCTGCACGTGAGCTCAGTGGGACAAGGTGTGTTTACATTTTTTTTTTTTTTTTCTTATTTATTTTACCTTTTTATTTTTTATTTTTATACTGTTCTTTTTAAAAAAAATGTGTCACTTTTATTCCTATTACAAGGAATGTAAACATCACTTGTAGTAGAAAAAAAGTATGACAGGTCCTCTTAAATATGAGATCTGGAATCAAAAATACGCTAGATCTCATATTTACACTAATATGCAATAAAAATAAATATCTTTAAGAGCTATGGGCGGAAGTGACATTTTGATGTCGCTTCCACCCTGCAATAGTATGGAGAGAGGTGGGGGCCATCTTCCCCTCACTCGGCTCCATACCACACGGGAGTGGACGCGATCATCTCTGCCACTACCAATGGCTCCAGTAAGTGGCGGTGGGCACCAGATAGCGGCGGGATGGGGGCCCCTCTCCCACTGCCGCTAAAAGTGATCTTGCTGCGAATCCACCTCAGAGACCACTTTTATCGGAAACCGGATAGCTCACTGAAGAAGAGGATACCGGGGTTATGGTAGCTAGCTGCTGCCATAACAACAATATTCCTCATCAAAGTGCCGACGTATATTGGCATCAGCCGGTTAAGAAGTGGTTGAAAAACATTTTCTAAATTAGTATCGGTGTCAGTTTTTTTTTTAGGTAGGATAAAAAAGCAAAATGTGTGCAATGTTTTTAGGCCATACTACGGGTACAAACCACAACTAATGCCGCGTACACACGTCGGAATTCTCATCGGAAAAAGCTCTGATGGTTTTCCCGTCGGAATTCCGCTCAAACTGTCTTGCCTACACACGGTCACACCAAATTCCGACGGTCAATAACACCGCGCCTTAAAAAAATGTTCGACTGCACTATAAAAGGGAAGTTTAATGCTTCCGAGCATGCGTCGGAATTTTGCGTGTCGGAATTGAATACACATGATCGGAAAATCCGATAGAAAGGTTTTCCGTCAGAAAAATTAAGAACAGGTTCTCAATCCAAAGCCCGTCGGAAATTCTGACAGAAAAAGACCGATGGACATACACACGGTCGGAAAATCCGATGAGAAGCTCCCATTGGCCGTGTGTACGCGGCATAACAGTGTTAGTGCCAGTGTTACCAAAAGAAGCTCAATTTGTCCTGAAATGAATACGGTATAATCCACCTGGATACACAATGTAGTTGTGATGATATGTACAGATTTACTAACACAGGTCAAAGTTGCAAAATTGTGTTAAGGCATTAATATTTGTTTTCCCCTCAGTCACTAAGGGAGTTTACAGAATAAAATAAGTTTGGGTATAAAATTGTGGATGAAGGAAAAGGCTACAGAGTTCAGGAACAATATAAAAGGGAAGCAGAGTAACATTTCTCCAGGATGCCGGCAGTCAGTCACCATAACACAATGACATCACTCAGCGTGCCGGGCAGAGCAATACAATCACAGCCACTTGTGTATTATACAGAACCTCCATATTTATAGCTGTATTCCTAGGAGACCCTCATGATTGTTGCTCGGGGTTCTGAGCCTTGTGCCCAATGCATCCACCTGAACCTCCTTCAGAAAGGCTCCAGATTCTAGGTGTGTGTCTAAACCTGCATAGAGAATTGGGGGGGGGGGGTTCTGGTCCCCCCACCATGGTCACATGTCACTGCAATGTGCTGAGATGTTACCAGGCAGACAAAGACACTCCCCATCACCTGGAAGAGGAGAGACTCCAATCTACAGAGGGTTGGTGGGATGATGGTGTCTGGGAGGATCTGCTACACTAATAACTCTCTTAGTTATTATTTTATACATTTCAGAGGTTTGTCAGGACTAATCACTTCCCTAATCTTATTTCCAGCCAAACTGAAGAAGACAACACATGGCAAAACATTATCAGGTTAGTAGGACATCCACGTTTCATATGAAATCTCTTCTGGATGAACATTTTGTTTTTATTGTAGTCTGGATCAGTGGTGGAACTACCAGGGTCAGAAAGGTTGCACTTATGACTGGGCCCTGGCATTCCACCACTGTAGGGGGCCCAAGATGGCAGGAAGGGGACCCACTGCAGAACATGGGCTCAGTTCACACTGCTGTGACCCCAAAGTTGTGCAACTTGCTTGCAACTTTTTCGTGACTTGCTTGCAAATTTGTTATTTAACATTGTAGTCTATGACACTCAAATCATACCAAAGTCACAGAAAAGTATTGCAGGAAGCTTTTTCTTTGTTACTGTGACTTAAGTTGCATTGATTAGGACATCACTCATGTGACTTTGTGTTGCAAGTCAAATGATAAGTCACAGCAGTGTGAACCAGGGCTTATAAAGGGCTGGAGACAAGGCCCCTGCCTCAGAGGGAGGAGCCCCAGTCTTGGAGGGAAGGGCCCTGGGACCAGAGGAAAGGGCCTGGGACTGACAGAGAGGGCCCCTGTGGTCAGGGGGGCCTTCATGGTTTCTTGAACAAGTGTAAAGAGATATCTGCACTTGGCACATAAAATCGCCAGCAGCCGAGGACTATAACCCAGATATCGGGCACAAAGAAAAAAAAAACAGCACTGTCATAAGCAGAGAGGGGAGGGGGAGGAGGACACAGGAGCAGAGAAGAGAGCAGATAGAAGGCTGAGGATGACGGAGGCACGTAAACTGACCACGGTGTCAGGTCTCAGCAGCCATGATATACTGTGGTCAGTTTACAGAGGGGAGGGCAGAAACTGGCAGGACAGCCAGGTATTTCAGGTGTTACAAGGGGCCAAATGACACAGCACAAGCACTGTGCTGTATAACATGCGTTAAAGGAGCTGGATCCATTTTTTTATTTTTTGGATTAACAAACACTTTAAATAAAAGTGCAGCGCTAGCGAAAAAAGTGCAATTTATGGGAATCACATATGGGTGTATTGGAAATGACGATCGAATGCTCGGCAGCGTGATACCGATCACCACAAATAAAATGAAGTCTTACCAGAAAGCCAAAAAAGGGGGGGAAATTTTTGGGACTTTGTGTGAGATCCTGACCATCCGGTGCATTGATCTCCATCCCTATTTGTATGGAAAGACGGGATACTTGGGACTTTATATGAAACACAACACTAGGGCATAGTTGAGTCATAAATATAAGAATAGTTTTTGACAATATAAATATTTATTGATAGCCCGTGGGAGCATAGTGCAATCAATGATACAGACATTATGGTCAATAAATATAGTACAAGGTAAGTCCAATATAGTAGTTAATCGCAATATACATAGCATAATTCATCACATTGTAATATAGTAATAGCATCATCAACACTATAGCACATGATCAATGGTAATAGTATTGACACTACATCCAACAGGCATCAGAATATAAAATAAGGATAAAATAAATTAAATGACTCAATTATTAAACACCCGTAGTCGATACATGATTGCTGTGACATGACATCAAGTATATATGCTTGACGCGTTTCGTGGAAGTTTGTCCACTCATCAGGAGCAGCTAATTTGGAATAACCTATAAAGTGATATAGAATGGTAATTGATGAAATTTAATTCTAGCAGAGGGAAAAGGAACAGAATATTCTGGCCTTGACACTCTTACCTAAGGGTATATAATATGATGGAATTTAAGTGTATGTGATGATCTTCATGATGGTAGGAGGCACTGGGGGATGGATATAGCATCCACCCGGGAGCTGAGGAGGTAACCATGCGGCAAGGCGGGGCAGACCACAAACCACTTACAAAGATAAATAGCAAAGTTGGTAGTCTTCAGGGACTGTGGTAAGGTTATAAACCCGAAAGGTGGCTGTAATACATGATAATATACGATAATGAATGATTTTAATATGGTGCAAAATAAACCACAGTATGGGTATAGTGAAGTGTAAGAATGAGTGAAAGAAAGTAGCGAGAAGGTGTGTGGAGAAGCCCCCGCTCCTCTGTCTGTATGAACAAAATAAAATGGTGCAGGAGATAGGGAAAGATGATGTGAACAAAAAAGGAAAAAGAAAAGGAAGGCTCCCACCACAATCAACAGCAATGAATTGCCTAAAGTGTGTGAAGTAAGAGACTAAAGAGCAGTGTGTAAAAGAGTGAAATCCGTGGATATAAAGAGATGGCATATTACCGAACCGCCAGCCAGCGAAGTCCCGCCAACGTCACGCTGGGTCGTGCTGTGAGAGAGGAACCGGAAGCAGCCGAAGACAGGCGAATAGCGCCTATATATGGGCGGCCACCGCCTCTGTCAGATTTCACGCCAGATCGATAACAGGCTACGTCAGCACACGGCGTCGGTAATATGCCATCTCCTTATATCCACGGATTTCACTCTTTTACACACTGCTCTTTGGTCTCTTACTTCACACACTTTAGGCAATTCATTGCTGTTGATTGTGGTGGGAGGCTTCCTTTTCTTTTTCCTTTTTTGTTCACGTCATCTTTCCCTATCTCCTGCACCATTTAATTTGTTCATACAGACAGAGGAGCGGGGGCTTCTCCACACACCTTCTCACTACTTTCTTTCACTCATTCTTACACTTCACTATACCCATACTGTGGTTTATTTTGCACCATATTAAAATCATTCATTATCGTATATTATCATGTATTACATCCATCTTTCGGGTTTATAACCTTACCACAGTCCCTGAAGACTACTAACTTTGCTATTTATCTTTGTAAGTGGTTCGTGGTCTGCCCCGCCTTGCCGCATGGTTACCTCCTCAGCTCCCGGGTGGATGCTATATCCATCCCCCAGTGCCTCCTACCATCATGAAGATCATCACATACACTTAAATACCATCATATTATATACCCTTAGGTAAGAGTGTCAAGGCCAGAATATTCTGTTCCTTTTACCTCTGCTAGAATTAAATTTCATTAATTACCATTCTATATCACTTTATAGGTTATTCCAAATTAGCTGCTCCTGATGAGTGGACAAACTTCCACGAAACGCGTCAAGCATATATACTTGATGTCATGTCACAGCAATCATGTATCGACTACGGGTGTTAATAATTGAGTCATTTAATTTATTTTATCCTTATTTTATATTCTGATGCCTGTTGGATGTAGTGTCAATACTATTACCATTGATCATGTGCTATAGTGTTGATGATGCTATTACTATATGACAATGTGATGAATTATGCTATGTATATTGCGATTAACTATTATATTGGACTTAACTTGTACTATATTTATTGACCATAATGTCTGTATCATTGATTGCACTATGCTCCCACGGGCTATCAATAAATATTTATATTGTCAAAAACTATTCTTATATTTATGACTCAACTATGCCCTAGTGTTGTGTTTCATATAAAGTCCCAAGTATCCCGTCTTACCAGAAAGCCAGCCCCCCTTATTCAGGGAGGTCACAAAGCGCTTTGTTGGGTCTGTGATCCCCAGAAAAGATTTCCTGACGTCTCTCCCCAGTATCCTCAGAAGATATACACCAGGAATGTCACAGTCGATCAGGGCGTGGTGTTATAGAAAAGCCTCAGAGCCGGAGTATATAGAGAGACAAAAGACTCCACATAGTATAAGATTGCCTCTGCAGTTTATTAGCAGCAGTGCAAATACACAGGAGAGCAAAAAGTTCAAGCTGAGAACATGTTTCAATCCAAACAATACAAACACTTCCTTCAAATTCAGGCAGCGATCGCATATGAGCAGTAGCGCGTGTGTATATGTCTGTCCTGACGATCGTTTCATCATAAATGACATCATCAGGGGTACGTACACACGCCTCTACCTGTGCTATAAATGCTCCAATTGGCAGACAAAGGAGCACAGCCATTGGTCAAAAGATTAACTCAAGGTCAATCATTAATCGCCACAATCAAGGTGAGAACGTGAATGATTTTGGTCTAGCCTTTTTTACCACATATTCAAGTCATCATTGGGCAATTAAGAGGATTATCAAGAGACACTGGCCAGTAGGGATGGGCTTTATGTTCGAGTCGAACATGAGTTAGACTCGAACATTGGCTGTTCACCAAACAGCGAACAATTTTGGGTGTTCACGGCAAATTCGAATGCCGCGGAACACCCTTTAAAAGTCTATGGGAGAAATCAAAAGTGCTAATTTTAAAGGCTTATATGCATGGTATTGTCATAAAAAGTGTTTGGGGACCCGGGTCCTGACCCAGGGGACATGTATCAATGCAATTTTTTTTTTTAAAACGGACGTTTTTTCAGGAGCAGTGATTTTAATAATGCTTAAATTGAAACAATAAAAGTGTAATATTCCTTTCAATTTCGTACCTGGGGGGTGTCTATAGTATGCCTGTAAAGGGGCGCATGTTTCCCGTGTTTAGAACAGTCTGACAGCAAAATTAAATTTCTAAAAGGAAAAAAAGTCATTTAAAAACTACTCGCGGCTACAATGAATTGCGGCTACAATGCGTGGGGGGTTCCCCTAAATTTCATACCATGCCCTTCAGGTCTGGTATGGGTTTTAAGGGGAACCCCGTGCCAAAATTAAAAAAAAATGTTGTGGGGGTCCCATACCAGACCCTTATCCGAGCATGCAACCTGGCAGGCCACAGGAAAAGAGGGGGGGTGAGAGAGCAGCTCCCCTCCTGAACCATATCAGGCCACATGCCCTCAACATTGGGAAGGTGCTTTGGGGCCTCATCCCCACAACCCTTGCCTGGTGGTTGTGGGGGTCTGCGGGTGGGGGGCTTATCGGAATCTGGAAGCCCCCTTTAACAAGGGGACCCCCAGATCCCACCCCCATGTGAATTGGTAATGGGGTACAAAATGTACCCCTACCATTTCACAAAAAAGTGTCAAAAGGGTTAAACACAAGAGACGGTTTTTGACAAGTCCTTTATTGATTTCTTCTTCTTTCATCTTCTTTCTTCTGGTCTTCATTCGGTGTTCTTCTTCTCCATCTTCTTCTTCATCTTCTTCTTCCGTTCTTCCCGTCCCGCATCTTGCTCCGGCTTCTTCCCCGATCCATCCGCACGATCCTCCTCAGTGGGTGTCTTCCACTGTGTGACGCTTCGGTTCTTCTGACAATTCTTATATAACAGAAGGTGGGGTCACCTGGTGACCCCGCCCCCTCTGACGCACGGGGACTTCCCTATGGCTTTCCCCATGATGTCAGAGGGGGCGGGGTCACCCCATTTACGTAAATGGGTGACCCTGCCCCTTTCAGCTCATCCGTACTGGCCAGTCATCAAGAATGATCGTGTCCTTGGTCCTCTAGCATCAGATCTTCCAAGGGTCATTTTCAGAGGGGCATCTAACCTAAGAAATATGGTAGCGCCCAATGTCCCTAATCCCCCTACCAGATCCACCTTTTTTGGTGATCTGAAGGGTTACTATCTCTGTGGGAGGTGTCAAGCCTGCAGAATCAACACACATCGAGGGAGAAAGATTACAGAGTTCACTTTGGTGGGTACAGAAGTCACTTACCCTATTAAGTCCTTCATTTCTTGTACAACCAAGTGTGTCATTTACCTGCTTAGGTGCCCTTGTGGCCTAGAATATGTAAGGCGTATTATTCATATGCTACATATGCTACGTCAGGTTGGAGGAACATATAGCGAACATCAGAAAGGGTTTTGACAAGCATAATGTTTCAAAGCATTATGATTTGTATCATAATCGGGATCCCAAGGGCACCACTTTTGTTGCCCTTGAGAAGTATGTTCCTCACTGGCGTGGGAGCAATAACAAGCGGAATATCTCCAGAGTAGGGATGAGCCGAACACCCCCGGGTTCGGTTCGCACCAGAACCTTCGAACGGACCGAAAGTTCACGCGAATTTTCGAACCCTATTCGTTACAATGGACGCGAACGTTCAAAATCAAAATTGCTAATTACAACGGCCAATATGCATGTTAATGTCATAAAACAGGTTTGGGGACCCGGGTCCTGCCCCAGGGGACATATATCAATGCAAAAAGAACTTTTAAAAACTAACATTTTTTTGGGAGCAGTCATTTTAATGATGCATAAAGTGAAAAAAAAAGTGAAATATTCCTTTAAATATGGTACCTGGGGGTGTCTAAAGTATGCCTGTGAAGTGGCATGTGTTTCCCGTGTTTAGAACTGTCCCTGCACAAAATGACATTTGTAAAGGAAAAAAAGAAGCCATTTAAAACCACTTGCGGCTTTAATGTCATGTCTTGTCCTGGCCGCCATATGGCTGAAAATCCTTGAGAAAAATGGCATGGCTACCCCATCACCCCCCCCCCCCCCCAGCCCCTTTGGGTCTTGTATTAAGGGGGACCCCGCACCCAAAATAAAACCCTATACCTACAAACCTATATACTCTGAACAGCAGTATACAGGCGGTGCAAACAAGACACGGACTGTAGGTTTGTTCTTAAGTAGAATCTGAACAGGTACATTATGAAGTTGAGCTCCATCCAAAAAAAATCTATTTTTAAGCTTTTTGGAGAACATAGGGAGGGGTTACCACCCCTGTAACATTTGCTGTCTTTGCACATCTGTTCAGAACATTTCACCTCACTTTCCGTCCCAATGACAAATGTTTTTGGAAAAGTGGGGTTTTAATTGAAACAAGGATCAGTAGAGAGGAGATACCTTTTTCCCAAATTAAATCTAACATGATCAAATTTCCCTTCCTAGGGGTAGATTTCCTCTCACTTCCTGTTGTCTCCTTCCGTTTGCAAGTAGGAGTCGTTTGTAAGTTGGATGTTTGAAAGTAGGGGCCTGCCGTATATACTCTGCATAAATTTGCCCCATTAGATGTTGGTGTAGCCACAACACTGTAAGCCCTCACAGTTACTCTTGGTGGGCGCAGGAATGGGCCCTGCTGTGAGTTATTAGATCAAGATTTGTAATTGCATGCACCTGTTGAACAGGGCAGAAAAATTGGGCCTTTGGTGGTGGTGGTGATGGTGGACGGTGTTGCCACAAGACTGTAAGCCCTCACAGTTACTCTTGGTGGGCGCAGGAATGGGCCCTGCTGTGAGTTATTAGATCAAGATTTGTAATTGCATGCACCTGTTGAACAGGGCAGAAAAATTGGGCCATTGGTGGTGGTGGTGGACGGTGTTGCCATAAAACTGTAAGCCCTCACAGTTACTCTTGGTGGGCGCAGGAATGGGCCCTGCTGTGAGTTATTAGATCAAGATTTGTAATTGCATGCACCTGTTGAACAGGGCAGAAAAATTGGGCCTTTGGTGGTGGTGGTGGTGGTGGTGGTGGTGGTGGTGGTGGTGGACGGTGTTGCCACAAGACTGTAAGCCCTCACAGTTACTCTTGGTGGGCGCAGGAATGGGCCCTGCTGTGAGTTATTAGATCAAGATTTGTAATTGCATGCACCTGTTGAACAGGGCAGAAAACTTGGGCCTTTGGTGGTGGTGGTGGTGGACGGTGTTGCCACAAGACTGTAAGCCCTCACAGTTACTCTTGGTGGGCGCAGGAATGGGCCCTGCTGTGAGTTATTAGATCAAGATTTGTAATTGCATGCACCTGTTGAACAGGGCAGAAAAATTGGGCCTTTGGTGGTGGTGGTGGACGGTGTTGCCACAAAGACTGTAAGCCCTCACAGTTACTCTTGGTGGGCGCAGGAATGGGCCCTGCTGTGAGTTATTAGATCAAGATTTGTAATTGCATGCACCTGTTGAACAGGGCAGAAAAATTGGGCCTTTGGTGGGGGTGGTGGACGGTGTTGCCACAAGACTGTAAGCCCTCACAGTTGCTCTTGGTGGGCGCAGGAATGAGCCCTGCTGTGAACTATTAGATCAAGATTTGTAATTACACGCCCCTGTTAAACAGGGACTGAAAAATTGGGCCTTAGGCACTGGTGCTGGTGCCACAAAACTTCAACCCCTCACAGATACTGTACTCTGAGCACAGCAATGAGACCTGTTGCAAAGCATTGCCTAAAAAATTGTAATTACACGCCCCAACAGGGGCTGAAAAATTGTGCCTTAGGCACTGGTGCTGGTGCCACAACACTGCAACCCCTCACAGATACTGTACTCTGAGCACAGCAGTCAGACCTGTTGCGAAGCATTGCTTAATAAATTGTAATTACACGCCCCTGTTAAACAGGGGCTGAAAAATTGTGCCTTAGGCACTGGTGTGGTGGCACCCAGAAACAAAAATGTTCTTCCAAGCTATCAAGGAATGGATCATTGAGGAGGAGGAAGAGGATAGTCAGTGAACATAACAGGACAGTCACTCAGCATCATCATAGGCAGTCTTGAAGGGATGTGACATTATAAATTATTCAGTTATATCCGCTTCAGGTGCCTGGTAGCTGGTGGTGATCCAAGACTGATTCATTTTTATGAAGGTCAGTCGATCAACCGAGTCAGGGGACAGGCGCACCCTGTGATCGGTGACAAATCCTCCAGCAGCACTGAATGTGCGTTCGGAAAGAACGCTGGATGCAGGACAGGCCAGTAGCTCAATTGCATACTGTGCAAGCTCTGGCCAGTGATCCATCCTCAAGACCCAGTAAGCCAGAGGATTTTCGGTGGGAAAGGTGTCCAAGTCTGACCTTGCCCCTAGGTATTCCTGCACCATGTATATCAGACGCTGGCGATGGTTGCTGGAACCGATCATACCTTGGGGCTGCGGACTAAAAAATTGTCTGAACGCATCGGTCAGACGTCCACCTTCCCCACCGCTACTTCTGCTACTGACCGAAGCCTCAGTAACTCGTCGTCCAGGACCAGGAGTTTGTAACCTCACAGTTTCTGAGAACGCGTTGCACAGACCTTTCTGCAAGGCCTCCCTGAGATGTCTCATCCTCTGCTCCCTCTGCGACGGCAAGATAAGGTCCGCAACCTTACCCTTGTACCGTGGATCAAGGAGAGTGGCCAGCCAGTAATGGTCCCTCTCCTTGATCTGAAGAATACGAGGATCCTTCCGCAGGCTTTGCAGGATCAGGGAGGCCATGCAACGTAGGTTAGCTGAGGCATTCGGTACGGAGTCTTCTGGGTCACTGAGGACGACATGATCGCCAGCCACCTCCTCCCAGCCACGTACAAGTCCACTGGTTTGTTGGGACTGTACAACATCCCTAAAAGACTGCTGCTGCTGCTGCTGATGCTGAGTGCCAGGCTCCACCTCCATGCTCACACAATCCTCCTCCTCCTCATCCTCTTCCTGTGTGATGGGTGGGACAGAAGGAACACTGTCTGGATAAAGGGGGCCTTGAGAGGCAAGGAAGTCCTCCTCTTCCTGCCTCAAGTGCCCTGTCCATTATCCCACGCAGCGTATGCTCCAACGGGTGGACAAGAGGTACAGTGTCACTGATGCATGCACTGTCACTGCTCATCATCCTTGTGGCCTCCTCAAATGGTGACAGGACAGTGCATGCATCCCTGATCATGCTCCACTGGCGTGGGGAAAAAAAAACCAAGCTCCCCTGACCCTGTCCTGGTGCCGTAGTCGCAAAGGTACTCATTGATGGCCCTCTGCTGTGTGTGCAGTCGCTGCAGCATGGCCAACGTTGAGTTCCACCTGGTGGGCATGTAACATATTAGGCGGTTCTTGGGCAGGTTCAACTCCTTTTGCAGTTCAGCCAGCCTAGCACTGGCATTATACGATCGGCAGAAATGCACACAGACTTTCCTGGCCTGCCTCAGGACATCCTGTAAGCCTGGGAACCTGCCCAAGAACCGCTGCACCACCAGGTTGAGGACGTGAGCCATACAGGGCACATGGGTGAGCTGCCCCTGTCGCAGGGCGGAGAAGAGGTTGGTGCCATTGTCAGAAACCACCATTCCTGGCTTAAGCTGGCGTGGCGTCAACCACCTCTCGGCCTGCCCCTGCAGAGCTGCCAGAACCTCTGCCCCAGTGTGGCTCCTGTCCCCCAAACACACCAGCGCAAGCACGGCATGGCATCTTTTTGCCTGCGTACTCGCGTAGCCCCTTTTACGCCTACGGAGCACCGCTGGTTCCGAGGACAGAGCACTCGAAGAGGCCATGGAGGAAGAAGAAGAGGAGGGGGTGGAGGAGAGAGGTGTGTCACAACCAGTAGTAGCATTTTGGAGGCATGGTGGCGGAACAACCTCAACACTACTGCACCTTGTCCTGCATCCCTCCCAGCTGCCAATAGAGTGACCCAATGGGCCGTGAAAGACAGATAATGTCCCTGTCCATGCCTGCTGGACCATGAGTCAGCGGTAATATGCACCTTACCGCTGACCGCCCTGTCCAGCGAGGCATTTACATTGCCTTCCACATGCCGGTAGAGAGACGGAATCGCCTTCCGTGAGAAAAAGTGGCGTTTGGAAACCTGCCACTGAGGAACCGCACATTGAACAAACTCACGGAAGGGGGTCGAGTCTACCAACTGAAAAGGCAGCAGTTGAAGTGCTAGCAATTTAGCCAAGCTAGCATTCAACCGCTGGGCATGTGGATGGCTGGGAGTATACTTCTTTCAACGGTCCAGCAGTTGGGGCAGGGAAATTTGCCTGCTACAATCGGACGTCGGTGTACTGCAAGTACTTGGTTGTGACACACCTAATTCTACACCTTCAGTCCTCTCAGAGCAGCTTTCAGAGAGGACTGAAGATATAGTGGGGATGGAGATCCCAGCTGATGAGGAGCAAGGAGAGGTCCGCTTTGTTCTTTGGTGTGGGTCTTTAATGTGCGGTTGCCAACGAGCTGCATGGCAGGTCGACATATGTCTGGTCATGCTTGTGGTGCCCAAGCGGCTGATGTTTTGGCCACGCGAGATACGCTTGAGACAAATATTGCAAATAGCAGTGGTGCGATCTGATGCACACATCTCAAAAAAGGCCCACACCAAATAACTTTTGTGATAACGTGCAGAGGCAGCGCCCTGCACAGGCGGAGCTCTGCGGTGTGATTCAGTTGGTGTGCTGGCCTCTAGCTGGCCTCCAGGGGGCATCCTGCCTCGTTGGACATGTGCCACCGCATTCTCCTCCTCCTCCTCCTCCTCCTCCTCCACCTCTCTCCCTTCAGGCACCCACGTGGAGTCAGTGACCTCATCATCCCCTCCTCTTCACCACTAGAGCAAACCTGGCAGTAAGCTGCAGCTGGTGGAACATTACTGCCAGATTGCTGTCCTTCAGCATCCCCTCTCTCTGCGCGCACACTAATGCCTTCTATGGGTGCTGACACAAACGCACTATAGGTACTATGTGTGCTGACGAAGAAATAGAGCTCCTATGTGTGCTCACAACACACTATAGGTCCTATGGGTGCTGACACAAACACACTATAGGTACTATGTGTAATGACGAAGAAATAGAGCTCCTATGTGTGCTCACAACACACTATAGGTGCTATGGGTGCTGACACAAACACACTATAGGTACTATGTGTGATGACGAAGAAATAGAGCTCCTATGTGTGCTCACAACACGCTATAGGTCCTATGGGTGCTGACACAAACACACTATAGGTACTATGTGTGCTGACTAAGAAATAGAGCTCCTATGTGTGCTCACAACACGCTATAGGTCCTATGGGTGCTGACACAAACACACTATAGGTACTATGTGTGCTGACGAAGAAATAGAGCTCCTATGTGTGCTCACAACACACTATAGGTCCTATGGGTGCTGACACAAACACACTATAGGTACTATGTGTAATGACGAAGAAATAGAGCTCCTATGTGTGCTCACAACACACTATAGGTGCTATGGGTGCTGACACAAACACACTATAGGTACTATGTGTGATGACGAAGAAATAGAGTTCCTATGTGTGCTCACAACACACTATAGGTCCTATGGGTGCTGACACAAACACACTATAGGTACTATGTGTGCTGACTAAGAAATAGAGCTCCTATGTGTGCTCACAACACACTATAGGTCCTATGGGTGCTGACACAAACACACTATAGGTACTATGTGTGATGACGAAGAAATAGAGCTCCTATGTGTGCTCACAACACACTATAGGTCCTATGGGTGCTGACACAAACACACTATAGGTACTATGTGTGCTGACGAAGAAATAGAGCTCCTATGTGTGCTCACAACACACTATAGGTCCTATGGGCGCTGACACAAACACACTATAGGTACTATGTGTGATGACGAAGAAATAGAGCTCCTATGTGTGCTCACAACACACTATAGGACCTATGGGTGCTGACACAAACACACTATAGGTACTATGTGTGCTGATGAAGAAATATAGCTCCTATGTGTGCTCACAACACACTATAGGTCCTATGGGTGCTGACACAAACACACTATAGGTACTATGTGTGATGACGAAGAAATAGAGCTCCTATGTGTGCTCACAACACACTATAGGTCCTATGGGTGCTGACACAAACACACTATAGGTACTATGTATGATGACGAAGAAATAGAGCTCCTATGTGTGCTCACAACACACTATAGGTGCTATGGGTGCTGACACACACTATAGGTACTATGTGTGCTGACGAAGAAATAGAGCTCCTATGTGTGCTCACAACACACTATAGGACCTATGGGTGCTGACACAAACACACTATAGGTACTATGTGTGCTGATGAAGAAATATAGCTCCTATGTGTGCTCACAACACACTATAGGTCCTATGGGTGCTGACACAAACACACTATAGGTCTTATGGGTGCTGACAAAAAAATAGAGCTCCTATGTGTGCTCACAACACACTATAGGTCCTATGGGTGCTGACACAAACACACTATAGGTCCTATGTGTGCTGACAACACACACACTAGCTCCTATGTGTGCTGACACAAACACAATATGGCTCCTATAAATCCCTGCCTGGGATGGGACAGAAGGTTGGGACAGAAGTTGGGGTGCAATGCTGTTCTAACAGCACTGTGATTGGTGCTACTGCAATGCTGTGCTAACAGCACGCACACACCAGACTAATCCCCAGCAGCAGATAATATCACACTCAGTGCAATCAGCAGCAATGATCAGTATTGATTTGAATGACTCAGGAGTCAGCAATGGTTTAGCAAAGAAGAAATCAATCAGCAGACTGCTCTTCTAAAAGCCGGAACACATGTGCCCTGGGTCGATGGCGTGGCGGCCTTTTATAGAGTGGGGCGTGTGCTAAAGCCCCTGAGCTTTAATTGGCTACAGGCGTCCTGCCTGTAGCCAATTATTGCGCTCCTAGTTTCCGGTGCTGTGATTGGCCAAGCATGCAGGGTCACAGTGCATGCTTGGCCAATCATCAGCCAGCAATGCACTGCGCCGGCCGCAATGCATTGCGGGCCGCTCGCATCACACGAATGTGATGCGAACGGCCCAAATAGTTCTGGGCTCGACGAGCGGGCGAACGCCCGGTGCTCGATTCGAACGTGGGTTCGAATCGAGCACCGGGCCCATCTCTACTCCAGAGCTGAGACCAACTGGATTTATAAGTTGGGTTCTCATGGTTTGAATGTGGAGTGGGACATCAACTTTTTTATAAATAATAGTTGTCTCCTCCACCACACGTTACGACTTGTTCCCCTTTGAATTCAATCATTTTATTTATTTTACTTTAATTCAATTTTATATATTCTATATATTTTTTTTCTCAAATTCATCACTATTTTATTCTATTCATTTTGGATCCAATATTTCCATGAACACGCATGTACGTGTGCCCATATTAAAGTGGAGTTCCACCCAGAAATGGAACTTCTGCTGATCCAGTTCCTCCCCCCTCCGGTGTCACATTTGGCACCTTTCAGGGGGGAGCAGATACCTGTCTAATCCAATTATTTGCTCCCACTTCCGGCGAAAGATCACCGCAGTATCTGCGGCGATGTACGCCATGTCCGGCCCCTTCTCCGTCCCCCCTGCTGTCTTCTGGGAGACACACAGGTCCCAGAAGACAGCAGGGACCAGTCAGAATGTGCAGCGTGACTCGCGCATGTGCAGTAGGGAAATGGCTGTGAGGCCGCAAGGCCTCACTTCCTGATTCCCTTACTTAAGATGCCGGTGCCTCAAACC
>CM053029.1:9362777-9384798 GCA_028564925.1 Lithobates sylvaticus
TTCTTCTCTGGATGTTTTTAGATATAAATATTATTGAACTTTTAGAAACAAAAAAACATCAACACAACATTTCCTGTATTATATACAAAGTAATAGAATGTATCAGAGTTGGACACCCAGAGATCCCGGATGAGGGTTCAGGGGGCTTTGTACACCCTGGAAAGGGTGATAATCAGGGAGATTTTAGGGTGCAATGGGGAAGGGTCACTCACCGTGCTCAGGCCGGATGATTTGGGTGTGGAGGAAGTTCGTAGTGACTCGGGTAGGGACTTGGAGGAGGAATTTACTTTCTGTTTTGTTCTCTCCCCCAAAAACCCCTCCCTTTACTGGAAATAGAAAGAAAAGTCACACCCAGAGAGGAGGGCAGCCTGGTACAGAAGCGAGGGGACAGCTGTCAATAGGGAGGAATAGAGAGGATAGAGGCCCCCTGGTTACAAGAGCTGCAGAGAGGACCAGCCTGTCACAGGGAGGATAGAGTGAGGAGGGGCAGCCTGGCAAAGAGGATAGAGAGGAGGGCCAGCCTGTACAGAGAGGATAGTGAGGAGGGCAGCCTGGTACAGAGGATAGAGAGGAGGACAGGCCTTGGTACAGATGAGGATAGAGAGGAGGACAGCCCTGGTACAGAGAGGATAGAGAGGGTGGGAGCCGCGGATAGGCTGGTACAGGAGGATAGAGAGGAGGACAGCCTGGTACAGAGAGGATAGAGAGGAGGACAGCCCCTGGTACAGAGAGGATAGAGAGAGGAGAGGACAGCCTGGCACAGAGAAGATAGGAGAGGCCGCCCCTGGCACAGGGAGGATAGAGAGGACAGCCTGGGTACCAGAGCAGGGCAGCCTGGCACAGGGTGGATAGAGAGCAGGGCAGCCTGGCACAGTGATTGGGATAGAGAGGAAGGACAGCCTGGTACAGAGGTTACTGGAGAGGGCAGCCTGGCACAGGGAGGATTGGAGGGTGAAAAGAGGCCATCCTGGTTTGGCCCCAAACAGTGAGGATTTGGAATGGTTAGAGAGGAGGACAGCCTGGTACGGAGGTTAGAGAGGGCAGCCTGGCACAGGGAGGATAGAGAGCAGGGCAGCCCCCTGGCAACAGGATGGCAGCCTGGCCACACAGGGACAGCCCTGGTACAGAGAAGATAGCAAGGAGGACAGCTTGGCACATAGAAGATGGAGAGCAGGGCAGCACTGGCAGAGAGAGGAATAGAGAGGAAGGCAGCCTGGACAGAGAGGATTAGAGCGAGGAGGACAGCCTGGTACAGGGAGGATAGAGAGGAGGGCAGCCTGGCACAGAGGACACCCTGGTACAGAGAGGATGACAGCCTGGTACAGAGAGGAGTATAGAGAGGAGGGCAGCCTGGCACATAGAAGAGGGCAGCCTGGCACAGAGGGATGGCAGCCTGTCATAGAGAGGAGGGCAGCCTGGTACAGAGACGACAGAGCAGTGCAGCCTGGCAGAGAGAGGACAGCCTGGCACAGAGAGGATAGAGGAGGGCAGCCTGGCACAGAGAGGATGGAAGCCTGGCACAGAGAGGATAGGAAGGAGGGCAGCCTGGTACAGAAAAGACAGAGAGGAGGGCAGCCTGGCAGAGAATTAGAGAGGAGGGCAGCCTGGCAGAGAGGACAGAGGAGGGAACTCCACTGGTACAGAGAGGACAGAGGAGGGCAGCCTGGCACAGAGAGGATAGAGAGGAGGGCAGCCTGGCACAGAGAGGATAGAGAGGAGGGCAGCCCCCCTGGCACAGAGGATAGAGAGGAGGGCAGCCTGGCACAGAGGATAGAGAGCGGAGGGCAGCCTGGCACACAGAGGATAGAGGGACAGCCTGGTACAGATGGCAGAGAGGACAGCCTGGCACTGGAGTACAGCCTGGTACAGATAGGATAGAGAAGAGGGCAGCCTGGCACAGAGGATGGCAGCCTGGCACCAGATAGAGAGAAGGGCAGCCTGGTACAGAGAGGACTGCTTGGTATAGAGATGAGGACAGCCTGGCACAGAGAGGACAGGCTGGTACAGAGAGGATAGAGAGGAGGGAGCTGGCGGGGGTGGGGGGGACATATATTTTTGTTGTAGCAGATAGTGTGTGCATGGGGGAGGGGGGTTTAGGATCTTAATTGTCTAGTAAGAGGTGTGAGACACCCACCAAATTGGGGTCCTGCCGACACCTTCGTTTGTGGAGAGAGATGGACAATCAAAGTGGGTGTTGTGTTTATCTTATTTTCCTTCCACTTCACAATTATGTGCCACTTTGTGTTGGTTGATCACATAAAATCCAATAAAATACATTTACGTTTTTTTGGTTGTAAACATGACAACATGTGGGAAATGTCAAGGGGTATGAATACTTTTTAAAAGACAATGTAGATTATTAAATGAGGCTGCACTAAACAAGAACTTCATTTGTATGAAATGTGTAAATCAAAAATGACGATAAAGGGAGATCCCAATAATGGAAAACAAACTTAGAAGAAACAATGTCCTTGATAGATGACCGTGGATCGATGTCACATCACCCGCCCATGCAAAAAATGTAAGGGTCCTTTCACACGGGACGGATCCGTGATGATCCGCCCCGTGAACATCCGCTTTGCTCAGCGGGGATCGCTCCGTCGATGACAGCAGATGACAGTTCCGTCTCTGCATACTGTACAGGGACGGACCTGTCAGAGCTCCGCTCTCCCCTATGGGAGATCAGATGAAGATGGACCGTAGAGTTCGTCGTAGAGTCCGTCGTCACCCGATCCGATGACGGATGGAAAAGTAGGTTTTTCCTCTGTCACACTTTTTCGGAGCGGGTTGGATGTCAGCTGACAGGTCACCGCTGACATCCGACGCTCCATAGAGGTCTAAAAAACTGAAAGGTGGACCGGAATGGATCGTTCGTGTGAAAGAGGCCTTAGAGACAATGGCGGCCCGGCCAATAGGGCTGGTTGGTAAGGAGGCCAATAGTTTGGGGGGCACCCGGACTATAACCAAATTTCCCCATTGCGCAGGGCTGGTGTAAGTTCGGAACCCTCATAATGGGCACAGCGGGTGTACAGACCTGGGGAACTCAGCACAGGGATGGTGGGAACCCCTCATAATGGGCACAGCGGGTGTACAGACCCGGGAACTCAGCACAGGGATGGGGAACCCTCATAATGGGCACAGCGGGGTGTACAGACCTGGGAACTCAGCACAGGGATGGTGGGAACCCCTCATAATGGGCACAGCGGGTGTACAGACCCGGGAACTCAGCACAGGGATGGTGGGAACCCTCATAATGGGCACAGCGGGTGTACAGACCCGGGAACTCAGCACAGGGATGGTGGGAACCCCCTCATAATGGGCACAGCGGGTGTACAGACCGGGAACTCAGCACAGGGATGGTGGGAACCCCTCATAATGGGCACAGCGGGTGTACAGACCGGGAAACTCAGCACAGGGATGGTGGGAACCCTCATAATGGGCACAGGGGTGTACAGACCGGGAACTCAGCACAGGGATGGTGGGAACCCCTCATAATGGGCACAGGGGTGTACAGACCGGGAACTCAGCACAGGGATGGTGGGAACCCCTCATAATGGGCACAGCGGGGTGTACAGACCGGGAACTCAGCACAGGGATGGTGGGACCCCTCATAATGGGCACAGCGGGTGTACAGACCCGGGAACTCAGCACAGGGATGGTGGGAACCCCTCATAATGGGCACAGCGGGGGGTGTACAGACCCGGGAACTCAGCACAGGGATGGTGGGAACCCTCATAATGGGCACAGCGGGGTGTACAGACCCGGGAACTCAGCACAGGGATGGTGGGGAACCCTCATAATGGGCACAGCGGGTGTACAGACCGGGAACTCAGCACAGGGATGGTGGGAACCCCTCATAATGGGCACAGCGGGTGTACAGACCCGGGAACTAATGGGCACAGGGGTGTACAGACCCGGGAACTCAGCACAGGGATGGTGGGAACCCTCATAATGGGCACAGCGGGTGTACAGACCCGGGAACTCAGCACAGGGATGGTGGGAACCCTCATAATGGGCACAGCGGGTGTACAGACCGGGGAACTCAGCACAGGGATGGTGGGAACCCCTCATAATGGGCACAGCGGGTGTACAGACCCGGGAACTCAGCACAGGGATGGTGGGAACCCCTCATAAAGGGCACAGCGGGTGTACAGACCCGGGAACTCAGCACAGGGATGGTGGGAACCCCTCATAATGGGCACAGCGGGTGTACAGACCCGGGACTCAGCACAGGGATGGTGGGAACCCCTCATAATGGGCACAGCGGGTGTACAGACCCGGGAACTCAGCACAGGGATGGTGGGAACCCCTCATAATGGGCACAGCGGGTGTACAGACCCGGGAACTCAGCACA
The DNA here is from genome assembly GCA_028564925.1 of Lithobates sylvaticus. Taxonomy (NCBI): domain Eukaryota; kingdom Metazoa; phylum Chordata; class Amphibia; order Anura; family Ranidae; genus Lithobates; species Lithobates sylvaticus. The sequence continues at coordinate 9,367,132 of CM053029.1, forward strand.
GGGATGGTGGGAACCCCTCATAATGGGCACAGCGGGTGTACAGACCGGGAACTCAGCACAGGGATGGTGGGAACCCCTCATAATGGGCACAGCGGGTGTACAGACCCGGGAACTCAGCACAGGGATGGTGGGAACCCCTCATAATGGGCACAGCGGGTGTACAGACCTGGGGAACTCAGCACAGGGATGGTGGGAACCCCTCATAATGGGCACAGCGGGTGTACAGACCCGGGAACTCAGCACAGGGATGGTGGGAACCCCTCATAATGGGCACAGCGGGTGTACAGACCCGGGAACTCAGCACAGGGATGGTGGGAACCCCTCATAATGGGCACAGCGGGTGTACAGACCCGGGAACTCAGCACAGGGATGGTGGGAACCCTCATAATGGGCACAGCGGGTGTACAGACCGGGAAATCAGCACAGGGATGGTGGGAACCCCTCATAATGGGCACAGCGGGTGTACAGACCCGGGAACTCAGCACAGGGATGGTGGGAACCCCTCATAATGGGCACAGCGGGTGTACAGACCCGGGAACTCAGCACAGGGATGGTGGGGGGGAACCCTCATAATGGGCACAGGGCACAGGGGTGTACAGACCGGGAACTCAGCACAGGGATGGTGGGAACCCCTCATAATGGGCACAGCGGGTGTACAGACCGGGAACTCAGCACAGGGATGGTGGGAAACCCTCATAATGGGCACAGCGGGTGTACAGACCGGGAACTCAGCACAGGGATGGTGGGAACCCCTCATAATGGGCACAGCGGGTGTACAGACCCGGGAACTCAGCACAGGGATGGTGGGAACCCTCATAATGGGCACAGCGGGTGTACAGACCCGGGAACTCAGCACAGGGATGGTGGGAACCCCTCATAATGGGCACAGCGGGTGTACAGACCCGGGAACTCAGCACAGGGATGGTGGGAACCCCTCATAATGGGCACAGCGGGTGTACAGACCCGGGAACTCAGCACAGGGATGGTGGGGAACCCCTCATAATGGGCACAGCGGGTGTACAGACCTCAGCACAGGGATGGTGGGAACCCCTGGGAACTCAGCACAGGGATGGTGGGAACCCCTCATAATGGGCACAGGGGTGTACAGACCCGGGAACTCAGCACAGGGATGGTGGGAACCCCTCATAATGGGCACAGCGGGTGTACAGACCCGGGAACTCAGCACAGGGATGGTGGGAACCCCTCATAATGGGCACAGCGGGTGTACAGACCCGGGAACTCAGCACAGGGATGGTGGGAACCCCACATAATGGGCACAGCGGGTGTACAGACCGGGAACTCAGCACAGGGATGGTGGGAACCCCTCATAATGGGCACAGGGGTGTACAGACCGGGAACTCAGCACAGGGATGGTGGGAACCCCTCATAATGGGCACAGGGGTGTACAGACCCGGGAACTCAGCACAGGGATGGTGGGAACCCCTCATAATGGGCACAGCGGGTGTACAGACCCGGGAACTCAGCACAGGGATGGTGGGAACCCCTCATAATGGGCACAGCGGGTGTACAGACCGGGAACTCAGCACAGGGATGGTGGGAACCCTCATAATGGGCACAGCGGGTGTACAGACCCGGGGAACTCAGCACAGGGATGGTGGGAACCCTCATAATGGGCACAGCGGGTGTACAGACCTGAGAACTCAGCACAGGGATGGTGGGAACCCTCATAATGGGCACAGCGGGTGTACAGACCCGGGAACTCAGCACAGGGATGGTGGGAACCCTCATAATGGGCACAGCGGGTGTACAGACCCGGGAACTCAGCACAGGGATGGTGGGAACCCTCTAATAATGGGCACAGCGGGGGTGTACAGACCGGGAACTCAGCACAGGGATGGTGGGAGAAGTAATGATGTAATTACTGCCAAAGTCACTGAACCTCTATAGGTAAGAATTGGAGGGTCAGTGCCATAACGTTCATTTGTTGTATCGCCATACTCCCCTGGCAGTCTGCTAGACAGAGATCTATCTAATACATATAGGAGTAACTATAGTTTTAACCCTGAAGGGATGGAAGTAAACATACTTGAATCAAAGGGAGAGCTTCAGATTTGCTCTTTATTCCAGCACTTGATTAACCCCAAACAGGAGGGATTACAGAAGCCACAAGGGGCTTATTGATCAGCAGTCTGGATTACTGGAAATTATCACCAGGCTATATGGAAGTGGCCGCAGTAAAAAGTCAATAGGGATTTAGTCTTCCAGAAAGGACCGGAATAAAATGTACTGGAGGGGAATGGTAATGGAGGGCCGCACCCATGACAGTGTGTCAAGTGAACACCCTTTGCAGGCTTGGGGGTGGGATTGTAGTGTGTGGGGGCCAGAGCAAGCAGGGGGAGCTCAGCGGGAAAGAGCCGGAGTGTGAGGAGGCAGTTTCTCACTGCTCCTCGCTTGCCTATTCACAAGATGGCCGACGGACAGGATTTTATGACTGTTTTGTGGGCGGGGGAACAAGGAGCGGAGGGGCTGCAGTAGCAGATGGAGGCTTGTGCTGGCCGAGGCACAGGCGAAGATGGTCGGTCAGGAAGAGGAGTGGTCGGAAGATGGTGGGGGGCGGGGGCGGAGCGGAGCGGTCGGGTATCCAGGCGGCGGTCAGATACTCCTCCGGGGGCGGTTGTGGGCCCATCGAGGCTAGTGAGGAGTCCCCAGGGGTGAGCGGTCATCCCCCAGCAAAAAGGAACAGAGGACAGCGATGGAGGGCCTAGGCGGACTGCAGGCCGCAGGCCTAGCGCGGGAGGCGGGCCTCGGGCTAGTAAGAGACAGATGCGCCGGGCTCAATTGAAGTGATGCTACGCCTCTCTGCCTTTGCAGCTCTGCACGAGTTGGGGGGGAAGCGGAACAGTGGGGGAGGGGGGGCGGGGAGGACCACCAGGGACAAGGGATGGCAGTACATGCGGGCTCTTCTGGAAACTCCGCCCCCCCGAACCCACAGCAGGGGGGAGGGGCTCCCCACGGGAAAGGCAGGGGGGGGTTTTAAACCCAAGGCCCAAGAAAAGGCCCCCTTGGGCCGGAAGTGGGGGGAAGGGACGGGGGGCGGGAAAGCAAGCGGGGGGGGACGGGATTCGAAAGGGGAAAAAGGGGGGGCGAGCAAATTTGGGAGGGTCGGAAAAGCTTTGGGACGGCCCCCTTCAGGGGGGAGGGGGGTTCGGGGGAAATGGGGGGGGCCGGTGTGGAGGCAGGCCATCGTTCCAGGACCTTTTAAGGGGGGCCCTTTTTGTGAGCGGAAAAAGGGCCGGGACAAAAGGCAAGCAGAAAGGAGGGGAGAATGTTTCCCCGGGTGAAAAACAGGGGGGAAAAAAGGGGAAAGGGGTAACCAAGGTTTTTTTACAAAGCGAGAAATTGGGAAGGAATTTAGTTGGCTGGGGTTACCCCCGGGGGTTTTGGAGTTCCAGACAACCCCGGGGCGGGGGGAGGAAGGGGGTTTCGGGGGTAACAAATTTTCGAATTTTAGGGGGGGTGGCCTTTTGGGGGGGCCCATTTTTCTTAGGGGGGGAAGGTAAAAAACCCCCAAAACATTGGGGTTGTTTGGGGGACATCGGGGGTACGGTAAGGGGCATCGTGCTCCGCCAACGGGGAAGCGAGCAGAAGGGGTTGGGGGAAAAAGGTTGGGGCGAGGGAAGGGGCTAAATCGGGGGAGGCCGGCGAAAAATTAAAGGGCGGTTCAGGGCCGGGGGGCACTTTGAAACCAGGGGGGAAAAAATTTTTGGAGGGGGTTGGGAATTTTGCCCTTTTACCCCGGAAAAAATTAACCCTTGGATGTTACGGTGAAAAAAAAAAGGCAGGGGAAGAGGGAAGGCCCCCCCGGAAATTTCCCAAGGCCCGATTCCCTTTTGTGGGGGGAATTTTAAAAAACCCCCAAAATTGGGGGTTGTTCTTAATGGCCAATCGGGGACTACGGTTTTGGGTGGTAAATTTCGCAAACACACTTCCGGCTAAAAGTTGGCGGTTTAGGGGGGCAAAGGTTTCCCCTTTATAGGTTGGGCCCAAAAAGTTCCCCCAAAATCAAGGGGGGGATACCACCGGTCCCCCCCTGGTTTTTTTGGGAAAAAGGGGGAGGTTTTGGCAATTTTAAAACCCCAATTTGGGGTTAAGGAAAATTTAAGCATATGAAAAGGGGGGGGATCACAATGCTTTTTTCGGGGTGCACCGGAAAGTTTTCAAAAGAGGGGTCTGGTAAAAAGGGCCCCCTTTTTAAATGCCCCGGATGGGGGCGGGCGGGGTTGTTGGGCGGGTTTTTAAAAAAGGTTTTTGGGAACCTTTCCCAAAAGGTTTCCCCCGTCAAAAATTGGTTTTTCCCCCTCTTGGTGTCAAAAAAGGGTGGCAAAGGGGGATCGGGCCCGTTTGACCAAACAAAAGGATTTTGGTTTTTGGGGGGTTCCCCCAAAAAAAAAAAATTTCCTGAAAAACTTGGCCCCGGGGGGGGTTGGTAGTTTTATTAAAAGGGCGGGTTTCCCTTCCCAATCTTTTGGAATTGAGTTGACTAGGGGGAAAGGGGCAATGGGGCAAAAGGGGGGAAGCCATTTTTGTTGCCGGGAAAATTTTTGGGGGGTTTCTTGGCAGGACAATTTTTTTTTTAAAAAGTTTTTTTTCCGAGGGTTTGTTTTTTTGCCTCCTTTTTTTGAAGATTTGTTTTTTTTAGGTGGGGGTGGAACTTCACGGGGATTAAGGGCCTTTTTTTGGAATTTTTTTGTGCTCCCCTTTTCCTGTGTTTTGGAATGTGCCCGTCTGCCTTAAAAATTTTCCCTTTCCCCGGACGGCATTTTTTGGGGTTTTATGTTTCCAGTTTTTGGGGTTCCCAAGAAAGTTTGGGGTTTTTGGGAAATTCGGGGACCATTTTAAAAGGTCATTATCCAATAAAATCTTGTTAGGGGTTTTTTCAGGGGAAATTCGGGGGGAAAAGGAAAGGTTGTCCGGCCGGGGGGGGTGGCCCCCCATTTTTAGGGCGGGAGCTAGGGGTCCAGTAGGAAAACATTTTTCGGGAAAACAAGGTGGAGGATGCGAACCCCGATGGGGGGATGGGGGCGGGCGCAATGGGGGGGTTCCCAGGGAGAGGGCGTAAACTTGGAATCGTGGGAGGACGGGTTTTTTTAGGAACTATGCTCCTAAACTTTTCCGGGGGTTGGGCTTAAGTGGGGCGCCTAAAAATCTCAAAGCTTTCGCCCCAAAAGGGGGGGCATGCCCCAAAAATGTTGGGGTACTAAGTTTAAATTAAGGGGAAAAAATTTTTTAATCTTTTGGGGAAAAACCCCCATGGTTTTACAACCTTGGGGGGGAACATTCTGGCCCCCTTTCTCGTTTTCGGGGGACAATTCGGGCTCCCGAACAAAAAGAATTTCCCTGCCCACGGATTTTTTTTAAATCCCCCCGGGGGATGCTAAAGCTTAAAATTTTGGCCATTCACATAACAAGGATAGGAAGGGGCCCCAAAATTTACAGGGGAGGGGGGGGGGGGAAATTTTCCCTTTTTTGTGTTTATTTGGTTTTTAAAAAAAGGGAAGATTAAGAAATTGTTTGAAAAAAAGATGGGGACACCTCTCTAAAAAATTTTTTCCACTAAGTTTCCCTCCCCAAAAACCCCTTCCATTTAACGGCCCCAAAAAAGCACCGGAAGGGAAGTCCCGGCCACACCCAAAAATTTGAGGAAAAACAGGATAATAAAAAAACAAAAAAAATCAAAAGGGAACAAACGCCTGCGAAAAAGAAAACCCCCTCCCCCTTCAATTCTGCCCCCCAGTACCTCCCAAGAAAAAAAAATCCACCCAGACTAAACCACAAGCCCCAAAAAAATTTTTCCCACAAATATCACTTTTAAAATATTAATTCTCCAAAAATTTAAAAAATGTAAAGGTTTAAACCTTTTTGAAAAAATTTCAAACCTAAAGAATTAAAGCCCCCCGAAAAAAAATTTGGGAACTTAAAAGGTTATAATTCAAAAGGTGTATAAAGGGAAAAAAAAAAAATTTACTACCAAAAAATTTGGGGGTTTTTGAAAAATTTAAAAATAACCTAGTAAATATCCAAAACCCTTTTACGACTTACTATTCCATCATTACAAAAATTTTTAAAAAACCCCTCCCAAATTAACCCAAAAAATTAACCGGCCTCCCCCAAAAAATAAGGCCCCCCAAGAGTAATTGGGGTCCTTTTTCAAGTCGCTAAACTTCAAAATAAAATTATCCTTTGGGGCCTTCAAATAGGGTACCTATCCGGCCCCATTCGAAAAGATAATGTATAAGGGACCAATCCCCTTTTGTCCTTTCCCCCACCCAAGTTTTCTTTTTTTTTTTTTTTTCCCAAAAAATAAAGGGTTTCCCCTTTTTATTAAAAGTATCCCCCCCTTGGAAAATTATTCCTTTTAATTTTTTTTTATGAATAAATATCATAAAAATTTTTACAAAATTTCAGAAAGAAACAAACATCCTTTAAAACCCCCAAAATTGTTGGGGAAAAATTTTTCTAAAAAATTCCCCTTATTTCAATACCCAAATTACTGCATCTTTAAAAAACAAAAAAAATTATATTTTGGGGGGGTAAATCCCTCACAATTAAAAAAATAATACAAAAAATTTTTGCTATAAATATTAAGCACAATTTTTTTTTTTTACAAAAAACCCCAAAAAAACCTTCCCCTTTCATGTCACCACTTTTAAAGTGGGGAAGATTTTTTCCCTTTTCCTTGTGGGCCTTAATTTTCCCCCCTTCACGACCCTTACCACAAAGCAAAAATTTTTTTAACAAGTCCATTAACCTTTTTTTTTCCTTTTTTTCACCGGGAAAGATTTTTTTTTTTCCTTCCTTTTTTTTCCCATTTAAACCCCAAACCCATAAAAACAACCCTTAAAAAAACCATCCCCAATAAAAACCCCCGAAACAAAATTAAAAAAAAAAACCCAAAACACCCCCCCTTTCAAAAAAACCAATAATTTACAAAACAAAACAAAAAACTCCATAAACCTTTTTTCCCCAAAAAATTTTAGGCCCAAAACCAAACAAAAAACCCCTTTTTAAACACCACCGCCCCCCCCAAAAAAAAAACAAAAAAAAATAAAACAAAAACCCGGTCTTTAAATAAACCAAAAAAAAAGTTTAATTTCTAAAAACAAAAACCATCCTTTCATTCACAACTTTTTAAAGGGTAATTTAAAATAAAAAACTACATTAACCAACCAACCTTCCCCACTAAAAAAACCCCAACTTTTAACAAAAATTAAAAAAATTTTTCTTAACCCTTCCCAAAACAATTTTCGTTTAAATTTTCCCAAACACCAAAAAAAATCATTTACTTTTTAAACCCCATAATTTTTACCCCCTTTTTTTTTTAAAAACCATTTAAAAACCAAAAAAACTTCAAAAATTTCCTTAAAAACCATAAAATATTTTAAATAATTTCCCCCAACCAAACCCAAACCCCCAATTTAAATTACCAATATTACTCAAAAATTAAAATTCAAAAAAAACAGGCCTAAAAAAATTAAAAAAAAAACCAAAAAAAAATTTTAAAAAAAAAAACCCCAAAAGAAAAATTTTCCTTTTGGGAAAAAAGGGAAAAAAAAAAAAATTTTTATTTACCCTTTTGGGGCAATTTTCCCCCCGAACAAATGGTTTACAAAGGGCAAAAATTCCGAAAAAATTGAAAAGTTAAAATCTATTTTCAAAAAAAAAAACCCCCTTTTTGAGAAAAAACCCCTTTTTGAAAAAACAGAGAAATGCCTATTCCAAGAACCAAAAAATTCCCAAAAATAATTTTTTTTTAAAAACAAAAAAACTTCTTGGGGCACCCCAATTAAAAACTTATTACCTTCTTCGGACTTTTTTAGCAAAATTTTTAAAAACCCTTTTTAAAATATAAAAAAAAACCGTTAAAAGTTCCCGCGCCAAAAATTACCCCAAAATTCCAAAACAGGATAAAAAATTAAAACCCTTTTTTAAAAAATCCCCCCATCAAAACCGCCCCGGGGCGGGGGGCCCCCCGTAGGGGGCGGGGCCGCGGATATGCGGGGAAAACCCATTCCGGGAGGGGCCCGGGTGGGGAAAATCGCCCCCCTTTTGAAAAGTGCGCCCCGGGCTCCTTGTTTGGGCGGACGCAATCACGGGAAAGCCCCCCCCCAGGGAAAAAACACCCCTGCCTCCCTTAACCCCCCTGCCCCCCATGCCCCCAAACCCCCTACTAGGGGAACCCCCCCCCATTGAACGAAAAAAAGCATTTAACCCTTATTGTTTTAATACAACCAAAAAAATAGTTTTCCTTTTCCCCGAAATTGATCATTTTTAAAAAATGCAGTCCCGATAAATAAAAAAAAAAAAAATTTATTAAAATGAAAAAAATTCCCCCCCTTGTGGCAAAAAATCGCGCCCCAAAAATTCTTTTAAAAAATTTTTTTTTTTTACCAAAAAATCATCTCCAAAACTGGGGAAAAAACATTTTTTTTTTTTTTTTTTTAAAAATTTATTATAAAAAAAATAAAAAGAATTTTTTTTTAAAATTTTTTTGGTTTTTTTTTATAGCCAAAAAAAAAAAGGGGGCTTTTTCCAAAAGGCTCTTTTGGGGGAAAAAAAAAAAGGGGAAAACCCAGGCCCAAATTGGAAAAGAATCAAAAAAAAGGCCCCCTTTTTTTTGGGCGAAAATTGTCGGGGCGAAAGGGGAAAAGAAAAAGAGTTCCCGAAATTTCCCAAATTGTTAAAAAAAACCCCCCTTTGACCCAAAATTGTCAACCAAATTTAAAACACCCCCAACCTTTTTAAAAAAATTTTCCCTTTAAACAACCAACCCAAAAACCCCAAAACCCCATAAAAAGAAAAAAAGGTTTCCCCTTAAAAAACAAAAAAAATAAAAAAAGGGACCTTTTAAACTAAAAAATTTTAGCCGCGATTTTCTGCCCCTTTTACCAAAGAAATTTAATTTGTGGGTTTTTTCAAAAAGATCCAAAAGCCCTTCCCAACAATCCCCAAACCTTTTCTGATAACCTTTTAAAAAAATTATACCTCCTGAAAATATGATTTTCAAAATTTTAGAAAAAATTTTAGAAAATTCTTAACCAATTCATAAAAAAATTAAATTCACGGGGCCAAGTGGTTTAAATCCCAAAAAAGACAAGGGGGGTGAAAATTTAAAACCGGGGGATACTTCAGCACAATTCGTAAAAAAAAATATACCGTCCTGTTTTCTATCACGGGGACATTAAAGAGCTTTGATACATTTCTTGGTCTCCCTCAATATCATTCAAAAATGGGGGTTGGGGTCCACATTCTAAAATGGTAAGGCCTTTATAAAAACCCAAAGCGTACAAATTTTCGGGATAAATCCGAACGTTTAATATAGAAAGAGGAAGGTCGGGTTGCCACATCCCCCTTTTATTTGCCCTTTTTTTAAACCCTTTAGCCAACAATGGACCCAAACCACAATTAGGGGTTTAAAGGTAGGGGTGCCCACTAAGTATGTATGTTTGCAATGATATTTCCCCTTTCTGTAATCCCCAAGTTTCGGGGCCCAATCTATTACCCGTTCTTAACAAATTTGCGAACATTTCAGGGCCCGGTCAAACCCCAAAAATGATTGCTGTTGATTTATCTTTTTGATGAGAACCAAAATCCGCAAAAACGGACTTTCCCCTTTAGCTGGGCAGAAAATCTATCCCACACATAGGTATCCAATTAAAACCTTCATAAAATTTTTTTCAGCAAACTACCCTCCTTACTGAAACAAATAACCAAATATTAACAAAGGTCCAACTCCCATTTCCTGGATGGGGGGAATAAGTACCAAATGTCCTTTTTCCAAAAATTTTTTTACAAATTTAGAATTTTTTCCAATACCAATTTTTCATACTTTCTAAAGCCCCTACCACGGTCGGATTTTCCCATGGATTTTGCCTTCGGACAAAGTTGTGGAAAATTTCCCCCGTTGTAGCACCTCGGACATTTTTCCCTCGGGTTTTGACGGAAAAGTTTTATCTCCCGCACTAAAAATTTTTCCCACCAAAATCGATCACCCAATTCCCATCGCGGTGGAAAACCGAGGGCCAAGGCCACGATGCCAGATCCATTACAAGACCAAAAACATTGGCTACAACCCTACTATCCCCTGTAGGCAAAAAACGTCCCCGTTAAATGATCGGGTTTTTCCCACAACTTTGGGCTGACCGGGGGATGCAACACCATGTCGACTAAATCCTTTTGGGAAAAAAAACCGAGGTTGGTGCGGGTTTCCGACCCTTTTGAGGGGCATAAGATGGTGCAAAAAAGGGTGGAACTTTGTCTGGGAACTTTAAAGCCCCCCGTAAAAAAAAAACCGGCAAACCAAAAGATATCACCTAAATTTAGGGGCCGGTTGCCCTAACTTGCTTTATAAGGCAGAAAATTTAACCTGATCCAAATATCACCAAACAGGAAATACCATTTTGGGTAAAAAATAGAACTCGAATGGATCCCTTTATCTATTGCAAACTTATTTTGGGTCCAACCTAAAGACCCCTCGAGAACTAAGAAACCCCCTAATGAAAAACTTTCTTCTCTTTGGGTAAACTAAAAAAGAATATCAATTCCCAAACAAAAAAATCCCTTATTATCCTTTTTCCAAAAAACCACCTTTTATCCAGCCCGGGTTTACCCTAAAACCTTTAAAAACCTGGTCAATTTCCGGGAAAAACTAATTTTTTACGATTTGGTATCTTCAAACCTTTTTTTCCCCTTTCATGAACTTAGGGGAAAAAAACGATTTCCACAATCGAACTGTTCAATTCCTACAAATTTTAAATTTTTACACCTCACAAATAATGAATCACCCCTAACTCACCTTTTCCTTTTGAATCATTTGGAAAAAAGATCCCTTGCCAAAGGTACGATTTTAATCTTTTTACTCATTTTTTTTACATAACCAAGTCTGAAAAACCCCCCAACCCAAACTCAGAAATGGGAAGAAGATCTGGAGCAATTTAAAGACAAGATTGGTCCAAAATATATCCACACCAAAACTTTTGCCTAAATATTGGCAATGGAAACAAATTATAAAGTACAAAACCCCCTGGGGACTGCAAGGTACCAAATATCACCCCCTTTATTTAGCCTCTGTTTGGGGTTGTTCAGACTTGGGGACCCCTTTACATACTGGTGCCCCGCCCCACCCTATCTTTCTGGAAAACATTTTTAATTGGCCTCAGAATGTTTCAAAAATTTTGTACAACCCGACCCCTTTTTCAGCACACTTTATTTGAAAACCCAAATATTTATCCCTTTTCCAATTTTAAAAATTTTTTTCCAACTGTCCACGGGTGCTAAACAAAAAAGGGAAAACGAGGAAAAACCCTTTTTTTCCACTAGCGAGACAAAAAACAGAAAAGCATTCCCGCGATGCCCAAGCCAAAAAGAGGCTATTTTATAAAAAACCCAATCCCACAATTCAAAAAATTATGGAACCCCGGAAAAAAAACCATTACCTTCAAACTTTGATGATACGGTCCTTGGCCTGGAATGTTAACCATTTTCAGTAAACCCCTCCCCATCTATTACCAAACAACCACTTTTTAAATTTTTGCAGATTCGATCCACCCTTGTAACACCCCCTTTTTCATTAGATTTTTTATTCTCCCCCCCCCTCTTTTTTTTTTTTTATTTTCTTTATTAAATATTATTTTTTTAATGAAAAAGTATACACTTTATATAAATAAATAAGTATATATCAAATTTTCGATAATTTGCTTTGATTAATTTTTACAATCATTTGTTGCTTTTTTTTTTTAAAAAAGTGAGAAATTTGTTTGGTATACAAATTTTTTAAAAAACCCCTTCCCGACCGCCCCCACTGCAAATTTTAACCCCAGCAAAATGGCAGGGCAGGCAAAAGCACGTACCCGTCGGATCGGTTTGCCGCCTGTGGGGCACGACGCGCCGCCCGGCGCGCCGCGACCCCTCGGGGGTCCGTGAACACGGCCGAGGGACCAGCGGACCGATCGCCCCTGGGTCCCGCGATGGGTTTTCGGACTGAAAACGGAGAGGTATATGTAAACAAAACCTTCCCCCCGCTTCCTCCCTGCCGTCCCTTGATTGGTGTTTCCGGTCATCGGGAAAGCCCCATCAAATGCGTCGACGTACCCCCCCCCCTAATGTAAAAAAAAAACACCACACTCCAGCCCTAACCCCCCCTCCCCCCAGTGGTTAACCCCCCCACTACAATGTCATTTTTACAGGAATCAAACATTTAAATAATGATTGCTGTATAAAACAATGGTCCCAAAAAAAGTTCAAAAATGCCGATGTGTTTTCCGCCATAAAGTCGCATCACAATAAAACGCGACCGCCCCCCCCATTACTAGTAAAAAAAAAAAAAAAAATTAATAAAATGCTAAAAACAAACCCCCTTTTTTTAAAGCTATAACTTTTGTGAAACCAATCAAAAATCGCTAATACAATTTTTTTTTTTTTACCAAAAATATGTAGAAAAACTATTCCCCAAAAGGGGGAAAAAAAAAAATTTTTTAATATATTTTTGGGAAATTTTTATGCAAAAAGCAAAAAAAATTTCATTGTTTTCAAAATTGCGCTCTATTTTTGTTTTTAGCGAAAAAATAAAAAGCAGGGGCGATCAAATACCACCAAAAGAAAGCTCTATTTTTGGGAAAAAAAAGGACGCCAATTTTTTTTTGGAGCCACGTGGCACACCGCGCAATTTCAGTTAAAAACGACGAGTGCCGAACGCAAAAAAGGGGTGGCCTTTGGCTGCCAAAAGGTCCGGGCGAAGGGGTTTAACACTCAGAAAACACTTTTTACATACTTTGTTTTCTGATATACTATATTATTGTATTAGAGCTTTCTCAATTGGGTTAACCCTTTTATAATTTTAAATTTTATCCTCATATGTAAAGTATCTTTTTTTTGGTGGTATTCAATAAAATTTTTGACAAGGAAAATTGATTTTACTTTCTGGTAAATGGGGCAAAAATGGGCCCACGCTTCAAGACCCAAGCTTACCCTTGTAACTCAGAAAAAAAAACAAAAATCGTAAACGGAACCAAAATGAATGCATTTTAACTGATCATAAAAACTCCATGGTCATATAGAAACTCATTGAAACCCCTCTCCGAGTCTCTTAGATGTTTGAAAAAGATATCCTCAAATCCTTCAAAAACATTTTCCCCCGCTTGTCACAATCCTTTAAAGGGTCTATTCCCCCAACACCCAAACAAACAAAAACAGGACACTTTATTATAAAGGGAATTCACTCCAAAAACAGTATTTCAAAAATCCCAAGTCTCACTTCCCAAGGGGCACAATCCCCCCACTCTGGTTTTTCTAGGTCCCTTGTCTAGGTTGGTGGGCTCCAAACTGTGGCAGTTTTCTTGCTTTTTCCGGGCCCCATGCATTTTTCCCCCTAGTCAGCAGTGGGGCAAAATTCCTGCCACGACAACAATGGGGCACAAATCCCCCCCTGACACCAAGGTGGACACTATTTCCCCTTCCCCAACGGTGGGACAAAATTGTTTGCAATTACCAATGGGCAAATTCCTTCCCCCTAAAACCTAGAGGGGGACATTTCCCCCACTGAAACCCCAAAGATGGGGCACTATTTCTCCCATTAAACCAACGATGGGGCACATTCCTCCCATTGAATCAATGACGGGCACATTTCCCCCCACTGAACCAACAGGGGACTATTTCTCCCATTAATACCAAAGATGGGACTATTCCTCCCTTGATACCAATGAAAGGGCACTATTCCTCCATTGTTTCCAAAAATGGGACACTAAATTCCCCCCACGACACCAACGGTGGGGGCAATTTCCCCCATTTATACAACGGTGGGGCTAATTGTTTGTAATTACACAAGGGGCCAATTCCTTCACTAACCTTATGAGGGGCACAAATTTCCCTTCCCCGATACCAATGAGGGGCACTATTCCCCCACTGAACCCAAAGATGGGGCATATCCTCCCCGACGCCAATGATGGGGGGACTATTCCCCCCACGACACCAATGAGGGGCAAATTTCCCCCCTTTATACCCAAGTGGGGCACTATTCCCCCCACTGTACCAATGAGGGGCACATTCCCCATTGATACAAGACGGGGCTATTCCTCCACTGCAACAATGATGGGACTTCCCCCATTATACCCAAAGATGGGGCCTATTCCCCCAACCCCCATACCAAGATGGGGCCATTCCTCCCATTGATACCCAAAGACGGGGGTTTTTCCTCCATGACACCAATGATGGGGGACATTTCCCCCACTTTCCCAAAAGAGGGGCACTATTCCCCCCCATTGATACCAATGATGGGCACTATTTTCCCCACTTACCCTGTGGGCACTATTCCTCCCCGAACCCAAAGGGGGACTATTTTTCCCCTTTTTACCCTGATGGGGCCTATTCCCCCCACTGACACCAAGAGGGGACTTTCCGCCACTGACACCAAAGATGGGCACAATTATTCCCACTGATACCAATAGGGGCCAATCCCCCCACTGACACCAATGACGGGGGCACTTTCCTCCCACTAACACCTATGATGGGCACTATTCCTCCCCCGAACCAAAGATGGGGCACTATTTCCCCACTGACACCAAAGAGGGGGATATTTCCCCCCACTGATACCCAAATGGGGCATATTCCCCCACTGCGCCAAAATGGGGCACATTCCTCCCCCCTACACCAATGATGGGCACTTTCTTTCCCCCGAACCCAATGTGGGGCCTATTTTTCCCCCTGACGCCCCAAAGATGGGGGCATCCCCCATGACACCAAAAGAGGGCACTATCTTCCCCCGATACCTTAGGGGCACTATTCCTCCCACTGACACCAAAATGGGGGCCTATTCCCCCCACGACACCAAAGATGGGGCCCATTTTTCCCACTGATACCAAAGAGGGGCATATTCCTCCCAGACACCATGTGGGGCACTATTCTTCCACTTTCCAATATGGGGGACCATTCCTCCCCCTGACACCAATAATGGGGGGCATTTCCCCCCTGATGCCAATGTGGGGCACATTCCTCCCACGACACCAAAGATGGGCCTATTTTTCCCCCTGATACCAAAGAGGGGGGCTTTCCTCCCATCACAATGATGGGGCACAATTCTTCCACTAAACCTATGAATGGGGGAAATTCCCCCCCCGATTTCCAACGATGGGGGCCAAATTTTTCCCATTAATACCCAAAACAGTGCACAACCCCCCACTGCCCCAATGAGGGGGATATTCCTCCCCCCCGACACCAATGATGGGGCCCCTTTTCCCCCAAATGATACCAATGATGGGGAAATATTTCCCCCTTTGATACCAATGAGGGCCCTACCCCCCACTACACCAAGAGGGGGGACTATTCCTCCCTTTTACCAAAGATGGGGCACTATTTCCCCCCGACACCCAAAGTGGGGCACTATTCCCCCCATGCCCAAAAGTGGGGCCATTCCTCCCACTGACACCAATGAGGGGCATATTCCTCCCACGACACCAATGACGGGGCACTATTTCCCCCCCACGACACCAACGATGGGGGACTATTTCCCCCATTTAAACCAATGACAGGCATTTTCCTCCACGACGCCAATGTGGGGCACATTCCCCCATGACACCAATGTGGGGCACATTCCCCTATTTATACCAATATGGGGGATATCCCCCCCTGCACCAATGATGGGGCACTTTTTCCCCCCCTGACGCCAATGATGGGCACTATTCCTCCCACTGCACCCAAAGAAGGGGGACTATTTCTTCCCACGATACCCAATGATGGGGCCTATTCCTCCCCCTGACAAACCAAAGATGGGGGACAAATTTCCTTCCACTAAAACCCCATGATGGGGCCAATTCCCCCCACAAAAACCCAAAATGGGGCACAATTTTTCCCATTAAAACCAAAAAAAGTGCCTATTCCCCCCATTGAACCAATGATGGGGCCATTCCTCCCCCTGACACCATGAGGGGGGACATTCCTCCCCCTGACACCATGATGGGGCACCTTCCTCCCACTGACACCCGATGGGGCACAAAACCCCCATGAACCAGACGGGACACTATTCCTCCCCCTGACACCAAAAGATGGGGCAAAATTTCCCCTTAATACCAATGACAGTGCACTAATTTCCCCATGACCCCAAAGAAGGGGCACTTTCCTCCACTGACACCAAAGATGGGGCACTATTCCCCCCATTGTCCAATGATGGGGCACTATTCTCCTATTGATACCAAGTGGGGGACATCCCCCCCAACGAACCAATGATGGGGCACTATTCCTCCCACGACGCCAATGTGGGGCACATCCTCCCACTGACACCAAGATGGGGGACTATTCTTTCCCCCTGTACCAATGAGGGCATATTCCTCCCCCGACACCAAAGATGGGGGGACTATTTCCCCCACTGCCACCAAGAGGGGCACTATTCCCTCCCCCTGACAACAATGAGGGGCATATTCCCCCCACTAAACCTAGAGGGGGCCTTCTCCCACTGATCCAACGATGGGGCACATTTCTCCCATGACACCAATGAGGGGGATTTTCTTCCCCGATACCAAAGATGGGCATATTCCTCCCCCCGACGCCCTGATGGGGCATATTCCCCCCACTGACACCAAAAAGGGGCCACTATTCTTCCCCCTGATACCAAAGATGGGGCACTATCCCCCTGACACCAAAGGGGGGCAATTTCCCCCCAGACCCAATGAGGGGCACATTTTCCCCCGATACCTAGGGGGAATTCCCCCCACTAACCAATGATGGGGGACTATCTTTTCCCCCTGATACCCAAGATGGGGCACCCCTTTTCCCCACTGCACCAAAAATGGGGGACTTTTCCTCCCACTGAGCCCAAAAGGGGGCCAAATTTCCCCCACTGACACCAAATGGGGCCTATTCTTCCCATGTCCAAGACGGGGGGGACTATTCCCCCACTGACACCAATGAGGGCACAATTTCCCCCCTAACACCCTATGAGGGGGGACAAACCTCCCCACTGATACCAACGAGGGGCACTATTTCCCCATTAAACAAAGACAGTGCACTTTCCTCCCCTTGATACCAATAGGGGCACTTTCCTCCCTGACACCAAGATGGGGGGACATTTCCCCCCCGACACCCAAGTGGGGGCCATTTCCCCCACGACACCCAATGATGGGGCCATTCCCCCCACTGACACCCAAAGTCGGACACAAATTCCCAAAGACACCCAAAGATGGGGCACTATTTTCCCATTAAAAACCAATACAGTACAATTCCTCCCACTGACGCCAATGAGGGGCACAATCCCCCCACTGACCCAATGATGGTGCATATTCCCCCATTGATACCCCGATGGGGACTATTCCCCCTATTGAACCAAAGATGGGGCCTATTCCTCCCCCCGACACCAAAGATGGGCACATTCCCCCCAGCGCCAATGAGGGGCACATTTCCACTGACCCAAGATGGGGCACATTTTTCCCCCTGATACCAAGAAGGGCACATTCCTCCAGATACCAATAGCGGCACTATTTTTCCCCCGACACCAATGGGGGACATTTACTTTTTTGAAAAGAAAAAAGCAACCAAATTTTTTACAAAAGTAAAAAAAAAAACCAAAAACAAAACTTTCCCGAAAACGTAGGAATACCATCCCTGTTAGAAAATTTTACAATTAACTGCCATACCAAAACTTTTTCATAAAGCAGCAAGAGGGCC
>CM053029.1:9385298-9505885 GCA_028564925.1 Lithobates sylvaticus
AAACTTGCTCCCGCGCGCCCCTGGGGCGCGCACTCGGGAACATCCGTGACCGCCGGGTCCCGAGGACCCGGCGCATCACGGATCACGGTAAACAGCCGCTGATAGCGGCCGTTTACCACGTGATCGCTCCGTCAAATGACGGAGCGATCACATTGTACACAAACCGGCGTCACGTCATGACGCCGGTTCCTCCCTCTCCTCTCTGTACCGATCGGTACAGAGAAGGGAGAAGCGGAGAGGGGGGGAGACGGGACCAGCGCTGTGGGCTGGATGTGTAGTGCCCACAGCGCTGGTAAGTGCCCGCAATACACTGCCACCACTGTGCAATACTCTGCCTACTCTGTGCAATGCTCTGCAACCACTGTGCAATACACTGCCTACTCTGCCACCACTGTGCAATGCTCTGCCACCACTGTGCAATGCTCTGCCACCACTGTGCAATGCTCTGCCTACTCTGCCACCACTGTGCAATGCTCTGCCACCACTGTGCAACGCTCTGCCACCACTGTGCAACGCTCTGCCACCACTGTGCAACGCTCTGCCACCACTGTGCAACGCTCCGCCACCACTGTGCAACGCTCTGCAACCACTCGCCAATACTCTGCCAATACTCGCCAATACTCGCCAATACTCGCCAATACTCACCAATACTCTGCCAATACTCTGCCAATACTCTGCCAATACTCTGCAATAATTTTTAATAGAAACAAAGAATTATTTTATTTTTTTTACCGAATTTTCTGTATTTTTTGATTTATAGCGCAAAAAATAAAAAACCCAGCGGTGATCAAATACCACCAAAAGAAAGCTCTATTTTGTGTGAAAAAAAGGACACAAAATTCATTTGGGTACAGTGTTGCATGACGGAGTAATTGTCATTCAAAGTGTGAGAGCACCGAAAGCTGAAAATTGGTCTGGTTAGGAAGGGGGTTTAACTGCCCAGTGGTCAAGTGGTTAAACAAAATAGCAACGCTGAATTTAACCCACTCAACGGAACAAACACTCAGCTCCCTAAACAATGTATTACTACAAACAGCAGACTCAGTGGCTCCAAAACGCAGAACACTAATCCGGAGGAAAAACTCGGGATGGTTTAATAGCTCTCTCACACTATTCAAGCAAGAACGCAGAAGAGCTGAAAGAGCATGGAGAAGAAATCCTACCAAGGAAAATCAGACAAACTACAAAGGACTCATAGAGAATTATCACAAAGCAATCTTCAAAGCTAAACAAGATTATTTTTCAAATACCATTTCATCGGCCTTAAACCGCCCTCAAGAACTTTTTAAAATAGTTGCTCAGTCAATGAACCCGGTATGCTTAGACCCCCCAGCAAACGAAACTCAAGCTTTATGCAATGAATTATCAGATTTTTTTTCATTGACCAAATCGACTACATCGGGAAAATAATTAATCAGAAAAAAACATCCAATCGCAGTCAACCAGAGCAAAAAGAAGACATCAACACAAACATCCCACAACCACCAAAGTTTTCTCTGATCCCAGTCACCACGGACACCACTAAAAACATCATCAAAAACCTCAGAGACATCACATCTCCGATTGACATCATCCCCACAAAACTCCTGAAAGAATGCTCTGACATCTTGGCTCCCACTATAACTCACCTCATAAATCAATCGTTTAAAGAAGGGATTGTTCCGGGTGCCCTCAAACAAGGGATCATCAAACCCCTGCTAAAGAAACCCAACCTCGACCCTCAGGGCCCTAACCATCGCAGACCAATAAGAAGCCTTAACAACATCTCCATGATTATGGAGAAGGCGGTAGTACAACAGATATAACGCCACCTGGACACACACAAACTCCTGGACCCTCTACAATCGGGCTTCCGCCCAGACCATGGCACAGAAACAGCACTCCTGAAGATATGGGACGACGCCCTCGAAGCAGCAGATGACGGAGAATCATGTCTCCTGGTACTGTTGGACCGCAGTGCAGCCTTTGATACTGTGGACCACAATACTCTACTCATCCATCTCACAGAAGTAGCAGGAGTCACACTCAGATCTACAATGGTTCGCATCCTTCTTAGAAAATCGCTCTCAGACAGTGAAACTAGGAGCCTTCACCTCTAAAACCCGGGCAATCTCTTGTGGAGTCCCTCAAGGATCACCCTTGTCGCCAGTCCTCTTCAACATGTACATCCACCCATTCCTCAAAATCATCAGAAGATCAAACCTCTGCTTCCACTCGCTGACGACACCCAATTAAATTTTCGTATCACCGGACAAAAAGACCATCATCAGCAATTACAAAAATGCCTCACTCTGACGACTGGATGACCACTAGCTCCCTGAAACTCAACGAATCGAAAACAGAACTTCTTATGCTACATGCAAACCAAAACTCCCGAACCAAGATCCCTTGGACACCACCCACCATCTTTGGACAGACCATCTCCCCCAAGGACCAAGGTCAAGAGTCTCGGAGTCATCTTTTGACTCTGAAATGTCAATGGATGCACAAATAGGAGCAGTAGTCAGTGGTTCTCACCATCTGCTCCGCCTGCTACGCAGACTCATCCCCTTCACTCCAAAGGAGGACAAAGCGGCGGTAGTTGGAACAGTCATTAATTCACGACTTGACTACGCAAACAACTTTACATAGGTTTACCCCAATATCAACTTGCGCGTTTACAACTTATCCAAAACACGGGGACAAGGCTGATAACAGGAAAAAAAACTGGGAATCCATCTCCCCTTCCCTGATGAGCCTACACTAGAAGAATCGGGTCATATTTAAGACACTCTGCCTCACCCACAAATGCACCCATGGAGACGCTCAGTGGCGGAACTACCCCCATAGCGACACACACGGCCGCTATGGGGCCCGCAGCCGCTATGGGGCTCGTGGGGAGGAGGAGGAATGCATACTGCCGGGGGCCCGGGGGCGAGCACTGCCCGCACGGTCCTCCAGCCAGGGTAAGTGAGGAGAGGAAGAGGTGCGCTGTCCGTAAAAGCAGAGCACTGTAATAGCTTTTATTTGAATGTCCTGTGTGTTCCTGGGGCTCACCGTCACATAGCCCCACTTCTTGGCCCCATCGCTTTTGATAGACAGAACGCCGGTCCAATGCGGGACATGTGACGTCATCAAAGGCGCTGGGCCAAGAGGTGGGGCTATGTGACGGTGAACCCCGGGAACACAGGACATTCAAATAAAATATATTACAGCGCTCTGCTTGTACGGACAGCGCGCCTCTTCCTCTCCTCACTTCCCCTGGCTGGGGGATTGTGCGGGTGGTGCTCCCCCCCCCCCACTCTGAGACAGCCCCACTCTCGCCAATAGCCATTTAAGGGCTGCTGCAGTCTGGCTCACCTCTTCCACGGCACGGGTCAGGCTGCATTGGGCACAGGTCAGGCTGCATTGGGCACGGGTCAGGCTGCATTGGGCACGGGTCAGGCTGCATTGGGCACTGAACATGCTGCATTGGGCATGGGTGAGGCTGCATTGGGCACTGAACATGCTGCATTGGGCACAGGCAGGTGAGGCTGCATTGGGCTTTGAGCATGCTGCATTGGGCATGGGTGAGGCTGCATTGGGCACGGGTGAGGCTGCTTTGGGCACGGGTGAGGCTGTGTTGGGCATGGGCAGGCCACGCTGCATTGGACACAGGTGAGGCTGCATTGGGCAGAGGGTGAGGCTGCATTGGGCACTGAACATGCTGCATTGGGCACAGGCAGGTGAGGCTGCATTGGGCACTGGCCAGTCTGCATTGGGCACGGGTGAGGCTGCATTGGGCACGGGTGAGGCTGCATTGGGCACGGGTGAGGCTGCATTGGGCATGGGCAGGCCACGCTGCATTGGGCACTAAACATGCTGCATTTGGCAAAGGTGAGGCTGCATTGGGCACTGGACATGCTGCATTGGGCACAGGCAGGTGAGGCTGCATTGGGCACAGGCCACACTGCATTGGGCACAAGTGAGGCTGCATTGGGCACGGGTGAGGCTGCATTGGGTGAGGCTGCATTGGGGGTGAGGCTGCATTGGGCACGGGTCACGCTGCATTGGGCACAGGTGAGGCTGTATTGGGCATGGGCAGGCCACGCTGCATTGGGCACTGAACATGCTGCATTGGGCACTGAACATGCTGCATTGGGCACAGGTGAGGCTGCATTGGGCACAGATGAGGCTGCATTGGGCACAAGTGGGCACAGGTGAGGCAGTATTGGGCACAGGTGAGGCTGCATTGGGCACAGGCCACACTGCATTAAATACAGGTGAGGCTGCATTGGGCACTGGACACGCTGCATTGGGCACAAGTGGGCATGGGCAGGCCACGCTGCATTGGGCACTGAACATGCTGCATTGGGCACAGGTGAGGCTGCATTGGGCACAGGACACGCTGCATTGGGCACAAGTGGGCACAGGTGAGGCTGCATTGGGCACAGGTGAGGCTGCATTGGGCACTGGACACACTGCATTGGGCACAAGTGGGCACAGGTGAGGCAGTATTGGGCACAGGTGAGGCAGTATTGGGCACAGGTGAGGCAGTATTGGGCACAGGTGAGGCAGTATTGGGCACTGGCCACGCTGCATTGGGCACAGGTGAGGCAGTATTGGGCATGGGCAGACCACGCTGCATTGGGCACAGGTGAGGGTTATTGAAGCGCTAACACCAGGTGTTTGGAGTATCTTTATCTGTTAATACATATATTGCGATTGTGGTGTAGGATCTTTCTTTTCTTTTCTTTTCTTTTCTTTTCTTTTCTTTCTAGACTCGAACCACACACCCTTTGAGCCCCACCCTTTAAACCACGCCCACTATTTAATTTAAGCCCCGCCATTTTTTTTGTGGGGGGGGGGGGCATACAACATTTTGCTATGGGGCCCTGTGATTTCTAGTTACGCCCCTGGAGACGCTCCTCAATACCTTCTCGAGAAAATAAAACACTACACACCCAATCACAGTCTCCGAACGTCTAACCAAAACCTCCTCCTCATTCCCAAATCCCGCTACCAATCAAAGGGGGAACGGAGATTCGCTGTCCAAGGACCACGGCTATGGAACGCTCTACCGAAAGATATCCGCATGGAAGAAAACCATCAGGCCTTCAGGAAAAAAAATCAAGACCCACCTCTTCTAAGAAGAAGCTTGACAACAAAGCACCAATACAGCGCCTTGAGGCGATTCAGTTCGCATTGTAGCGCTATACAAATTATTCATTCATTCATTCAGTGTCATTTGCAGCCTTGCATCCTTGTCAGTGTCATTGGCAGCTTCCATCTGCAGCCTCCTCAGTGTCATTTGCAGCCTTGCCCAGGCTGCAGTTAACCACTTCCGCCCCGGACCAATTGGCAGCCAAAGGACCAGGCCCCTTTTTGCTATTCGGCACTGCGTCGCTTTAACTGACAATTGCCCGGTTGTGCGACGTGGCTCCAAAACAAAATTGGCATCCTTTTTTTCCCACAAATAGAGCTTTCTTTTGGTGGTATTTGATCGCCCCTGCGGTTTTTATTTTTTGCGCTATAAACAAAAATAGAGCGACAATTTTGAAAAAAATGCAATATTTTTTGCTATAATAAATATCCCCAAAAAATATATAAAAACATTTTTTTTTCCTCAGTTTAGGCCGATACGTATTCTTCTACATATTTTTGGTAAAAAAAATCACAATTAGCGATTATTGATTGGTTTGCGCAAAAGTTATAGCGTTTACAAAATAGGGAATAGTTTTATAGCATTTTTATTAATATTTTTTTTTTTTACTAGTAATGGCGGCGATTTTTTTTTTTTTTTTTTTTATTGTGACTGCGACATTATGGTGGACACATCGGCCATTTTTGACACATTTTTGGGACCATTGTCATTTATACAGCAATCAATGCTATTTATTCCTGTATAAATGACACATGCAGTGAAAGAGTTAACCACTAGGGGGAGGGGTTATGGGCTGTGACGTGTGTGTGTGTGTGTGTGTGTGTGTTTTTTTACATTAGGGGGCGCGGCTGACGTCTGACGTCATTGATCGGCTTTCCCGATGACAGGGAACAGCCGATCAATGACAGGCAGAGTAGGAAGCGTGGGGAGAGGTTTGTTTACACAGACCTCTCCCCGTTCTTCAGCTCTGTGACCCGATCGTGTGACACCAGCGGCGATCGGGTCCGCTGGTCCCGCGGCCGGGGTCACGGAGCTCCCGACCGGGTCGCGGCCGTGCCATTCTGCTGACTTATTTATGCAGTGGGCGGTCGGGAAGCGGTTAAACTGCAGTGACATATCAGTGTCACTGCAGTTTGAAAATTGGCGCCATTGGGCGTTCTCGCCCGCCTTCGAGACAGGCTGAAAGCTGCCGAGAAAGGCCGAAGGCGGCTATCGAAAGCCGCCCGGAGCCTCACAATGGGGGGGATCGGCGTACAAGGCGCACCCCTGATTTTCCCCTGATTTTAAGGGGGGGGGGGGGGGAGTGCATGTTATACGCCAATAAATATATTATATCAAAGAGGGCTGACTGTTGTAAATCAAGAGGTAATTAAACAGGTACTTAGGTTTTAAGACACAGAGGCACCAGAGTTGGTCTCTTACTGGTGTGGGAAGCATGCTTCGTTAACTGGGCTTGAAATTACAACCAATCAGAATTTGAGGCAACTTAACCAATGAACATTAGGCTGCAGGGGTAGCCAATCAGGATTTAATGCCACTTCTGAACCAATGAGGTAACCCTGAGTTTTGATAGGAGTGGGTTATTCTAACAACCTAAAAACCAACAGCTTAGGGATTCTAGCTCTCACATGCCCCTTTCACACGAGACGAACTCCGCTTCCACGGAGTCCGCCTCTGTCCGCCGGCTCAGCGGGAGATCTCTCCGTTGATCTCCGCTGAGCCGGCGGATGACAAATCCCTCTCCGCTCACTGAGCGGGGAGGTGCTTGCGAGCGCCGCTGGTCTCTATGGAGAGATCGGATGAAAATGGACAGTGTGTGCGTTTTTCATCAGATCTCATCCGATCCGCCAGCAACGGATCTGGACGTGGGGCCATACGTCTGCTTTTGGCGGATCGGGCCGGGTCGGATGTCAGCGGAGATGTAGTGTGTTGGAGCCCTGCAGAGTTTGCAGCCCCCCCAAGCTAACATACATCTCCTAAGCAGGAACACATCACTATCTCCCCAAGCATTCTGTCCAGATAATGTGCACTTCATTTATGACCTTTCCGTTTAACCCTGTGTTATCCAAACTCTGTTCAATGAAAAGTGTAAACTCACCACATAAACACTCTATATACAAAATAACATTCCCCAATAAAGATCAGAACATGATGTTCACATTTGCATGGAAGCACAATTGTATGAATGCTGATTATTCAGAGAATTACCGTATTTATGTTTGTTGAGGATCGTTTTTTTTTCATGTACTAACAGTTAAGCTTCATACACACAATACGAAAATTGGATGAAAAATACCACTTTTGAAGCGTTCGTGCATATGAGCGTATCATTTTTTTTTTTTTTTTTTTTTTGGCAAGTGGATCTTCGTGGGAGTTCCCACACTTTTTTTCCCCAGGACTTGACCCCTGCCTGTAAACATTGTAACTGCTACAAATCATATTGCAATTAGGTGTGCAATTAGTTAACTACCTTCTGTACTACAAATGCGCATAGGGTCCTGATTATTCAAGTTTGTGCTAAACATTCTTGAGATAACAGAAGTAATAGCCCTTCGTTAAGCATTTCTTTTAGAATACTTCAGAAAAGTCCACGGAGGAGATTGAACTATTATAGTTTGGACAATCTCCAGGCTAATTTTTTGAAGGACTATAGTCAGAACAGGGAACATCAGGAGTAGTACGCTAGCAGCCCGCACAGGCCGTGTACAATAACCAGGATGCGGGGCCGGTTATAGTGATAAAGGCGCAAACAATAACCGCTCTGAAAGTAAAGCGCCGTTTTCTCTGTACACAGAGCCTGCTGAAAAATTGTTCTGACAAGTAGTGAAAAAAAAAAAAGCAGCAACATTGACAGGGGCGGGACCTGTCTATCCAATTCTTGGCCAGAGAGTAGCTACCTCTGAAGTAAAGGCGACCTGAAAAAAGGTGGGGAAATCAGTTCAAGGTCCATTGTCCGTAAAGGATGGGTAATCAAATTGCTTCAATAAGAGCGTCTAACCGTGGGGAACCCTACCACTTGACCCCGAAGGAAGAGATGATAGATAAATATGGGCCTTGGGTTGGGCAAGATTGGGATCGCTGGACTGCAAAGAGGTATTGTAAGAAGGGTTAAACTTAAAATATGGGAAGATCTGTACCATGCTCGTCACACAAAGATGACACGGCCATATGAAAAAGATACTTTATTTATATGGATGCTGGAGTCGGCGAATAAAATGGAGGAAATTAATGTTATTACTATGAGATTTAAGGTAAAATTATTACAAACAATGCTTGAACGTAGGGACAAACGGAAACCATCACAACCCCCAACAAGTGGTAAAAGTGATTTTCAGGGAGACAAGGAGCCTTGTCAGGACTTGGGCCTTATGCAGTTGTCCAGCCCTTGTCAGCAGAGTGTTCAGTGACTGACACAAAGGGAGAGCCATAACACAATTCTGGTAGTTTTCATATAGAGGAGATAACAGAGCAATGGATGTGGGTATGTCTGAACTCTGGGACATCCTCCACACCTAAAGGTATGTACCAACAATGCTACTAATCCAGTTGTCACCAACAATGTTCCATTCCTGGTGTTTCTGAAAGAATAAATCCCTGGAAGGTGAGTGTTTTTTTTTAACAAATTGCCCCCATACAGGCGGGGAAGGGGCTAATGAAATGGATTTCTGAAAGAATTTCAACCTTACCAAACAGAGGTTATGGGTTTAATAAGAAGCCCAGGTTATTATAGAAGACATGCTGATATGTGTGATGTCTAGAGGTCATCTTTGAGTGTGTGGAATATGAAATATATGTTGTGTCATGTGATGTCTGTTGTCTCAGCTGCTGACAGCCCACCCAAATGACTCCCCTTCTTTCCGACCAGATCTGTGAGAATGCAAAAGGAACTGTATTGACATGCAAATGACCTGAGCCAAGATCTGTACTAATGAATTGAAAGGTGCATTTACTAAAATGTGTTTGTTTTCCAGAGACAGTTCTGCAAGAGGTTTTCTGGTGAAGTATGATTTGTTGAAAAATGGTACCGCTAAAAGTTTTATTGCGAGTTGCTAATTTTTTTCACCATGGTGAATACTTTTTTTGGGGAATTATTGGTATACCATAAAACAAAAATCCACGCGGTATTAATATGTATTAAGTAATACATATTAATAAGAAGTTGAGCTCAACAATTTTTGCTATTTTAACCACTAGGCGCCCGCGCTATAGCCGCAAGACGGCTGCAGCGCTGCTCCTGAGAGCGCGCATCGGGGAATTTCTGTGCTGGCCGTGTCCGTCGGACACAGCCAGTCACAGATCGCTGTAAACGGCCAATCACAGCGGCCGTTTACAGCAAGATCGGCGTGTCCAATGAGAGATGATCTCATATGCAAACATATGAGAACATTTGTCGGCGCCGCTCTGCCTCCTCACACAGACAGCATGTGAGGAGGGAGAGATGAACGAAGCCGCTGCGCCGTAAGTAAAAAATAAAGTGATCTGTCATCAGTGCCATCTGTCATCAGTGCCATCTGTCATCAGTGCCACGTATCAGTGCCACGTATCAGTGCCATCTGTCATCAGTGCCACCTGTCAGTGTCACGTGTCATCTGTTATCAGTGGCACGTGTCATCAATGCCACGTATCAGTGTCACGTGTCATCAGTGCCACGTATCGGTGCCATCTGTCATCAGTGCCACGTATAAGTGCCATCTGTCAGTGTCACGTGTCATCAGTGCCCCCATATTAGTGCCATCTGTCATCAGTGTCACGTGTCATCAGTGCCCCGTATTAGTGCCATCTGTCATCAGTGCCACATCAGTGTCACGTGTCATCAGTGCCACCTGTCATCAGTGCCACGTCAGTGTCACGTGTCATTGTCCTGGTGCTTCAGGGCCTTCAAAAGTGTACTAGGTAGTCAACAATTTAGATGTGTAATTTATGCTCCTAGAACACGTGATGGCGCTCCCTGCATGTTGGGCATCTCTAAGTGGCCAGGCTGTGAAAAAGTCCCACACATGTGGTATCGTAATACTCAGGAGGAGTAGCAGAATTTATTTTGGGGTGTCATTTGTGGTATACACATGCCATGTGAGAGAAATAACCTATTACAATGACAATTTTGTGGAAAAAAATAAAAAAATAAAATAATAATTCATTTTGCAAAGAATTGTGGGGAAAAAATGACAACATCAAAAAGCTCACCATGCCTCTTACTAAATACCTTGTAATGTCTACTTTCAAAAAAGGGGTCATTTGGGGGGTATTTGTACTTTCCTGGCTTGTTCGGGTCACAAGAAATGAGATCGGCCCTCAGTACATCAGATGTGATCAATTTTGTATAATTCGCACCACAGCTTGTAGAGTCTCTAACTTTCACAAAGACCAAATAATATCCACTAATTTGGGTTATTTTTACCAAAGATATGTAGCAGTATAAATTGTGGCCAAAATTTATGAAGAAAAATTAATCATTTGCTAAATTTTATCACAAACAAAAATGCATTTTTTTTTTCAAAATTTTCGGTCTTTTTTTTATTTATAGCGCAAAAAATAAAAAAACCCAGAGGTGATCAAATACCACCAAAAGAAAGCACTATTTGTGGGAAAAAAAAGGACAAAAAATTCATTTGGGTTCAGTGTTGCATGACTGAGTAATTGTCATTCAAAGTGTGAGAGCACCGAAAACTGAAAATTGGTCTGGGCAGGAAGGGTGTTTAAGTGCCCAGTAAGCAAGTGGTTAAAAAAGTGCGCTGTTTATGTAATGTATATTTGTGTCATAAGCTCATGTCTTGTTACAGGTATATACCGTATATACTCGAGTATAAGCCGAGTTTTTCAGCACATTTTTTTGTGCTGAAAGTGCCCCCCTCGGCTGAGTCAAGCACTTTTCTGCAGCAAAAAAAAAAAATTTCCGACCCGACTTTGGGGCCCCGTATCTCGGGGCCACTTGGGTCTAGGAATTTAGTGTGCCAACCCAGTAGACCTAGCACTACAACATATCCAAAGATGGGGTTCCTAGCCCTAAGTGGCCCCGAGATACGGGGCCCCAAAGTCGGTTCGGAAAATGTCATTCTCTGCTGCAGAAAAGTGCTTGACATTTTCTGACCCGAATTTGGGGCCCCATATCTCGGGGACACTTGGAGCTAGGAACCCCAAATTTGGCATTCAAACCCAGTTGAACTAGCACTACAACATATCCAAAGATGGGGTTCCTAGCACTAAGTGGCCCCAAGATACAGGGCCCCAAAATCGGTTCAGAAAATGTCATTCTCTGCTGCAGAAAAGTGCTTGAGATTTTCTGACCCGAATTTGGGGCCCCATATCTCGGGGACACTTGGAGCTAGGAACCCCAAATTTGGCATTCAAACCCAGTTGAACTAGCACTACAACATATCCAAAGATGGGGTTCCTAGCACTAAGTGGCCCCGAGATACAGGGCCCCAAATTCGGTTCAGAAAATGTCATTCTCTGCTGCAGAAAAGTGCTTGAGATTTTCTGACCCGAATTTGGGGCCCCATATCTCGGGGACACTTGGTGCTAGGAACCCTAAATGTTGTATTCCAACCCAGTGGGATTAGCACTACAACATATCCAAAGATGGGGGTTCCTAGCACTAAGTGACCCCGAGATACAGGGCCCCAAATCGGTCAACTGTGTCCATCTGCATGGGCACAGTGAGGCTGCAAATGGGCATCGTTGACCCTCTTTTCCACTTACAGTAGCTGCTCATTTCTCACCCTAGGCTTATACTCAAGTCAATACGTTTTCCCAGTTGTTTGTGGTAAAATTAGGTGCCTCGGCTTATATTCGGGTCGGCCTATACTCGAGTATATACGGTAACTTGTTTTTTTCAGGCGAAAAATTGAATGTTTATTACTAAATGTTATTGGTGTTTTATCCCTCAGATTCGATAATTGGGTTTCTTGGCTTTCAGAACAAAAGGAAAACACACCCTCACTGCCTCCATAGACAACTTTATACAAAGTTGTTTTTCTTTTTCCTGATTTACCTGCAGATGTGAAGTACGAGGACCTGCCGGATTGCATACAAGTTGAAAGTGTATAGGTCTGGCCTCGTATTGTATAGTTTTGGTTGAGTCTGGAGAAAAAGTTGTGCAGGAAAATTGTATGGGGTGTTCCCAGCTCTTGGCTGGTCCAAGGGCCCTCACTTCTGATCTATGTATAGGCATGCCGTATTCTCCTCAGTTAATACCCATAGGGGTCCTTCCTGTCCTATACCCCTTGTGTACCTTTTACTAGTTGTCTGTGTCCTGCATGCCAGGAAGCCCAGTGCTACGCTATGCCCCTGCCATTCATGTGAGTCCTGTCTGAATAGTATAGGCAGTTTATTTTGTATGGGTGAAGGACAGGGGTGTACCTAGAGCATTTGGCACCCGGGGCTGATCCTATATCTGGCACCCCCACCTTAAGATGTAAAAACACCCCACTGTGCCCCCTGCATACATCTGCATCCTTCAATATCTCTTTGATAATACTGTGCACCTCCTCTCTCTACAACTTCACCTCTGGACCCCTTTAAATGACACAGCACCCTGCACCTCTGGACCCCTTTAAATTACACAGCACCCTGCACCCCTTTACATTACACAGCACCATGCACCTCTGGACCCCTTTACATTACACAGCACCATGCACCTCTGGACCCCTTTACATTACACAGCACCACACCTCTGGACCCCTTTACATTGCACAGCACTCTGCACCTCTGGACCCCTTTAAATTACACAGCACCCTGCACCTCTGGACCCCTTTACATTACACAGCACCATGCACCTCCTGGACCCCTTTACATTACACAGCACCATGCACCTCCTGGACCCCTTTACATTACACAGCACCATGCACCTCTGGACCCCTTTACATTACACAGCACCACACCTCTGGACCCCTTTAAATTACACAGCACCCTGCACCTCTGGACCCCTTTACATTACACAACACCGCACCTCTGGACCCTTTACATTACACAGCTTCCCGCAGCTCTGGACCCCTTTACATTACACATACACCCCCCTAACAGTTCTGGACCCCCTGCATGTTGTGCAGACCCCCACCTTCAGACCCCCCTGCCTACAGTGCAGACCCCCACCTTCAGTTCAGACCACCCCCCCTCCAGACACATAATTGTACCTCAGATGATGATCTGATCATCGTGGGACCTTCACAGCCCTGGACATAAAGGAGGAGGGGGAGGCGGCTTCACTCTGCTCGGCTGTCCGAGACTGATCAGAGCCGCGGCCACAAGAGAAGGGGATCGTTGCGAATCCCGTCCCGAGTGTGCCGACGGGTGTCACTCGGGTACGGCTCACACCCCCCCACCTGGCCCGCCTTCCCAGGGCCAGATTAAGAACATCATGGGCCTGGTGCTGAGGATTTTGGTGGGGCCTTTTAATAAACAATAAAAAAACTAATAAAAATGTTACAAAATGAAAAAAAATGCACAAAATTTTTGTTATAAACAAAAATAAAAAAAAAAAAAAAAAAAAGGGAGAGAAAGAGAGAGAGAGAGAAAGGGGATAAAAGAGGTGTGAGGGGTAAGGGAGGGAGGATGAGAGAGAAAGGGGGGATGAGAGAAAGAGGATGCACATGAGCATGCGTGGGAATGACATCAACGCAGCCCGGCCAAGGCAAGTGACCGAAGGCACAGAACCCGGAAGGAAGACCGGGTGAAGATGGAAGCGCCCGGGCCGGATTGATCACAGCACAGCACTGGAGGGCTCAGTCTGACAATTTAAGTGTACCCTAATGTGCTAATATTCTGTGCATACTTGTACATTATGGCATAACCTACCTCAGGGCCTCTAAAAAGTAGTAATGTTAGAAAGGTTTACTACCGCTTTAATATCACAGGAGCCTCTCATGGGGCCCCCTACTGACCCTGTGGCCCTTGGGCAGTGCCTAAGTGAATAGTTGCCAACATTTCAAAAATATTTTCAGGGACACTTTTTTTACAAGTGCTATATTTAGAGTAGCTGACATCCCCTATGTTCCTCTATACATCACAATAGTAATTACAAAATTAAATAAGTACTAATAATGGGGCAGAACAAATATGAGGACTGAGATTTCCTTTAGTTGAACTAACAAAAGTGTGCCCATTCTAGAGCTGGTAACATTGAGGATATTCAGTATAATTTTAAAGAACTGTTTTTGTGGGTAAGAGGCATAGGGGAGGAGTATGGATGGTATAAAAGTGGGAAGTATGTGCAGGTGAGGGAGAGGAATGTGGAGGGTTTAACGGTGGGCACAATGTACATGAGAGGAGTCTGGAGGATATGACAGTGGGCAGTATGTACAGCAGAGGAGTGTGAAGGGTATGACAGTGGGCAGTATGCACAGCAGAGGAGTGTGGAGGGTATGCCAGTGGGCAGTATGTACAGCAGAGGAGTGTGGAGGGTATGACAGGGGGCAGTATGTACAGGAGAGGAGTGTGGAGGGTATGACAGAGGGCAGTTTGTACAGGAGAGGAGTTTGGAGGGTATGACAGTGGGCAGTATGTACAGGAGAGGAATGTAAAGGGTATGACAGTGGGCAGTATGTACAGGAGAGGAGTGTGGGGGGTATGACAGAGGGCAGTATGTACCAGAGAGGAGTGTGGAGGGTATGACAGTGGGCACTATGTACAGGAGAGGAGTGCGGAGGGTATGGCAGAAGGCACTATGTACAGGAGAGGAGTGTGAAGGGTATGACAGTGGGCAGTATGCACAGCAGAGGAGTGTAGAGGGTATGACAGTGGGCACTATGTATAAGAGAAGAGTGTGGAGGGTATGACAGTGAGCAATATATGCAGGAGAGAAGTGTGGAGAGTAGGACAGTAAGCAGTAATTACAGGAGAGGAGTGTGGAGGGAATGACGGTGGGCACTATGTATAGGAGAGGAGTATGGAGGGTATGACAGTGAGTAGTATGTACAGGAGAGGAGTGTGGAGGGTATGACAGTGGGCACTATGTATAGGAGAGAAGTGTGGAGGGTATGACAGTAGGCACTATGTACAGCAGAGGAGTGTGAAGGGTATGACAGTGGGCAGTATGTACAGCAGAGGAGTGTGGAGGGTATGCCAGTGGGCAGTATGTACAGGAGAGGAGTGTGGGGGGGGTATGACAGAGGGTAGTATGTACGGAGAGGAGTGTGGAGGGTATGACAGTGGGCACTATGTACAGCAGAGGAGTGTGAAGGGTATGACAGTGGGCAGTATGCACAGCAGAGGAGTGTGGAGGGTATGACAGTGGGCAGTATGTACAGGAGAGGAGTGTGGGGGTATGACAGAGGGTAGTATGTACAGGAGAGGAGTGTGGAGGGTATGACAGTGGGCAGTATGTACAGGAGAGGAGTGTGGAGGGTATGACAGTGGGCAGTATGTACAGGAGAGGAGTGTGGGGGGTATGACAGAGGGCAGTATGTACTGAAGAGGAGTGTGGAGGGTATGACAGTGGGCACTATGTACAGGAGAGGAGTGTGGAGGGTATGACAGAAGGCACTATGTACAGGAGAGGAGTGTGAAGGGTATGACAGTGGGCAGTATGTACAGAGAGGAGTGTGGAGGGTATGACAGTGGGCACTATGTATAAGAGAAGAGTGTGGAGGGTATGACAGTGAGCACTATGTACAGGAGAGAAGTGTGGAGAGTAGGACAGTAAGCAGTAATTACAGGAGAGGAGTGTGGAGGGAATGACGGTGGGCACTATGTATAGGAGAGGAGTATGGAGGGTATGACAGTGAGTAGTATGTACAGGAGAGGAGTGTGGTGTGGAGGGTATGACAGTGGGCACTATGTATAGGAGAGAAGTGTGGAGGGTATGACAGTAGGCACTATGTACAGGAGAGGAGTGTGGAGGGTATGACAGTGGGCACTATGTATAGGAGAGGAGTGTGGGGGGTATGACAGTGGGTAGTATGTACTGGAGAGGAGTGTGGAGGGTATGACAGTGGGCAGTATGTACAGGAGAGGAGTGTGGAGGGTATGACAGTGGGCACTATGTACAGGAAAAGAGTGTAAAGGGTATGACAGTGGGCAGTATGTACAGGAGAGGAGTGTAGAGGGTATGACAGTGGGCACTATGTATAAGAGAGAGTGTGGAGGGTATGACAGTGAGCAGTATGTACAGGAGAGAAGTTTGGAGAGTAGGACAGTAAGCAGTATGTACAGGAGAGGAGTGTGGAGGGAATAACGGTGGGCACTATGTATAGGAGAGGAGTATGGATAGTATGACAGTGAGTAGTATGTACAGGAGAGGAGTGGTGAGGGTATGACAGTGGGCACTATGTATAGGAGAGAAGTGTGGAGGGTATAACAGTAGGCACTATGTACAGGAGAGGAGTGTGAAGGGTATGACAGTGGGCACTATGTATAGGAGAGGAGGATGAAGTAATCTGGGAAGGAAAAATGTAAAGGTTTGTGGAAGGATGTTTAGGGACTGCGTAGTGGTTAAGCGGGCCATACATGGATTGAAATTACACCAATTAAGCAGAGACCAGCCATAGTCGATCTATGTATGGGCTAGCTGGTTTTACACAAGTCAACCTATTAACCGACTTGAGTACAACCAGCCTGTCAGGTTTTCCCCAAAACAATCAGTGCTGCCAGCTATAGTTAGCAACACTAATCATTGTATTCACTGGCAGAACACAATAACACTGCGGGAGTGATTCCCCCATTCACAGGTCAGCAGGTGAGAGGGTGTGTGGGGACAGGCTGGGGAGAGATACTAGTCAGTGGCTGGGTAGGCACTGGTTAGTATCAGAGCCAGATACACACAGGTTACATATGCCGCGATCGTTAGAGCGAGAGCAATAATTCTAGCACTAGACCTCCTCTGTAACTCTAAACATGTAACCTGTAAAAAAAAGTAGTAAAGTATCGCTTAGTACACAAAAAAAATCGTGCTAACTTTAGTGTTTTTTTTTTTTTTATGAATGAAACAGTTTCTTTCCAAAAAAAACGTTTGAAAAATTGCTGCGCAAATATCGTGTAACATAAAAAGTTGCAAAGACCACCATTTTATTCCATAGGGTGTCTGCTAAAACAATATATATAATGCTTGAGGGTTCTGAGTAATTTTCTAGCAAAAAAAAAAAAAAAAAAAATGATGATTTTTACATGTAGAAGAGAGAAGTGTCAGAATTGGCCTGGGTGGCAAGGGGTTAATTATAAGTAATATACAAATAATTATTATAAGCACTGTGAGTTCATCCTCTCAGTCTGCTGCAGAGTGTTCCAGCTTGTATTTAAACTGGCCGCTCTGTATGGAGCTTCTGATCAACTGCGCAAGCAGCCCCATATCTCCGGAACCATAGATGATAGCAGCCCCATATTTTAACCAGTGCTGGAGTAGGTCTTTAGCTACCTACCCCCCAAATGTGGGGTCTCTGTGACTCATGATCGCCGAGCTACAACCCTCGAAGAAGTCGATCTTTTTTTTTTTTTAGATTTTTTTTTTTGGGGCAAATGGGCCTATCTTGAGAAAGGGGCCTGGAGCTGCAGCTCCAATAGCCCCTATGTTAATCCGGCCCTTGGTTTTTTTTTATTGCTTTTTTTAATTTTTGGGCAAATGGGCCTATCTTGAGAAAGGGGCCTGGAGCTGCAGCTCCAATAGCCCCTATGTTACCCCAATCACCCCTGAAGGAAGGTTTTATAGCAAACCTGACATCCCCTTACACCTACTGAAAATTCCGTTGGGATTCAGAGAGGAGTTAAAAATTGGGTAGTTGGGTGGTTTGGGCAACAGGATTTAGATAATGACAACAGTATGTGCAGGGCGTGAATAGAAGGGCCCTTCTCAAGGAGTTTATGATCTAAGGAGAGGAGGGTGGTACAAAATAATAGCTGCTGGGAATTATGTGATATGGAGCTGGCTGAGGTAACATTTTAGGTGGAGGCGGGTAGGCTTCCCGGAATAAAATAGTTTCTAGGGATCACCTAGTGGTGGTCAGGGTAGGAGCTGGCTGGACATATTGGGGTGGGGGAGTTCCAGAGTGGTTCTAATGTTGAGCATGGGAGGAGTTAACAAGGGAGCTGGAAATCAGGATGTCTTAGGTGGAGTGAAGTTGACGATTTGGGTGATCTCAAGATCAAAAGAGGTCAATCCAAATATCTCCAACGAAGGTTTCTTAGTGGGAACAGTTAATTCAGGTACAGTCTTATGCCCCATACACACGGTCGGAAAATCCGACCACAAAATCCATCGGAATTTTTCCGACGGAATTTGTCCGACACTGGTGTTGCATACACACGGTCGGACAAAGTTGTCGGAAAATCCGATCATTCTGAACGTGGTGACGTTTGTTTCCTACGACGGGAGTACGTAGAGGCTAGTAGCCAATAGCTTTGGTCTTGTAATGTGATCTGAGCATGCGTGGCACTTTGTCCATCGGAATTCGCTACACACGATCGGAAAAAGTCCGATAGGACTTTGGTGTCGGAAAATTTGAGAGCAGGAGATAAAACTTTGTCCGTCGGAAAATCCGACGGAAAAAGTCCAATGGAGCCTACACACGGTCGGAATTTCCGACAACATTGTCCGATAGGACATTTTCCGTCGGAAAATCCGACCGTGTGTA
This sequence comes from Lithobates sylvaticus, assembly GCA_028564925.1. Taxonomy (NCBI): domain Eukaryota; kingdom Metazoa; phylum Chordata; class Amphibia; order Anura; family Ranidae; genus Lithobates; species Lithobates sylvaticus. Next base: position 9,403,980 of record CM053029.1, read on the forward strand.
CGGGGCATTAGGGCCACAGCTTTAGTAAACTCCACCCTGTTGCTGTCCTGATGTGGGTAACTATTAGAGACCAACGTAGGGGATTGTGTGCATTTAAAAGAGGACCCTAGAACTATATTTTTCTTTTTGTTTTGGTAAAAAAAAGCCTCTGCTAAAAATTTTTTTTTTTTTTAAGGTGCAGTCAGGTTTTATTCTCTCCTTTTTTTAAAAATATTTTTTGTACCCGACTTGTACATTTTTAGTGACAGTGATCCTGTTCACCTGTTGATCACTAATATGGGAAAGGAGTTACCTATCTTTATTTTTTTGTTCCTCTTTATTTATTTTTTCTAAGTTGCTGCTGTAATGGTGGCAATGTATTTTTCAAGGCATTTTGTAATAATTTTTCAGGACAGTTATATATTGTTCGTTTGTTTTTATGAATGCAGATTCAATGCTTTTTGACATTTAGGTTGAAGTAGCATTAAACCTGTATGTGTGTTTTTTTTTTTTTTTTATTATTTTTATTTAATTTTTTTTTCTCTTCTTTCTCGTTCCTACTTTCTTTATTTCATATTCTTTTCTTTAATTACTTTAAGTGATGGTACCAGTCCATTAACTGATAATGTTCTTCTATATCTTTAAAAGTAAATGTATTAGTCTTCTGAAACTTTTGTTTGCATATCAGAGATGAGCTGTGAAATGCCATTCTGCCGACGTGAATGTACATGCGGCGGTCGGCAAGTGGTTAAATGTTAGAAAAAAAAAGGAAATAATGTGCTTCAATCATCCTGATACCATAACAACCATGGAGCCGGGATGATTGGAGCGCCAACACCAGGTGTTTGGAGTATCTTTATCTGCTGATCGATAAACTTCCTGGAATACACACATTTCTATTGTGGTGTAGGAGCAGTGTTGCCAACCTACCAGATTGAAATTTACTGACACGACACCCAACATTTCCTGGCACCGCCAAGTTTTTACTGGCATGTCCAAAAGTTACAAAGTTACAGTTTTAAGTGCAAATTTTTGTATTTAGGCTACAAACAAGTGCGATATGCAATTAGCAATGTTATTTAAGGTGGATATTAGGGCAAAAAACATATTTCTTAGTTTATTTTTCGGTATAGTAAGTAAGTAGCTCGGGGACAGGACAAAGGAGGGTAAGAAATTAGAATAGGAAGGCACAGACACACACATGAAGTTGACTCTTGGTCCCTTCAGTCCACTCCAGTCTAAACAGCACTGACAGCCCTGCTCCCGACCTGCCCTGCTCCTGTCCTGCAGACCCGCACACGAGGCTCTGGCAGCTCTGCTTGGCTCCCTTGCACCACGACATGACACATTCGGGCACCGCCTCCACCAGAGCTGCCCCAACACACTGTAGCAGGGACTCGGATGGTCTCGGCCGGCTCTGGACCAAGCCGAACATCACAGCCATATATTTTACTGGCAACTTTTTCCTTTTACTGGCAGAAGAAAATTGCCTGTTTTTTACTGGCTGTCAGTAAAAATACTGACGGTTGGCAACACTGTGTAGGAGATACAAGAAATTCTTACCTCTGTGACACGCTCAGAAGAATCTCGCAATGTGTCACTTCCTCATACATTCCTCTCTTGTATATCTCTCCCTCCCCCATAGCAGGAAATCACGTGTTTGCCGAGCTGTGCTCTCCGAGAGGGCCGTGTGCAAAGCTGAAGAATAACCCCGCCCTCTGATCTCCTATCAAGACTCGTTTACAACACTCAGATATTTTTTTTCAATGCAGTTCAAATCCATATGCAAAAAAAAAAGTTTGCGTATTTCAATAAACCTCATTTATACCGTTGTGTTGTCTTTATGTGCGTTTATAAAAAAATACAGCTTTCTGCATTTTGTGTGATTCCATCAAAACAATCAAATCCACAAAATTTAATAGCCTTAATGTCTCATCTGATCAATTTTGATAGGATTCAATCGAACTGAGTCAATCGGTCAGGGAGGAATATTATTCATTTTCAATTAGTCAGCAGCATTGAGAAACACTATATTACCAAAAGTATTGGGACGCCTGCCTTTACACACATATGAACATAATGACATCCCAGTCTAAGGCTTGATTCACACTAATGCGTTTTTTGATGCATTTTGCAGAAATGCAGGGAAATTCTTTAACATGGGTTCCTATGGAACATGTTCACATCAATGCATTTTTGTGCCTCTGCGTTTTTGGAAAGGGTCGGGGACTTTTTGGCTCGATTCACATCTATGCATTTTGCTTTTGAGCGTTTTTGCAGTGCTTTTTGCGGTGCTTGCCGCGTTTTTGGACATGCGGTTTTACCGCAATTTGCGTTTTGCGTTTTTGTATTTTTTTACATTTTTTTTTTTTTACACTGTGGTTGCTTAGAAACCAGCTATATACAGTGTAAAAAAAAAAAAAAACGCAAATCGCGGCAAAATCGCGGTAAAAACGCAGGAAAAACACGGTACTTGCGTTTTGGATGCGGGTCCATTGACTTCTATTACATGCAAAACGCTGCATTTTGCATGAAAAAAAGCCCCCGACCCTTTCCAAAAACGCAGAGGCACAAAAATGCATTGATGTGAACATGTTCCATAGGAACCCATGTTAAAAAATTTCCCTGCATTTCTGCTAAATGCATCAAAAAACGCGCTAGTGTGAATGGAGCCTTTTTCATGCAAAATGCAGCGTTTTGCATGTAATAGAAGTCAATGGACCCGCATCCAAAACGCAAGTACAGCGTTTTTACCGCGTTTTTGCCACAATTTGGCCGCGATTTGCGTTTTGCGTCTTTTTTTTTTACATTTTTTTACACTGTATATAGCTGGTTGCTAAGCAACCACAATGTAAAAATAAAAAAATAAAACACAAAACGTGGCAAAAGCAACATGCATGGGTGTGAATTGAGCCTTAGTCCGTAGGGATCAATATTGAGTTGGCCCTTTGCAGCTATAACAGCTTCACCTCTTCTGGGAAGGCCGTCCACAAGGTTTAGGAGGGTGTCTATGGGAATTTCAATTTAAGTTGTGCTGGTTAATAACAGATGATCCGAACTGATACATTAACCTCTTGCTTACTGGGCACTTAAACCCCCCTCTTGCCCAGGCCAATTTTCAGCGCTGTCACACTTTGACAATTGCGCGGTCATACAACACTGTACTCAAATGAAATTTTTCTCATTTTTTTCACACAAATAGAGCTTTCTTTTGGTGGTATTTAATCACCATTGGGGTTTTTATTTTTTCTAAACAAACAAAAGATGACAAAAAAAAAATGTTTAATAGTTTGTTATAAAATTTTGCAAACGGGTATTTTTTCTCCTTCATTGATATTCCCTGATGAGGCTGCACTGATGGGCACTGATGGGCTGCACTGATAGGCACAGATAAGATGACACTGATGGGCATTGATAAGAAGGCACTAAGTGGCACTAGTGGGTATCACTGGTGGGTGTCACTGATGAGTGGCACTGATAGATGTCACTGGGCATTGATATGTGGCACTGATGGGCACTTGTAGGTGGCACTGGTGGCACAGATGGGCACTGGTAGGTGGCACTGGTAGGTGATTTTTATAAGCAGCACTGGTGATGACACACTGTGGGCACTGATAGGTGGCACTGTGGGCACTGATGGGTGGCACTGTGGGCACTGGTAGGCGCTGGTGGGCACTGGCAGGTGAGGCTAGTGGGCACAGAAGTCTCTCCATGATCGGGACCGATGTCCCTCTCGCAGCCGCCGGCGATCGGCTCACAAAATCACACACAGGAAAGATAAAAACACTTAATTTCAAGAGAGCAAATTTTCCAAGGATGAGAGCTGCTCTCCAGATCTTAGACTGGGAGAGAATATTGGCAACAATGGGCACAGAACAGAAATGGGGATTCTTCAAAAAGACTGCAAAGTATATTCCCATGGGCAATAAATTTAAAAGGCTAAAAATAAAACCTATGTGGCTCACGGCCAAAGTTAAAAAAGCTATAAACTACAAGAAAAGACCTTTTAAAAAATATAAAAATGAAGGAACACTAATGTCATTTAAATGTTACAAAGAATATAACAGAATATGTAAAAAGGAAATCAAGGATGCAAAAATTCAAAACGAAAGACAGATTGCAAAAGATAGTAGAACAAACCCCCAAAAAATCTTCAAATATATTAATAGTAAAAAGGTCAAGTCTGAGCATGTAGGCCCTTTACAAAATAATCTAGAGTGGGTGACTGGGGACAAAGAGAAGGCTAATTTATTAAATACTTTCTTCAGCTCTGTGTATACAAAGGAGCATGGGAGAGCTAATGTCCACAATGGGGGTGGTAGTGACACAGCCCCAAATCCACAATGGCTCAAAAGTGGTATCGCCGTACTTGGGAGTAATAGCAGAATGTGTTTTGGGGTGTAATTTGTGCTATGCATATGCTGTGTGTGAGAAATAATCTGCTAATATGACAATTTTGTGAAAAAAAAAAAAAGAAAAAAAAATCTTGATTTTGCAAAGAATTGTGGGAAAAAATTACAACTTCAAAAAACTCACCATGCCTCTTTCCAAATACCTTGGAATGTCTTCTTTCCAAAAAGGGGTAATTTGGGGGTAATTTGTACTTTTATGGCATGTTAGGGTCTCAAGAAATGAGATAGGCTGTCAGTACTTCAGGTGTGATCAATTTTCAGATATTGGCACCATAGCTTGTGGACTCTATAACTTTCACAAAGACCAAATAATATACCCCAATTTGTACTTATTTTTACCAAAGATATGTAGCAGTATAAATTTTGGCCAAAATTTATCAAGAAAAATGACAAATTTGCTAAATTTTATAACAGAAACGAAGAAAAATTAATTTTTTTACCGAATTTTCAGTCTTTTTTCTTTTATAGCGCAAAAAATAAAAAACCTAACGGTGATTAAATACCACCAAAAGAAAGCTCTATTTGTGTGAAAAAAAGTACAAAAATTTCATATGGGTGCAGTGTTGTATGACTGAGTAATTGTCATTCAAAATGTGAGAGCACCGAAAGCTGAAAATTGGTCTGGTTATTAAGGGTGTTTAAGTGCCCAGTGGTCAAGTGGTTAAACACCCTTCCTGCCCAGACCAATTTTCAGCTTTCAGTGGTCTCACACTTTGAATGACAATTACTCAGTCATGCAACACTGTACCCAAATGAATTTTTTGTCCTTTTTTTTATACAAATAGAGCTTTCTTTTGGTGGTATTTGATCACCTCTGGGTTTTTTATTTTTTCCGCTATAAATGAAAAAATGGAAAATTTTGAAAAAAAACTAATTTTTCTTAGTTTATGTGATACAATTTAGCAAATTATTAATTTTTCTTCATGAATTTTGGGCACAATTTATACTGCTACATATCTTTGGTAAAAAATAACCCAAATTAGTGGATATTATTTGTTCTTTGTGAAAGTTATAGAGTCTGCAAGCGGTGGTGCGAATCATAAAAAATTTAGCACACCTGATGTACTGGTGGCCTATCTCATTTCTTGTGACCCGAACAAGCCAGGAAAGTACAAATACCCCCCAAATGACCCCTTTTTTGAATATAGACATTCCAAGGTATTTAGTAAGAGGCATGGGGAGGTTTTTGATGTTGTCATTTTTTTCCCACAATTCTTTGCAAAATAAGATTTTTTTTTTCCACAAAATGTTCATTGTAATAGGTTATTTCTCTATCATGGCATGTGTATACCACAAATGACACCCCAAAATACTTTCTGCTACTCCTCCTGAGTATTACGATACCACATGTGTGGGACTTTTACACAGCCTGGCCACTTACAGAGGCCCAATATTGAAATAGCAGGTGACACTGATGTGGCAGGTGGCACTGACAGATGCCACTGATACATGGCACTGACGACTGGTGGCACTGATATTTGACACTGGTGACAGGTGGCACTGACAGATGGCACTGATACGTAACACTGGTGACAGGTGGCACTGGCTGATGGCACTGGTAGATGGCCCTGGCACTGGCAGATGGCACTGGCAGATGGCACTGGCAGATGGCTCTGGCAGATGGCTTTGGCAGATGGCACTGGCAGATTGCTCTGGCAGATGGGCTGGCAGATGGGGCTGGCAGATGGCACTGTATGTGTACTGATGGCACTGTAAAATGTGTTTTACACTCACTGTAACACTGCTGACACAGATCGCTCTCTCTCTCCTCACATGCTGTCTCTGTGTGAGGAGAGAGAAAGCCGGTAATAAGAGATGATCTCATATGTTTACATTTGAGATCATCTCTCATTGGCTGCTGAGATCGCGCTGTAAATGGCCGCTGTGATTGGGCGTTTACAGTGATCTGTGGTTGGCCGTGTCCGACGGACACGGGCAACACAGATTTTCCCCGCTGCGCGCCCTCGAGGGCGCACGGGGAGGATGTAAACAGCAGGATGTCCAGGGACGTCCACTCTGCAGGGAGCGTCCGCGCTGCAGCCGTGTTTCGGCTATAGCGCGGGCACAAAGTGGTTAAGAACAAACCTACAGTCCCTGTCTTGTTTGCACCGCCTGTATACTGCTGTTCAGAGTACAGTGGTGTGAAAAAGTGTTTGCCCCCTTCCTCATTTCCTGTTCCTTTGCATGTTTGTCACACTTAAGTGTTTCGGAACATCAAACCAATTTAAACAATAGTCAAGGACAACACAAGTAAACACAAAATGCAATTTGTAAATGAAGGTGTTTATTATTAAAGGTGAAAAAAAATCCAAACCATCATGGCCCTGTGTGAAAAAGTGATTGCCCCCTAAACGTAATAACTGGTTGGGCCACCCTTAGCAGCAACAACTGCAACCAAGCGTTTGCGATAACGTGCAATGAGGCTTTTACAGCGTCCTGGAGGAATTTTGGCCCACTCATCTTTGCAGAATTGTCCTAATTCAGTTACATTAGAGGGTTTTCGAGCATGAACGGCCTTTTTAAGGTCATACCACAACATCTCAATAGGATTCAGGTCAGGACTTTGGCTAGGCCACTCCAAAGTCTTCATTTTGTTTTTCTTCAGCCATTCGGTGGTGGACTTGCTGGTGTGTTTAGGATCATTGTCCTGCTGCAGAACCCAAGTTCGTTTCAGCTTGAGTACACGAACAGATGGTCGGACATTCTCCTTCAGGATCTCTTGGTAGACAGCAGAATTCATAGTTCCTTTTATCACGGCAAGTCTTCCAGGTCCTGAAGCAGCAAAACAGCCCCAGACCATCACACTACCACCACCATATTTTACTGTTGGTATAATGTTCTTTTTCTGTCAGTGTCTCCTAGTAAAAGAGTACAGATGTTCTAGGCTGTTTGTGGGGGATGGAGGAGGACAGACCAATCACATGAAAAGTAAAAGCAGAGCACAGTGGTGGTGTTGCTGGGTTATGGAAGATTCAATAGAATTGTCCATTCAATAATAAAAAACAGTCATATAGTATTGGATCAGAGTGAGGAGGGAATAAAAGCTATAACTAGAAAAGCTACAATTTCTGGGGAAATTGTGTGACGTGTTCTTGTCTCCACCTACTGGAGTGGGCGGAGTAACTGGGTGGAGTGGCTTGAGTAACCGTTGTGTGGTTGGAGTGGGCGGAGTAACTGTGAAGAAGTTGAAGAAGTCCCATCATTAGCTGAAAGCTGAACATTTTTTTCAAAAAAATATTTTTTTTTATCATAAAGGATATTTTTTTATGTTTTTTATTTCATAAAAATATTTTTTTTTCTAAAACAATTTTTTTTTTTTAAATGTTTTTTTTTCAAAAAATATAATTTTTTTTTTTCTAAAAATATTATTTTTTTTTCTAAAAATATATTTTTTTTTCTAAAAATATTATTTTTTTTTCTAAAAATATTTTTTTTTTTTTCTAAAAATATTTTTTTTTTTTCTAAAAATATTATTTTTTTTATTATTATTTTTTTATGGGGGGGGTCATAATGTTTTGGCTGATTATGGGGTGGTCATACAAAAAAAATGAAAAAAAATGAAAATTAGGAAATTTGAAAAAATAAATAATTTTAGAAAATAAATAATTTTAGAAAAAAAAAAAAAATTAAAAAAAAAAAAATGTTTGAAAAGAAAAATCAAGTGAGTTTTAAAAATATTTTAAAAATGTTATCCTGTTATGGGGGTGGTAATATCCTGTTATAGGGGGTGGTAATACCCTGTTATGGGGGTGATAATATCCTGTTATAGGGGTGTTAATACCCTGTTATGGGGGTGGTAATATCCTGTTATAGGGGTGGTAATACCCTGTTATAGGGGTGGTAATACCCTGTTATGGGGGTGGTAATATCCTGTTATGGGGGTGGTAATATCCTGTTATAGGGGTGGTAATACCCTGTTATGGGGGTGGTAATACCCTGTTATGGGGGTGGTAATATCCTGTTATAGGGGTGGTAATACCCTGTTATGGGGTGGTAATATCCTGTTATAGGGGTGGTAATACCCTGTTATGGGGGTGGTAATATCCTGTTATAGGGGTGGTAATATCTTGTTATAGGGGTGGTAATACCCTGTTATGGGGGTGGTAATATCCTGTTATGGGGTGATAATATCCTGTTAAGGAGGTGTTTTACTGCAGCTGGGATTGGAGCACTTGTAAGTAGGGATGAGCAAATGGTTTGGGCCAAGCATGAGTTCAGCCCAAACATCGCTCAGCAGGATGTTTGCCCACTGAGCGTAAGTCAATAGATTGTTAATTAGCGAGGCTGGGAAGCCGGCCACTGCATCCTTAAAAAAAACGATGAGTCATCAGCTGTCAGCTGTCAGCAGGCTCCCCCGCTGACAGCTGAATGAAAAAATTATTTTAAAAAAAAAAGGCGTGGGGGGTCCCCCCAGTCCATTCCAGGCCCTTTGGGTCTGGTGTGGATTTAAAGCCATCCTCTAAATGGGACTTTTTTGGGCATCCACAAAATCAATAATGTATATAAATATGATATTCTTAATTGGAACAAGTTAAAAATAGTTACATATACAAGGTTAAAAATCAGATGCAGTTTACATGTTTACATAAAATATACAAAACTTTTCTGATGAGTAAAAAACCTCAACGGGGTAAATCTATAGAGAATAACACCTTCCAATAATTAGGTAATAATATTGGTGGCCCAATAATCAATCAGGATAATCATGTCCATTTGGGTAATGATCCATGACATGAAATCATCCGGGGAATAATACACGATCCTCATATACAATATATAATACATGAAATATAATCAGAACAATCGGTGGATAAATCCATTTAGATGATATAATAAAATTTCAATAAACAGATTTTTCAAAAAAAGATGATATAATAAAAATTGCGGCAAGTTGTCAGTGAAAGGCAAAGCGGCTGAACGGACTCGGCACAATGAAATCTTAGTAGCCGTGTTGGCAGAGAGTCATGCAGAGCAGAGATGGGGGAGTTGGCAGAAGTAAAGATGAACTTCTAGAAATGGGATCACTTGGCTAAGCTTGTCATTCAGGGGGATAAAGTTCTGGTTGTGGAATAAAAACTCTGATATAAGGCAGCAGAGAGCCGGCTATGAGATGTCAGCCTCTCCTTGGGATTGCTGATGGATCTGGTTCTGTTCTTATACAAGATAATGTCAGCAACATGGAGAAAGCAATTGCAGAGAGAGACACTAGGAGCCGGGAATGCTGTATATGTTAGATAGAGCCGCATCACTTTATTACATCCAAGGAAAGGAGAGAGTGCAAGGAGAGGAGAGAGGATGGAGAGTAGTATGGTGGATGGAGAGCAGTATGGAGGATGGAGAGGAGTAAGAGGATGGAGAGGAGTATGGAGGATGGAGAGGAGTATGGAAGATGGAGAGTAGTATGGAGGATGGAGTGTAGTATGGAGGATGGAGTGTAGTATGGAGGATGAAGAGGAGTATGGAGGATGGAGTGTAGTATGGAGGATGGAGAGGAGTATGGAGGATGGAGAGCAGTATGGAGGATGGAGAGCAGTATGGAGGATGGAGAGTAGTATGGAGGATGTAGAGGAGTATGGAGGATGTAGAGGAGTATGGAGGATGGAGAGAAGTATGGAGCATAGTATGGAGGATGGAGGATGGAGCGTAGTATGGAGAGGAGTATGGAGGATGGAGAGAAGTGTTGAGGATGAAGAGGAGTATGGAAGATGGAGAGGAGGATGGAGGATGGAGAGGAGGATGGAGAGGAAGATGCGGCCTCTTTCTCTGTATTTGTGATTGTTCCAGTCAGCTTTTATCGATGAGAAACTTAACAAAATGTCTTTTCTCGACATGAACAAGTCCTAATAATATCATCATAGTTTGTATTGATAATATTGGAAAGTGCGGAATCCTACAGAGGGGAGAAGAGGGAATTCACAATGGGAGGCGACCATTATATCCATGAAGAGTAGAAGACTTTCCTTTAGAGGGTTGCAGAGAAATCCGAGGCGTCGGTGAGGACATCCTCTATACATGGAAGAGATCCAGCAGACCCAACACCGGGATACAATCACCGGACAAATCTCTGGCCGTCTACAAGAGATAATTGTACAATTAGACCGAGATATTACATTGTATACATTCCATTAAATGTTTCATCAATACATATATATGTGAATGTGATGTGTATATCATTTCATTTTACACAGGGACTCGTGTTATTTCCATCCAAACTCTGCCAAAGAGACACCAGAATTTATCAAAAAAATCTCTAATCTTGTCCCCAGTGCACTACTTGTGGCCTCATCATACAGACCGGATCCCCACGCCGTTATTTATAAAATAAAGAAAGCTTGCAGGAAAGAACAATTTAAAAGTCATTTTTTTTGTTTATAAATGTCAGTTTTGCTGCAGCAGGTTCTATACATGCAAAAATCAATAACAAAGGTAAGGTGAAGTGGGATTTTGTATGTACCTTGTAGGGTTTAATAAACATATATACCACAGAATAGAATAAAAATATAATTAATCTTTATTTTCCATATATTAATGGTCAAACAAGAAAATTACAATTAATGTCATAGATTCAGGAGTCATTCTGCTCTGCTGGCTCACACAACGTTGATTCTTGTGTGTTCTCTTTCTGAGTCATTCACAGACTGGACTTGACTTGACTGTCTGCTGCCTTCTTTACACTCAGACATCATACAGAAGAGAATTGTGTGTGCTCTGTGATTTATTCAGACTCTTGAAGTCTTGGTGGCTCACAGATAATCACATTATATCTAATTTTACAAATCCTGATCTGAGGCTGCTGTGTTTTCAGCTCCCTCTCTACTCATCCTGAAAGGGGAGGATCTTTAACAATGAATGGAATCGGATTCACTTTCATGATTTGATTCATTCAAACCCTGTAGTGAGTTGATTCACTGATTTGATTCAGTGATTCAGTAGCCAAGCCTAGTGGGATTCCAAGATAAAAAAACAAAAAGATGCCAAAGACCTAGTGTATGGAAATCCATCCGCAGAGCTTCTACTCCCCCAGGCAATGGGCAGACAGGGGCCAGGCTATTCCCATCAGAATGGACGGCAGATCCACAGAACATCGTCGGCTCCTGAATGTTGTAATGTGTTGGCCGATTTATGTGGGATTTTATGTATTATATATATGTATTGGATATATATATTCCACACACAGTATTAGCGTGACCAGGCTAGATATCAGTTGACAATGTTATCTGTTACCCTTTGATGTGTAAATCTTATGCAAGTTGTGTGTGTGAGGGATGGGCTTTTAACCTAGATGAACATTTCAAATATATATATATAATTTCCTTTGGTCCATATATTATCGGTATGACAGATTATTGTCGGACATTTACAATACACATACAGATACCTTACAGAAATACATAGTCTAGATATCAGAAAGGTACATATGGAGATGTACAGAAAGCATTTTTTATTATTACCAAGTCAAGTCAATGTGGCCATTCATCAAGGAAAAATAAATCTTCAGATTAGAGTAGGAAAGGGAAAACAATGGGGAAAGAAGGAGGGGAAGGGCTAAATTTACCATAAATTGGAGTCAATATATAAAGAAATGGGGCATATCTAATGGCGTCATGTAACCCTGGTGATTGGGTGGCACTTAGCTTGTATATCCATTTAGCCTCAATTTGCAGGATTTTCTGATCAAAGTCGCCCCTCCCCCTTACCGGGGGGTGAATTCTGACAAGTACCTGGAACCTTAAAGAACCCGTTTTATAATCATGGGCCTGGGCAAAGTGTCTGGGTATAGGGTCCTCACAGACCCCTATATGTATATCTGTGACGTGTTCTTTATTACCTCTCCAGAAATTCTGCTTAGTTTTGCCCACATAGTGGCTTCCACAGCCACACGTGAGCAAATACCCTCTGCCTATAGTGTCCCAGTTCACAAAGTGATAGATGGTTAGCTCTTCACCCGAGGGGAAGTGGACAATTCTGCCTGGTTGAATGACCTGACAGAAATCACATTTGCCGCAGAGGAAAGGTCCGCGAGGTAAAGAACCATGGGGGGGGGGGTCTCTGCTATTTTGGGGAGAGAAATGACTTGACAGTAGAATGTCACAAAGAGATTGGTTACATCTAAATATAAGGCGTGGCTCTGGTTCTATGAATAGTTTTAATGATGGATCATCTGGTAACAGGTTCTATACATGGTACAAATGTGCCACTTTACAGGCAGACTAAGGGGACCCCCCGGGACTATATTTAAAGGAATTTTTATTTTTATTGTTTCACTTTAAGCATCATAAAAATCACTGCTCCTTTAAAAAAGGATTGTTTTAAAAAAAATGTTTTTCATTGATGTCCCCCAGGGCAGTAGCCGGGCCTCCATACCCTCTTTATGGCCAATTACTTGCATATAAGCCTTCAAAATGGGGACTTTTGATTTTTCCAGTTGGGGTCCCATAAACTACAATGGGGTTTGCCATTTGGGTCCAAACTTTTGTGATGTTTGAAAGTTCTGACGTGAACCGAACAAGAGGGTGTTCGGCCCATCACTAGTGACTACACGTAATACTCTGCAGAAGGATGGGTGACATGTAATACTCTGCAGTGGGATGGGTGACATGTAATGCTCTACAGTGGGATGGGTGACACGTAATGCTCTGCAGTGGAATGGGTGACACATAATGCTCTACAGTGGAATGGGTGACACATAATGCTCTGCAGTGGGATGGGTGACACGTAATGCTCTGCAGTGGGATGGGTGACACGTAATGCTCTGCAGTGGGATGGGTGACACGTAATACTCTGCAGTGGGATGGGTGACACATAATGCTCTACAGTGGGATGGGTGACACGTAATGCTCTGCAGTGGGATGGGTGACACGTAATGCTCTGCAGTGGGATGGGTGACACGTAATACTCTGCAGTGGGATGGGTGACACGTAATGCTCTGCAGTGGGATGGGTGACACGTAATGCTCTGCAGTGGGATGGGTGACACATAATGCTCTGCAGTGGGATGGGTGACACGTAATACTCTGCAGTGGGTTGGGTGACAGATAATGCTCTGGCAGTGGGATGGGTGACACGTAATACTCTGCAGTGGGATGGGTGACACGTAATGCTCTGCAGTGGGATGGGTGACACGTAATGCTCTGCAGTGGGATGGGTGACACGTAATGCTCTGCAGTGGGATGGGTGACGCATAATACTCTGCAGTGGGATGGGTGACACGTAATGCTCTGCAGTGGGATGGGTGACACGTAATGCTCTGCAGTTGGATGGGTAACACATAATGCTATGAAGTGGGATGGGTGACACGTAATGCTCTGCAGTGGGATGGGTGACACGTAATGCTCTGCAATGGGATGGGTGATACTTAATTCTCTGCAGTGGGATGGGTGACACGTAATAATCTGCAGTGGGATGGGTGACATGTAATGCTCTGCAGTGGGATGGGTGACACAGAATGATTGGTGGTAATGGTTAAAATAAAAAAAATTTCCAATGAAAATTCTGACGTGAACCGAACAAGAGGGTGTTCGGCCCATCACTAGTGACTACACGTAATACTCTGCAGAAGGATGGGTGACACGTAATACTCTGCAGTGGGATGGGTGACATGTAATGCTCTGCAGTGGGATGGGTGACACGTAATGCTCTGCAGTGGGATGGGTGACACATAATGCTCTGCAGTGGGATGGGTGACACGTAATACTCTGCAGTGGGTTGGGTGACAGATAATGCTCTGCAGTGGGATGGGTGACACGTAATGCTCTGCAGTGGGATGGGTGACACGTAATACTCTGCAGTGGGATGGGTGACATGTAATGCTCTGCAGTGGGATGGGTGACACGTAATGCTCTGCAGTGGGATGGGTGACACGTAATGCTCTGCAGTTGGATGGGTAACACATAATGCTATGAAGTGGGATGGGTGACACGTAATGCTCTGCAGTGGGATGGGTGACACGTAATGCTCTGCAATGGGATGGGTGATACTTAATTCTCTGCAGTGGGATGGGTGACACGTAATAATCTGCAGTGGGATGGGTGACACAGAATGATTGGTGGTAATGGTTAAAATAAAAAAAATTTCCAATGAAAATTCTGACGTGAACCGAACAAGAGGGTGTTCGGCCCATCACTAGTGACTACACGTAATACTCTGCAGAAGGATGGGTGACACGTAATACTCTGCAGTGGGATGGGTGACATGTAATGCTCTGCAGTGGGATGGGTGACACGTAATGCTCTGCAGTGGGATGGGTGACACATAATGCTCTGCAGTGGGATGGGTGACACGTAATACTCTGCAGTGGGTTGGGTGACAGATAATGCTCTGCAGTGGGATGGGTGACACGTAATGCTCTGCAGTGGGATGGGTGACACGTAATACTCTGCAGTGGGATGGGTGACATGTAATGCTCTGCAGTGGGATGGGTGACACGTAATGCTCTGCAGTGGGATGGGTGACACATAATACTCTGCAGTGGGATGGGTGACACGTAATGCTCTGCAGTGGGATGGGTGACACGTAATACTCTGCAGTGGGATGGGTGACACGTAATGCTCTGCAGTTGGATGGGTAACACATAATGCTATGAAGTGGGATGGGTGACACGTAATGCTCTGCAGTGGGATGGGTGACACGTAATGCTCTGCAATGGGATGGGTGATACTTAATTCTCTGCAGTGGGATGGGTGACACGTAATAAGGATGGGTGACACGTAATAATCTGCAGTGGGATGGGTGACATGTAATGCTCTGCAGTGGGATGGGTGACACAGAATGATTGGTGGTAATGG
This sequence comes from Lithobates sylvaticus, assembly GCA_028564925.1. Classification (NCBI taxonomy): domain Eukaryota; kingdom Metazoa; phylum Chordata; class Amphibia; order Anura; family Ranidae; genus Lithobates; species Lithobates sylvaticus. The sequence goes on from CM053029.1 coordinate 9,419,154, forward strand.
TTAAAATAAAAAAAATTTCCAATGAAAATTAAGTCAGTAAAATGTATTGTCAGTAAACTTTGACACAACAGGACAGTGTCTTGTATGAATAAAGTTTGTTGTAATGTTTGGCCTTTGTGCCGTTGTCACAGAACATCATCCAGGAGCCACTTTTCTGGTGTAAAGGGGAACTCTGATGTACGGAGAGGACTGTGATTTTGCGGAGAGGACTTTGATGTAAGGGAGAGGACTTTGATGTAAGGGAGAGGACTCTGATGTAGGGGGTGCTCTGAAGACTCTGATGTACGGAGAGGACTCTGATGTACGGAGAGGACTCTGATGTACGGAGAGGACTCTGATGTAGGGGGTGCTCTGAGGACTCTGATGTACGGAGAGAACTCTGTTGTACGGAGAGGACTCTGATGTAAGGGGTGCTCTGAGGACTCTGATTCCCCTTAGTGTCCTCACTCAGAGGCAGGAGGGAGAAGGGGAGACTTCAGTCACAGACAGGGATGGATGGTGAGCTCACTCACCCCTTGGCAGTCATCACCTCTCATCAGATGTATCTGAGGCTGTTGGACTTCACATTTCCGGCCCCCACTTTCCTTTCCTGAGGCTCAGCGCTGGAGATTGGAGTGTGGGGTAGACACAGAGGGGGAGGGGCGGGAGGAAGAGGAGCAGATCAATCCCTCTCTCCTCTCCTGTCAGTGTGTGTGGGGGAGGGGGGATTGTTAGTGTCGGCTTTGGGCAGCATGAAAGAGAGTCTAACAGACACTCTCAGCTCAGACAACTGCAGCCAACAACACTGCTGGGAAGTCATAGTCCGGTCTACATATTGTGTCCGGGTGTCAGGCAAACCCGGACGTATGATTCCAAACCCAGACTGTCCAGGTGAATCCCAGACAGGTGGCAACCCTAGGCGGAGCTGTAGTGGTGATGTGAAAGTGCGGGGGGCGCTGTGACTCATAGAGAGGAGGCGGGGCAGAGGCGGGGCTCCAATCAGATGACAATGGAGGCGGAGCTGTAGCGGTGATGTGAAAGTGCGGGGGCCGCTGTCACTCATAGAGAGGAGGCGGGGCAGAGGCTGGGCTCAAATTCTTGACATTCTCTTCATATCAGGATATGTGTATTACCTGAGAGGGGGAGGGGCTCCCACACACCATCTTCTTATCTTCATCTCTTTATAGATACATCCCAGCCTCCATCCCTTCATAGAAGAATAAAATGAGAGTGTTAGAGGAGGAAATGTTGCTGTGATGATGGAAAGGGGGGGGGGGGCTCATACTGTGCTCTGTAAGAAATGATGGAAAAGTGAGGGGCCCTCACCATGGCAGGGGCCACACACTCATCTCCATCCAACCATTGGGATAGCAGACTGTATGCCGGGTGTGCTGGGCTGTCATGTGTACAGGCTGAGAACACACATCTGATTGGCTCAGTTATACTGACACATTGGATGGACCTCGGGGGATGGGGGGTTATTTTTCTGTAAAGGTAAAACCTTGTGGAAGATTGTAGGACCCAACTAAGATTATTATTGGTGGATCTGATTTTCCCCATCCCCCATCTGTAATGATAAAACTTGGGATGAGGAATAAATTCTCCATCATCTGGGAAATCTGTGACTGGCACAGGAAATCTCAATCAACTCTCTTATTATATGTACAACTACAGAGACCTCCAATGGGTTCTACAGAAATTGTATAGAATGTTTGTCACCCGTCCTTCCATTTTCATTACAGAGCAGCCCGGGTGTCAGAAGACCTCCCAACAACATCCCACCTCCATCATCTCATCACCATCCAATGTTGTCTACATTTTACTATTCACATTCTAAGACTAAGGGCTCTTTCACACGGGGCGGATCAGTGCTGATCCGCCCTGTGGATATCCGCTTGCTCAGCGGGGAGAGTCCGTCGTCAGAAGGGATCCGGAGGACCTCACAACGTCGTCTCACTTCTGAGTCCGACATCTTCTCATCATCATCCAATGATATATACAGAGAGGCCAGAGTTCGGTTTGTGGAGATAACGGAGCAAAGATCATCACAGCTCCATAATGTCACGTTACAGGCGAAAATCCTGGAGGAAGAAGCAGGAAAGAGGTGAAATGAACCCTCGATTCGTTCGAATCGAGCACCGGGCGTTCGCCCGCTCGGCGAGCCCAGAACTATTTGGGCCGTTCGCATCACATTCGTGTGATGCGAGCGGCCCGCAATGCATTGCGGCCGGCGCAGTGCATTGCTGGCTGATGATTGGCCAAGCATGCACTGTGACCCCGCATGCTTGGCCAATCACAGCGCCGGAAACGAGGAGAGCAATAATTGGCTACAGGCAGGACGCCTGTAGCCAATTAAAGCTCAGGGGCTTTAGTACACGCCCCACTCTATAAAAGGCCGCCACGCCGTCGGCCCAGGGCACATGTGTTCCGGCTTTTAGAAGAGCAGTCTGCTGATTTCTTCTTTGCTAAACCATTGCTGACTCCAGTCCTGAGTCATTCAAATCATTACTGATCATTGCTGCTGATTGCACAGAGTGTGATATTATCTGCTGCTGGGGATTAGTCTGGTGTGTGCGTGCTGTTAGTACAGCATTGCAGTAGCACCAATCGCAGTGCTGTTAGAACAGCATTGCACCCCAACTTCTGTCCCAACCTTCTGTCCCATTCCAGGCAGGGATTTATAGGAGCCATATTGTGTTTGTGTCAGCACACATAGGAGCTAGTGTGTGTGTTGTCAGCACACATAGGACCTATATTTTTTTGTCAGCACACATAGGACCTATAGTGTGTTGTGAGCACACATAGGAGCTCTATTTCTTCGTCAGCACACAAAGTACCTATAGTGTGTTTGTGTCAGCACCCATAGGGCCTATAGTGTGTTGTCAGCACACATAGGAGCTCTATTTCTTCGTCAGCACACATAGAACCTATAGTGTGTTTGTGTCAGCACCCATAGGGCATATAGTGTGTTGTGAGCACACATAGGAGCTATATTTCTTCGTCAGCACACATAGTACCTATAGTGTGTTGTGTCAGCACACATAGTACCTATAGTGTGTATGTGTCAGCACCCATAGGGCCTATAGTGTGTTGTGAGCACACATAGGAGCTCTATTTCTTCGTCAGCACACATAGTACCTATAGTGTGTTTGTGTCAGCACCCATAGGGCCTATAGTGTGTTGTGAGCACACATAGGAGCTCTATTTCTTCGTCAGCACACATAGTACCTATAGTGTGTTTGTGTCAGCACCCATAGGGCCTATAGTGTGTTGTGAGCACACATAGGAGCTCTATTTCTTCGTCAGCACACATAGTACCTATAGTGTGTTTGTGTCAGCACCCATAGGACCTATAGTGTGTTGTGAGCACACATAGGAGCTCTATTTCTTCGTCAGCACACATAGTACCTATAGTGTGTTTGTGTCAGCACCCATAGGACCTATAGTGTGTTGTGAGCACACATAGGAGCTCTATTGTTCGTCAGCACACATAGTACCTATAGTGTGTTTTTGTCAGCACCCATAGGGCCTATAGTGTGTTGTGAGCACACATAGGAGCTCTATTTCTTCGTCAGCACACATAGTACCTATAGTGTGTTTGTGTCAGCTCACATAGTACCTATAGTGTGTTTGTGTCAGCACCCATAGGGCCTATAGTGTGTTGTGAGCACACATAGGAGCTCTATTTCTTCGTCAGCACACATAGTACCTATAGTGTGTTTGTGTCAGCACCCATAGGGCCTATAGTGTGTTGTGAGCACACATAGGAGCTCTATTTCTTCATCAGCACACATAGTACCTATATTGTGTTTGTGTCAGCACCCATAGGGCCTATAGTGTGTTGTGAGGACACATAGGAGCTCTATTTCTTCGTCAGCACACATAGTACCTATAGTGTGTTTTTGGCAGCACCCATAGGGCCTATAGTGTGTTGTGAGCACACATAGGAGCTCTATTTCTTCGTCAGCACACATAGTACCTATAGTGTGTTTGTGTCAGCACACATAGCACCTATAGTGTGTTTGTGTCAGCACCCATAGGGCCTATAGTGTGTTGTGAGCACACATAAGAGCTCTATTTCTTCGTCAGCACACATAGTACCTATAGTGTGTTTGTGTCAGCACCCATAGGGCCTATAGTGTGTTGTGAGCACACATAGGAGCTCTATTTCTTCATCAGCACACACAGTACCTATAGTGTGTTTGTGTCAGCACCCATAGGGCCTATAGAGTGTTGTGAGCACACATAGTAGCTCTATTTCTTCGTCAGCACACATAGTACCTATAGTGTGTTTGTGTCAGCACCCATAGGGCCTATAGTGTGTTGTGAGCACATATAGGAGCTCTATTTCTTCGTCAGCACACTTAGTACCTATAGTGTGTTTGTGTCAGCACCCATAGGGCCTATAGTGTGTTGTGAGCACACATAGGAGCTCTATTTCTTTGTCAGCACACATAGTACCTATAGTGTGTTTGTGTCAGCACCCATAGGGCCTATAGTGTTTTGTGAGCACACATAGGAGCCCTATTTCTTCGTCAGCACACAAAGTACCTATAGTGTGTTTGTGTCAGCACCCATAGGGCCTATAGTGTGTTGTGAGCACACATAGGAGCTCTATTTCTTCGTCAGCACACATAGTACCTATAGTGTGTTTGTGTCAGCACACATAGTACCTATAGTGTGTTTTGTGTCAGCACCCATAGGGCCTATAGTGTGTTGTGAGCACACATAGGAGCTCTATTTCTTCGTCAGCACACATAGTACCTATAGTGTGTTTGTGTCAGCACCCATATGGCCCATAGTGTGTTGTGAGCACACATAGGAGCTCTATTTCTTCGTCAGCACACATAGTACCTATAGTGTGTTTGTGTCAGCACCCATAGGACCTATAGTGTGTTGTGGGCACACATAGGACCTATATTTTTTTTGTCAGCACACATAGTACCTATAGTGTGTTTGTGTCAGCACCCATAGGACCTATAGTGTGTTGTGAGCACACATAGGAGCTCTATTTCTTTGTCAGCACACATAGTACCTATAGTGTGTTTGTGTCAGCACCCATAGGGCCTATAGTGTGTTGTGAGCACACATAGGAGCTCTATTTCTTTATCAGCACACATAGTACCTATAGTGTGTTTGTGTCAGCACCCATAGGGCCTATAGTGTGTTGTGAGCACACACAGGAGCTCTATCTCTTCGTCAGCACACATAGTACCTATAGTGTTTTTGTGTCAGCACCCATAGGGCCTATAGTGTGTTGTGAGCACACATAGGAGCTCTATTTCTTCGTCAGCACACATAGTACCTATAGTGTTTTTGTGTCAGCACCCAAAGGGCCTATAGTGTGTTGTGAGCACACATAGGAGCTCTATTTCTTCGTCAGCACACATAGTACCTATAGTGTTTTTGTGTCAGCACCCATAGGGCCTATAGTGTGTTGTGGGCACACATAGGAGCTCTATTTCTTCGCCAGCACACATAGTACCTATAGTGTTTTTGTGTCAGCACCCATAGGGCCTATAGTGTGTTGTGAGCATACATAGGAGCTCTATTTCTTCGTCAGCACACATAGTACCTATAGTGTGTTTGTGTCAGCACCCATAGGGCCTATAGTGTGTTGTGAGCACACATAGGAGCTCTATTTCTTCGTCAGCACACATAGTACCTATAGTGTTTTTGTGTCAGCACACATAGGAGCTCTATTTCTTCGTCAGCACACATAGTACCTATAGTGTTTTTGTGTCAGCACCCATAGGGCCTATAGTGTGTTGTGAGCACACATAGGAGCTCTATTTCTTCGTCAGCACACATAGTACCTATAGTTTTTGTGTCAGCAACCATAGGGCCTATAGTGTGTTGTGGACACACATAGGAGCTCTATTTCTTCGCCAGCACACATAGTACCTATAGTGTTTTTGTGTCAGCACCCATAGGGCCTATAGTGTGTTGTGAGCACACATAGGAGCTCTATTTCTTCGTCAGCACACATAGTACCTATAGAGTTTTTGTGTCAGCAACCATAGGGCCTATAGTGTGTTGTGGGCACACATAGGAGCTCTATTTCTTCGCCAGCACACATAGTACCTATAGTGTTTTTGTGTCAGCACCCATAGGGCCTATAGTGTGTTGTGAGCACACATAGGAGCTCTATTTTTTTCGTCAGCACACATAGTACCTATAGTGTGTTTGTGTCAGCACCCATAGGGCCTATAGTGTGTTGTGAGCACACATAGGAGCTCTATTTCTTCGTCAGCACACATAGTACCTCTAGTGTGTTTGTGTCAGCACCCATAGGACCTATAGTGTGTTGTGAGCACACATAAGACCTATATTTTTTTTGTCAGCACACATAGTACCTATAGTGTGTTTGTGTCAGCACCCATAGGACCTATAGTGTGTTGTGAGCACACATAGGACCTATATTTTTTTGGCAGCACACATAGTACCTATAGTGTGTGTGTTTGTGTCAGCACCCATAGGACCTATAGTGTGTGTGTTGAGCACACATAGGACCTATATATTTTTTGTCAGCACACATAGTACCTATAGTGTGTTTGTGTCAGCACCCATATACACTACCCACTACAATGGCTGGAAGACCGCCAAGGAGAGGCAGACATTCCCGAGGCAAGAACTCAGGGCAAGCAGGCTCTGTTTCTAGAGACAACAGTGCTGGTCGTGGACGTGGTCGTGCATCGTCATCAGCACGTGGCCATGGGACACGCTTGTCTTTGTTTTCGGCAGCTGGACATGTTGAGCCGCATAATGCAGAAGGCTTGGTAGAATGGATGACCAAGCCCTCCTCATCCTCCTCATCCTCTCTCACCCAGGCTCAGGGTACTGGCAGAGCAGCTGCCAACGCGTACTCAATGGCATCATCAGGCACCCCTTCCCTAGACCCACCATGTCCTCCTGAGGAGTCACCCGAACTGTTTGAGCACAGTGTTGGGTACATGCTCCAGGAGGATGCCCAACGATTTGAAGGCTCGGATGATGATACCCAGCTTGAGGAAGGCAGTAGTGTGCGCGCAGAGAGAGGGGATGCTGAAGGACAGCAATCTGGCAGTAATGTTCCACCAGCTGCAGCTTACTGCCAGGTTTGCTCTAGTGGTGAAGAGGGAGGTCACTGACTCCACGTGGGTGCCTGAAGGGAGAGAGGAGGAGGAGGAGGAGGAGGAGGAGGATGCGGCGGCACATGTCCAACGAGGCAGGATGCCCCCTGGAGGCCAGCTAGAGGCCAGCACACCAACTGTATCACACCGCAGAGCTCCGCCTGTGCAGGGCGCTGCCTCTGCACGTTATCACAAAAGTTCTTTGGTGTGGGCCTTTTTTGAGACGAGTGCATCAGATCGCACCATTGCTATTTGCAATATTTGTCTGAAGCGTATCTCGCGTGGCCAAAACATCAGCCGCTTGGGCACCACAAGCATGAGCAGACATATGTCGACCTGCCATGCAGCTCGTTGGCAAGGGCACATTAAAGACCCACACCAAAGAACAAAGCGGACCTCTCCTTGCTCCTCATCAGCTGGGATCTCCATCCCCACTATATCTTCAGTCCTCTCTGAAAGCTGCTCTGAGAGGACTGAAGGTGTAGAATTAGGTGTGTCACAACCAAGTACTTGCAGTACACCGACGTCCGATTGTAGCAGGCAAATTTCCCTGCCCCAGCTGCTGGACCGTCGAAAGAAGTATACTCCCAGCCATCCACATGCCCAGCGGTTGAATGCTAGCTTGGCTAAATTGCTAGCACTTCAACTGCTGCCTTTTCAGTTGGTAGACTCGGCCCCCTTCCGTGAGTTTGTTCAATGTGCGGTTCCTCAGTGGCAGGTTCCCAAACGCCACTTTTTCTCACGGAAGGCGAGTCCGTCTCTCTACCGGCATGTGGAAGGCAATGTCCATGCCTCGCTGGACAGGGCGGTCAGTGGTAAGGTGCATATTACCGCTGACTCATGGTCCAGCAGGCATGGACAGGGACGTTATCTGTCTTTCACGGCCCATTGGGTCACTCTATTGGCAGCTGGGAGGGATGCAGGACAAGGTGCAGTAGTGTTGGAGGTTTTTCCGCCACCACGCCTCCAAAATGCTACTACTGGTTGTGCCACACCTCTCTCCTCCAACCCTCTTCTTCCTCCATGGCCTCTTCGAGTGCTCTGTCCTCGGAACCAGCGGTGCTCCGTAGGCGTACAAGGGGATACACGAGTACGCAGGCAAAAAGATGCCATGCTGTGCTTGCGCTGGTGTGTTTGGGGGACAGGAGCCACACTGGGGCAGAGGTTCTGGCAGCTCTGCAGGGGCAGGCCGAGAGGTGGTTGACGCCACGCCAGCTTAAGCCAGGAATGGTGGTTTCTGACAATGGCACCAACCTCCTCTCTGCCCTGCGACAGGGGCAGCTCACCCATGTGCCCTGTATGGCTCACGTCCTCAACCTGGTGGTGCAGCGGTTCTTGGGCAGGTACCCAGGCTTACAGGATGTCCTGAGGCAGGCCAGGAAAGTCTGTGTGCATTTCCCCCGATCGTATAATGCCAGTGCTCGGCTGGCTGAGCTGCAAAAGGAGCTGAACCTGCCCAAGAACCGCCTAATATGTGACATGCCCACCAGGTGGAACTCAACGTTGGCCATGCTGCAGCGACTGCACACGCAGCAGAGGGCCATCAATGAGTACCTTTGCGACTACGGCACCAGGACAGGGTCAGGGGAGCTTGGCTTTTTTTCCCCACGCCAGTGGAGAATGATCAGGGATGCATGCACTGTCCTCTCACCATTTGAGGAGGCCACGAGGATGGTGAGCAGTGACAGTGCATGCATCAGTGACACTGTACCTCTTGTCCACCTGTTGGAGCATACGCTGCGTGGGATAATGGACAGGGCACTTGAGGCAGAACAGAGGCAGGAAGAGGAGGACTTCCTTGCCTCTCAAGGCCCCCTTTATCCAGACAGTGTTACTTCTGTCCCACCCATCACACAGGAGGAGGAGGAGGAGGAGGAGGAGGAGGAGGATTGTGTGAGCATGGAGGTGGAGCCTGGCACTCAGCATCAGCAGCAGCAGCAGTCTTTTAGGGATGATGTACAGTCCCAACAAACCAGTGGACTTGTACGTGGCTGGGAGGAGGTGGCTGGCGATCATGTCGTCCTCAGTGACCCAGAAGACTCCGGACCGAATGCCTCAGCTAACCTACGTTGCATGGCCTCCCTGATCCTGCAAAGCCTGCGGAAGGATCCTCGTATTCTTCGGATCAAGGAGAGGGACCATTACTGGCTGGCCACTCTCCTTGCTCCACGGTACAAGGGTAAGGTTGCGGACCTTATCTTGCCGTCGCAGAGGGAGCAGAGGATGAGACATCTCAGGGAGGCCTTGCAGAAAGGTCTGTGCAACGCGTTCCCAGAAACTGGGAGGTTACAAACTCCTGGTCCTGGACGACGAGTTGCTGAGGCTTCGGTCAGTAGCAGAAGGAGCGGTGGGGAAGGTGGACGTCTGACCGTTGCGTTCAGACAATTTTTTAGTCTGCAGCCCCAAGGTATGATCGGTTCCAGCAACCATCGCCAGCGTCTGATATACATGGTGCAGGAATACCTAGGGGCAAGGTCAGACTTGGACACCTTTCCCACCGAAAATCCTCTGGCTTACTGGGTCTTGAGGATGGATCACTGGCCAGAGCTTGCACAGTATGCAATTGAGCTACTGGCCTGTCCTGCATCCAGCGTTCTTTCCGAACGCACATTCAGTGCTGCTGGAGGATTTGTCACCGATCACAGGGTGCGCCTGTCCACCGACTCGGTTGATCGACTGACCTTCATAAAAATGAATCAGTCTTGGATCACCACCAGCTACCAGGCACCTGAAGCGGATATAACTGAATAATTTATAATGTCACATCCCTTCAAGACTGCCTATGCTGATGCTGAGTGACTGTCCTGTTATGTTCACTGACTATCCTCTTCCTCCTCCTCAATGATCCATTCCTTGATAGCTTGGAAGAACATTTTTGTTTCTGGGTACCACCACACCAGTGCCTAAGGCACAATTTTTCAGCCCCTGTATAACAGGGGCGTGTAATTAAATTTTTAAAAAAAAATGCTTCGCAACAGGTGTGACTGCTGTGCTCCAAGTACAGTATCTGTGAGGGGTTGCAGTGTTGTGGCACCAGCACCAGTGCCTAAGGCACAATTTTTCAGCCCCTGTTGGGGCGTGTAATTACAATTTTTAGGCAATGCTTTGCAACAGGTCTCATTGCTGTGCTCAGAGTACAGTATCTGTGAGGGGTTGCAGTGTTGTGGCACCAGCACCAATGCCTAAGGCACAATTTTTCAGCCCCTGTTTAACAGGGGCGTGTAATTACAATTTTTTAAGCAATGCTTCACAACAGGTCTGACTGCTGTGCTCCAAGTACAGTATCTGTGAGGGGTTGCAGTGTTGTGGCACCAGCACCAATGCCTAAGGCACAATTTTTCAGCCCCTGTTTAACAGGGGCGTGTAATTACAATTTTTTAAGCAACGCTTCGCAACAGGTCTGATTGCTGTGCTCCAAGTACAGTATCTGTGAGGGGTTGCAGTGTTGTGGCACCAGCACCAGTGCCTAAGGCACAATTTTTCAGCCCTGTTCAACAGGTGCGTGCAATTACAAATCTTGATCTAATAACTCACAGCAGGGACCATTCCTGTGCCCACCAAGAGTAACTGTGAGGGCTTACAGTCTTGTGGCAACACCGTCACCACCACCACCACCACCAAACCACCAACAGGTGCATGCAATTACAAATCTTGATCTAATAACTCACAGCAGGGCCCATTCCTGTGCCCACCAAGAGTAACTGTGAGGGCTTACAGTCTTTTGGCAACACCGTCCACCACCACCACCAAAGGCCCAATTTTTCTGCCCTGTTCAACAGGTGCATGCAATTACAAATCTTGATCTAATAACTCACAGCAGGGCCCATTCCTGTGCCCACCAAGAGTAACTGTGAGGGCTTACAGTCTTGTGGCAACACCGTCCACCACCACCACCAAAGGCCCAATTGTTCTGCCCTGTTCAACAGGTGCATGCAATTACAAATCTTGATCTAATAACTCACAGCAGGGCCCATTCCTGTGCCCACCGAGAGTAACTGTGAGGGCTTACAGTCTTGTGGCAACACCGTCCACCACCACCACCAAAGGCCCAATTTTTCTGCCCTGTTCAACAGGTGCATGCAATTACAAATCTTGATCTAATAACTCACAGCAGGGCCCATTCCTGTGCCCACCAAGAGTAACTGTGAGGGCTTACAGTCTTGTGGCTACACCAACATCTAATGGGGCAAATTTCTGCAGATAATATATGGCAGGCCCCTACTTTCAAACATCCAACTTACAAACGACTCCTACTTGCAAACGGAAGAGAAAACAGGAAGTGAGAGGAAATCTACCCCTAGGAAGGGAAATTCGATCCTGTTAGATTTAATTTGGGAAAAAGGTATCTCCTCTCTACTGATGCTTTATCACCAATCCTTGTTTCAATTAAAACCCCACTTTTCCAAAAACATTTGTTATTGGGACGGAAAGTGAGGTGAAATGTTCTGAACAGATGTGCAAAGACAGCAAATGTTACAGGGGTGATAACCCCTCCCTATGTTCTCCAAAAAGCTTAAAAATAGATTTTTTTGGGATGGAGCTACACTTCATAATGTACCTGTTCAGATTCTACTTAAGAAGAAACCTACAGTCCCTCTCTTGTTTGCACCGCCTATATACTGCTGTTCAGAGTATATAGGGTTGTAGGTATAGGGTTTTATTTTGGGTGCGGGGTCCCCCTTAATATCCATACAAGACCCAAAGGGGCTGGGGGGGGGGATGGGGTAGCCATGCCATTTTTCTCAAGGATTTTCAGCCATATGGCCAGGACAAGACATGACATTAAAGCCGCAAGTGGTTTTAAATGGCTTCTTTTTTTCCTCTACAAATGTCATTTTGTGCAGGGACAGTTCTAAACACGGGAAACACATGCCACTTCACAGGCATACTTTAGACACCCCCCAGGTACCATATTTAAAGGAAAATTTCTTTTTTTTTTTATTTTCACTTTATGCATCATTAAAATGACTGCTCCCGAAAAAACGTTAGTTTTTAAAAGTTCTTTTTGCATTGATATATGTCCCCTGGGGCAGGACCCGGGTCCCCAAACCTCGTTTATGACATTAACATGCATATTGGCCGTTGTTGTAATTAGCAATTTTGATTTCGAACGTTCGCGTCCATTGTAACGAATAGGGTTCGAAAATTTGCGCAAACTTTCGGTCCGTTCGAAGGTTCTGGTGCGAACCGAACCCGGGGGTGTTCGGCTCATCCCATGTTCTGCCTGTGGGATCTGAACATCTCCGGAATATTGTGGGTTCCATGGCCGTCAGGTTCTCTAGGAGAGCGGGATCTGGATCCAGATGTTCCCACGGGAAGAGGTCCCCATATTAGCGAGGTCGGAGGCTTACTTATTCCCCAGGAAAGGTTAGTGAAAGGCTGAGGTCTGACGGAGCCGAGGGATTAAGCAGCCATCTTCTCTCTAGGTAAACCACGCCCTTATTATTAATAAACTATTAATGACCCGAGTATCCCAGCTATTGTGACACATACAAATAAAACAGATCTGGTAACAAGTCACCAAGAGGGTATTATCCTCAGACCGGGAAATCTGTCCTCCAGGGGGCAGGAGAGCGATAGTGAGTATGATGACATGGCGGCTGGTTTTCATTTTATAGAATTATTATAATAATCCGGAATCCACATATCAGAGGAGATCATTTCCTCTACATCACTTCCCCTTTAGGCTCCTCCCACTAGAAGAACAACCCCTCCCCCGGACATTTCTCCAGCATTCTTATAGTGTTTTCAGAGCTTCATAAACACAATGAAGACACATGATAAATGTCATAGAAGTGTTACTGAGCATTGCTTCCTTCTACATAATCATCAGACGTGTGAACGAGTCCTAAGGGGGTCTATTCCATCCTATTTCCTGCTTGTTAGGAATATGGATGGTCATTCCATATGTACATAGCCTGGTCACTGTTCTACTATAAGGGGAACCCCAAATCCCATGGATGAGATTACAAAGAGAAAGATTCCCTCAGAGAGAGGAGAAGACATGAGAAGAGGACAGGTGATGGACGATTCTACATGGGTGAGGATGGAGGAGGACACCCAGAGATAGAAGGAGACACTGAGAGACGTCACATTTCCCCATCACTGCACATCACACATTTCTCTTACCATAATTCCTGAATTTTACTCTCCGGGTTCATCAGAAAGGAAAGAGAATCCGACTTCATTTTATATCCTGAAGAGGAGGAATCTTCTTCTTCTGCTTTGTCCTCTCCCCGACAATCTTTACTGGAAATAGTACAACCCTCAAATCTAAAAGCCAATAATGAGATAATAATTATCACCAAGAATGTGTGACCTCTGACGCCAAGCAGGGTCGCTAATAGAAATCATGGGGCCCCTTACAGCCTACCTGTCAGGGGCCCCCTTGAGCCCCACCCCTATCCCCTTCCAGGCTTTCAGTGGCTGCAGGAGGAAATTGGAGAGATTGGTTCCTCTAGATCAGTGTTTCTTAACATTTTAACAGTCATGGGGCAATATATTGCCTCTTCACTGCCTGCCAACTGCCTCTGAAAAGTGATCTGAGCCTCAATTTCTTTTCAGAGGAATGGTATTTTCTTGTTGGTATTAAGAAAATCAGTTCTGATCGTACAGAAAAAGGGCATCAGGTTTAAAAGTAGGGTGTGTATACACACACATGCATCTAAACACACATGTACGCACATATATACACACACACACACACACATGTAAACATACATACATACATACAAATACACACATATACATACACATAAATATACACACACAGACACATCTCTTAAACGGTAGCTGTTTGCTAAGGGGGACCTGTAGTTACACATGGCATGAGGCTAGATTTACATAGCAGCAGGCAACTTTTTTGGGGGGACAGGGGGACAAAAATGACAGATTTCTTGCCATGCTTTCTCAACAGAATAGGCTCCTCACTTCTACTGTAGATCCAAAATCTCCTCTCCTGTGAGAATTTATCATTTACTATAGTCAGTTATATGCCTCTTCCCTGCCACCTAATTTTGAGCACACACACATGCATACAAACATATACAGATTGCTTTTTTTTTAATTGTCAGCAACACTATACCTTCACTCTCCATGCCGGGTACTGCGCTGTAGGGGGAGGCAGAGAGCACAACACACACTGCAATACATCTCTCCCTTTGCTTTCACTTTCAGTGTAATTGTAAACAGTGAGATCGAGTTCCTGCATTGCCAATGTAGTGTCATATTCGGCTGCCTATCACACAATGCTACGGAAGTGACGTTGCGGGCAGAAAATTCATACTGCGCATGCGCGAAGCGTTCCAAACACTCGCGCCGTGCGTTCCAAATGATTTTCGGCAATACAGTTCAGCGAAACCATCAGATAATGTCATGGAAGTGACATTACAGACAACAAAAACACTGGGCTGTGCGTTCCAACACTAATACTTCCCTTGTTACTCAGAATCATTTTTTACCAACCATGCTGAGCTGCCTGTTTTGATAGATCCTGCAATGCTGGGACTTGTAGTGCCTATAATCGATCCTGCAATGCTGGGACTTGTAGTGCCTATAATCGATCCTGCAATGCTGGGACTTGTAGTGCCTATAATCGATCCTGCAATGCTGGGACTTGTAGTGCCTATCCTGAGCTACCTGCGGTGATCGATCCTGCAATGCTGGGACGAGAAATATTATGCTCTTGAGCGGGCGGGCGGAGAGATGGTTAAACGTCAGGAACAGCCCCGCCCACCACCCTAAAAAACGCGAATCGCGCATGCGCAAATCTTATGTATGTCCGGGGTCCAGAAAAATTATGGACTCGAGTGGGCGGGCGGACAGAGCGGAGCTTGGAGAGGGGGGCGGGACCCCGTACATAGCACTGAGTCCAAGTACAGTACATTGTTCTGCCATCAATTAAGCTGCCACTGTGCCCAGCAAACGCCTCACTGTGCCCAGCAAACGCCTCACTGTGCCCAGCAAACGCCTCACTGCACCCAGCAAATGCCTCACTGTGCCCGTCAAATGCAGCCACTCCGCCCATCAAACGCCTCACTGTGCCCGTCAAACGCTGCCACTGTGCTTATCAAACACCTCAATGTGCCCGTCAAACGCAGCCACTGCACCCATCAAACACCTCACTATGCCCATCAAACACCTCACTGCACCCAGCAAAGGCAGCCACTGTGCCCGTAAAACGCAGCCACTGTGCCCATCAAACGCCTCACTGCGCCCATCAAACACCTCACTGTGCCCATCAAACGCCTCACTGTGCCCATCAAACACCTCACTGCGCCCAGCAAATGCCTCACTGTGCCCGGCAAACGCCTCACTGCGCCCATCAAACGCAGCCACTGTACCCAAAAATTGCCACCACTGTGCCATGAAACGCAGCTACTGTACCCATCAATTGCTGCCAGATTATCAAGCCGCAGTTGTGCTCCCTGGGGATATGCTGATCGCACATCCGTGCTGCTGGAGGGAGCCCAGACGACCATAAATGAGGGACCTGCATGTCATGGTAAGTGAGACCATCCCATATCCCACTCCATCTTCCCAGAGGACAGGGACAACCCCCCCCCCCCCCCAGGACAGGGACCCCCCCCCAGGACAGAGACCCCCTTCTCCCCCCTGAGGACAGGGAAACCTTCTCCCCCCTGAGGACAGGGACCCCCTTCTCTCCTGGGGACAGGGACCCCCTTCTCTCCTGGGGACAGGGACCCCCTTCTCCCCCCTGAGGACAGGGACCCCCTTCTCTCCTGGGGACAGGGACCCCCTTCTCCCCCCTGAGGACAGGGACCCCCTTCTCTCCTGGGGACAGGGACCCCCTTCTCACTCTGGGACAGGGATCCTATCTCACCTGGGGGGAAGGAACTCCATCTCCCCTGGCAACAGGGACTTCATCTCACCTAGGGACCCCATCTTCCCTGGGGATCAGGACCCCACCTCCCCTAAGAACAGGAACCTGATCACCCTGTGTGTGCCAACCTCAATGCCCTGCCTGCCATGTGTCCTGTGTGAGGGCCTCCTGTGACAGCTCTTATCAGGACTTCATCCCGCTGTGTGATCCCCTACATGACTGATCCCTCTGTGTGCACCCCTTACACGGGGAACCCCTCTGTTTGCTCCCCCTACATGTCTGCATACTCTGACCACCACCTGTACCATTTCCACATCCTCTGACTGCCTCCTGTATTCTGTGCACATGTTCCGACCACCTCTTGTACCATGTCTGCAGCCTCTAACCACTTCCTGTATCCTGTCCGCAGCCTCTAACCATCTCTTGTATCCTGTCTGCAATCTCTGACTATCTCTTGTCTTTTAACCACTTGCCGACCGGCGCACGACGATATACGTCGACAGAATGGCACGTACAGGCAGGAGGGCGTATATATACGTCCCTCCTTTAGCCTGTCCGTGCCATCGGGAGCGCGCCGGGAGCGGCGCGCTCCCGCGCCGGTCGGGACCCCCGTGAGTCCGGCCGCGGTCCCCGCGGACTCGATCGCCGCGGGGACTCCCGCGATCGTCTCACGGAGCGGCTGAACGGGGAGATGCCGAGATAAACAGCATCTCCCGTTCTGCCTAGCAACTAGTGACGCCGATCTCTGCTCCCTGTGATTGGAGCAGAGATCAGCATTCACTAGCTGACAGCCACGCCCCCCCCCCACAGTAAAAAACACACCCCTAGGCATACTTAACTCTTTCACTGCCCCCTTGTGGTTAACCCCTTTACTGCCAGTGTCATTTATACAGAAATCAATGCATTTAAATGCATTAATTGCTGTAAAAATGACAATGGTCCCAAAAATGTGTCAAAAATGTCCGATGTGTCCGCCATAATGTCGCAGTCACAAAAAAAAATCGCAGATCTCCGCCATTAATAATAAAAAAAAAAAATATTAATAAAAATGCTATAAAACTATCCCCTATCTTGTAAACGCTATAACTTCTGCGCAAACCGATCAATAATCGCTTATTGCGATTTTTTTTACCAAAAATATGTAGAAGAATACGTATCGGCCTAAACTGAGGAAAAAAAATGTTTTTTTATATATTTTTTGGGGATATTTATTATAGAAAAAAAATAAAAAATAATGCATTTTTTTCAAAATTGTCGCTCTATTTTTGTTTATAGTGCCAAAAATAAAAACCGCAGGGGCGATCAAATACCACCAAAAGAAAGCTCTATTTGTGGGAAAAAAAGGACGTCAATTTTGTTTGGGAGCCACGTCGCACGACCGCGCAATTGTCAGTTAAAGCGACGCAGTGCCGAATCGCAAAAAGGGGCCTGGTCCTTTGGCTGCAAATTGGTCCGGTCTGAAAGTGGTTAACGTGTCTGCACGTGTATGGACTGTGGAGAAGAGACTTTAGAATAAAAACCAGAACCACCAACCTGGAGCCGCCTAACTGAGCCCTGCACCAGAGAGGAGGTCAGTGACAGCGCCGTCAGGCCAGTCTGGGGGGGGGGGGGTGAATACAATTATGTAAGAGGGCACTGATATAAAGGTTTCCCCTCATCTCAGTAACACCCCCCTCTTACCTTACTGTATTCACTCTGTGGAAGGTGGTCTCTGTTCACCAGAGTCCCCCCCCCACATCACATTTCCTGGCATTCCCCTTTACATCAGAGTTCGCAGGATTCTTCCCCCTTACAGTGCAAGGGAACTTAGATGTAAAGGAAAAGGCTGCAGAGCATAATCTAAGGAAAAACTCTGATTGATGTAAGGGGTGCTCTGGTCACCAGAGACCACCTTATATCAGAGTCCACTGCATTCCCATTTACATCAGAGTTCCCACTTTCATCAGGGTCTGCGGCATTGCCCTTTAGATCAGGGTTCCCCTTTACATCAGGGTTCGCAGAGTTCCCCCTGTAAGATTAGAAGGGATGGAGGCCCAGAGACATGTCCAGGGTACACGGAGGATACATGGGATAGATTAGAAGGGATAGAGGCCCAGAGACATGTCCAGGGTACACAGAGGATACATGGAATAGATTAGAAGGGATGGAGGCCTCCTCTGTTTTCCCTGGACATCCATCCCATCTAATCTATCCCATGTATCCTCTGTGTACTCTGGACATGTCTCTGGGCCCCCATCCCTTCTAATCTATCCCACGTATCCTCTGTGTACTCTGGACATGTCTCTGGGCCTCCATCCCTTCTAATCTATCCCACGTATCCTCTGTGTACTCTGGACATGTCTCTGGGCCTCCATCTCTTCTAATCTATCCCACATATCCTCTGTGTACTCTGGACATGTCTCTGGGCCTCCATCCCTTCTAATCTTACAGGGGGAACATTGCGAACCCTGATGTAAAGGGGAACCCTGATCTAAATGGCAATGCCGCAGACCCTGATGAAAGTGGGAACTCTGATGTAAATGGGAATGCAGTGGACTCTGATATAAGGTGGTCTCTGGTGACCAGAGCACCCCTTACATCAATCAGAGTTCCTCCTTAGATTATGCTCTGCAGCATTTTCCTTTACATCTGAGTTCCCTTGCACTGTAAGGGGGAAGAATCCTGCAGACTCTAATGTAAAGGGGAATGCCAGGAAATGTGATGTGGGGGGACTCTGGTGAACAGAGACCACCTTCCACAGAGTGAATACAGTAAGGTAAGAGGGTGGGGGGGTGTTACTGAGATGAGGAGAAACCTTTATATCAGTGCCATCTTACATAATTGTATTCACCCCCCCCCCTCAGACTGGCCTGACAGCGTTGTCACTGACCTCCTCTCTGGTGCAGCGTGCAGGGCTCAGTTAGGCGGCTCCAGGTTGGTGGTTCTGGTTTTTATTCTATAGTTTCTTCTCCACAGTCCATACACGTCTGACTCCTCCCGTAATCCCAATCCCGGCGGTGCTCTCACTCTTGATTCCTCTCCAGACTCCTCCTAAGAGACTGCAGACACGTTAAAAGACAAGAGATAGTCAGAGATTGCGGACAGGATACAAGAGATGGTTAGAGGCTGCGGACAGGATACAGGAAGTGGTTAGAGGCTGCAGACATGGTACAAGAGGTGGTCGGAACATGTGCACAGGATACAGGAGGCAGTCAGAGGATGTGGAAATGGTACAGGTGGTGGTCAGAGTATGCAGACATGTAGGGGGAGCAAACAGAGGGGTTCCCCGTGTAAGGGGTGCACACAGAGGGATCAGTCATGTAGGGGGATCACACAGTGGGATGAAGTCCTGATAAGAGCTGTCACAGGAGGGCCCTCACACAGGACACATGGCAGGCAGGGCATTGAGTTTGGCACACACAGGGTGATCAGGTTCCTGTTCTTAGGGGAGGTGGGGTCCTGATCCCCAGGGAAGATGGGGTCCCTAGGTGAGATGAAGTCCCTGTTGCCAGCGGAGATGGAGTTCCTGCCCCCAGGTGAGATAGGATCCCTGTCCCAGAGTGAGAAGGGGGTCCCTGTCCCCAGGAGAGAAGGGGGTCCCCGTCCTCAGAGGGGAGAAGGTTTTCCTGTCCTCAGGGGGGAAAAGGGGGTCTCTGTCTTGGGGGGAGGGGGTTCCTGTCCTCGGGGGGGGGGGGGGGTTGTCCCTGTCCTCGGGGAAGATGGAGTGGGATATGGGATGGTCTCACTTACCATGACATGCAGGTCCCTCATTTATGGTCGTCTGGGCTCCCTCCAGCAGCACGGATGTGCGATCAGCATACCCCCAGGGAGCACAACTGCGGCTTGACAATCTGGCAGCAATTGATGGGTATAGTAGCTGCGTTTCATGGCACAGTGGCGGCAATTTTTGGGTACAGTGGCTGCGTTTGATGGGCGCAGTGAGGCGTTTGCCGGGCACAGTGAGGCATTTGCTGGGCGCAGTGAGGTGTTTGATGGGCGCAGTGAGGCGTTTGACGGGCACCGTGAGGCGTTTGACGGGCACAGTGAGGCGTTTGACGGGCACAGTGAGGCGTTTGATGGGCACAGTGGCAGCGTTTGAAGGGCACAGTGGCAGCGTTTGAAGGGCACAGTGGCAGCGTTTGCTGGGTGCAGTGAGGTGTTTGATGGGCGCAGTGAGATGTTTGATGGGCGCAGTTAGGTGTTTGATGGGCGCAGTGAGGTGTTTGATGGGCGCAGTGAGGTGTTTGATGGGCGCAGTGAGGCGTTTGATGGGTGCAGTGAGGTGTTTGATGGGCGCAGTGAGGTGTTTGATGGACGCAGTGAGGCATTTGATATGCACAGTGGCTGCGTTTGCTGGGTGCAGTGAGGTGTTTGATGGGCACAGTGAGGTGTTTGATGGACGCAGTGGCGGTGTTTGCTGGGCGCAGTGAGGCATTTGATGGGCACAGTGGCAGTTTGACGGGCACAGTGAGGCGTTTGATGGGCACAGTGAGGCGTTTGATGGGCACAGTGAGGCGTTTGATGGGCACAGTGAGGCGTTTGATGGGCACAGTGAGGCGTTTGATGGGCACAGTGGCCGGGCAATTGATGGCAGAAAAATGTACTGTACGGGGTCCCGCCCCCCTCTCTGGGCGCAGTGAGGCATTTGATGGGCGGAGTGGCTGCATTTGACGGGCACAGTGGCTGCGTTTGACGGGCACAGTGAGGCATTTGATGGGCACAGTGAGGCGTTTGATGGGCACAGTGAGGCGTTTGATGGGCACAGTGGCCGGGCGATTGATGGCAGAAAAATGTACTGTACGGGGTCCCGCCCCCCTCTCCAAGCTCCGCTCTGTCCGCCCGCCCCCTCGAGTCCATAATTTTTCTGGACCCTGGACATACATAAGATTTGCGCATGCGTGATTCACGTTTTTTTAGGGTGGTGGGCGGGGCTGTTCCTGACGTTTAACCATCTCTCCGCCCGCCCGCTCGAGAGCATAATATTTCTCGTCCCAGCATTGCAGGATCGATCACCGCAGGTAGCGCAGGATAGGCACTACAAGTCCCAGCATTGCAGGATCGATCATAGGCACTACAAGTCCCAGCATTGCAGGATCGATTATAGGCACTACAAGTCCCAGCATTGTAGGATCGATCACCGCAGGTAGTTCAGGATAGGCACTACAAGTCCCAGCATTGCAGGATCGATTTTAGGCACTACAAGTCCCAGCATTGCAGGATCGATTATAGGCACTACAAGTCCCAGCATTGCAGGATCGATTATAGGCACTACAAGTCCCAGCATTGCAGGATCGATTATAGGCACTACAAGTCCCAGCATTGCAGGATCGATTATAGGCACTACAAGTCCCAGCATTGCAGGATCGATTATAGGAACTACAAGTCCCAGCATTGCAGGATCAATTATAGGCACTACAAGTCCCAGCATTGTAGGATCTATCAAAACATTTAGCTCAGCATGGTTGGTAAAAAATGATACTGGGTAACAAGGGAAGTATTAGTGTTGGAACACACAGCCCAGTGTTTGTGTTGTCTGTAATGTCACTTCCGTGACATTATCTGATGGTTTTGCTGAACTGTATTGCCGAAAATCATTTGGAACGCACGGCGCAAGTGTTTGGAACGCTTCGCGCATGCGCAGTACGAAATTTCTGCCCGCAACGTCACTTCCGTAGCATTGTGTGATAGGCAGCAAAATATGACACTACACCGATTTACACATCGGCTGAGGATCGGGCAGCCAACTCTCTAACAATTCAGGCATGGGGGGGGCCACATGTAGCCCAGTCTCAATGGTGACTTCTGTGACCCCTATATGTCTGCCCCTGCTATGAGCAGAGGGAGATGAATCACTTCGCCTGGGAAGGGAATATGCAGGGCGGGACTTGAGCCAGCTTGCGGAGCGGCCACAGGAGTGACATGCGCCCGAAATAGAAAAAATAGTCCCTCCCACACATGCACAAGAACATCAATACGAAGGTACCCAGAAAGAAGAAAAAAAAACTCAGGTAAGTGGGGCGGGGGGGGGGGGTTGCTGGCTGGAGAAAGATTTTGCTTTTTTTATTTTTTTATTCTGCATTCTTTTATTCTCTGATTGCCGGGCCCCCCTGCTGGCTGGGCCCGGTACAACAGGGCCAGTTGTACTGGCTTATCAGCGGCCCTGACACCAAGAATAACAATGTAACACCCAACATTTCCCTTCCACATGGCTGCCTTCCCTCTGGCCCTACAGTCTCATACTGGACCTGATGAGGACTTGTCATTGGTGGCTATGAATGGTCTTTGAAGTCACACTCCAGACAAAACTTAAAGGAGGCCCCTGATATGTATACGGGGTCTCCGGCCTTCCTACACAGGGGTCTCCATTCAGCTTCTGGAAAATCCTGGAACACCACTTTGGTTCCAGATATAAAATGCAGTCCAGACATTCCCATCTCCGCCCACTTCTGCAGACAATTGGCCCTTCCAATGTTGGGATGATGATGTCACACCCCTAGCATTATTTCCCTCCCCCACATCTCTGAACACGAAGCTTTCCCTCCAAATGTTCTGTGTGATAAATGGTATAATTGGGGGGTAAATTATGTGATTGTTACCAGAAGTTGTGTACAGTGGTGTAACTAGAACCTTCAGGGCCCCGGTGCAAGAAACCATGAAGGGCCCCCCTGAACCCCAGCCGAAGCCCTTCCCTCCGAGTCCGGTGGTGGAACTCCAGGGCTCGGTAACGGGTACGACTTTTGTGAGCCCTGTAGTTCCACCACTGGTATCAGCAGTTTTTTAAATATTTTTTACAATTTTTTAGGAGTCCCGTTGGGGGACTTTGGTGAGATATCAGAGGTCTAAACAGACCTATGATGTTACACCTTTGAGACAAAGAGGAAGAAGGGAAAGGGAAATTGGGTCCCTGTCCTCTGGGGAGAAGTGGGCCCTGTCCCCAGGAGAGATTGGGTCCTTGTCCTTAGGGGAGATGGAGTCCCTGTCCCCATGTAAGTAGGAGTCCCTGTCCCTAAGGGAAATGGGGTGCCTGTCCTCTGGGGAGAAGTGGGCCCTGTCCCCAGAGGAGATGGGGTCCTTGTCCCCCAGGGAAATGGGGTCCCTGTCCTTTAGGGAGAACTGGGCCCTGTCCCCAGGGGAGATAGGGTCCCTGTCCTTAGGGGACATATCTCCCAGAAAGACCTGTCAACATCTGTACAGGGAGGAGGGGGGTGCTGGCAGACAAGCCTGCGGTGTCTTTTGGGGAGCCGGCTCTCATTGGGCTGCACTGCATCTGTGTGCTTAAAGTTTGTTTGCCCAGGAGAAGCATGCAGTGCAGTGTGAGCCGGACTCAGGGGGCGGGACTCTGGCTGGGGAGGACAGACAACGGACTGAGCAGCACAGCATGGAGCAGAAGAGGGGGACCCGGAGGAGCAGCAGAGGACACAGGTTGTGTGGGGAATGCACAACTAAAGAGCAGCCAGTGCGGTAGTCGAGCATGGAGCTCTGCTAGTCACCCCCCACCTCCAGCCACCCATGCACCCGGTACCTAACCGCCTATGCTGCCACCGGCCATATGTAGAGGGGGCCACATGGGCCCCTTGCAGCACAGGGCCCGGTTGCGCTCGTGACTGCTGCACCCCCTATAGTTACGCCCCTGGTTGTGTAGAAGGTGATATGTGGGAACCACCATTTAGCTCTGGTTCACACAGCACAACATGAAAGTTGCAGCCACTTCCAGCTTGACTTTGCTCTACAACTTCCCGGCGACCAGGTGCGACTTCAAAGTGACTTTACTGAGAAGCATTCCTATGTGACTTTGATGGATCCATGTTTATAGCGTGTTTTGTCACATGACAAAGCATGCGTCTGATAACCGTGATTGGGGCGTCATTAACAATCAGGCTGCATTTACATCTGCATGATTCTGAATGCACATCAACCGCACAGAAATTGTGTGCTTTGCCGCACGTTTCAGAAATGCGCTGCCACCGT
This sequence comes from Lithobates sylvaticus, assembly GCA_028564925.1. Lineage (NCBI taxonomy): Eukaryota > Metazoa > Chordata > Amphibia > Anura > Ranidae > Lithobates > Lithobates sylvaticus. The sequence continues at coordinate 9,443,034 of CM053029.1, forward strand.
GCATCACGCTTGTACTGCAAAAATGGCAAGACGAGCACGATGCATGTTTCCAAAACGTGTGGCAAAGCATGCGTTTTCCTGCAGGTTGCCGGGCATTCAGAAACGTTCAGACACCAACGAATGGTATCGCAAGTACAACGCGTGTTGTCACACATTTTCAAATTGCACAGCAAAGCATGCGTTTTCTTACGGGTTGGCGTGCGTTCAAAATCATGAAGATGCAGATGAATAGTAACACAAATGTGATGCGCATTGCCACACAAAACACGCAGAAAAGCATGCGTTTTCTTGGGGGTTGCCTTCAGTTGTAAATACATTTCCATTCATTCACATCTGTACATTTCCAACTGCACAGCAACCTGCAAGAAAATCCATGCTTTGCTGTGCGTTTCATAAATGTGCGACAATGTGCATCACACTTGAGTTATTATTCATTTGCTTCTGCACATATTTGAATGCATGGCAGACCGCAAGAATACATGCGCTTTGCTGTATGTTTCAAAAACGCACAGCAAGGCACATTGCTTTTGTGTTACCATTCATTTACATCTGCGCATGTGTGGCGTGCGTTGCTGTGCATTTTTTAGACGTATGAAAAAGCGCACATTTTCTGTGCGGGTCGCCTCATATTCGGAAACACGCAGATATGAATGTCGGATAATTGTTAATGACACCCAATCACAGTTAGCAGACGCATGTTTTGCTGCCAAGACGCATGACGCTCCATGACTGAGAAGATTCTTGAGCTACTTTGGGGTGTTTGTTGCATGTCGGGCAGAACATTCCAGTGAATGGGCTCCCTATACACAATGTGTGATTACACATGAGAAAAACACAAATAATGGAAGTGGGAATGTGCATTTTCGCTACGCTCAGGTGTGACTGGGATGTGATTGGGAGGAAGATTTTAGGCAGAAAGGATGACCAGGGAGGAGAGGTGAGGGGTAAAGAAGCCTCAGAAGTCGCAGCAAAGTCTTAAAGATTCAGACAAATGTACGACTTTCTGGTGATTTTACATGGAAGTCTATGGGAGTCGTGCAGCACAAGAATCGCCCAAAAGTAGTGCAGGAAGTATTTTTGTTGCAGTGACTCAAATTGCAGCAATTAAGACAACACCTAATAAAATCTTTATAGTAAAATATACAAAGTTTGTATAGATGGTGCGCAAAATCAACCTTATTTAGGTAATAGATCGAAATTATAAGTACGACGATGTTAGTGCATCCAATGCATACTGTGCATACACACTATTGCCAGCAGGTCCAAAGTGGTCAATAATATATGAAGAAAATATATATAGTCTAAGTGAATAAGTGATCCAAGTTACTGATAAATAAAATATGCGTATAAAAATGGTGAATAAATAAATAAAATATATCAAACGTGCAGATAGAAAATACTCCAAAAAATGACACTAGGCAGCTTAATGTCATTAATATGTGTGGTGAAAAGATGTGCTCAAAGGTGAACAAACCAGTATTAAAATGTTTGATACAATAATAAATAAATTGATCAATCAATATTGGTTACTTCCTTTAAACAATAAAGGATTGCATGTGTGTGTGTGCTCCGTGAATGAAGAGCAGCTGATGTTTGTTCCACAAATCTGATTGGTAACAAAAGGCACTGTTACTTCGTTAAAACAATGTGTGATGAGACTGTGCTGTGATTAAAAACAGCTGATGTGTAGTCTGCAGACAATCAGCTAAACATATACTTAGTAACAAAAACAATTATATGTATCACATTAATTCCCACAATGTTACTATGTATCATTTATGCAGTTAATGCAAGCAGTGGGGAATGTTGAATTGCTGCTATACATCTAAATAGGGATAAATAAAAAAATAATAAAAAGGAAACAGGTAAAACTTCCCTTTCTTTTCCTGACTTTTGTTGTGGGTATGTTCTTCTGAAAAAAGGATTATTTTTCAAGTGCTGAAAGAAAGAAAATACAAAAAACCATTGCGCAGCCTCCCTGAACTGAATAAAACACGAAGTGCCTGTGTATGTTGTTGCACTCACGTGTACCCAAGAAATCAGATCGCGGTTAACTGTATTCAATGGTCAGGCCTCTTAGCTGGGGCTGTCCGCCCTTCTCCTCCTAGCTGAGATCTGTGTCTTACACAGTGTCACTTTAGGCTCCTCCTCCCGACATGTTGCATCACAGGACACGTGACTTTTTCAAGGGAATTCCCTTGATCTGATTTCTTGGGTACACGTGAGTGCAACAACATACACAGGCACTTCATGTTTTATTCAGTTCAGGGAGGCTGCGCAATGGTTTTTTGTATTTTCTTTTTTTCAGCACTTGAAAAATAATCCTGTTTTCAGAAGAACATACCCACAACAAAAGTCAGGAAAAGAAAGGGAAGTTTTACCTGTTTCCTTTTTATTATTTTTTTTATTTATCCCTATTTAGATGTATAGCAGCAATTCAACATTCCCCACTGCTTGCATTAACTGCATAAATGATACATAGTAACATTGTGGGAATTAATGTGATACACATAATTGTTTTTATTACTAAGTATATGTTTAGCTGATTGTCTGCAGACTACACATCAGCTGTTTTTAATCACAGCACAGTCTCATCACACATTGTTTTAAGGAAGTAACAGTGCCTTTTGCTACCAATCAGATTTGTGGAACAAACATCAGCTGCTCTTCATTCACGGAGCACACACACACATCCAATCCTTTATTATTTAAAGGAAGTAACCAATATTGATTGATCAATTTATTTATTATTGTATCAAACATTTTAAGACTGGTTTGTTCACCTTTGAGCACATCTTTTCACCACACATATTAATGACATTAAGCTGCCTAGTGACATTTTTTGGAGTATTTTCTATCTGCACGTTTGATATATTTTATTTATTTATTCACCATTTTTATACGCATATTTTATTTATCAGTCACTTGGATCACTTATCCACTTAGACTATATATATTTTCTTCATATATTATTGACCACTTTGGACCTGCTGGCAATAGTGTATATGCACAGTATGCATTGGATGCACTAACATCGTCATACTTATAATTTCGATCTATTACATCAATAAGGTTGATTTTGCGCACCATCTATACAAACTTTGTATATTTTACTATATCTTTTTAAGTGTGGGAACACTTTTTGTTGGGAGCTGCATTTCATTTGGCCATCTTATTTGATTTTATCAGGTTTTATGGTCTTTTTATACATACCAGCGCTTTAGTATCTTTTTTTACTAATAAAATCTTTGTGTTTTCACCTGACCTGCGACTTTACATGTCATCAGAATGTCGCTGGAAAATTGCTGTAGTGTGAACCAGGGCTTAGGGCTGAGGAAAGTGTGAGTTCCCAGGACTTCTAACAAGTGTGGTAGATGGAGAACATGTCTGATAATCACCGTTATACTGTATCCAGGTTCCTGCCCATTCTCTGAATTCAGTTAGGATATCCTCACACTTACATGACATCCTGACTCCTGTGTAGGAATGGAGATAGAACTTTCTGGCACTCTGGACCCACAGTGAGAGAATCAAAATGCAAAGACTGAAAACTTTCTCTCTTCAAAGTCTTCAAGCAATAGATCAGCTGCTTGGAATAATTCCTGTCCATCCACAAGTGACCAGTATCTGAGCCGCACAGCTTCAAATGTGTACAACCAGACAAGACTCTCCTAATGAAGTCCTCATCCTGAGTCTCATACAGACAGAAGATGGTCTGAGTATAGAAAGTCTTATAACTGCCCTTCATGGCCCATTCTATGATTGCATGTTTGGCTCGGAGTGAGATGGTGATTCCTGTGACCTCTGAGAATGTCTTCACTTGATTTTCATTTAAGAGACCAAACAGGAATTGTACAGATAATGATAAATGTGGGTAATAGAAACTGAAGTCACGGAGTGATTCCCCTTCACAGATCTCCGGGAGGAAAGTACCTTCCATAGACCCAGACCCATCATCCATCCCATAATAGAGAGCAGCAAGGAACTCCTGTACACTTAGGTGGATGAAGCTGTAGCAGGTCTGGTTACGGACGTCCCAATGAAAGATGTTCTCATTCAGAAATACAGACTCCACCTCATCCAGAGAAAGTCCATGTCTTTCTAGATCTTTCTTCTCAAATAAGATTTGTTGGTTCAGAACTCCCTGATTGGCTAGAGCACACAGCTTCTTCAGACAGGTTTGTTTCCTGTGTACAGACTGCTCCTTCTTGCTGTGATGGGTTAGTAAAACCTCCAGGAAGAGAAGGTAAATTGAAGTCGTTGTATGACACCGAATTGTATCCAAATCTTTTCTTATTTCTTGTTTCATTACAGTGCAGACAATCCAGCATGTGATGGGGATGGCACACATGGTGTACACAACCTCATCGTCTTTTAATATACTGAGAACCTTGTCTGCATCTTCTTTATTTCCATAGAATTTATGGGCATATTCCAATCGATCGTCCCTTGTAAATCCCTGGATTTCCACATTGCGATAATCATTGATGAATGTGTTAAGTTTCTTCATGGCCAGTGACCTTGTGGTGATGATCAGAGAAGATTCTGGGAGAACATGTCCCCTGAACAAGCTTTGGAGAATTATTTCTTTGTAGGTTTCCATAGAAATGTCAGGACAACCCTCAGATTTCTCCTCCAGAGTCCACCTCAGTTCATCAAACCCATCAACTATGGTGAGAAGTTTTCTCTGACTTCCAGGATCCTCCAGAATAGACACCAGGTCATCTGAACTCAGTCTGCAGGTTCTGGATAAAAGTCCCACAAGACTTATGTTTCCAGGGATGGTGGTGATTTCTCTACAGCTCAGATAAAACACAACATCAAACTTGTCTCGGTAGAGATCCTCAGAGGCCCAGTCCAGCATGATCTTCTTGGAGGTCATTGTTTTTCCAATCCCAGCAGCTCCTTGTAACACCACAATCTTAGGGATGAACCCTTCTTCATCAGGGTCAAAGAGGGCCTGGATTGTGGTTGGGGATCTTTTCCCCATGGTCTGTAGATGTCTTCTGCCTGAACTCCTTATTTCTTCTTCTTTTCCCTCTTTATTCTGGGGTCCCTTTATCATCAATAACTGTGTGAATCTTTTCTGTAGATAAACAGTCTCCCCCATACAGGAATTATATTCTGGAATCCTCTGGAACTTCTCTTTCTCAGACTCTTTGTGTTCCTTTCCGATGTCTTTATGAGAGAAAGGAGAATATTTTATTCTTAATACACACATAAAATAATACAATGCAGAGAAACACACAAAGGGGTATGGGAGGGAATCGGGACTATACAATACCCAGGAAATAATGAAGATAGATGAAAATGATTAGGGATTGGCTGAACACCCTCCGGTTCGATTTGCACCAGAATATCTTGAACAGGCAAAAAGTTCTAGCAAACACGCAAACCCTATTAAAGTCAAAACATAACACAAAAAAATCTAAAGTCCTAATTTTAATGGCTTATATGCAAGTTATTGCCATAAAAAGTGTATGGGGACCCGGGCACAACCCCAGGGGACATGTATCAATGCAAAAAAAAACTTTTTTAAAACAATAGTTTTTGCAGGAGCAGTGAAACAATAAAAATGAAATGTTCCTTTTAATATCGTGCCTGGAGGGTCCCCTTATGCCCCGTACACACGGTCGGAAATTCCAACGAAAAATGTGAGTTTATTGTGCTACTTTTAAATTTTTATTTAAATATTTTTTTTTTGATATACTGCACGAGCATGATGGTTATTTATATATCCCTATGATACAATACCGGAGTAAGGAGCATATACATATTGCCGGGAAAAATTGGTAGTGAAGCCCATAAGTAGATTGGTTATCCCGAATGAACCTGAGGTGCAATTTTTTGATATTTCTGGTGAGTGGCCATTGCAACTGGTGGTGGTAAAGTCACATACACATTTTTTTGTTTGGTGGATGAGGAAACACCTTTTCAGCAAGAGTGATCAGTCACTGTGGACATTCAGTGTAACAAAGCAAAATAATTCTATTTACTTATTTTGCACGGAGCAGCACTTTAAGGATCATAGGAGCACAAATTATTTTTGATTATTCACGGTGGACATTTATTGAAAGAAAGAAGAAGTTCATTTCAATTTTAATTTTAATATTTTAACTTTGTTTTTTTTTATTCTCTATATTTTTATTTTTTATATTTTTTCATATTTCTTGCACAGAGCAGTACTTTAATGATGAAGGTTTAATAATTGATATGCACTTGATGATTAGATATATTTCTTTATATGAATAGGCTGATGGTATTTAATTGTATAGGCACGATATAGAAAAACAGCTCAAAAGGAGCCTTGTCTCCGGCCCTTTATAAGCCCTGGTTCACACTGCTGTGACTTATCATTTGACTTGCAACACAAAGTCACATGGGTGCTGTCCTAATCAATGCAACTTAAGTCACAGCAACAAAGAAAAAGCTTCCTGCAATACTTTTCTGTGACTTTGGTATGATTTGAGTGTCATAGACTACAATGTTAAATAACAAATTTGCAAGCAAGTCACGGGAAAGTTGCAAGCAAGTTGCACAGCTTTGGGGTCACAGCAGTGTGAACTGAGCCCATGTTCTGCAGTGGGTCCCCTTCCGGCCATCTTGGGCCCCCTACAGTGGTGGAATGCCAGGGCCCAGTCATAAGTGCAACCTTTCTGACCCTGGTAGTTCCACCACTGATCCAGAATAAAAACAAAATGTTCATCCAGAAGAGATTTCATATGAAACGTGGATGTCCTACTAACCTGATAATGTTTTGCCATGTGTCGTCTTCTTCAGTTTGCCTGGAAATAAGATTAGGGAAGTGATTAGTCCTGACAAACCTCTGAAATGTATAAAATAATAACTAAGAGAGTTATTTGTGTAGCAGATCCTCCCAGACACCATCATCCCACCAACCCTCTGTAGATTGGAGTCTCTCCTCCTCCAGGTGATGGGAGTTTCTTTGTCTGCCTGGTAACATCTCAGCACATTGCAGTGACATGTGACCATGGTGGGGGGACCAGAACCCCCCCCCCCCCCAATTCTCTATAGAATATGGAGCCTTGACTCCTCTTTCTGATGGAGGTTCAGGTGGATGCATGGGGCACAAGGCTAAGAACCCCAAGCAACAATCATGAGGGTCTCCTAGGAATACAGCTATAAATATGGAGGTTCTGTATAATACACAAGTGGCTGTGATTGTATTGCTCTGCTCGGCATGCTGAGTGATGTCATTGTGTTATGGTGACTGACTGCCGGCATCCTGGAGAAGTGTTACTCTGTTTCCCTTTTACATTGTTCTTGAACTCAGTAGCCTTTTCCTTCATCCACAATTGTATACCTAAATTTATTTTATTCTGTAAACTCCCTCAGTAAAGATTGTTTAACCCCTTAGTGACTGAGGGGAAAACACATATTAATGCCTTAACACAATTTTGCAACTTTGACCTGTGTTAGTAAATCTGTTCATATCATCACAACTACATTGTGTATCCAGGTGGATTATACCGTACTCATTTCAGGACAAATTGAGCTTCTTTTGGTAACACTGGCACTAACACTGTAATGCCGCGTACACACGGCCGATGGGAGCTTCTCATCGGATTTTCCGACCGTGTGTATGTCCATCGGTCTTTTTCTGTCAGAATTTCCGACGGGCTTTGGATTGAGAACCTGTTCTTAATTTTACCGACGGAAAACCTTTCTATCGGATTTTCCGATAATGTGTATGCAATTCCGACACGCAAAATTCCGACGCATGCTCGGAAGCATTAAACTTCCCTTTTATAGTGCAGTCGAACGTTTTTTTAAGGCGTGGTGTTATTGACCGTCGGGATTTGGTGTGACCGTGTGTAGGCAAGACAGTTTGAGCGAAATTCCGTCGGAATTCCGACGGGAAAACCATCAGAGCTTTTTCCGATGACAATTCCGACCGTGTGTACGCGGCATTAGTTGTGGTTTGTACCCGTAGTACGGCCTAAAAACATTGCACACATTTTGCTTTTTTATCCTCCCTAAAAAAAACTGACACTGATACTAATTTAGAAAATGTTTTTCAACCACTTCCTGACCGGCTCACGCCAATATACGTCGGCACTTTGACGAGGGATATTGTTGTTATGGCAGCAGCTAGCTACCATAACCCCGGTATCCTCTTCTTCAGTGAGCTATCCGGTTTCCGATAGGGAGAGGGGCCCCCATCCCGCCGCTATCTGGTGCCCACCACCGCTTACCGGAGCCATTGGTAGTAGCAGAGACGATCGCGTCCACTCCCGTGTGTGGTATGGAGCCGAGTGAGGGGAAGATGGCCCCCACCCCTCTCCATACTATTGCAGGGTGGAAGCGACATCAAAACGTCACTTCCGCCCATAGCTTTTATTTTTATTTTTATTTTTATTGCATATTAGTGTAAATATGAGATCTAGTGTATTTTTGATTCCAGATCTCATATTTAAGAGGACCTGTCATACTTATTTTCTACTACAAGTGATGTTTACATTCCTTGTAATAGGAATAAAAGTGACACATTTTTTTAAAAAGAACAGTGTAAAAATAAAAAATAAAAGGTAAGATAAATAAGAAAAAAAATTAAATAAATGTAAACACACCTCGTCCCGCCGAGCTCACGTGCAGAAGCGAAAGCATACATGAATAGCACCCGCATATGAAAACAGTGTTCAAAGCACACATGTGATGTACCGAGCAAGAGCAATAATTTTATACCTCCTAGGATTAGGATTATTATGCAAGAGCAATAATCCTATACCTCCTCTGTAACTCAAAACTTGCAACCTGTAGATTTTTTTTAAACATCACCTATGGAGATTTTTAAGAGTAAATGTTTGTCGCCATTCCATGAGCGGGTGCAATTTTGAAGAGTGACATGTTGAGTATCAGTTTACTCGGTGTAACATTATCTTTAACAATATAAAAAAATTGTGTTAACTTTCCTGTTGTCTTGTTTTTTCATTCAAAAAAGTGTATTTTTTCCAAAACAAGTGCGTTTGTAAGACCGCTGTGCAAATATGGTGTGACAGAAAGTATTGCAACAACCGCCATTTTATTCTCTAGGGTGTTAGAAAAAAATATATAATGTTTGGAAGTTCTAAGTAATTTTCTAGCAAAAAAATTTTTTTTTAACTTGTAAACACCAAATCTCAGAAAGTCTCAGTCCTTAATTTGTTAAAAAGAAACCTACCCAAAATACACTAACCCTGACCCCTAACAACATCTGACCTTTGACCCTAAAACGAAATCTGTCACTGACCCGGAACTAACCTTGATCTAGCTATTTTTTCCCCTTTATTAGAAAGAACACAATATATTATATAATATATCCTGTATGTATACAATGTATTATATAATATATCCTGTATGTATACAATGTATTATATAATGGATCCTGTATGTATACAATGTATTATATAATATATCCTGTATGTATACAATATATTATATAATGGATCCTGTATGTATACAATGTATTATATAATGGATTGTGTATGTATACAATGTATTATATAATATATCCTGTATGTATACAATGTATTATATAATGGATTGTGTATGTATACAATGTATTATATAATAGATCCTGTATGTATACAATGTATTATATAATGGATTGTGTATGTATACAATGTATTATATAATATATCCTGTATGTATACAATGTATTATATAATATATTCTGTATGCATACAATGTATTATATAATATATCCTGTATGTATACAATGTATTATATAATATATTCTGTATGCATACAATGTATTATATAATATATCCTGTATGTATACAATGTATTATATAATATATCCTGTATGTATATAATGTATTATATAATGGATCCTGTATGTATACAATGTATTATATAATGGATCCTGTATGTATACAATGTATTATATAATATATCCTGTATGTATACAATGTATTATATAATGGATCATGTATGTACACAATGTATTATAATTATATAGTATATTCTGTATGTATACAATGTATTATACAATATATCCTGTATGTATACAATGTATTATATAATGGATTCTGTATGTATACAATGTATTATATAATGGATCCTGTATGTATACAATATATTATATAATGGATCCTGTATGTATACAATATATTATATAATGGATCATGTATGTACACAATGGGGGTTTATTTACTAAAGGCAAATCCACTGTACACTACAAGGGCACTTGGAAGTGCCGTCGCTGTAGTTCTGGGGGGACATGCAAGGAAAATAAAAAACAGAATTTTTGCTTGCATATGATTGGATGATAGAAATCAGCAGATCTTCCCCTCACATCTACAGTGACTGCACTCCCAAGTGTACTTGTAGTGCACAGTGGATTTGCTTTAGTATATAAACCCCCCACATTCAGAAGACAAAGAATACACAGGGTGGGCTGCACAGTGACTGATCACTTTGATTGCCAATCAGAAACTATCACAGCAATCAGGTGACCCGAAACCATGAGTCCCGGGTCCCGATCAATAGAAGAATACTAATAATTATAATAAAAATACTGAGTGCCCCCAGCACAAAGAGAGGTACCCAGATATGTGGCCCCCAGGATAAAGACCCCTTTCTATGAGGCCCCATATGTACGTACTGTGAGTGGGAAGGGGTTCATCTAGTAGTAAGCTCCTGATTGGTCACTGGCTTTCCCTGAATGACATTCCTAGTTCCTCCTCACACAGATATTGATCAGGAATTGGTAGGAAATGGTCGCTATAAAAGGTAACTCACCATTTTGTGCTCTCCTCTCCCGGAGGTCATTTGCAGGTCCCATCAGACCGATCAGTTCAAGGACATGAATGGTGACATCCAGAGCCTCTTCTCCATATGTGTCTATCAGGAGGTCCTTGGTGTTGATCCAGTCTGCATTTTCTAGTCTTCCTCGGGGGATGGGACGTTCATCTCCATAGGAGTAATCAGACAATTTGTTCCTAAATCTCTTGAAGTCACTTGTATTCAGATCCTCCAGAGAATATATGATAAGATCCCCGGGGGTTGGTTTCCTATTCCCCCCCACACCAGGAGTTGACCCTGCAGAGAGGACAATCATTAACCATATACATTCATCCTGATTGGTTGATTTCTGACACATGACAGCAGATGAGTCTGCACTGGCAGCCAGTAATAGAGATGGGCCTCCTATTTGGTTTGTAGCAGAACTCCCGAACAGGGGAAAGGTTTGCCCCAAACAGTGGACCCCATTAAAGTCTATGGTCACATAGTTACATACAGTTCAGTCAGACATGCAAAATCAAAAGTGCCCATTTTGAAGGCTTATATGCAAGGTATTGGCCGTAAAAGGGAACATGTATCAATGTAATTTTTTTTTTAAAACAATATTTTTTTTCATAGGTGGGGATTTAATGATAAATGATAAAAATGAAAAATTCCTTTAAATATCGTGCCTGGGGGGGTCCCCTTAGTCTGCCAGTAAAGTAGCACATCTGTACCATGTATAGAACCTGCTGTAGCTAAACTGACATTTCAAAAAACAGTCAAATCCCAATGGCTCGCAGTTGCAATTGCTGACACCCGTTTATTTAACCAACCAACCAGGCCATATCCGGATGATGGCTAGAGCATGGTAGGATAATTCTGGCAGGCCACACTATGAGGAGTAGCAGAATGTGTTTTGGGGTGTAATTGGAATTATGTATATGCTGTGTGTGAGAAATAACCTGTTAATATGACAATTTTGTGACAAAAAATAAAAAAAATCTTAATTTTTGCAAAGAATTGGGGGAAAAAAATTAAACTTCAAAAACTCAAAAAAAAAATACTAAATACATTGAAATGTCTATTTTTCAGAAAGGGGTCATGTGGGGGGTATTTGTACTGTCCTGGCTTGTTAGTGCCGGTTCACAATGGGGCAACCTGTCAGTCGACTTGTCAGCGTGACAAGTTGTACTCCATTCAGTACAATGGAACTCTTCTATTAGGAGCGACTCAGAAAAAGGTTCCTGTACTACTTGGGGGCGACTCCGGAACAGCTTGCATTGACTTCTATACAGAAGTCGTTTTTTCGTTTTTTCGGCCAGTTAATGGGCACAAAATCAATAATCGTTTGGATGTTTTTGAGCCGAAAAAACGAAGGAAAAGTTTGGAAATTTTCTGCCGAACGAACGATAAATTGAAAGGTTAATGTGTTTCCCGTCCGACCTGTCTGCACTAGGTATATGTAAAAAAACGAACATAAAATGTATTTATTTATGTCCACTGAATGATTTATCGGTCATTACATGATGGCACCATCGTTTGCGCTCACGTCCGAATGTTCGTTTTTCGAAATTGGGTTTGCCTGATTTTTCGTATAGTGTATGGCCAGCATTAGTGACTCAAGAAATGAGATAGGCCGTCGGTACATCAGGTGTGATTGGTGTGATCAATTTTCAGTGATTGGCACCATAGCTTTTAGACTCTAAAGCATCGTACACACGCTTCGATTTTCGGATGAACGAACGTTCATTTTCTGTGGCATGCGAGTCTCATGTGGAAAGTGAAGAGGTTACACACAATACTTAAATTTTCGTACGACAGAATACAACGTCAAAAGTGACGTAATGTGTTGAATAGTTTTGTATGTATTCTTTCATTTGAGCATGCGTAATCTTGCTCTTACGATTTTTTTTGTACAAAAACCTCACTAATGAAATGAAAATTGGACGTTGTTTTCACATCCACCAAAAATGTTATAGTCTGCTCATCCAGCTTTTGTATGACGGAAAATCGGAATTGGAAAAAATCGTCAGACAGCTCGTCGTACAAATTTTTCCATTCGATATTCATATCGTGTGTACGGGTCGTTACTTTCACAAAGACCAAATAATATACAGCGATTTGGGTTATTTTCACCAAAGATTTGTAGCAGTATAAAATTTGGCCAAAATGTATGAAGAAAAATTACTAATTTTCAAAATGAAACGAAGAAACGAAGAAAAGTGCATTTATTTTACAAAAGTTTCAGTCTTTTTTCATTTATAGCGCAAAAAAGAAAACCACGGGTGATTAAATACCACAAAAGGAAAACTCTATTTGTGTGAAAAAAGGGACAAAATGTCATATGGGTACAGTGTTGCATGACTGAGTAATTGTCATTCAAATTGTGAGAGCACCGAAAGCTGAAAATTGGTCTGATTAGGAAGGGGGTTTAGGTGCCCAGTGGGCAAGTGGTTGAAAAAAATAAATAATAAAAAAGAAAACGGCATGGGGTCCCCCTCCCCAGGCATTACCAGACCAAAGGATCTGGTATGGATTTTAAGGGGAACCCCATGCCAAAATTTTTCTTTTTCCTTATCTGAGCATGCAGCCTGGCAGATCAGGAAAGGGGGAGATGATCAAGTGCCCCCCCCTGAACCATACCAGGCCACGTGCCTTCAATATGGGGGGTGCTTTGTGGTGGCGGGGTCTGTTGATGGGGGCAAGGGTCTCTTCCCTACAACCCTGGGCTGTGGTTGTGGGGGTCTGCAGGCAGGGTGTTTGTCGGAATCTGGGAGCCCCCTTTAACAAGGGGCCCCCCAGATCCCAACCCCCCCATGTGAATGAGCATGGGGTACTATCCTACCCATTCACCAAAAAAGTGTCAAAAGTAATAAAAACACAGAGGCAGTTTTTGACAAATCCTTTATTAAAAAATAAAAAAAAACAATGTCCCCCAATGTAAATCCATTGTCAATCATGCCGCCCACCACACTGCCGACCTAAAAAAGAAAAAATCTGTCCACCTGCCCTGAAGGCATACTGTATATAGATATCGGCAGAACCACCTGGCAATGTCAGCAGGTGGCACCGTCCCTATGCGAAATCACCAACACATCATGCACCAGTTGGTGATGTCACAAGGGGGTGGTGACACCAGGTGATGTCGCCCTTACCTATATAAGAAATATCAAACGGCAAGCCAGCCATTCAATGTCTTGCCTTCACGGTGGGTGGAGCGTTGTTGTTTTTTTTTTTTCGGGTTGGCGGGTGATGTTATTGATGATGGATTTACATCGGGGGATACAATATTTTTATTTTTTAATAAAGGAATTATTAAAAACCTGTCTTTGTTTTTATGACATTTTGACACATTTTTGGTGAATGTGTAAGGGTACAATGTACCCAATACTCATGTACAATGTACCCAATACTCATTTACATGGGGGGTGGTATGTGAGGAGCCCCCCTTGTTAAAGGGGGCTGCCAGGATTCAATAAGCCCTTTACCCACAGACCCCAACAACCACAGCCCAGGGTTTGTCAGGAAGAGACCCTTGCCCCAAAGCACCCACCTCCCCATGTTGAGGGCATGTGACCTGGTCTAGTATTATTTGGGGGGAGGGCGCTCGGTCGCCTCCCCCTTTCCTGATCTGCCAGGCTGCACTGGACTATCCCAGAAGATCATTTCCATCAATGATAAATAAAATCTGAAGATACGGGAATGTGATGGTGGAATTGATGAAAGCTCCTGAACTCTTCTAATGGATGGACTGACCAGCTGTCTACAGGAAATGTCCAGACTACGGAGACATAAGATGTCCTATCATCTAATTCCAATCTCTGGAGATGTGAGATGGAGGAAAACATTGGAAAGGATTGTCAGGATCAGCAGTCATACCTTGTGAGGAGAAGAATGTGGAGTATAAGGTCCCCATGACATTAGGAGATGACCTGAGATGACATCACCTGGAAGGAGCACAAACAATAATAATTGCATTTGTAGTGCAATGAATGGAACCAATAAGGAGGATTTGTTCCCTTCTGTGGATAACAATTGGCTGACTGGTTGTCCAATTAGAAAGTATTAGAATTGGATGGATTTCTGTCATTTACAACCCATAACTATGAGGTCAATCAGAACCTTCTACCCGGCATTCATCTAGTTGGTATATTGGGGTCACAAAGGAATCCTACCCTGTTTAGGGCCACAATTTATACAGACTCGTATTTCTAGGTGTCATCTCCACAAATCTGTGCCATTCATAGCCAAGACCTGTACTAATCAGCACCAAAGTATCAGCCAGTAAGATGTCTACAGAGAGGTCAGGTGATAAAAAGGAGAAGACCCCAAAATGGAAGCTGTGTGTGTGGTCAGCAGAGACCTCCATTCACTAATAAGATGCTTCCAAGAGGATTCTTCAGGAAGGTCGGTATTTATTCATCTTAAAAACAGGTTAAAACACAAACAACACATTGTGTGGCTCTTTAGTGGCCACTTTGTCAGGGAAAGGTGTACAGGACACTTTAATGGGTGGGATCTGTGTGTGTCCTTCAGACCAGACTATACTGTACAGTATTCTGATATGTCAGGTTTTTCTGATATTAAATGATAATTATTCATATGACTTCTGAAGGAGATATGAAGAATAA
Source organism: Lithobates sylvaticus (assembly GCA_028564925.1). Classification (NCBI taxonomy): domain Eukaryota; kingdom Metazoa; phylum Chordata; class Amphibia; order Anura; family Ranidae; genus Lithobates; species Lithobates sylvaticus. Next base: position 9,458,393 of record CM053029.1, read on the forward strand.
ACTTCTGATGAACCACAGGTTATAAAATGTTATAAAACTAAAGACTCTGAGAGTCGGCTGTGAAAGAAAAGTTTGCATTCAGAGCAATTAGTTACAAGGACACATTTAATCCAGCAGACAATGGGGCTGATTTCTAAGACGAATGCGCTGCGCCGGTTCACACCTTAATTGTGTGCGCCGGAAACGTCATTTGATTGAAAGTGTGAACCGGCGCACGCAGACGATAATAAATATGTAAACTGCAACTATCACTAGGGTAACTGCGGTTTTCTCATTGATAATAGCGCACGCCCAATACAATTGGTTAATTTCATCTCATTGGATGTGTCTTGTTAGGCAATTAGTAGGTGTTCTCAGTGAATTAACCTTTTTGATGCTAATCTCATTCCTATCACTTCTAATGCCCTGTACACACGGTCGGAAATTCCGACGGAAAAGGTCCGATCGGTTTATTTTGTCGGAAAATCCGACCGTGTGTACGGGGCATAATATATCTTTGAAATTAGTTTTTTTTTCTATTTGTACCCAAATCTTTCAATACATTACAAAGAGCAGAGAAGAGTTTTTAAACCCAATAAATGAATATTTTCCGATCTTGATCTTTAACCACTTCCCGACCGCCCCATGTACATATACGTCGGCAGAATGGCACGTACAGGCAGAATCACGTACCTGTACGTGCCATTCTTCAGGCGCGTGGGGGGTCCGATCGGACCCCCCCGGCCGGCGGGGACGGTCGGGATCGCTTCAGGAGCGATCCGGGATGAGGGGACGGCCAGTGGTTTCTGGCCACCCCCTCGCGATCGCTCCTGGCGAATCAGATGCTTCCTCTGTCTGTGTCAATCAAAACACAGGCAGAGGAAGTGATGTCACGCTCGGTGCGCCGGTCTATGTGACCGGAACGCCGAGCTGTCAACATGTACAGGTTAGTGCACCAACAGTACACTGACACCAGTACACATAGGCACACAAAACACCCCCCTGTCACCCCCAGATCACCCCCCAGATCACCCCCTCCCCCCCCAGTCACAGTGTCACTAATTGCAGTGATAATTTTTTTACTGATCACTGCATTTAGTGTCAGTGTGACTGTAATAACTGTCAGTGCAGTTAGTTTTAGGTCCAAGGTAGCCCCCTACCCCCCCCCCTAATAAAGGTTTAACCCCTTGATTGCCCCCCAGGTAACCCTTTCACCCCCTTTTGCCAGTGTCACTAAGCGATCGTTTTTTCTGATCGCTGTATTAGTGTCACTGCTGTCGCTAGGTAACCATTTTTTTTTTTTAGGTAACCGCCATGTTTATATAGGTTCATAAATAGGTTTATAGGTCAGGTACCCCCATATTACAACCTAAATAAAGGTTTTAACCCCTTGATTGCCCCTAGAGTTAACCCTTTCACCAGTGATCACAGTATAACTGTCACTGGTGACGCTGGTTAGCCAGTTAGTTATTTCGTTATTTAGGTTCCCCGTCAGGTTTTTATATAGCGTCAGGTACCCCCATATATTACCTAATAAAGGTTTTAACCCCCTGATTGCCCCTAGTTAACCCTTTCACCCCCTTTTGCCAGTGTCACTAAGCGATCGTTTTTCTGATCGCTGCATTAGTGTCGCTAGGTAACCATTTTTTTTTTTTAGGTAACCGCCATGTTTATATAGGTTCATAAATAGGTTTATAGGTCAGGTACCCCCATATTACAACCTAAATAAAGGTTTTAACCCCCTGATTGCCCCTAGAGTTAACCCTTTCACCAGTGATCACTGTATAACTGTCACTGGTGACGCTGGTTAGCCAGTTAGTTATTTCGTTATTTAGGTTCCCCGTCAGGTTTTTATATAGCGTCAGGTACCCCCATATATTACCTAATAAAGGTTTTAACCCCCTGATTGCCCCTAGTTAACCCTTTCACCCCCTTTTGCCAGTGTCACTAAGCGATCGTTTTTCTGATCGCTGCATTAGTGTCGCTAGGTAACCAGTTTTTTTTTTGTATTACTGTTACGGGTGACGCTGGTTAGTTAGCTTGTTTTTTATAGTGTCAGGGCACCCGCCATTTATTACCCAATAACGGTTTAACCCCCTGATCGCCCGGCGGGTGATATCAATTAGGTTTTAGGGTCAAATAAGGTCTGCGTCGCCCCAGGTTAGTGCCAGTACCGCAAACACCCACGCGCAAAGCATACACCTCCCTTAGTGGCACAGTATCTGATCAGATCAATATCTGATCTGATCAGATCTATACTAGCGTCCCAGCAGTTTAGGGTTCCAAAAAAAAAAAACGCATTGTTAGCGGGATCAGCCCAGATACCTGCTAGCACCTGCGTTTTCCCCCTCCGCCCAGCCCAGCCCAGCCCACCCAAGTGCAGTATCGATCGATCACTGTCACTTACAAAACACTAAGCACACATAACTGCAGCGTTCGCAGAGTCAGGCCTGATCCCTGCGATCGCTAACATTTTTTTTGTGGTAGCGTTTTGATTCAGTCGCTTCAGTCAGGAGCTTTTTTACCTGTGAATCTCAAAAAAAAAAAAAAAATAAAAATAGTTGTTGTTTTATTGTTCTCTCTCTCACTCTATTCTCTCTCTATTGTTGCTCTTTTTTACTCCATTCTATTCTGCAATGTTTTATTATGTTTTATCATGTTTTATCATGCTTGCTTTTCAGGTATGTAATTTTGTTTACTGTGTTTTAGTGTTAAGCATTTTTTTGTTTTCAGGTGCGCCATTCAGTTGCAACGCGGATTTATTTATCTTGACAGCAACAGCGTTTGCTCCCACGATACATAAAGCCGCGACTCCAACGCTGTAGGAGGTGATTTCACCACCACAGTTAAAAAAAAGAGCATATATGCCGAAGCATGGGGGCAGCAGGGGGGGGGGGGGGAGCGATTGGCTCCTAATGCCACGTACATACGGTCGAAATTCCGACTGTGTGTACACGGCATAACTTTTGCGGGAGGATGCCCCCATGCATCGGCATATATAAATGGTGCATGTATGCCCATCATTAGAAGTGGGTGGATGAAGGGAGGTATTCTAATGGTGAGCATACCCACCAATCAATCTCTTTTTTTCGTTCAGCCAAGAGGCTGCATGAAAAAAAAAAGATTACAATATATGTCCAGTATGTTGCTGGACTTTGAATGGTTATACCAGAATGATGCCTGCAGGTTTAGGTATCATCTTGGTATCATTCTTTTCAGCCAGTGATCAGCTTTCATGTAAAAGCAATTCTAGTGGGTAATTAGCCTCTAGACTGCTTTTACAAGCAGTGGGAGGGAATGTCCCCCCTCCCGGATATAAACCGCGCCATTGGGAAATTGGGAAAGCATTTTATCACACCAATCTTGGTGTGGTCAGATGCTTTGAGGGCAGAGGAAAGATCTAGGGTCTAATAGACCCCAATTTTTTCAAAAAAAGAGTACCTGTCACTGCCTATTGCTATCATAGGGGATATTTACATTCCCTGAGATAACAATAAAAATCATAACAAAGAAAAAAAATGGAAGGAACAGTTTAAAAATAAAATAAAAAAGCTAAATAAATAAAAAAAAAACCAAAAAAAAAAAAAAAAAGCACCCCTGCCCCCCCTTCTCTTGCGCAAAGGCGTACACAAGCGTTGGTCTGGCGTCATATGTAAACAGCAATTGCACCATGCATGTGAGGTATCTCCGCGAAGGTCAGATCGAGGGCAGTACTTTTAGCAGTAGACCTCCTCCGTGAATCTAATGTGGTATCATGTAAAGGCTTTTAAAGGCTTTTAAAAATGTATGTAGTTTGTCGCCACTGCGTGTTTGTGCGCAATTTTAAAGCATGTCGTGTTTGGTATCCATGTACTCGGCCTAAGATCATATTTTTTATTTCATCAAAAATTTGAGCAATATAGTGTGTTTTAGTGCATTAAAATAAAAAAAAGTGTATTTTTTCCACAAAAAATGCGTTTGAAAAATCGCTGCGCAAATACTGTGTGGAAAAAAAAAATGCAACACCCACCATTTTAATCTGTAGGGCCTTTGCTTTAACATTATATATAGTGTTTGGGGGTTCAACGTAATTTTCTTGCAAAAAAAAAAATATGTTTTCATGTAAACAAAAAGTGTCAGAAAGGGCTTTGTCTACAAGTGGTTAGAAGAGTGGGTGACGTGTGACATAGGCTTCTAAATGTTGTGCATAAAATGCCAGGACAGTTCAAACCCCCCCCCAAATGACCCCATTTTGGAAAGTAGACACCCCAAGCTATTTGATGAGAGCAATGTTGAGCCCATTAAATATTTTTTTTTTTTGTCCCAAGAGATTGAATAATGAAAAAAAAAAAAAATATATATATTTTTTTTACAAAAAGTTGTCACTAAATGATATATTGCTCAAACATGTCATGGGCATATGTGGAAATACACCCCAAAATACATTCTGTTGCTTCTCCTGAGTACGGGGATACCACATGTGTGGGACTTTTTGGGAGCCTAGCTGCGTACGGAACCCCAAAAACCAATCACCGCCTTCAGGCTTTCTAAGGGTGTAATTTTTTTATTTCACTTCTCACTGCCAATCACAGTTTCGGAGGCCATGGAATGCCCAGATGGCATAAAACCCCCCAAAATGACCCCATTTTGGAAAGTAGACACCCCAAGCTATTTGCTGAGAGGTATGGTGAGTATTTTGCAGATCTCGCTTTTTGTCACAAAGTTTTGAAAATTGAAAAAAATAAAAAAAAAATGTTTTTTTCTTTACTTTCTTCATTTTCAAAAACAAATGAGAGCTGTAAAATACTCACCATGCCTCTCAACAAATAGCTTGGGGTGTCTACTTTCCAAAATGGGGTCATTTGGGGGGGTTTTGTGCTATTTTGGCATTTTATGGCCTTCGAAACTGTGATAGGTAGTGAGGAGTGAAATCAAAAATTTGCACCCTTAGAAATCCTGAAGGCGGTGCTTGGGTTTCGGGGCCCCGTACGCGGCTAGGCTCCCAAAAAGTCCCACACATGTGGTATCCCCATACTCAGGAGAAGCAGCAAAATGTATTTTGGGGTGCAATTCCACATATAACTATGGCATGTGTGAGCAATATATCATTTAGTGACAACTTTTTGAAAAAAAAAAAAATCTTTTTTATTTTTGTCTTTATTCAATCACTTGGGACTAAAAAAAAAAATATTCAATGGGCTCAACATGCCTCTCAGCAAATAGCTTGGGGTGTCTACTTTCCAAAATGGGGTCATTTGGGGGGGTTTTGTACTTCTCTGCCATTTTAGCACCTCAAGAAATGAAATAGGCAGTCATAAATTAAAAGCGGTGTAAATTCCAGAAAATGTACTCTAGTTTGTAGACGCTATAACTTTTGCGCAAACCAATAAATATACGCTTATTGGCATTTTTTTTACTAAAGACATGTGGCTGAATACATTTTGGCCCAAATGTTTGACTAAAATTGAGTTTATTAGATTTTTTTTATAACAAAAAGTAGAAAATCTATTTTTTTTCAAAATTTTCGCTCTTTTTCCGTTTATATCGCAAAAAATAAAAATCACAGAGGCAATCAAATACCATCAAAAGAAAGCTCTATTTGTGGGAAGAAAAGGACGCAAATTTCGTTTGGTTACAAAATTGCATGACCGCGCAATTACCAGTTAAAGTAGTGCAGTGCGAAATTGAAAAAAGACCTCTGGTCCTTTGGCTGCCAAATGGTCCGGGGCTGAAGTGGTTAAAGGTGACCATACACTGCAATCAGTTAGATCTTAAATAAATTAGATTTAGTGCAAGAGCCTGATTGATTTCCTATAATTTGAATGAATTGTTCAAGTGCGTCTTCCTATTACCTATTTTTCAGAAATATCGAGTTGTACAGAGATTGGCCAATCAGATTGCATGGTGCATGGCCATCTTAAGTGCCAAATTTGGGTTGTAGATGTACCATGACCCACTTGTGTTTTCCTAACGATATTTCTTGGCCATTATACAAGGCACATGAAAAAACTATTTTTTTCAAGACATGCCAGAGTGATCAGGAATCTTCAAACTACGGCTCTCCAGCTTTTGCAGAACTACACATCCCATGAGGCATTGTAACACTCTGACATTCACAGACATGACTGGGCATGATGGGAATTGTAGTTCTTGAACAACTGGAGGGCCGTAGTTTAAAGACCCCTGTGCTAGACCATTATTATGCCTCCAGAATTGGGAGTGTGGCATCTACCCAACTTCTCTCTGCTGGTGGACACAAGAACCTACATCTATAGATATATATTTGGGCAGCACAGTGGTGTAGTGGATAGCACTTTCACCTAGCATCAAAAAGGGTCGCTGGTTCAAATCCCACCCATGACACCATCTGCCTGCAGTTTGCATGTTCTCCCTGTGCCTGCGTGGGTTTCCTCCAGGTACTTTGGTTTCCTCCCACACTCTAAAAACATGCTGGTAGGCAAATTGGCCCTAATATGTCTGAACGTGTGTTAGGGACCCACACAAACACAACCCCATGTTAAAAAAATGAAATTATTTTCTTAATTTGCAAATAAGGATCATCTCTTCCTCAGAGAACAGTGAGCGGGGCATGGTGGTGGGAAGAAAGTAGCAGCAGTACAAGCAAATTCCTGTAGGGGCGTGATGTCATTCCTGTGTGCTGTCCACCGATCCTGGGAACCAGATATGCACCACAGACACATATCTATGCGTACACAGCACTCGCGCATCTAGTTGCTGGAATCCATATTTGGATGTAAATTAATAGTAAAGCAGATGCAGATTTCCAGGACTGGACTAACAAATGTTTCTAGTGAAAGGCAATTGGTGTTTCTATTAAACAAGATCTAAATGGGCCATTGACATGCATCACAGTTGAACTTAGGAATGTGTCTTTGCAAAGTTCAACAAAATGAAATCCTCTTATTTTTGCTTGGGGATAGAGTGCAGAGGGATTAGAAGTCAGGTCAGTTTTTGGGGATGTATGCACCCCTTATACAATCACTTGTATTGCAGAGTGGATTTGCCTTTTATAAACCCCCCAAAAAAAAAAATATATATAAAAATATAATAAAAATAAAAATAAAATTAAAATTAAAAAAAATGAAAAAAAAAAAATTGAAAAAAAAAAATGAAAAAAATAAAAAATAATTATAAAATTAAAATGAAGTTAAATTAAATAAAAATAAAAATAAAATAAAATAAAAAATAAAAAATGAAAATAAAAATAAAGAAAAACAAAAAATAAAAATAAACATGAAAAGGAAAATCACCAATGAAATAAATAAAATAAAATAAAATGAAATTACCAATTAGATAAAAAACAATTGAGGTCAAGCTCAATATTAAGGCCATGTGGATGAAGAGTGCCTAATCTATGGATCCACTGGGTTTCGTTCTGAGATATCGCCTGTTTCAGGTTGGCGCCCCGCCAATGTTGCTCCACTTTATTGATACCGCAGAATCTCAAACCTCTGGGGTCACGGTTATGAAAGAGTCTAAAGTGATTAGAAAGGCTGTGATGTTTAAAGCCTTTTTTTATCCTGTTGACATGTTCCCTCAGTCAAACACCTAGGCTTCTAGTGGTCCTACCCACGTACTGAAGCCCACATGGACAAGCCAGGAGGTAAGTAATGTGGGTGGTCCCACAGGTAATAAATTTCTTAATTTCATAAGTTTTACCCTGAGTCAAAAAGGTAAATTGTGTCGTTTTTCTCACTCTATACCTCGAGGTACGACAAACAACGCACCTTCCACAGCTAAAATAGCCGGTTTGATCAAGGAAGGTGCATAGTTTCTCTGGGGGATTAACAACATTATGTGCAAGCTGTAATCTCAGAGTGGGTGGTTTGGTGTAGATAAATTGTGGTACAGGGGGTAGGACCTTTACAAGGTCACGATCTTTAAGCAGCAATGGCCAATGTTCCTTCACAATTTTCTCGAATTGCCTGTATTGTCTGGTAAAACCAGTCATAAAAGCAGTCCCATATTCTCTCTTGGCCCTCATTTTACCCTTCAAAAGGGATTCTCTACTTAAATTACGAATATCATCTCTGGTTTTGGACAACTCCACAGAATTGTAACCTTTTTCTTTAAACCTATCGCATATGATTTTTGATTGTATCTCATAGTCCTTGATGTTTTTACAATTTCTGCGGACCCTTAATAATTGGCTTTTGGGCACTCCTTTTAACCATCTAGGGTGATGGCAGCTCCCTAGAGGAATATAACCATTGCGATCAACCTCTTTAAAAAAGGTACGAGTGGAGAGCCTGCCACAATCCTTAAAAATCACTAGATCTAGAAAATTAACTGATTCCTGACTAGAGACCTCAGAGAAAGAAATTCCATAAGGATTAGTGCCAATCATTTGCAAAAAATCACAAAAACTGTCTTTTGATCCTGCCCATATGATGAATATATCATCAATATAGCGCTTGTAAAACCTTAAATAAGGTATGTCCTGGCCATAAATAATTTGCGACTCCCACCAACTCATGAACAGATTAGCAACTGAAGGGGCGTATTTGGCGCCCATCGCCACGCCCCTTTTTTGCCTATAATATTTCAGTTCATGCCAAAAAAAGTTATTACTCATTGCCAATTCCAGAGACTCTAAGATAAAGTCCTTCTGTTTGGGGGGGGGGGGGGGGGGGGGGGGGGGGGGGGGGTTGTGGGGGGGGGTGTTGGTGTTTTGGTGGGGGGGGGGGGGGGGGGGGGTGGTTGGGGGGGGGGTTTTGTTGGGGGGGGGGGGGGGGGGGGGGGGGGGGGGGGGGGTGGTTTGGGGGGGGGGGGGGGGGGGGGGGGGGGGGGGGGGGGGGGGGGGGGGGGGGGGGGGGGTGGGGGGGGGGGTGGGGGGGGGGGGGGGGGGGGGGTTGGGGGGGGGGGGGGGGGGGGTTGGTTGGGGGGTGTGGGGGGGGGGGGGGGGGGGGGGGGGGGGGGGGGGGGGGGGGGGGGGGGGGGGGGGGGGGGGGTTGGGTGGGGGGTGGGGGGGGTTTGTTGGGGGGGGGGGGGGGGGGGGGGGGGGGGGGGGGGGGGTGGGGGGGGGGGGGGGGGGGGTGGGGGTTTGGGGGGGGGTTGGTGTGGGGGTGGGGGGGTTGGGGGGGGGGGGTTGGGGGGGGGGGTGGGGGGTGGGGGTGGTGCATCAGAAATCAAATATCTGGTTTCTTTTTTGTTGATTATCCCCGCCTGATTGGCGGCTCTAATCAACAATTTCAATTTAGCCTTATATTTGTTAGTGGCATTTTCTCTCAGTTCTTCATAGGTTACAGTATCTGAGACTAACCAATTCAATTCTAACATGTAATTACTTTTGTTCAAAATAACTACCCCCCCTTATCAGCCTGTCTAATAACTATGTCTTTCTTTTTTTCTAATAGCTTTAGACCCCTTTCAATATCTTTTTTCTTTCTGCTAGGACGGATATTTAATTTGTTTAAATCTTGTTCTACTACTGATTTAAAGACCTCTACAAAATGGTTATTAGACACTTTGGGGTTGAAAATGGAATTATTCCTTAAATTGGTTGAATAAATTCCTCACTCATTTCTTTAGGTGCCAAACTATTTTTAACATACAATTTTTTAATGTTGATCTTTCTAATAAACTTTTGGAAGTCAATAAAAACATTAAATTTGCTAAAATCCTTTTCTATCGCAAATTTCAGTCCTAGTTGAAGAACTTTATTTTCGTCATCTGAAAAAATGGCGACACTAAGGTTCAATATACCAGCTGCTAATTCTCTCTTTTTCTCTTTCCGTTTCCCCCCTCGACATTTCTGTTGAACTCACATGCGATTCTTCCGCAGTGCAATTTGAGACGTTCATTCTGTATGGCTAAAATCACACCAAATCCATTCCAAAGTGGTGCAGGACCCTTTTTTTGGCTGCACCAGAATCGTATTGTATGAGTGTTCACACCCATGTGATCCAATTCTGAAAATCATACTGCTTTTTATGAACTAATTTCAGGTTATCTTTAACTTAACATGCACACCTGCAGCTGTTCGCATGCCCAGGGTGTGATTTGGATGTGGCGCAGAATCTGACTGCACAGAATTTGTTGGAAAATCACAGTGCAAAAGGCTGCTTTCACATTGAGGCACTTTGCAGGCGCAATAGTGCTAAAAATAGTGCCTGCAAAGCGCCCTGAAAGAGACGCTCAATTCACTCCCGAGGGCTTTTACACTGGAGCGATGCGCTTGCAGGATGGTCAAAGTCCTGCAAGCCGCATCTTTGCAGCACTATAGGAGCCGTATATTCACTGCTCCTAAAGCACCCCTTCCCATTGAAATCAATGGGGCAGCGCTGCAAAGCCCCACTGCAAGTTTAACCCTTTTTTTTGCCGCTAAAACAGTAAAGCACCAGTAAATATAGCGCCGCTTTACTGCCGGTGCCGCCCGCCCCAGTGTGAAAGTAGCCAAAGTGTGAACCGGCATGTAGACCCCTTTCACGCTGAGGTGTTTTTCAGGTGCTTTTGGACTAAAAATAGCACCTGTAAAGTGCCTGGAAAATGGCCCGAGGGCTTTAACACCGAGGTGATGTGCTGGCAGGACATTAAAAAAACTCCTGCAAGCAGCATCTTTGGAGCGGTGGAGGAGCGGTGTATACACTGCATCCTCGCGCATCCTGGCGTGGAGAACAAATCACCAATGGCATTGCTACTGAGGGTGTGGCCCACACCCGGGTGAAGAGTGGTGACGTCAGAGTTCTGGGACCCCCAAGTCACCTCCATGCCCTCCAGGACAAACAAGTTTTTAGCACACGTTTGCCTCCCAGGCAATGGTATAAGGAGGGACTCTACTGGGGACACCTGATGTAAGGGGGGACTCTTCTTGGGGCACCTGATGTAAGGGGGGACTCTGCTGGGGGCACCTGATGTAAGAAGGGACTCTGCTTGGGGCACCTGATGTAAGGAGGGACTCTGCTTGGGGCACCTGATGTAAGGAGGGACTCTGCTGGGGGCACCTGATGTAAGGAGGGACTCTGCTGGGGGCACCTGATGTAAGGAGGGACTCTGCTGGGGGCACCTGATTGCATCTAGTGGCAGGTGATGTGACAAGTGACATGCTCAGGGCTCCCACTGATTCTGCATTATGGTGAGTTTAACTATTTCATTTTATATTACGACGTAAAAATAGAAATAATGCTCTTCAACCATCCTGACACCATAACCATGATGTCGGGATGATTGGAGCGCCAACACCAGGTGTTTGGAGTATCTTTATTTGCTGATTGATAAACTTTCTGGAATACACTTATTGCTATTGTGGTGTAGAGTCTGGGCCGGCTGTCCCTCCATCCCTCTTTCCTTCCTTCTCTCTCCTTCCCTCCCTATTTCTTTCTTTCTTTCTCCCTCCATCCCTCGTTCATCTCAGACTCAAAAAGTCAGAAAGGTACAACAATTTCTTACCTCTGTGACACGCTCGAAGACAAATCTTGCAATGTTTTACTTCCTTATAACAGTCTCTTGTATATCTCTCCCACACCCATTGCAGGAAATCACGTGTTTCCTGAGCTGTGGTCTCCGAGAGGGTGGTGTACAAAGCTGGAGGTTAAAGATTAAGTAAACCATGATGGGTTTTACTTTGTCTTTATTTCCCTGCAAAAGCGGCGGGCATTTATAGGCGGTGGCCCAGGTGTGCTCTGAGTCTCTCAGTGCCCTCCGTCACTTTGGTTTTATACTATCTACGGACTGATCCCCTTCTCTCTTCAACACAGGTACATTATACACACTCTTTCACTTCACCTAATTTTCTTTTTTCATCGGGTGTTTTGGTGATGATCTTTTTCCATAGTCTCACACTGTCACTTCTGATTGGCCTCCAGCTTATTTCTTCACCCCCTGCACCTATCACTTTCCCCACCAGCATATATTTTTTTCTTTTCTCCGGTATGCACTCACTCCCATTTTTATTTTTTGTTGATGTTGTTTTTATTTCACCATTTTTACCACATTTCACTTTCCTCATATTTACACTAGGGGTGCTCGGGAGACTGGGGGACCGCCTGGACGTCCGCCTGTGACGATTGCCGCCTTATACACGCCCTCTCGGCTCCCGACACTGATGCTCTCGGGTGGCCTAAGGTTCTTGACGCCATGCCTTCCAGTGCACACATATTCGTAAGCCATGTTGTCCTATACGTTTTTTTGGGGGGTTTTATCCATCCTCCCATGCCTTGACATAGTGAACTTACGTAGTTTAATTATCCTTCCATTACAGATATCCTACATGTCTTCTCCTGAAGAGCGGTTTTAAGCCGCGAAACGCGTCGAGCCATTAGACCTGGTGTACGAGTTACACAACCATCATGATATGTGTCCATACCTTTTCAACCTGATAGGGGTTTTAAGCCTATTGACAGTGCAGATGTTATTATTTTAACTTATATATCCAATTATGAATATGGTGGCCCCCTTTATCTTGCCTTGAATATTAAATGGCTGTAAACATGTTATTACCAATGACTGCCAGGGTACAAATTGGCACCATATTATGGGTGCATTTTTGTGTACATGGAATGAATTGTATGTAAACGTGTTTTTTATGCATCATTAAATTATTTATTCTCCACCACTCTATTCATTTTTGCCATCCTGAGCTTCATTTAAAGTCCCACCTTCTTGTTTGCACCACTGCTGCTTATTGCCGCGCAGTGTTGCTTTTGTTCTCAAATGACAGGGATGGAGGCACATGGCTTTACCCAGTCATGGCTTCATTTAAAGTCCCAATTTCCCAAATCCCCCCCTTTTTCAGTGATACCAGGTATGGTTATGAATCAAAATATTGATCAAAAGAGAGGAGACTGTAATGGAAAGTTCTGTATATACAGTAATTGTATTGTATTTTGTATGTATTGCACGCTGCCCTCACTGTGCACATGACACTAATAATGTTTTCATTACATGTTTGCTTTCTTTTGAGTCCTGATTAGAATTAGCCTGCCTATGATACGCCCCTTGTTACCATAAATGTACAATTGTAATATTAATGTGATACCTACGTAATCATGTGTATAAAAACCTTTAATTGCGTCATAATAAAGCAGAACAGTTTTTTGGAAAGATGCTGAGCGTATATTTTGTGTCTGTTCCCTACTGCAGTAGTTATTATCAATTTGGAACCACTAATCAATATCAGGATAGGAGTTGCCTATCTACAAATTTGTCTAAGTCAATTGTAAAATGTAAAAAAAAACAAAAAAGAAAGCTCCTCGGTGTAGGTCCAGCGTCAATTACGCCATACAAAAAGAGGCTCTGCCATCTGACAATTCCTAAATACCTAAGGGGCAGGGCAACCAAATGACATCACAAGGTGGCCCCATCCCCTTGTGATGTCATCGACCAACATGACCCATTTAATGGGGCCCCAAACTTCTTACTAATATCCACAATCTGGAAGTCAAAAACAAAACCTCCCCAGGTGTTACTGTGGTCACTTCCTTGACTAAACTTCTTACTGAACTCAGAGGGTTGATGGTCCAGCAGCATGATAAATACCTTCCATCCCTAAAGATCTGCTATCATGACCAAAACAACAAATCGGGGAAACTCCTGGCTACTAGGCACAAGACACAGGGCACAATACACTAAGCGATATGTTACCACATCCGAGTATGCTGCAATATATCTCACAACTAGGGATGGGCCCGGTGCTCGATGCGAACCCACGTTCGCATCGAGCACCGGGCGTTCGCTCGCTCGGCGAGCCCAGAACTATTTTGGCCGCTCGCATCACGTTCGTGTGATGCGAGCGGCCCCGCAATGCATTGCGGCCGGCGCGGCCGGCGCAGTGCATTGCTGGCTGATGATTGGCCAAGCATGCACTGTGACCCCGCATGCTTGGCCAATCACAGCCCCGGAAACTCGAAGAGCCATAATTGGCTACAGGCAGGACGCCTGTAGCCAATTACAGCTCAGGGGCTGTAGTACACGCCCCCCCCTATAAAAGGCCGCCACGCCGTCTGCGCCGGTCACATGCTGTTCCGGCGCAGATTGAGCAGGATCGTTCTGTGTCACTCTGCTGGATTTAGTTAGGTAGAGAGATTCACTTACAGAGATTGAGTTAGATAGATTCAGTTACAAAGATTGATTGAGAAAGAGGGGCTTGTAGTGTGTTCGTGGCAGGCAGGCAGAGCTCCTATATTTTGTTACCAGAAGCACCTATAGGACTTGTAGTGTGTTCGTGGCAGGCAGGCAGAGCTCCTATATTTTGTTCCCAGAAGCACCTATAGGACTTGTAGTGTGTTCGTGGCAGGCAGGCAGAGCTCCTATATTTTGTTACCAGAAGCACCTATAGGACTTGTAGTGTGTTCGTGGCAGGCAGGCAGAGCTCCTATATTTTGTTACCAGAAGCACCTATAGGACTTGTAGTGTGTTCGTGGCAGGCAGGCAGAGCTCCTATATTTTGTTCCCAGAAGCACCTATAGGACTTGTAGTGTGTTAGTCCCATCACACACACAGAGCTATATTTTGTTCCCAGAAGCACCTATAGGACTTGAAGTGTGTTAGTCCCATCACACACACAGAGCTATATTTTGTTCCCAGAAGCACCTATAGGACTTGAAGTGTGTTAGTCCCATCACACACACAGAGCTATATTTTCTTCCCAGAAGCACCTATAGGACTTGAAGTGTGTTAGTCCCATCACACACACAGAGCTATATTTTGTTCCCAGAGGCACCTATAGGACTTGAAGTGTGTTAGTCCCATCACACAGACCTTTATTTCCTTCCCAGAAGCACCTATAGGACTTGAAGTGTGTTAGTCCCATCACACACACAGAGCTATATTTTGTTCCCAGAAGCACCTATAGGACTTGAAGTGTGTTAGTCCCATCACACACACAGAGCTATATTTTGTTTCCAGAAGCACCTATAGGACTTGAAGTGTGTTAGTCCCATCACACAGACCTTTATTTCCTTCCCAGAAGCACCTATAGGACTTGAAGTGTGTTAGTCCCATCACACACACAGAGCTATATTTTGTTCCCAGAAGCACCTATAGGACTTGAAGTGTGTTAGTCCCATCACACACACAGAGCTATATTTTGTTCCCAGAAGCACCTATAGGACTTGAAGTGTGTTAGTCCCATCACACACACAGAGCTATATTTTCTTCCCAGAAGCACCTATAGGACTTGAAGTGTGTTAGTCCCATCACACACACAGAGCTATATTTTGTTCCCAGAGGCACCTATAGGACTTGAAGTGTGTTAGTCCCATTACACACACAGAGCTATATTTTCTTCCCAGAAGCACCTATAGGACTTGAAGTGTGTTAGTCCCATCACACACACAGAGCTATATTTTGTTCCCAGAAGCACCTATAGGACTTGGAGTGTGTTAGTCCCATCACACACACAGAGCTATATTTTGTTCCCAGAAGCACCTATAGGACTTGAAGTGTGTTAGTCCCATCACACACACAGAGCTATATTTTGTTCCCAGAAGCACCTATAGGACTTGAAGTGTGTTAGTCCCATCACACACACAGAGCTATATTTTGTTCCCAGAAGCACCTATAGGACTTGAAGTGTGTTAGTCCCATCACACACACAGAGCTATATTTTGTTCCCAGAAGCACCTATAGGACTTGCAGTGTGTTAGTCCCATCACACACACAGAGCTATATTTTGTTCCCAGAAGCACCTATAGGACTTGAAGTGTGTTAGTCCCATCACACAGACCTTTATTTACTTCCCAGAAGCACCTATAGGACTTGAAGTGTGTTAGTCCCATCACACACACAGAGCTATATTTTGTTCCCAGAAGCACCTATAGGACTTGAAGTGTGTTAGTCCCATCACACACACAGAGCTATATTTTGTTCCCAGAAGCACCTATAGGACTTGAAGTGTGTTAGTCCCATCACACACACAGAGCTATATTTTGTTCCCAGAAGCACCTATAGGACTTGAAGTGTGTTAGTCCCATCACACAGACCTTTATTTCCTTCCCAGAAGCACCTATAGGACTTGAAGTGTGTTAGTCCCATCACACACACAGAGCTATATTTTGTTCCCAGAAGCACCTATAGGACTTGAAGTGTGTTAGTCCCATCACACACACAGAGCTATATTTTGTTCCCAGAAGCACCTATAGGACTTGAAGTGTGTTAGTCCCATCACACACACAGAGCTATATTTTGTTCCCAGAAGCACCTATAGGACTTGAAGTGTGTTAGTCCCATCACACACACAGAGCTATATTTTGTTCCCAGAAGCACCTATAGGACTTGAAGTGTGTTAGTCCCATCACACACACAGAGCTATATTTTCTTCCCAGAAGCACCTATAGGACTTGAAGTGTGTTAGTCCCATCACACACACAGAGCTATATTTTGTTCCCAGAGGCACCTATAGGACTTGAAGTGTGTTAGTCCCATCACACACACAGAGCTATATTTTCTTCCCAGAAGCACCTATAGGACTTGAAGTGTGTTAGTCCCATCACACACACAGAGCTATATTTTGTTCCCAGAAGCACCTATAGGACTTGAAGTGTGTTAGTCCCATCACACACACAGAGCTATATTTTGTTCCCAGAAGCACCTATAGGACTTGAAGTGTGTTAGTCCCATCACACACACAGAGCTATATTTTGTTCCCAGAAGCACCTATAGGACTTGAAGTGTGTTAGTCCCATCACACACACAGAGCTATATTTTGTTCCCAGAAGCACCTATAGGACTTGAAGTGTGTTAGTCCCATCACACACACAGAGCTATATTTTGTTCCCAGAAGCACCTATAGGACTTGAAGTGTGTTAGTCCCATCACACAGAGATCATATATTTTGTTCCCAGAAGCAACTATAGGACTTGAAGTGTGTTAGTCCCATCACACAGACCTTTATTTTCTTCCCAGAAGCACCTATAGGACTTGAAGTGTGTTAGTCCCATCACACAGAGCTCCTCTATTTTCTTTGCAGAAGCACCCATAGGACTTCTAGTGTGTTAGTGGCATCACACAGAGCTCCTATATATTCTTCTCAGCAGCACCCACGGGACTTCTAGTGTGTTAGTGGCATCACACAGAGCTCCTCTATTTTCTTTGCAGAAGCACCCACAGGACTTCTAGTGTGTTAGTGGCATCACACAGAGCTCCTCTATTTTCTTTGCAGAAGCACCCATAGGACTTCTAGTGTGTTAGTGGCATCACACAGAGCTCCTATATATTCTTCTCAGCAGCACCCACAGGACTTCTAGTGTGTTAGTGCCATCACACAGAGCTCCTATATATTCTTCTCAGCAGCACCCACAGGACTTCTAGTGTGTTAGTGGCATCACACAGAGCTCCTCTATTTTCTTTGCAGAAGCACCCACAGGACTTCTAGTGTGTTAGTGGCATCACACAGAGCTCCTCTATTTTCTTTGCAGAAGCACCCATAGGACTTCTAGTGTGTTAGTGGCATCACACAGAGCTCCTATATATTCTTCTCAGCAGCACCCACAGGACTTCTAGTGTGTTAGTGGCATCACACAGAGCTCCTCTATTTTCTTTGCATAAGCACCCACAGGACTTCTAGTGTGTTAGTGGCATCACACAGAGCTCCTCTATTTTCTTTGCATAAGCACCCACAGGACTTCTAGTGTGTTAGTGGCATCACACAGAGCTCCTCTATTTTCTTTGCAGAAGCACCCATAGGACTTCTAGTGTGTTAGTGGCATCACACAGAGCTCCTCTATTTTCTTTGCAGAAGCACCCACAGGACTTCTAGTGTGTTAGTGGCATCACACAGAGCTCCTCTATTTTCTTTGCAGAAGCACCCACAGGACTTCTAGTGTGTTAGTGGCATCACACAGAGCTCCTCTATTTTCTTTGCAGAAGCACCCATAGGACTTCTAGTGTGTTAGTGGCATCACACAGAGCTCCTCTATTTTCTTTGCAGAAGCACCCACAGGACTTCTAGTGTGTTAGTGGCATCACACAGAGCTCCTCTATTTTCTTAGCAGAAGCACCCATAGGACTTCTAGTGTGTTAGTGGCATCACACAGAGCTCCTATATATTCTTCTCAGCAGCACCCACAGGACTTCTAGTGTGTTAGTGGCATCACACAGAGCTCCTCTATTTTCTTTGCAGAAGCACCCACAGGACTTCTAGTGTGTTAGTGGCATCACACAGAGCTCCTCTATTTTCTTTGCATAAGCACCCACAGGACTTCTAGTGTGTTAGTGGCATCACACAGAGCTCCTCTATTTTCTTTGCAGAAGCACCCATAGGACTTCTAGTGTGTTAGTGGCATCACACAGAGCTCCTATATATTCTTCTCAGCAGCACCCACAGGACTTCTAGTGTGTTAGTGGCATCACACAGAGCTCCTCTATTTTCTTTGCAGAAGCACCCATAGGACTTCTAGTGTGTTAGTGGCATCACACAGAGCTCCTATATATTCTTCTCAGCAGCACCCACAGGACTACCGACTACAATGGCTGGAAGACCGCCAAGGGGAGGCAGAGCGTGCAGAGCCAAGAACACAGGGCAGGCAGGCTCTGTTTCTAGTGGACGTGGCCGTGGACGTGGACGTGGTCGTGCATCGTCATCAGCACGTGGCCATGGGACACGCGCGTCTTTGTTTTCGGCAGCTGGACATGTGGAGCCGCATCATGCTGAAGGCTTGGTAGAATGGATGACCAAGCCCTCCTCATCCTCCTCATCCTCTCTCACCCAGGCTCAGGGTACTGACAGAGCATCATCAGCCACCCCTTCCCTAGACCCACCATGTCCTCCTGAGGAGTCCCCCGAACTCTTTGAGCACAGTGTTGGGTACATGCTCCAGGAGGATGCCCAACGATTCGAAGGCTCGGATGACGATACCCAGCTTGAGGAATCTGGCAGTACTGTTCCACCAGCTGCAGCTTACTGCCAGGTTTGCTCTAGTGGTGAAGAGGGAGGGGATGATGAGGTCACTGACTCCACGTGGGTGCCTCAAGGGAGAGAGGATGAGGAGGAGGACGAGGAGGATGAGGATGCGGCGTCACATGTCCAACGAGGCAGGATGCCCCCTGGAGGCCAGGTAGAGGCCAGCACAGCAACTGTACAACACCGCAGAGCTCCGCCTGTGCAGGGCGCTGCCTCTGCACGTTATCAGAAAAGTTCTTTGGTGTGGGCCTTTTTTGAGACGAGTGCAGCAGATCGCACCACTGCTATTTGCAATATTTGTCTCAAGCGTATCTCGCGTGGCCAAAACATCAGCCGCTTGGGCACGACAAGCATGACCAGACATATGGCGACCTGCCATGCAGCTCGTTGGCAGGCACACATAAAAGACCCACACCAAAGAACTAAGCGGACCTCTCCTTGCTCCTCCTCAGCTGGGATCTCCATCCCCACTACACCTTCAGTCCTCTCTGAAAGCTGCTCTGAGAGGACTGAAGGTGTAGAATTAGGTGTGTCACAACCAAGTACTTGCAGTACACCGACGTCCGATTGCAGCAGGCAAATTTCCCTGCCCCAGCTGCTGGACCGTAGAAAGAAGTACACTCCCAGCCATCCACATGCCCAGCGGTTGAATGCTAGCCTTGCTAAATTGCTAGCACTTCAACTGCTGCCTTTTCAGTTGGTAGACTCGGCCCCCTTCCGTGAGTTTGTTCAATGTGCGGTTCCTCAGTGGCAGGTTCCCAAACGCCACTTTTTCTCGCGGAAGGCGATTCCGTCTCTCTACCGGCATGTGGAGGGCAATGTCCATGCCTCGCTGGACAGGGCGGTCAGCGGTAAGGTGCATATTACCGCTGACTCATGGTCCAGCAGGCATGGACAGGGACGGTACCTTTCTTTCACGGCCCATTGGGTCACTCTATTGGCAGCTGGGAGGGATGCAGGAAAAGGTGCAGTAGTGTTGGAGGTTGTTCCGCCACCACGCCTCCAAAACGCGACTACTGCTACTGGTTGTGACACACCTCTCTCCTCCACCCCCTCCTCTTCTTCTTCCTCCAGTGCTCTGTCCTTGGAACCAGCGGTGCTCCGTAGGCGTACAAGGGGCTACGCAAGTACGCAGGCAAAAAGATGCCATGCCGTGCTTGCGCTGGTGTGTTTGGGGGACAGGAGCCACACTGGGCCAGAGGTTCTGGCAGCTCTGCAGGGGCAGGCCGAGAGGTGGTTGACGCCACGTCAGCTTAAGCCAGGAATGGTCGTTTCTGACAATGGCACCAACCTCCTCTCCGCCCTGCGACAGGGGCAGCTCACCCATGTGCCCTGCATGGCTCACGTCCTCAACCTGGTGGTGCAGCGGTTCTTGGGCAGGTTCCCAGGCTTACAGGATGTCCTGAGGCAGGCCAGGAAAGTCTGTGTGCATTTCCGCCGATCTTATAATGCCAGTGCTCGGCTGACTGAGCTGCAAAAGGAGCTGAACCTGCCCAAGAACTGCCTAATATGTGACATGCCCACCAGGTGGAACTCAACGTTGGCCATGCTGCAGCGACTGCACACGCAGCAGAGGGCCATCAATGAGTACCTTTGCGACTACGGCACCAGGACAGGGTCAGGGGAGCTTGGTTTTTTTTCCCCACGTCAGTGGAGCATGATCAGGGATGCATGCACTGTCCTCTCACCATTTGAGGAGGCCACGAGGATGGTGAGCAGTGACAGTGCATGCATCAGTGACACTGTCCCTCTTGTCCACCTGTTGGAGCATACGCTGCGTGGGATAATGGACAGGGCACTTGAGGCAGAACAGAGGCAGGAAGAGGAGGACTTCCTTGCCTCTCAAGGCCCCCTTTATCCGGACAGTGTTCCTTCTGTCCCACCCATCACACAGGAAGAGGATGAGGAGGAGGAGGAGGAGGAGGAGGAGGATTGTGTGAGCATGGAGGTGGAGCCTGGCACTCAGCATCAGCAGCAGCAGTCTTTTAGGGATGATGTACAGTCCCAACAAACCAGTGGACTTGTACGTGGCTGGGAGGAGGTGGCTGGCGATCATGTCATCCTCAGTGACCCAGAAGACTCCGGACCGAATGCCTCAGCTAACCTACGCTGCATGGCCTCCCTGATCCTGCAAAGCCTGCGGAAGGATCCTCGTGTTCTTCGGATCAAGGAGAGGGACCATTACTGGCTGGCCACTCTCCTTGATCCGCGGTACAAGGGTAAGGTTGCGGACCTTATCTTGCCGTCGCAGAGGGAGCAGAGGATGAGACATCTCAGGGAGGCCTTGCAGAAAGGTCTGTGCAACGCGTTCCCAGAAACTGGGAGGCTACAAACTCCTGGTCCTGGGCGACGAGTTGCTGAGGCTTCGGTCAGTGGCAGAAGGAGCGGTGGGGAAGGTGGATGTCTGACCGATGCGTTCAGACAATTTTTTAGTCCGCAGCCCCAAGGTATGATCGGTTCCAGCAACCATCGCCAGCGTCTGATATACATGGTGCAGGAATACCTTGGGGCAAGGTCAGACTTGGACACCTTTCCCACCGAAAATCCTCTGGCTTACTGGGTCCTGAGGATGGATCACTGGTCAGAGCTTGCACAGTATGCAATTGAGCTACTGGCCTGTCCTGCCTCCAGCGTTCTTTCCGAACGCACATTCAGTGCTGCTGGAGGATTTGTGACTGATCATAGGGTGCGCCTGTCCACCGCCTCGGTTGATCGACTGACATTCATCAAAATGAATCAGTCTTGGATCACCACCAGCTACCAGGCACCTGAGGCGGATATAACCGAATAATTTTTAATGTCACATCCCTTCAAGACTGCCTATGCTGATGCTGAGTGACTGTCCTCTTATGTTCACTGACTATCCTCTTCCTCCTCCTCAATGATCCATGCCACCACACCAGTGCCTAAGGCACAATTTTTCAGCCCCTGTTTAACAGGGGCGTGTACTTCCAATTTTTTAAAAAAATGCTTCGCAACACGTGTGACTGCTGTGCTCCAAGTACAGTCTCTGTGTGGGGTTGCAGTGTTGTGGCACCAGCACCAGTGCCTAAGGCACAATTTTTCAGCCCCTGTTTAACAGGGGCGGGTACTTACAATTTTTTAAAAAAATGCTTCGCAACACGTGTGACTGCTGTGCTCCAAGTACAGTATCTGTGAGGGCCGGGTTGCAGTGTTGTGGCACCAGCACCAGTGCCTAAGGCACAATTTTTCAGCCCCTGTTTAACAGGGGCGGGTACTTACAATTTTTTAAAAAAATGCTTCGCTAAACGTGTGACTGCTGTGCTCCAAGTACAGTATCTGTGAGGGCCGGGTTGCAGTGTTGTGGCACCAGCACCAGTGCCTAAGGCACAATTTTTCAGCCCCTGTTTAACAGGGGCGGGTACTTCCAATTTTTTAAAAAAATGCTTCGCAACACGTGTGACTGCTGTGCTCCAAGTACAGTATCTGTGAGGGCCGGGTTGCAGTGTTGTGGCACCAGCACCAGTGCCTAAGGCACAATTTTTCAGCCCCTGTTTAACAGGGGCGGGTACTTACAATTTTTTAAAAAAATGCTTCGCAACACGTGTGACTGCTGTGCTCCAAGTACAGTCTCTGTGAGGGGTTGCAGTGTTGTGGCACCAGCACCAGTGCCTAAGGCACAATTTTTCAGCCCCTGTTTAACAGGGGCGGGTAATTACAAATCTTGATCTAATAGTTCACAGCAGGGCCCATTCCTGCGCCCACCAAGAGTAACTATGAGGGCCTGCAGTCTTGTGGCAACACCGTCCACCACCACCGCCAAAGGCCCAATTTTTCTGCCCTGTTCATCAGGTGCTTGCAATTACAAATCTTGATCTAATAACTCACAACAGGGCCCATTCCTGCGCCCACCAAGAGTAACTGTGAGGGCCTACAGTCTTGTGGCAACACCGTCCACCACCACCGCCAAAGGCCCAATTTTTCTGCCCTGTTCATCAGGTGCTTGCAATTACAAATCTTGATCTAATAACTCACAGCAGGGCCCATTCCTGCGCCCACCAAGAGTAACTATGAGGGCCTACAGTCTTGTGGCAACACCGTCCACCACCACCGCCAAAGGCCCAATTTTTCTGCCCTGTTCATCAGGTGCTTGCAATTACAAATCTTGATCTAATAACTCACAGCAGGGCCCATTCCTGCGCCCACCAAGAGTAACTGTGAGAGCTTACAGTCTTTTGGCAACACCGTCCACCACCACCACCACCCCCAATTTTTCTGCCCTGTTCAACAGGTGCATGCAATTACAAATCTTGATCTATTAACTCATAGCAGGGCCCATTCCTGTGCCCACCAGTCTTGTGGCTACACCAACATCTAATAGGGCAAATTTCTGCAGAGTATATACGCCAGGCCCCTACTTTCAAACATCCAACTTACAAACGACTCCTACTTGCAAATGGAAAGAGAAAACAGGAAGTGAGAGGAAATCTACCCCTAGGAAGGGAAATTCTATCCTGTTAGATTTAATTTGGGAAAAAGGTATCTCCTCTCTACTGATACTTTATCACCAATCCTTGTTTCAATTAAAACCCCACTTTTTCCAAAAACATTTGTCATTGGGACGGAAAGTTAGGTGACATGTTCTGAACAGATGTGCAAAGACAGCAAATGTTACAGGGGTGATAACCCCTCCCTATGTTCTCCAAAAAGCTTAAAAATAGATTTTTTTGGGATGGAGCTACACTTCATAATGTACCTGTTCAGATTCTACTTAAGAACAAACCTAAAGCCGCAAGTGGTTTTAAATGGCTTCTTTTTTTCCTTTACAAATGTCATTTTGTGCAAGGACAGTTCTAAACACGGGAAACACATGCCACTTCACAGGCATACTTTAGACACCCCCCAGGTACCATATTTAAAGGAAAATTTCACTTTTTTTTTTTTCACTTTATGCATCATTAAAATGACTGCTCCCGAAAAAACGTTAGTTTTTAAAAGTTCTTTTTGCATTGATATATGTCCCCTGGGGCAGGACCCGGGTCCCCAAACCTGTTTTATGACATTAACATGCATATTGGCCGTTGTAATTAGCACTTTTGATTTCGAACGTTCGCGTCCATTATAACGTATAGGGTTCGAAAATTCGCGCGAACTTTCGGTCCGTTCGAAGGTTCTGGTTCGAACCGAACCCGGGGGTGTTCGGCTCATCCCTACTCACAACATTAAAAAAAGTGCAATTCATGAAGAAACTCTTGTTATAAACTCGCATGCCATCATGCGGTAAGTTAACGTAAGCATTTTGCAAGTGTTAGGTGAACGTCTGGGAAGCCGGCTGTGGCATCCTTTACAACCGTACCCGGCCCATATCCAGACATGCAGCCTGGCAGGTCAGGAAGGGGGGATGAGCAAGCAGCCCTGCCTCCTGAATCATACCAGGCCTCATGCCCTCAACATGGGGGTGGGGGATTTGGGACAGAGGGGGCTCTGCCACTCCACCCCAAAACACCTTGTTCCCATGTCAACTGTGGACTGCGGGTTTTGGGGGTCCCTTGATGTAAATCCATAGTCAATCACGCCACCCACCGGACCAGACACATTTATAAAAAAAAAAACAATCTGCCTTATGGGGTGGTCACCTGCTAAATGCCTCCGCTGCGCTTTGACAGTTCTTATATAGATAAGGGTGGGGGCCATCTGGCAATATCACCTGGTGGCCCCGCCCCCTTGTGAAATCACCGGCCCAGCATGCACCAGTAAATTACGTCAGAAGGGGCGGTGCCACCATGTGATGTAGCCAGTTAGCCCCACCCCTTAACTATAGAAGAAGTGTCAAAGTGCAGAGGAGGCATTTGGCAGACGACCATCCCAGAAGGTGGAGCCTTTAAAAAAAAAAAAAAATCTTTCAGGTCCAGTGAGCGGCATGATTGACAATGAATTTACATTGAGCAGCAATGTTTTTCTTATCTTTTATTTTTTAATAAAGGAATTGTCAAAAACTTGTCTCTTGTGTTTATTACTTTGACACTGTTTTGGTGAATGGCTAGGGGGACGATGTACCGGATACTCATTCATATAGGGGGGCCTGGGATCTGGGGGAGCCCTTGTTGAAGGGGGCTTCCAGATTCCGATAAGCCCCCATCCACAGCCCACAGTTGTGGGAAAGAGACCCTTGTCCCCATCAGGGAAGCCGTGTGTGTGGTATCTAGGGAAACCATGTGGATTGTGGGGTATCTAGGGAAGCCATGTGGGTTGTGGGATATCTATGGAACCCATGTGGAATGTGAGGTACCTAGGGAACCCATGTAGAATGTGGGGTATCTAGGGAACCCACATGGGTTATGGGGGTATCTAGGGAACCTGTGTGGGTATCTAGGGAACCCATGTGGGATGTGGGGTATCTAGGGAACCCGTTTGGGTATCTAGGGAAGCCCTGTGGGTTGTGGGTTATCTAGGGAAGCCATGTGGGTTGTGGGGGTATTTAGGGAATACCATGACATCATTGACACAGCATGGCGCCAGTTTGTGACATCACAAGAGGGTGGTGTAAGCCAGGCATTCAATGGTTTGCATTAGCTGACAGCGGGGTGTTTTTTTTTCTTTTTTGGGTCCGGTGGTGGCCTCATGATTAAAGATGGATCTACATTGAGGGACATTGTTTTTTTCTTTTTGTAATAAAGGAGTAGTAAACACTGTCTCAGTTATTATTACTTTTTGTCACTTTTTGGTGAATGGGTAATGTGTACACATGGGGTTGGGTTTTGGGGGCTTCCAGATTCTGATAAGCCCACCTGCAGACCTCCACAACCACAGCTCAGGGTTGTGGGGATGAAATCTTTTGTCCCCATCAACATGGGACAAGGTGCTTTGGCATGAGAGGGGCTTATCCCTCCACCTTTTCCTGAACTGCTTACTCAGATAAGGGTCCGATATTGGTTTTGGGGGACCCCATGCCATTTTTTCTTTTTCATTTTGGCGTGGGGTTCCCCTTAAAATCTATAACAAACTGGAAGGGCATGGCCCAATGCTGTTTTTTTTTTTACTTTTTATTGCCAGTAATGTTTTTTTTATTCAACTGGCACCGAGGAAGCCCATTGACAGTTGATAAAATCATCACCTGATGACTTCCCAGCCCACTCTTTAACAACCAACCAGAAAGTATTTTTTTACTGAAAAGGTAGTTGATGCTTGGAATAAACATCCACCAGAGGTAGTGTGACAGTCAACAGTAAATGGCTTCTAACATGTTTGTGACAAACATAGATCTATAGTCAGACAATAAAGTTAACAAAACAAAAGTAAGAAAAAAAAAAAAAAAAAGGCTACTCAATGGACTACGCTGTTTTTTTTCTGATGTCACTTTTCTGTGTTTCTAACTCACTAGATACCAGATAGAAAGAATTACGACATATCCACACACAAACTTACATGGAAAATGGCGACATTAAAAATAATATTTTTACCTCAACTTATTTATTATTTTACAACATTTTACAACAATTCCAGTATGAGGCCTTCTTTAACTCAACCAAGAAAACAGTTTAGACAATTTTTATGGAGAGGTAAGATGGCTAAACTCTCCTTTGTGGAGTTACTCAAACACAGATATAGAGGGGGGAGTAGGTTTCCCAGCTATTCACAATTACTATTATGCAGCTTTATTGGACCAAATGAAGGCTTGGTTTGACCCATCCTCAGGTGCACACTAGGGATGAGCCCGATGTTCGAGTCGAACGTCAGGTGTTTGCCTGTTCGCCGAACAGCGAACAAAATGCGGTGTTCGCAGCAAATTCGAAAGCCGCCATAACACAGTTAAAGTCTATGGGACAGGAACATGAATAATCAAAAGTGCTAATTTTAAAGGCTTATATGCAAGTTATTGTCATAAAACACATTATCATGTGTTTGGGGACCCGGGTCCTGCCCCAGGGGACATGTATCGATGCAATTTTTTTTTTAAAGGGCCGTTTTTTCTGGAGAAGTGATTTTCTAATGTTTAAAGTGAAACAAAACAAATAAAATATTCCTTTAAATATCATGCCCAGGGAGGTGTCTATAGTATGCCTGTAAAGTGGCAAATTTTTCCTGTGTTTAGGACAGTACCACAGCAAAATGACATTTCTAAAGGAAAAATTGTCATTTAAAACTGATCACGGCTGTAATGAATTGTCAGGTCTCGAAAAAAATATTGCGGGGGGCGTGGCTACCGCGCTAGCTGATGGACGCTTAGATCGAGAGCTCTGCTCCAGCTACGGAAACACAGCGACACCGAGACGACCCTAACTTCTCAAAACGTTCCGTTTTGAGTCACCAGAGACCCACCACCCTCAGAGATGACCAGAAAGCGGCAAAACCCGAATCAGCCGAAGCGGCTGAATGATTTCTTCCCTCCCAAGGCCCGCGGCCTAGTCCAAGATGGCGCCGGCGGCAGTTCCCCGGCCTCCTCACGCGACTCCCAGCTATCCTCGCCAGGCCTGAGCTCAACGCCGGTCCCTCAACAGCGATCTCCGGAGGCATCCACCCCTCAATCGGGCAGCCCAGCCAAATCAAAACCCCGGATGACGCCAGGCCCAGGCGGCCATAAGGTCAGTGAATCAACCGCATCCCTAGAAGACACCAGGGAGATAAATGACACCATTAATGCCTTCCCCACCTCAGATCAGCCAATATCTGACACCACCCTAAAGGACATGTTTGTCTCGCTACGCTCCTCCATGCATGCTGACATGATGGAGTGCATGCAAAGTTTTAAAACTGACATAGGAGAGTTAGGGTCCAGGGTGGACCACGTGGAAACGAAAATGGGGGAATACGCCACTTCATACAATACACTAGTCGATTCCCACAACGAGCAGGCAGATGAGGTCACATGGCTAAAGGCAAAGGTCGCTGACCTCGAAGATAGATCGAGAAGGAACAACGTAAAGGTGAGAGGGGTCCCTGAATCCATCCAACCTGCACAACTACAACAGTTCGCCCAAGACCTCCTCTCGACATATCTACCCTCATTAACCGCATCTGACCTGGTGATAGACAGGATCCACCGGCTCCCCAAACCATCCCACCTCCCAGACAACGTTCCGAGAGATGTGTTAATGAGAGTACATTTCTATCATGTCAAGGACCAATTCATGTCTGCCTTTAGGAAATGCACTCAGCCCATAGACCAGTACAACAACATACAGATCTACGCAGATCTGTCGCAATATACCATGCAGAAAAGAAAATCCCTCATTACTGTGACTAAAGCCCTGCGGAATCACAACATCACCTACCGGTGGGGATACCCGACAAAATTGACTGTCACTTACAATGGGAAAACATCCGTGATCACTTCTCTCAATGATGGCTTGGCACTATTGAGAGAATGGGACATTCTCCCCGAGCACATCTCTGAGGACAACCCCCGTCCGCCCAAGGCAAACACTCTGGAAGAATGGCAGTTGGTCTCACACAAAAAGAAGTCACACAAATCCAATGGGCCTCGCATGTCATAACCAACTCACACCTACGAGTTTCCCCACAAGCTGGAGCGGAAAAACCACTTAGCTCCCCTAGCCAAGTTATGCGCAGTACAACTGCCATCAGACCCCGAAAGGGATCTACCTTTTTATTACAATTTTTTGTACTCTGTTTGAGTTTTGACATTCTGTTTTCTTTCACCCTATCTCCACCCTCCCTGGACTCCCTTCCTTCCCCCTGGATGGACCGCTCACCGTGGAATCAATCGCCCTTCTGGATCGCCTCTGCTGCCGCAGACCCCTACCTGGCTCCTGGATCACTACAGATGGTGTATTTAAGGTATTTGCCTCTGCACACACTACACCCACTATGGCTATTAAGATAATTTCGTTCAATGTCCATGGACTGAACCACCCAGCCAAAAGAGCATCAGTCTGGAAAGAAGCTCTTAAACTGCACGCAGACGTCGTCTGTTTACAAGAATCACACTGGTCTTCTACGGCTGCCCCCCCCCCTTTCATCATAGAAACTTCCCTCACATCTATCACGCCTCTTCACCCAAGAAGCAAAAAGGAGTTGTTATTGCTATAAAAGACTCTGTTTTATTTTTTTTTTCAAGAAGTACATACAGACCCTGAAGGTCGTTATTTAATTCTGATCTGCACACTCAACAACCGTCTCTACACCCTGATCAACATTTATGCTCCCAACACACATCAAACACGATTTCTGAGGAAACTCTTCTATAAGATCAACCCTCTCAGGAAAGGAGAGCTTATTATATGTGGAGATTTCAACGCTACAATTGATCATAAAATTGATACCACTTCCAAAGCTAAGAGACCTCCTCCGTCCCTCCAACACATCCTACATTCCGAGGACCTGTACGATGTCTGGAGGTGCCAACATTCCACGGAACGTGACTACACCTTCCACTCCTCCAGACACAACACCTATTCACGGATAGACTTTATCCTCGTAGACAAGAACTTGCTACAGGAAATCTCCTCCTCCGACATACACGACATAACATGGTCAGACCACGCACCTGTTTCTATGGTGGTGGAGGAGAAATTTGCACCATCGCCAGCCTATATCTGGCGAGCCAACATTTCCTTGCTGCAGCAACCAGATCATGTGGCTTTAGTAAAGAAACACCTAACCGAATATTTTAGTATCAATAGAAACTCAGTAACCAATCCTTTTTCCCTATGGTGTGCCCATAAGGCGTATATCAGAGGTATTCTGATCCAGATGTGCTCCAGGGTAAAGAGGCAGAGGACGCAAAAGATTGACTCACTTTTATCCAAAATCAAAATGCTAGAAACTCAGAATAAAGTCACCCCTGATCCCATGGCAGCAAACCAACTTGATAGCCTTTGTGCGGATCTCAGACTCATGCTCCTTGAACAACATAATAAACATATTATGTACCTCAAAGCCAACCACTACTCTGCTGGTAACAGAGCAGGAAAACTCCTAGCTCAAAAATTAAAAGACCAAAAGGCCAAAACTAAAATACCCTTCCTCATTAACCCTACAGACGGAAGCAAAATTTATAACCCGCAAAACATTGCTGACTTATTTGCTGACTACTACTCTTCCCTCTATAACCTAAAAGTAGACTCAACCACCCCCCAACCCTCAGAAGCAGCAATCAGCAAATTTCTAGACGATCTATCGCTTCCCTCCCTAACAACTTCCCAGCTAGAGATACTAAATTCTCCTATCACAGAGTCTGAGATCCACAAGACCATTCAGACATTACCTAATGGTAAATCCCCAGGTCCAGATGGCCTTCCAAATAGCTACTTCAAGATATTTTCTGATACCCTGCTTCTCCCACTGCAAGAAGTATTTACAGAAGCGGCGTCCTCTGCCTCTTTCCCTCCTGAAATGTTAAATGCATATATTGTCACCATCCCGAAACCTGGCAAGCCACCTGACACCCCGCCCAACTTTAGGCCCATCTCTCTTCTGAATACGGATGTAAAGATATATGCCAAACTTATCTCTCACAGACTCCTATCAATCCTACCCACACTGATCAGCCCTGACCAGGCTGGATTTACTAAGGGCAGACAGGCAGCGGACGCTACCCGTCGAGTAATAAACATCCTACATCACGCAGACTCCTGTCGGGTGCCTTCTCTGCTGTTGTCCCTGGACGCGGAGAAGGCATTCGACAGGGTCCACTGGGGCTACATGAAACAGACCTTGGAGAGATTTTGTTTCGCCGGTTTCATATTGAATGCTATACTAGCCCTATACTCTTCTCCCTGTGCGCAGGTCTACACCTCAAACATGCTATCCCGACCCTTCTCCATCACAAATGGGACCAGACAGGGCTGCCCACTTTCTCCTTCAATCTTCAACCTAGTCATAGAACCGTTAGCAGAAAAAATTAGAACCCACCCAGGAACCCCAGGTTTCAACATACTAGGCGAATCCCATAACATAAACCTCTTTGCAAACGACATCATTCTCCTCCTGACTTCCCCTCAAACCTCCCTACGCCAAGCCCACATCATTCTGGTAGAATTCAGCCAAATATCGTACTACAAAGTCAACTTCTCCAAATCCCTCATCCTAGGACTTAACCTTCCCACTCATCTCCAAAAAAAACTACAAAACGACTTCTCTTACACATGGAGCCCATCCACCTAGGCCTTCACCTAACAGCAGACCCCAATAAACTAGCAGAAGCCAACTATACTCCCCTAATCGCCAAGTTATCTCTAGCTACCCAGCGAATGTCCAAAACCGACCTGACCTGGTCTGGTCGATTAGCATCTTTCAAGATGCTGCTCCTACCCCAAATCCTATACATATTCCGTACTCTTCCCATACCACTCAAGGCGCCCCACATCAAAGCACTCAACCTCCTACTGAAACAATACATCTGGAATTCCAAACGCCCGAGATGCTCAAAACAACTTCTTATCAAACACAGACTAACAGGTGGGATGGGACTAGTAGATTTAAAAGACTATTATACAGCAGCGATACTTGCCCAACTCAAATATTGGTTCCCCTCACAGATAACTACACCCTGGTCCAGATTAGAACAAGCAATGTGCCCAACACGCAACCTTTTCCACCTCTTACTTATAGACACATGGAAACCATTCCCCCTCTCATCACTACCACTCACTATCAAGGCAACTCTCATAGCATGGAGAGAACTTCGCAAACACAACGCACTTTCTACTACACCCTCATACCTTGAGATACCGCTTGAGGTCGCTAACAGCGAAATCCCACGTGCCAATTTCTCTAGTTGGATATCACAGGGCATTTACTTACTATCCGACCTCTATAATAATGGACAACTAAGATCCTTTGAAGACCTGACTACAACACACACTATCCCTATATCCGACCGCTATAAATACCTCCAACTGTCCCACTTCTTAAAGTCCCTGGGGGACACTCGCATCCCATTACAGAGCGACATACAAAAATTCCTAAGCAGCGACCCCAACTCCACGAAAGGCATAAAGCTTTTCTATAACTACTTCCAAAATAAGACACTGTTTACCAAACTACCGCCATTCCTGAAATGGGAGCAGGAGATGGGAGTTTCCTTCACAGCTGACCAATGGAAGCTGGCACTTAAGTCTCTTTACAAAGCATCTAGATGTGTGAACCACTGGGAACTTTCACTAAAAATAGCTCAAAGATGGTACCTCACACCATACAGAATGTCCAAATGCTACCATAATAACTCCCCCCTCTGCTGGAGAGACTGTGGGGATGTAGGAAATATTCTACATAT
This sequence comes from Lithobates sylvaticus, assembly GCA_028564925.1. Taxonomy (NCBI): domain Eukaryota; kingdom Metazoa; phylum Chordata; class Amphibia; order Anura; family Ranidae; genus Lithobates; species Lithobates sylvaticus. The sequence goes on from CM053029.1 coordinate 9,490,408, forward strand.
ATTTTGGAAATGTAAAAAACTAGTTTCTGGAACAATGTCTTCTCATGCATATCCCGGATTACGGGTATACTCCTATCTCCTGACCCCGGAATGGCACTACTCAATCTCAATATTGAGAAATTCCCCCCCAACTACCGTACCGTAGTGGCACATATCTTTCTCGCTGCCAGATCAATTATAACCAAAAACTGGAAATCAAAGGCGTCGCCCAATATATCTGAGGTCTTAATTACCACACACTCGAATTACCTTTTCGAGTCAATGATAGCAAAAAAGGAAGGTAGATATCGGTCACTGATGAACCATTGGAATGTATGGTCTTCATGGTATAAAAAATGAAAACTGCTTGCTCGAAACAGGCCACTGCCTGGAATATTAATCTGTTCCACCCACGTGCGGTCCATCCCTCCCCCCCCTTCCCCCTCCACTCCTACCTCTGGTTATAATAGACCTACATGTATCTATGGGAAGAACCTCTTCCCCCCCTCCTCAGCTGTATACTTACTGTACGTATAATAATATCACACTTGTAATTTTGGTTAAACATCCTAACGCACTATGTAACCACCATTATTTCCTCTTATGTTTATTGTACACTGTTTATACCCTGTTTGTACAAAACTTTATTTTCAATAAAAACAAATTAAAAAAATAAATAAATTATAAAAAAATGGCATAGGATCCCCCCAAAACATGCACCACTTTATAGGCATACTATAGACACCCCCCAGGTATGAAATGTAAAGGAATATTTCATTTTTATTGATTCACTATTTAACTACCTCGCTACCGCCGACCGTCAATTGACGGCCAGGCAGCGCAGCTCTCAGCACGGGACGTCCTCCCCTTCACTGTACTCCAGGGAGCGCGCGCACGCCGCCGGGAGCGCTTGCGCTCGCTGTGTCACTGGGCACCCGATGCGCGTGCCCAGCGGCCGCGATGTCCGCTGGGCACCCGCGATTGCCCGGTAACACATCGGGACCGTGGATCTGTGTGTGTAAACATACAGATCAACGGTCCTGTCAGAGGAGAGGAGCCGATGGTGTGTTCTCTGTACAGAGAAACACTGATCGGTCTCCTCCCCTTGTGAGTCCCCTCCCCCCACAGTAAGAATCACTCCCAGGGAACATATTAACCCCTCCCCGCCCCTAGAGGTTAACCCCTTCACTGCCAGTGTCATTTATACAGGAATCAATGCATTTAACTGATTGCTGTATAAATGACAATGGTGCCAAAAATGTGTCAAAAATGTCCAATGTGTCCGCCATAATGTTGCAGTCACAATAAAAATCGCAGATCGCCGCCATTACTAGTAAAAAAAAAATATTAATAAAAATGCTATAAAACTATCCCCTATTTTGTAAACGCTATAACTTTTGCGAAAACCAATCAATAATCGCTAATTGCGATTTTTTTTTACCAAAAATATGTAGAAGAATACGTTTCGGCCTAAAAACGTTTTTTTATATATTTTTTGGGGATATTTAGTATAGCAAAAAGTAAAAAATATTGTTTTTTTTTTAAATTTGTCGCTCTTCTTTTGTTTATAGCGCAAAAAATAAAAAACGCAGAGGTGATCAAATACCACCAAAAGAAAGCTCTATTTGTGGGGAAAAAATTATAACAATTTCATTTGGGTACAGCATTGTATGACTGCGCAATTGTCATTCAAAGTGTGACAGCGCTGAAAGCTGAAAAATGGCTTGGTCAGGAAGGGGGTGAAAATGCACTGTACTGAGTTGGTTAAGCATTATTAAAATCACTGCTCCCTAAAAACCAGCCGTTTTTAAAACTTTTTTTTTTGCATTGATACATCTCCCCTGGGGCAGGACCCGGGTACCCAAACACTTTTTATGACAATAACTTGCATATAAGCCTTTAAAATTAGCACTTTTGATTTTTTGTGTTCTTGTCCCATAGGTTGTGTTCTTCCGAATTTTTTGCCTGTTCGGTATGTTCAGGTGCGAACGGAACAGGAGGGTGTTTGGCTCATCCCTATTCCTTATCTAGCATCACTTAGCCTTAATATCAATAACACTCCTCCACAATTTAGATGCCTCGTCACTCACATACTAATTGCAGCACGTCTAACTATTACATCGAGGTGAAAGTCACATAATGCTCATAATATTTCCGTAATTTATAGTCAAGACATTTCACAGTTTCTTAGTACTTTTACATCACATAAAAAGGCCAAAGGATTTCTTGGGTTCTACGCTAGATGATTAGATAGAACCAGAGCATAGCCTTCCTTCTCAGTGGTTCCCAATGGTATCTCTCTGTAATATGGTACTCTGTTACCGTTGTTGTATTTTCTATATTTTTATTGTTCACTATATACTATATACTGTATAGTCCATTAGGCAGTTTAGATAATATCTAATGGGCGATAAGGTGCTTGCCTAGTGGAATCTATCAGCAGTTTTGTTTCAAGTAATATATTCCTAGATATTGTATTATTTCTAATGCTTCCATGTATTCTACTTATTAATTAACCATAGAATGTATGTTATTTATATGGTCTAATCTAAAATAAAAAACAATTAAAAGAGAAAACCTGTAAACACGGCACTGGCAGCATCCGACTTCTTTTTGCAGTAGGAAGATTTTCGTGTGAAGAAAGAGCTGATCTGTACCTCGATGTCCTAATGCAAGAAGAGGAGGAAGTAGGGGGACAGTAGTATGGGGGAGGGGGTTTATCTTCCTCTATAAGAGTCTGGTCTGCCTTCCATCGCTTCTTACACAATACGGCACTGGGAACTTCCTCTTACTGTAAGAATACGGGATGATCAGTGATTTATTGGCGTTTATTAATGTATCAAAACTTCTCTGCCTGGCTACTTTACTTTCTCTCTTTTGAAATTCTCACAATCATTCTCAGTGACTTCAACATCCCTAGTAAGACTAATACTGCTAATTCTAAACTTCGTAGTCTAACCTCCTTATTAAACCTGAAATAATGGGTACAGGCTTCTATTCACTCTGATGGCAACGCCCTCGATCTTGTATTCTCCTACCTATGCACTCAGTGCAACCTCTCCAACAATCCTCTCTCTGATCACCACCTTATTAGTTTCTCGCTCTCCTTGTCTTCCACCTCCTCTCCTTCCAACCACCTAACATCTAAAACCTTAAAGAGGAGCTCCACCCTAAAGTGGAACTTCCGCTCATCGGAACCCCCCCCCCCCCCTCCGGTGTCACAATTGGCACCTTTCAGTATCTGCACCCACTTCTGGGCATAGATAGCCACAGATTCTGCAGCTATTACGCCACTTCCTACGGGGGCCCCCGCTGTCTGCTGGGAAACACATGGATCCAAGAGACAGCAGGGGCCATCCTTATTGCACAGCGCGACTCTCGCATGCGCAGTAGGGAACCGGGAAGTGAAGCCGCAAGGCTTCACTTCCTGATTCCCATACCGAAGATGGCGGCGGCAGCACCCGAGAGCCAATCGACAGATCGGGCTTCGGGTGCCGACATCGCGGGTGCGCTGGACAGGTGAGTGTTCATATTTTAAAAGTCAGCAGCTGCAGTATTTGTAGCTGCTGACTTTTAAAAAAAAAAAATTGTCGGACTTTCTCTTTAACCACCTCAACCCTTCTCTTCTCTACTCTGCTACTGACCACCTCTATGACAAAATCTCACCCCTGTCCTGCACCAATCTAGACACTTCTGTCTACAATCTCTGTCCTCTGCACTGGATGAGCTCCCTTCACTACACACAGAATCAGGCCCCGATCCCTACAACCCAAACAGGTGACACCAGAAGTCTCAAAATACGTATCTGTGCTCTTGAGCGTCTGTGGCATAAGACTAAATCTCACAAAGACTTTAACCAATACAAATCTGTTCTCCAAGAATACAATTCTTATGTCCACATTGCCAAGCAGACCTATTTTATCACTCTCATTAACACCTTCTCACCCAGTCCCTGTCAACTCTTCTCTACTTTCAACTCTCTTTTTTGTCCTCCACCCACTAAACCACTCACTGAACAGGAGATCACCAATCACTTCAAAAATAAGATTGATTCAAATTGTAATGAAATCCCCACTCTACAGATATCCCCTCACTTAACACCCCATGTCCACAGGTACAATCAACACTTCCCTTATTCAACCCTGCTACTATTCATGAGGTTGCTAAACTTATTTCCAACACCCACCTAACCACCTGTCCCCTGCACCCAGTTCCCTCTCCAATGCTACGGTCACCCTCTGGCTCTATCCTACACTCTAACCCACATCTTCAATCTCTCCCTCTCTTCTGGCATCTTCCCCAATGCTCTAAAACGTGGACTAGTCACCCCCATACTTAAAAAGCCTTCCATGAACCCCGCAAATCTTAACAACCTACACCTCATCTCCTTGCTCCTCTTTTCCTCCAAACTCCTTGAATACCTGGTCTACAACCAACTGAGTGACCACCTCATTAAAAACAACCTTCTTGATCCTCTTCAGCCTGGATTTCCTCCTCAACACTCCACAGAAACAGCTCTACTAAAACTCACAAACGACTTGCTAACAGCTAAAGTCAATGGACACTATTCTGTACTCCTACTTCTGGAACTTTTGGCTGCCTTTGATATGGTTGACCATGCCCTCCTCTTTGCTGGCTCTCATCCTACCTATCCCACCTTCAGTGTCAATTCCAATTCTACGTGCTCCTCTCCTCTTCCTTTCTCTGTTGGGGTCCCCCAAGGTTCTGGTCTTGAACACTCCTATTCTCAATCTACACCTCCTCTCTGGGTCAGCTGATAGCCTCCCATGGCTTCCAATACCATTTCTATGCTTATGACACCCAAATCTATCACTCTACCCCTCGGCTCACTCCATCGGTCTCCTCACGCAACACTAATTTGCTAACAGACATATCAGCCAGAATGTCACAGCACTTCCTCAAACTCAACCTGTCCAAAACAGAGCTCATAACATTTCCTCCCCCACAATTTTCCTTCCCCTGACTTCTCTGTCAAGATCAATGGCACAACCATCAAGCCATCCCCACATGCCAGGGTACTAGGTATTATCCTGGACTCTGGACTCTCCTTTCAGCCCCACATCCAATCACTTTCCAAAGCTTTCCGCCTCAACCCCCACAACATCTCTAAACTACGTCCCTTCCTAACCAATGACACCACAAAGCTACCATTCGACTCCCTGGTCATCTCTCGCCTGTACTACTGCAACTCCCTCCTCATTCGCTTACCTTTACATATGCTATCCCCCCTTCAGTCCACCATGAATTCTGCTGCTAGACTTATCCACCTTATAAATGGCTCAGTGTCTGCTACCCCTCTCTGCCAATTCCTCCATTGGCTGCCACTCACCCAACAAATTAAATTAGAAAATCTAACAATAACTTACAAAGCCACCCAGAACTCTGCCCCCAACTACATAACTAAGCTAGTCTCAAAATGCCAACCAAATCATTCTCTTTGTTCCTCCCAATACCTCCTGCTCTCTAGCTCTCTTGTCTCCTCCTTCCATGCTTGCCTCCAGGACTTCTCCTGAGCCTCTCCCATCCTATGGAACTCTCTACCCCAATCTGTTCAACTATCTCCTACTCTGTCCACTTTTAGGTGATCCCTGAAAACTTCTCTTTTCAGAGAAGCCTATCCTGCCCCCACATAACAACCGTATATTTATTTTCTTCATCAGCTCCCCCCCACAGTTTTTACATTTTGTATCACTTGATCCTCCCTTTTAGATTGTAAGCTCTAATGAGCAGGGCCCTCTGATTCATTCTGTATTGAATTGCATTGTAACTGTACTGTTTGCTCTAACTTTGTAAAGTGATGCACAAACTGTTGGTGCCATAAAAATCCTTTATAATAAAAATAAAGAGTTAAGTTCAACTTTTCTTTTAATGATGTCCTGATGCAGAAAGAGGAGGAGGACAGAAATGTGGGGGAGGGGGATATCTTATACTTCCTCTATCAAAGCCCGCTCAGTCTTTAGTCACTTCTTGCACAACATGGTGCTGTGTGTGTCCAACTTATTCTTTGTATACAGAGAGAAGAACAAGCATAAACCTCCCTCAGGCTGTGTGTATGTGTAGAAGGATGAAGAATATTGTCCTCCCCAGGAGGAGAGACCATTCCTAATCATCCTTCTACACTGAGGTTACCAGAAAATAAAATTCAGGGACACCCTACTGACCACCCCACTTTAAACCACACTCACAAAATGATGCATACGTTTTTACCATGCCCTGAAACAATCAGTCACAGAATTGGGAAAAGAGGCAGACAAAATACCTTGGGCACCATGAGCAGAAGAATGATGTGGTGGGCGTAGCATGTCCTGGGAAAATTGTGGTGCATAAAGTACAGGGGTCAGAAATATATAACAGAGTGCCAGGGTCAGGGGTAAGGAGAAAATACCACACAGTGTGCTGTGGTCAGGAGTAGGTATCACACACAGTGTAGAGGTAAGGTGTAAGTAGGGATGAGCTTCGAGTTCGACTCGAACATTGCCTGTTCGTCTGTTCACCGAACAGCAAACAATTTGGGGTGTTCGCGGCAAATTCAAAGAGCCCAGAACACCCTGTAAAAGTCTATGGGAGAAATCTAAAGTGCTAATTTTAAAGGCTTATATGCAAGTTATTGTCATAAAAAGTGTTTGGGGACCCGGGTCCTGCCCCAGGGGACATGTATCAATGCACAAAAAAAAGTTTTAAAAACGGCAGTTTTTTTCGGGAGCAGTGATTTTAATAATGCTTAAAGTGAAACAATAAAAGTGTAATATTCCTTTAAATTTCGTACCTGGGGGTGTCTATAGTATGCCTGTAAAGGGGCACATGTTTCCAGTGCTTAGAACTGTCCCTGCACAAAGTGTAATTTCTGCAGGAAAAAAAGTCATTTAAAAGCACTCGCGGCTATAATAAATTGTCGGCTCCCAGTTATTGAAAGTCATTGATACAAAAAAAAAAATGCGTGGGGTTCCCCCCAAATTCAATTACCAGGCCCTTCAGGTCTGGTATGGATATTAAGGGAAACCCTGCATCAAATAAAAAAAAAAATGACATGGGGTTCCCCCCAAATATCCATACGAGACCCTTTATCTGAGCATGCAACTTGGCAGGCCGCAGGAAAAGAGGAGGGGACGAGAGAGCGCCCCCCTCCTGAACCGTACCAGGCCACATGCCCTCAACATTGGGAGGGTGCTTTGGGGGTCTGTGACCCCTCAAAGCACCATGTCCCCATGTTGATGGGGACAAGTGCCTCATCCCCATAACCCCGGCTGGTGGTTGTGGGGGTCTGCGGGCGGGGGGCTTATCAGAATCTGGAAGCACCCTTTAACAAGGGGACCCCCAGATCCCGCCCCTCCATTTGAAATGGTAAGGGGGTACAAAAGTACTCCTACCATTTCACAAAGAAAGTGTAAACAATTGATAAAAAATACACAGACACCGTTGGAAAAAGTCCTTTATTCTGTCAGGCTGCCGGGATTCCCGCAGTGTCTCCGGTGGAGACAGGATGAGCTGTGCTGGACCATCGGAAGAGATCAGCCATCGCTGGACCCCGGAGAAGAGATCAGCCATCGCTGGATAGCAAGAGTGGATTACCACCGCTGGAATCTTTTTTTTATTTTTTTTTTATTTTTAATAAAGGACTTTTCCCAACGGTGTCTGTGTGTTTTTTAACAATTTTTTACACTTTCTTTGTGAAATGGTAGGGGTACTTTTGTACCCCCTTACCATTTCAAACGGGGAGGGCGGGATCTGGGGGTCCACTTGTTAAAGGGGGCTTCCAGATTCTGATAAGCCCCCCGCCGCATACCCCCACAACCACTGGCCAAGGTTGTGGGGATGAGGCCCTTGTCCCCATCAACATGGGGACATGGTGCTTTGAGGGGTCACAGACCCTCAAAGCATCCTCCCAGTGTTGAGGGCATGTGGCCTGGTACGGTTCAGGAGGGGGGGCGCTCTCTTGTCCCCCGCTCTTTTCCTGCAGCCTGCCAGGTTGCGTGCTCGGATAAAGGGTCTGGTATGGATTTTTGGGGGGAACTCCGCGCCATTTTTTTTTATTTGGCGCGGAGTTCCCCTTAAAATCCATACCAGACCTGAAGGGTCTGGTATGGATATTTGAAATCCATACCAGACCTGAAGGGTCTGGTATGGATATTTGAGGGGAACCCCACATCATTTTTTTTTTTTATTTGACCCGGGTTCCCCTTAATATCCATACCAGACCTGAAGGGCCTGGTAATTGAATTTGTTTTTTGTTTTTTTTATCAATGACTGTTCTCTGTATTACGGGGAGCCGACAATTCATTATAGCTGCGAGTGCTTTTAAATGACTTTTTTTTCCTGCAGAAATTATACTTTGTGCAGGGACAGTTCTAAGCACGGCAAACATGCGCCCCTTTACATGCATACTATACACACCCCAGGTACGAAATCTAAAGGAATATTACACTTTTATTGTTTTACTTTAAGCATTATTAAAATCACTGCTCCTGAAAAACGGCCATTTTTTAAAGTTTTTTTTGCATTGATACATGTCCCCTGGGGCAGGACCTGGGTCCCCAAACACTTTTTATGACAATAACTTTCATATTAGCCTTTAAAATTAGCACTTTTGATTTTGAACGTTCGAGTCCCATAGACTTTAATAGGGTTCTAAAGTTCGCACAAAGTTTAGGTCTGTTCGCAGGTTCTGGTGCGAAACAAACCGGGGGGTATTCGGCTCCTCCCTAGGTGTAAGTAATTCACGGAGGACAGGGGTAAGGAGAAAGTAACACAGAGTGCAGGGGTCAGGAGTAAATAATGCATGGAGCGTAGGGGTCATGTGTAATGTTGGAAACATTTTCTCAATCAGCTGCCACTGCCCATCAGTTTATTCTTACAGCAGATAGTCCCATTGTCAGAATACAATGTCTAAGTGGGGATGATTCCTTCATCCTTCACGTATGTGGATGGAGGAAATTATAATTTTTTTTCATTCAGCCCACTGGGTGATCAATAAAATGAGTCATCTATGGTAAGCTTCACATCAGAGCACACAGGTCAGGAGTAAGTATGCACAGAGTACAAGGGTCAGGAGTAAGCAATAATCAGAGTGCAGAGATCAGGAGTAAGTAGAACATAAAGAACAGGGGTCAGAAGTAAATGACACAGTGAAAGCAGGGGTCAGCAATATGTAACAGAGAGAGAGCAGGGGTCAGGAGTATGTAGCACAGAGAGAGAATGGGCTCAGGAGTAAGTAGAACAGAAAAAAAACAGGGGCCAAGAATAAGTAGAACAGAGAGAGCAGGGGTCAGCAGTAAGTAACACAGAGAGAGCAGGGGCCAGGAGTAAGTAGAAAAGAGTGAGCATGGGCCAGGAGTAAGTAGAACAAATTGATCAGGAGTAAGTAGAACAGAAAGAGCAGGAGTAAGTAGAATAGAGGGATCAGGAGTAAGTTGAACAGAGAGAGCAGGGGTCAGGAGTAAGTTGAACAGACGAAGCAGGGGCCAGGAGTAAGTAGAACAGAAAGAGCAGGAGTCAGGAGTAAGTAGAACAGAGGGAAAGGGGTTAAGAGTAAGTAGAACAGAGGGAGCAGGGGTCAAGAGTGTGTAGAACAGAGAGAGCAGAGGACATGTCAGGAGCAAGTAACACACAGTTTGCAGGGAAATAAGTGCAGCTGCAGTATATATTTAAAATATTTTATATCTTGTCCCTTGCCTTGGTGGTGGCTTACTGGTTGCACTTGGTTTTCACCATGTGAAAGCATCTGTCCATCATCCCCCCTCTTTATCTACCCCGGTATAATTGAAAGGTGGTGGGACAAGGGCAGGAATCACAAAGACCATCCCTGGGAACCCATCAGCTCAGAGTAAACCTTGCAGTGCACAGGTGCCAACTCAAGAGCCGTATAGTGCAAGCTTCAGTCCAATACAATGCTAAAATGACCCCCAACATTCCCTATATTCATCCTTATAGTGGTCCTGCCTTCCCATATACTTATCCCGTAGTGATAAGCCCCTGCCATTCTGTATACTCATGTTTATAATGATAAGCCCCACCTCATCTTTGCATATACTCACCCTCATTGCTACAAGCCCCCCAACACTCTGTATACTCATCCTCAATGTAACCAACCCCAAGGTTTCCATATACTCATCCTCATAGTGATGAACCCCCACCTCTCTGGATATCCATCCTCATAGTGATCAGCCCTCATCATGTCATATACTCATTGCCATAGTGACTAGCCCTCATCATTTTGTATACTCATCCTCATAGTGAGGAACCACCCATTCAATATACTCATCCTTATATTGATGAGCCCTCATAGAGACAATTCCACATCATTCAATACACTTGTAGCACCCTCTTGTGTGCAACTAGTGGAGGTACATTTATTTGGTATGACTCATGGTAACTGTGTGAGTCTGTAATTAGGTCAGGTTACTACAGGTCAGGCTGAATGGGTCTACAGGGCAGGTCTCTGGTACCTCCCCCTGAATCAAGAAACTTGGAGAAGCTTCTGGAAGTTGGTGGACAGAGGCCAGGAGGTCCTGATCTGCATACTTAAGGGAAGCTGGCCAGTCCCCAGGCAGAGGGCCTGCCAGGGTGGCCTTTAAATATGGTGGCGCCTGACCAGCAAGGGAGTCAGGTGGAAGATGAAGTGCTGAGGTTGCTGTTGGGTGGCCTAGGAGGGGACCCTGGGTCTGGGGCTTTGTCACCAGGCTTGAGCTGAGGAAAGGTAGGTGAGGAAACCTAAGAGAGGAATCTCCATTACCTTTGGACATCTGGGCTGGCATGGGAAGATCTGATCAGTTGGAGGCCTGTACAGGAGTCCTGCAGTGGGGACTGGGGAGAAAAGAACAGTGTGAGTACCTCAGCACACCCAGGGGCATACAAGTGGAAAGACTGCCTGGCATACTTTCCAAGGACAGCATTGTGCTAAATCCTGATCCCTTGCCCTGAGAAGTTCTTTGGTGCAGCCAGATGAGCTGGTAGTCAAGCAGCCAGGTGGGCTGGTAGTATCTGCAAGTGTCAGAACTGGGTGAAGTTCTATAGAGGAAACAAGATACTTCTGCATACAGTTAGCAGCTTTGTGCTAATTTTTTTTTAGGGAACGGAGAGCTCTGATCCATAGAGACTGTTTGTTCCTGACAGAATACAGTCCAGGATCTTAATTTCGTACATAGAGAAGGAAGTTTGTCCTCATCTGTTGTTCTTCAAGTCAAGTTGGGCATCCCATAATTATTATACCCTGTCCAAGTTGTTTTCCACAATAAAACAACAGAAACAAGCCCATGGACTGATTTCTTGTGTCTGTGGAGTTGAAGTTGGAAATGTGTGTTGCCTGGCTGTGCAGGAATAGGGGGAATAGGGGGGACCAGTAACCAGTGGCTTATGTGGAGGTAGTGCTACATTTGGGGTTCTCGGGGTGCTGTTTCCTATAGCAACCATCCTGGGCCTTCACATACCTGAAGTACAAGACTAGGAGCAACCCTGTCTAAACTCCAGGGTGTTACAAATATATAATACAGGGTGTACAGTTTATAATACACTTCTGGTGGTGTACACCGTATATAATACAGTGTGTACAGTTTATAATACACTTCTGGTGGTGTACATCATATATAATACAGTGTGTACAGTTTATAATACACTTCTGGTGGTGTACACCGTATATAATACAGTGTGTACAGTTTATAATACACTTCTGGTGGTGTACACCGTATATAATACAGTGTGTACAGTTTATAATACACTTCTGGTGGTGTACATCGTATATAATACAGGGTGTACAGTTTATAATACACTTCTGGTGGTGTACACCGTATATAATACAGTGTGTACAGTTTCTAATACAGTGCAGACAGTGTACACAGTAGGGGGGCTCTTGTGAATAGCAGTTTGAACTGAGGAGTAACAGTTGTCAGAGAATGTGATGCCAATGAGTATACGGAGGTTTAAACACCCCTTAACCCTAATTGGTGGAGGCTGTGGATCGGGAGAGAGGAAAGCCAGGGACATCCACATCAGTTTGCAGATTGGTTCCCACTAAAGTTTTATTACTTTATTCTGCGATGGAAGTGTGGCACCCTTTAACCCTAACTGGTGGAGGCTGTGGATTGGGAGAGGGAGAAGCCAGGGACACCCACACCAGCTTGCTGATTGGTTCATTATAAAGCTATATATGCTTTACCCTCTGGTAAGTGCATAGGTATCTATGGTGTCGGGCACTTCACATTAATTGTGTATACAAGTCACATAGGTGCACAATTTTGAGTCACGTCTGGATGGGCGCAGTGCTATTTTCTCCTTTTTTTCTTCCTTGTACCGCCAGAGGACTTTTTATTCAGTTTGTTTTCTATTTGAGCCAGTATTATCACCATACGAACTTTAATACTCTATTCTTATGTTTATGATCCTGTGTCACATTTGGTTCATAATTTAATCAATTGTGTGTGTATACAATTTGATTTATTTAGATAGGGACGCAGTTTTATAATGTTCTAGTGTAATTTGGCGCTGCTCCTTTGTACAATAATTACTATCAGTGTGTGTATCCCACCTTGAGCAGCAGCCTATGTAATTGTTATGGGGTTTTAATAGAGAGTAGCGCAGTCTTATTTTCCTTTTTTTTGTGTACACAGTATATAATACAGTGTGTACAGTTTCTAATACACTTCAGGCGGTGTACACCGTATATAATACAGTGCAGCTATTGTACAGTTACTAATACAGTGCAGGTGGTGTACACAGTATATAATACTGACCCTTATCCGAGCATGCAACCTGGCAGGCTGCAGGAAAAGGGGGGGCAAGATAACCGTACCAGGCCACATGCCCTCAACATGGGGAGGGTGCTTTGGGGTGTCATCCCCACATAGGGTGACCACATTTCCAAACTGGCATTCAGGGACAATTTTGCCAAGGACCGGGGGGGTGAATGTAGTCTCAGGGTTGACGGCAAATTCAGAAGTTAGGGGGATTTGTTGGGTGAATGGCTGGTGCTAGCAATGAAATCATTCTGACACCATGCTTAGTATGGTGTCATGATGATCAAATCACATTATTTCTATTATTACATTGTAATATAAAATTAAATAGTTCAACTCACCATAAAGTAGAGGGAACCCTGAGCTTGTCATTTGCCACGAAATGCAGCGGGTCATTTACCACCATCGCCTGCCACCAGATGCAGCGTGCCACTTGCCACTGTCTCCTGCCACCAGTTGCCGCTTGTCACTTGCCAATGTCGCCTGCCACCAGATGCCGCTTGTCACTTGCCACCGTTGCTTGCCACCAAATGAAGCATGTCACTTGCCACCGTTGCTTGCCACCAGATGAAGCATGTCACTTGACACCATCACCTACCAACTGATGAAGCGTGTCACTTGCCACCATCACCTGCCACCAGATGAAGCGTGTCACTTGTCACCTGCTGCCAGAGAGAGGGCAGGAAGAGAGAGGGGGTGGGGGACAGGGAGAGAGAGAGAGGGGGCAGGGGGGACAGGGAGAGAGGGGGGAGGGGGGCAGGGAGAGAGAGGGTAGGGGGACAGGGAAAGAGAGGGGGCAGAGAGAAAGAGAGAGGGGGACAGAGAGAGGGAGAGAGAGAGAGAGAGCGGGAGGGGGGAGGCGGGCAGGGAGAGAGAGGGGGAGGGGGCCGGAGAGAGAGAGAGAGAGAGAGAGGAGGAGAGACAGGGAGAGAGAGGGGGACAGGAAGAGAGAGGGGGAGGGGGACAGGAAGAGAGAGAGGGGGACAGGAAGAGAGAGAGGGGGCAGGGAGATAGAGGGGGAGGGGGGGCAGGGAGAGAGAGAGGGAGGGGGCAGAGAGAGAGAGGGGGAGGGGGGCAGGAAGAGAGAGAGGGAGGGGGGTTATGGAGAGAGAGAGGGAGGGGGGCAGGGAGAGAGAGAGAGGGGACAGGAAGAGAGAGAGGGAGGGGGTAAAGGAGAGAGAGTGAGGGAGGCGGCAGGGAGAGAGAGAGAGAGAGAGAGAGAGGGGGCAGGGAGAGAGAGGGAGGGGGGAGGGGGTCAGGAAGAGAGAGGGAGGGGGCAGGGAGAGAGAGGGAGGGGGCAGGGAGAGGGAGAGGGAGGGGGCAGGGGGAGAGAGAGAGGGGGCAGGGGGAGAGAGGGAGGGGGCAGGGAGAGGGGGGCAGGGAGAGAGAGAGGGGGGCAGGGAGAGAGAGAGAGGGACAGGGAGAGAGAGGGGGACGGGGGACATGGAGAGAGAGAGGGAGGGGAGAGAGGGGGAGGGGGGCAGAGAGAGGGGTCAGGGTCTGGTTAGTGGCAGTGCACAGCTCACTCACTTGGATGGTCCAGGGGGGGCTCACAGTCAGCGGCTTCCCGGTGAGTGTCACAAGCTTGCCCAGGCAGGCATGCTGGATGGAGCAGTGTGCGGATCTTCCCTCTTCTAGGGCAGCTGCACTGAGCTGGCTGTCACCCGCTACCCCACAATGACACCAGGGATTATCCGGAGGATGGTACGGCAGCGGCCGTCGGAGGACTTCTGTTACCCCCCACCACCAGTGTGACCGTGACCTATCAGTCACCTATCACAGTAGCCAAAGAAAGTGCTCCAAGGCTCTGTGCTACAGGTTGTGGGTGGGCCAGCAACAATAAGAAGCCACCCTCAGGACTCAGGAGGAGGAGATACAGAAGACGCTCTTTGGCTGCTCTCTCCCTGCTGCTGCGGCCAGAGGCGGAGGTGGGTGGACTCAGGGCGCTGTTGCTAGACGCGAGGCGGGGAGGCCCTAGCAACCCATTCAGCAATGTTTATTACTGTGTGTCCTTATTTCATTTCGGGACACTGTATTGTCCCGGAATGAAGGTGCCCGGGACACGAGACACAGATATTAATTAAGGGACAATCCCGGCCAATCCGGGACACGTGGGCACCCTATCCCCACAACCCTTGCCAGGTGGCTTTGGGGGTCTGTGGGCAGGGAGCTTATCAGAATCCTGAAGCCCCCTTTAAACCTCTGCCTTGATAGGATGCGTCCCGCCGACTGCTGCCTCTTGGCTGTGACAGCTGTTATATAGGCAAGGGCGGGCACACACAGTGACGTAACCGAGTGACCCCGCTCCCTCTGAAGCCATGTGCCATCAGAGGGGGGCGGGGTCATCCGGTTACATCAGCGGGTGGCCCCGCACTTGCCTATATAAGAGATGTCACAGCAAAAAGACAGCAGTGGGCGGGACGCTTCCCATTTTTAATAAAGGAATTGTCAAAAACTGTCTCTTTTCGTTTTTACTTTTTTGACAATTTTTTTGGTGAATGAGTAGTGGTACAATGTGTCCGATAACCATTCACATAGGGGGTGGGATCTGGGGGCCCCCCTTATTAAATGAGGCTACCAGACTCTGATAAGTCCCCCTGCCCGCAGACCTCCACAACCACCGGGCAAGGTTTGTGGGGATGAGGCCCTTGTCCCCATCAACATGGGGACCCCAAAGCACCTTCCCCATGTTAAGGGCATGTGGCCTGGTACGGTTTCGGGGGATGGCCCCCCCACTTTTCCTGTGGCCTGCC
>CM053029.1:9506352-9524354 GCA_028564925.1 Lithobates sylvaticus
AAGGTATGACGTCATAAATCCCGCCTAAAACATTCAAATATTAGCCATATAAGGACACGAATCAAGAGAAAAACATAAAGTTCAAGCAAAGGTTTAAAAAAACTCACATAGTGAATGGCATCACATGGTGCCTGATAGACAGTGTTCAGGACCATCAGTCAGGTAATTAGGGCTCGGGAGAAGAGGTTCTGAGGCAGTGTGAGTGGGGGAACAGTTATTCCTACGGTGTAGCGCCGGTCTCTATGACAACGGGACGCCCCAGCGTCATAGGCTATTGTTGCCGCCGATCGCGCATGCGCGATACGACGGCGCTGGTCACGGAGCTCAGTGCTGCTGTCTAGAACAAAATGACAGCGGCAGACCCCGCCCACACCACCGGAACCAACCTATCAGAAAGGGGGGCGGGGGGCCGGAGGGAGGAGAAAACACCCACAGTGTGGGAAGTGCTAGAGTGACACAGCGGTGTCAGTGAAGGAAAGGTGGTTAAAAAAATGGAAAAGAGCAGGGGAAAAAAACAACAAAGAACTGAGACCATAGAGTCTCCATAGACCATGATTAGAGAGATGTACACAAATAGGAAGGGGGCATCATTATTCAGCATCATCCTGGTCCGTTCCTCTGCCATTCCCTTTTCTCCTCACCTCCTCTTTTCAGCTACTTCCTCTTCCTTCTTTCCCCCCCCCCCCTTTTTTCCTTCCTTCTCTTTTTTCCTTCCGTCCCCACTCTGTCTTCCTTCATATCTATTCATTTTCTGCCCCCTTCCTATTTGTGTACATCTCTCTAATCATGGTCTATGGAGACTCTATGGTCTCAGTTCTTTGTTGTTTTTTTTCCCCTGCTCTTTTCCATTTTTTTAACCACCTTTCCTTCACTGACACCGCTGTGTCACTCTAGCACTTCCCACACTGTGGGTGTTTTCTCCTCCCTCCGGCCCCCCGCCCCCCTTTCTGATAGGTTGGTTCCGGTGGTGTGGGCGGGGTCTGCCGCTGTCATTTTGTTCTAGACAGCAGCACTGAGCTCCGTGACCAGCGCCGTCGTATCGCGCATGCGCGATCGGCGGCAACAATAGCCTATGACGCTGGGGCGTCCCGTTGTCATAGAGACCGGCGCTACACCGTAGGAATAACTGTTCCCCCACTCACACTGCCTCAGAACCTCTTCTCCCGAGCCCTAATTACCTGACTGATGGTCCTGAACACTGTCTATCAGGCACCATGTGATGCCATTCACTATGTGAGTTTTTTTAAACCTTTGCTTGAACTTTATGTTTTTCTCTTGATTCGTGTCCTTATATGGCTAATATTTGAATGTTTTAGGCGGGATTTATGACGTCATACCTTTCAAAGGGGATGGGAGGAGCTTAGTTTTTTGTCTGTTCTTTTGTCTGTTTGAATTTTTTTTTTTACCTCTTTTCCTCTGTTCTGATTGGTTGATGGATCTTTAAATAGTTTACACTGTCACTCTCCACACATCACATGCCTGACGAAGGGGCCCTGCGCGGCTCCGAAACGTTGCACTATTCCCTTATTGTGATCATGCAATAAACCACTCTTTTTGGACGCTATCTGTGTCGCTCCATGGTGTGCTGGCAAACATCTTTCTACTGTTATTTGAACCAGTATCCAGCTGGTTGTTGCTACAGCACCCAAAACTGTGAGCATTTCCAGGAACGTGTGCGATTGGAAAATGAAGTACTATTAATTAATATCTGTGTCTCGTGTCCCGGGCACCTTCATTCCGGGACAATACAGTGTCCCGAAATGAAATAAGGACACACAGTAATAAACATTGCTGAATGGGTTGCTAGGGCCTCCCCGCCTCGCGTCTAGCAACAGCGCCCTGAGTCCACCCACCTCCGCCTCTGGCCGCAGCAGCAGGGAGAGAGCAGCCAAAGAGCGTCTTCTGTATCTCCTCCTCCTGAGTCCTGAGGGTGGCTTCTTATTGTTGCTGGCCCGCCCACAACCTGTAGCACAGAGCCTTGGAGCACTTTCTTTGGCTACTGTGATAGGTGACTGATAGGTCACGGTCACACTGGTGGTGGGGGGTAACAGAAGTCCTCCGACGGCCGCTGCCGTACCATCCTCCGGATAATCCCTGGTGTCATTGTGGGGTAGCGGGTGACAGCCAGCTCAGTGCAGCTGCCCTAGAAGAGAGAAGATCCGCACACTGCTCCATCCAGCATGCCTGCCTGGGCAAGCTTGTGACACTCACCGGGAAGCCGCTGACTGTGAGCCCCCCCTGGACCATCCAAGTGAGTGAGCTGTGCACTGCCACTAACCAGACCCTGACCCCTCTCTCTGCCCCCCTCCCCTCTCTCTCCCCTCCCTCTCTCTCTCCATGTCCCCCGTCCCCCTCTCTCTCCCTGTCCCTCTCTCTCCCTGCCCCCCTCTCTCTCTCCCTGCCCCCCTCTCCCTGCCCCCTCCCTCTCTCCCCCTGCCCCCTCTCTCTCTCCCCCTGCCCCCTCCCTCTCCCTGCCCCCTCCCTCCCTCTCTCTCCCTGCCCCCTCCCTCTCTCTTCCTGACCCCCTCCCCCCCCTCTCTCTCTCCCTGCCCCCTCTCTCTCTCTCTCTCTCTCCCTGCCGCCTCCCTCACTCTCTCTCCCTACCCCCTCCCTCTCTCTCTTCCTGTCCCCTCTCTCTCTCTCCCTGCCCCCCTCCCTCTCTCTCTCCATAACCCCCCTCCCTCTCTCTTCCTGCCCCCCTCCCTCTCTCTCTCCATAACCCCCCCTCCCTCTCTCTCTTCCTGCCCCCCTCCCCCTCTCTCTCTCTGCCCCCTCCCTCTCTCTCTCCCTGCCCCCCTCCCCCTCTATCTCCCTGCCCCCTCTCTCTCTCTCTTCCTGTCCCCCCTCCCCCTCTCTCTTCCTGTCCCCCTCCCCCTCTCTCTTCCTGCCCCCTCCCCCTCTCTCTCCCTGTCCCCCTCTCCTCTCTCTCCCTCTGCCCCCTCTCTCTTTCTCTCTGCCCCCTCTCTTTCCCTGTCCCCCTACCCTCTCTCTCCCTGCCCCCCCTCCCCTCTCTCTCCCTGTCCCCCCTGCCCCCTCTCTCTCCCTGTCCCCCCACCCCCTCTCTCTTCCTGCCCTCTCTCTGGCAGCAGGTGACAAGTGACACGCTTCATCTGGTGGCAGGTGATGGTGGCGAGTGACACACTTCATCTGGTGGCAGGTGATGGTGGCAGGTGACATGCTTCATCTGGTGGCAAGCAACGGTGGCAAGTGACATGCTTCATCTGGTGGCAAGCAACGGTGGCAAGTGACAAGCGGCATCTGGTGGCAGGCGACATTGGCAAGTGACAAGCGGCAACTGGTGGCAGGAGACAGTGGCAAGTGGCACGCTGCATCTGGTGGCAGGCGATGGTGGTAAATGACCCGCTGCATTTCGTGGCAAATGACAAGCTCAGGGTTCCCTCTACTTTATGGTGAGTTGAACTATTTAATTTTATATTACAATGTAATAATAGAAATAATGTGATTTGATCATCATGACACCATACTAAGCATGGTGTCAGAATGATTTCATTGCTAGCACCAGCCATTCACCCAACAAATCCCCCTAACTTCTGAATTTGCCGTCAACCCTGAGACTACATTCACCCCCCCGGTCCTTGGCAAAATTGTCCCTGAATGCCAGTTTGGAAATGTGGTCACCCTATGTGGGGATGACACCCCAAAGCACCCTCCCCATGTTGAGGGCATGTGGCCTGGTACGGTTATCTTGCCCCCCCCTTTTCCTGCAGCCTGCCAGGTTGCATGCTCGGATAAGGGTCAGTATTATATACTGTGTACACCACCTGCACTGTATTAGTAACTGTACAATAGCTGCACTGTATTATATACGGTGTACACCGCCTGAAGTGTATTAGAAACTGTACACACTGTATTATATACTGTGTACACAAAAAAAAGGAAAATAAGACTGCGCTACTCTCTATTAAAACCCCATAACAATTACATAGGCTGCTGCTCAAGGTGGGATACACACACTGATAGTAATTATTGTACAAAGGAGCAGCGCCAAATTACACTAGAACATTATAAAACTGCGTCCCTATCTAAATAAATCAAATTGCATACACACACAATTGATTAAATTATGAACCAAATGTGACACAGGATCATAAACATAAGAATAGAGTATTAAAGTCCGTATGGTGATAATACTGGCTCAAATAGAAAACAAACTGAATAAAAAGTCCTCTGGCGGTACAAGGAAGAAAAAAAGGAGAAAATAGCACTGCGCCCATCCAGACGTGACTCAAAATTGTGCACCTATGTGACTTGTATACACAATTAATGTGAAGTGCCCGACACCATAGATACCTATGCACTTACCAGAGGGTAAAGCATATATAGCTTTATAATGAACCAATCAGCAAGCTTGTATGGGTGTCCCTGGCTTCTCCCTCTCCCAATCCACAGCCTCCACCAGTTAGGGTTAAAGGGTGCCACACTTCCATCGCAGAATAAAGTAATAAACTTTAGTGGGAACCGATCTGCAAACTGATGTGGATGTCCCTGGCTTTCCTCTCTCCCGATCCACAGCCTCCACCAATTAGGGTTAAGGGGTGTTTAAACCTCCGTATACTCATTGGCATCACATTCTCTGACAACTGTTACTCCTCAGTTCAAACTGCTATTCACAAGAGCCCCCCTACTGTGTACACTGCCTGCACTGTATTAGAAACTGTACACGCTGTATTATATACGGTGTACACCACCAGAAGTGTATTATAAACTGTACACACTGTATTATATACGATGTACACCACCAGAAGTGTATTATAAACTGTACACACTGTATTATATACGGTGTACACCACCAGAAGTGTATTATAAACTGTACACACTGTATTATATATGATGTACACCACCAGAAGTGTATTATAAACTGTACACACTGCATTATATACGGTGTACACCACCAGAAGTGTATTATAAACTGTACACACTGTATTATATACGATGTACACCACCAGAAGTGTATTATAAACTGTACACACTGTATTATATACGGTGTACACCACCAGAAGTGTATTATAAACTGTACACCCTGTATTATATATTTGTAACACCCTGGAGTTTAGACAGGGTTGCTCCTAGTCTTGTACTTGAGGTATGTGAAGGCCCAGGATGGTTGCTATAGGAAACAGCACCCCGAGAACCCCAAATGTAGCACTACCTCCACATAAGCCACTGGTTACTGGTCCCCCCTATTCCCCCTATTCCTGCACAGCCAGGCAACACACATTTCCAACTTCAACTCCACAGACACAAGAAATCAGTCCATGGGCTTGTTTCTGTTGTTTTATTGTGGAAAACAACTTGGACAGGGTATAATAATTATGGGATGCCCAACTTGACTTGAAGAACAACAGATGAGGACAAACTTCCTTCTCTATGTACGAAATTAAGATCCTGGACTGTATTCTGTCAGGAACAAACAGTCTCTATGGATCAGAGCTCTCCGTTCCCTAAAAAAAAATTAGCACAAAGCTGCTAACTGTATGCAGAAGTATCTTGTTTCCTCTATAGAACTTCACCCAGTTCTGACACTTGCAGATACTACCAGCCCACCTGGCTGCTTGACTACCAGCTCATCTGGCTGCACCAAAGAACTTCTCGGGGCAAGGGATCAGGATTTAGCACAATGCTGTCCTTGGAAAGTATGCCAGGCAGTCTTTCCACTTGTATGCCCCTGGGTGTGCTGAGGTACTCACACTGTCCTTTTCTCCCATGTCCCCACTGCAGGACTCCTGTACAGGCCTCCAACTGATCAGATCTTCCCATGCCAGCCCAGATGTCCAAAGGTAATGGAGATTCCTCTCTTAGGTTTCCTCACCTACCTTTCCTCAGCTCAAGCCTGGTGACAAAGCCCCAGACCCAGGGTCCCCTCCTAGGCCACCCAACAGCAACCTCAGCACTTCATCTTCCACCTGACTCCCTTGCTGGTCAGGCGCCACCATATTTAAAGGCCACCCTGGCAGGCCCTCTGCCTGGGGACTGGCCAGCTTCCCTTAAGTATGCAGATCAGGACCTCCTGGCCTCTGTCCACCAACTTCCAGAAGCTTCTCCAAGTTTCTTGATTCAGGGGGAGGTACCAGAGACCTGCCCTGTAGACCCATTCAGCCTGACCTGTAGTAACCTGACCTAATTACAGACTCACACAGTTACCATGAGTCATACCAAATAAATGTACCTCCACTAGTTGCACACAAGAGGGTGCTACAAGTGTATTGAATGATGTGGAATTGTCTCTATGAGGGCTCATCAATATAAGGATGAGTATATGGAATGGGTGGTTCCTCACTATGAGGATGAGTATACAAAATGATGAGGGCTAGTCACTATGGCAATGAGTATATGACATGATGAGGGCTGATCACTATGAGGATGGATATCCAGAGAGGTGGGGGTTCATCACTATGAGGATGAGTATATGGAAACATTGGGGTTGGTTACATTGAGGATGAGTATACAGAGTGTTGGGGGGCTTGTAGCAATGAGGGTGAGTATATGCAAAGATGAGGTGGGGCTTATCATTATAAACATGAGTATACAGAATGGCAGGGGCTTATCACTACGGGGTAAGTATATGGGAAGGCAGGACCACTATAAGGATGAATATAGGGAATGTTGGGGGTCATTTTAGCATTGTATTGGACTGAAGCTTGCACTATACGGCTCTTGAGTTGGCACCTGTGCACTGCAAGGTTTACTCTGAGCTGATGGGTTCCCAGGGATGGTCTTTGTGATTCCTGCCCTTGTCCCACCACCTTTCAATTATACCGGGGTAGATAAAGAGGGGGGATGATGGACAGATGCTTTCACATGGTGAAAACCAAGTGCAACCAGTAAGCCACCACCAAGGCAAGGGACAAGATATAAAATATTTTAAATATATACTGCAGCTGCACTTATTTCCCTGCAAACTGTGTGTTACTTGCTCCTGACATGTCCTCTGCTCTCTCTGTTCTACACACTCTTGACCCCTGCTCCCTCTGTTCTACTTACTCTTAACCCCTTTCCCTCTGTTCTACTTACTCCTGACTCCTGCTCTTTCTGTTCTACTTACTCCTGGCCCCTGCTTCGTCTGTTCAACTTACTCCTGACCCCTGCTCTCTCTGTTCAACTTACTCCTGATCCCTCTATTCTACTTACTCCTGCTCTTTCTGTTCTACTTACTCCTGATCAATTTGTTCTACTTACTCCTGGCCCATGCTCACTCTTTTCTACTTACTCCTGGCCCCTGCTCTCTCTGTGTTACTTACTGCTGACCCCTGCTCTCTCTGTTCTACTTATTCTTGGCCCCTGTTTTTTTTCTGTTCTACTTACTCCTGAGCCCATTCTCTCTCTGTGCTACATACTCCTGACCCCTGCTCTCTCTCTGTTACATATTGCTGACCCCTGCTTTCACTGTGTCATTTACTTCTGACCCCTGTTCTTTATGTTCTACTTACTCCTGATCTCTGCACTCTGATTATTGCTTACTCCTGACCCTTGTACTCTGTGCATACTTACTCCTGACCTGTGTGCTCTGATGTGAAGCTTACCATAGATGACTCATTTTATTGATCACCCAGTGGGCTGAATGAAAAAAAAATTATAATTTCCTCCATCCACATACGTGAAGGATGAAGGAATCATCCCCACTACAACATTGTATTCTGACAATGGGACTATCTGCTGTAAGAATAAACTGATGGGCAGTGGCAGCTGATTGAGAAAATGTTTCCAACATTACACATGACCCCTACGCTCCATGCATTATTTACTCCTGACCCCTGCACTCTGTGTTACTTTCTCCTTACCCCTGTCCTCTGTGAATTACTTACACCTAGGGAGGAGCCGAATACCCCCCGGTTTGGTTCGCACCAGAACCTGCGAACAGACCTAAACTTTGTGCGAACTTTAGAACCCTATTAAAGTCTATGGGACTCAAACGTTCAAAATCAAAAGTGCTAATTTTAAAGGCTAATATGAAAGTTATTGTCATAAAAAGTGTTTGGGGACCCAGGTCCTGCCCCAGGGGACATGTATCAATGCAAAAAAAACTTAAAAAAATGGCCGTTTTTCAGGAGCAGTGATTTTAATAATGCTTAAAGTAAAACAATAAAAGTGTAACATTCCTTTAGATTTCGTACCTGGGGGGTGTCTATAGTATGCCTGTAAAGGGGCGCATGTTTCCCGTGCTTAGAACTGTCCCTGCACAAAGTGTAATTTCTGCAGGAAAAAAAGTCATTTAAAAGCTCTCGCGGCTATAATGAATTGTTGGCTCCCCGTAATACAGAGAACAGTCACTGAAAGTCATTGATAAAAAAAAAATGTGTGGGGTTCCCCCCAAATTCAATTACCAGGCCCTTCAGGTCTGGTATGGATATTAAGGGGAGCCCCCAGGTCAAATAAAAAAAATGATGTGGGGTTCCCCCCAAATATCCATACCAGACCTGAAGGGTGCATGTAGTACCCTGGCATGTGGGGATGGCTTGATGGTTGTGCCATTGATCTTGACAGAGAAGTCAGGGGAAGGAAAATTGTGGAGGAGAAAATATTATAAGCTCTGTTTTGGGCAGGTTGAGTTTGAGGAAGTGCTGTGACATTCGGGCTGATATGTCTGTTAGCAAATTAGTGTTGCGTGAGGAGACCGATGGAGTGAGCCGAGGGGTAGAGAGATAGATTTGGGTGTCATAAGCATAGAAATTGTATTGGAGGCCATGGGAGGCTATCAGCTGACCCAGAGAGGAGGTGTAGATTGAGAATAGGAGTGGTTCAAGACCAGAACCTTGGGGGACCCCAACAGAGAAAGGAAGAGGAGAGGAGCACGTAGAATTGGAATTGACACTGAAGGTGGGATAGGTAGGATGAGAGCCAGCAAAGAGCACACCAAAGGAGTAAAGTTTTTTTTTTTTTTTTTTTTTTTGAGGAGGGCATGGTCAACCATATCAAAGGCAGCCAAAAGTTCCAGAAGTAGGAGTACAGAATAGTTCCATTGACTTTAGCTGTTAGCAAGTCGTTTGTGAGTTTTAGGAGAGCTGTTTCTGTGGAGTGTTGAGGAGGAAATCCAGACTGAAGAGGATCAAGAAGGTTGTTTTTAATGAGGTGGTCACTCAGTTGGTTGTAGACCAGGTATTCAAGGAGTTTGGAGGAAAAGAGGAGCAAGGAGATGGGGTGTAGGTTGTTAAGATTTGCAGAGTCCATGGAAGGCTTTTTAAGTATGGGGGTGACTAGTCCACGTTTTAGAGCATTATTTTTGAAGTGATTGGTGATCTCCTGTTCAGTGAGTGGGTTAGTGGGTGGAGGACAAAAAAGAGAGTTGAAAGTAGAGAAGAGTTGACAGGGACTGGGTGAGAAGGTGTTAATGAGAGTGATAAAATAGGTCTGCTTGGCAATGTGGAGGTAAGAATTGTATTCTTGGAGAACAGATTTGTATTGGTTAAAGTATTTGTGAGATTTAGTCTTATGCCGCACACGCTTTTTTGAGACTTCTGGTGTCACCTGTTTGGGTTGTAGGGATTGGGGCCTGATTCTGTGTGTAGTGAGGGGAGCGAGCTCATCCAGTGCAGAGGACAGAGATTGTAGACAGAAGTGGCTAGATTGGTGCAGGACAGGGGTGAGATTTTGTCATAGAGGTGGTCAGTAGCAGAGTAGAGAAGAGAAGGGTTGAGGTGGTTGAAGAGGAAGTCCGACAAAATTTTTTTTTTAAAAGTCAGCAGCTACAAATACTGCAGCTGCTGACTTTTAAAATATGAACACTCACCTGTCCAGCGCACCCGCAATGTCGGCACCCGAAGCCCGATCTGTCGATTGGCTCTCGGGTGCTGCCGCCGCCATCTTCGGTATGGGAATCAGGAAGTGAAGCCGTGCGGCTTCACTTTCCGGTTCCCTACTGCGCATGCGTGAGTCGCACCGTGCAATAAGGATGGTCCTGCTGTCTCTGGGATCCGTGTGTTTCCCAGCAGACATTGGGGGCCCCGTAGGAAGTGGCGTAATAACCGCAGAATCTGCGGCTATCTATGCCCGGAAGTGGGTGCAGATACTGAAAGGTGCCAATTGTGACACTGGAGGGGGGGAGGGTGTCGATGAGCGGAAGTTCCACTTTAGGGTGGAGCTCCGCATTAAGGTTTTAGATGTTAGGTGGTTGGAAAGAGAGGAGGTGGAAGACAAGGAGAGCGAGAAACTAATAAGGTGGTGCTCAGAGAGAGGATTGTTGGAGAGGTTGCACTGAGTGCATAGGTAGGAGAATACAAGATCGAGGGTGTTGCCATCAGAGTGAATAGACGCCTGTACCCATTATTTCAGGTTAAATAAGGACGTTAGACTACAAAGTTTAGAATTAGCAGTATTAGTCTTACTAGGGATGTTGAAGTCACTGAGAATGATTGTGAGAATTTCAAAAGAGAGAAAGTAAAGTAGCCAGGCAGAGAAGTTTTGATACATTAATAAACGCCAAGAAATCACTAATCATCCCGTATTCTTACAGTAAGAGGAAGTTCCCAGTGCCGTTGTTGTGTAAGAAGCGATGAAAGGCAGGCCAGACTCTTATAGAGGAAGAGAAACCCCCCTCCCCATACTACTGTCCCCCTACTTCCTCCTCTTCTTGCATTAGGACATCGAGGTACAGATCAGCTCTTTCTTCACACGAAAATCTTCCTACTGTAGAAAGAAGTTGGACGCTGCCAGTGCCGTGATTACAGGTTTTCTCTTTTAATTGTTTTTTAATTTAGCTTAGACCATATAAATAACATACATTCTATGGTTAATTAATAAGTAGAACACATGGAAGCATTAGAAATAATACAATATCTAGGTATATATTACTTGAAACAAGACTGCTGATAGATTCCACTAGGCAAGCACCTTATCGCCCATTAGATATTATCTAAACTGCCTAATGGACTATACAGTATATAGTATATAGTGAACAATAAAAATATAGAAAATACAACAACGGTAACAGAGTACCATATTACAGAGAGATACCATTGGGAACCACTGAGAAGGAAGGCTATGCTCTGGTTATATCTAATCATCTACTGGGTAGTGTAGAACCCTAGAAATCCTTTGGCCCTTTTATGTGATGTAAAAGTACTAAGAGTGTTGGAATTGTGAAATGTCTTGACTATAAATTACCTCGTAAATATTATGAGCATTGTGTGACTTCCATCCCGATGTAATAGTTAGACGTGCTGCAATTAGTATGTGAGTGACGAGGCATCTAAATTGTGGAGGAGTGTTATTGATATTAAGGCTAAGTGATTCTAGATAAGGAATAGGGTTGATCCGAACACCCTCGGAAGAACACACAAACACCTTTTAAAATCTATGGGACACGAACATGAAAAATCAAAAGTGCTAATTTTAAAGGCTTATATGCAAGTTATTGTCATGAAAAGTGTTTGGGGACCCGGGTCCTGCCCCAGGGGACATGTATCAATGCAAAAATAAAGTTTTATAAACGGCTGGTTTTTAGGGAGCAGTGATTTTAATAATGCTTAAAGTGAAACAATAAAAATGAAATATTCCTTTAAATGTTGTGCCTGGGGGGTGTCTATAGTATGCCTGTAAAGGGCCGCATGTTTCCCGTGTTTAGAATAGTCAGAGAGTGAAATTACATTTCTAAAGGTAAAAAGTCATTTAAAACTGATCACGGCTGTAATGTACTATCTGGTCTCAGCAACATAGATAAAACTCATTGAAAAAAAGAGCATGGGATCCCCAGTCCCTTACCAGGCCCTTTGGGTCTGGCATGAATATTAAGGGGAACCCCAAACCAAAATTTAAAAAAAAAATTGTGTGGGGGTCCCCCTAAAATCCACACCAGGCCCTTAAGGTCTGATATGGAAATCAAGGGGAAACCTGCGCCAAAAAAAAAAAATGGCATTGGGGTCCCCCAAAATCCATACCAGACCCTTCAGGTATGGTACGGATTTTAAGGGGAACCCTGCGCCAAAATTTAAAAAAAAAGCCGCAACCAAACCGCCAAGGCGAGGGAGGCTCCCGCAGAGTGATGCATGTTCTCTGTGACAATTCTTGTATAACTGAGGCGGTGATGTGACCCTTCTGATGCCACGGGGGCCTCCCCATGGCCTCAGAGGGGGGGCGGGGTCATCAGTTTACGTCACCGGGTGGCCCCACCCTCCTCTGACACCACAGAAAAGCCACGGGGAATCGTCATTTGGTGGGAGCCTCCCGTGGAGGCGGAACGGTTGTGGCTTTTTTTTTTTTTTTTTCTTTTTCGGAGCCTACATTGTGGGACTTTTTTTTTCTTTTTTAATAAATGACTTGTCCCAAGCTGTCTCTTGTCTTTTTTACCTTTTTGACACTTTTTTTGTGAAATGGTAGGGGTACGATTGGGTACCCCATAACCAATTTACACAGGTGGAGGCCGGGATCTGGGGGTCCCCTTGCTAAAGGAGGCTTCCAGATTCCAATCATCCACCTGCCCGCATACCCCCACAACCACCGGGCAAGTGAGGGGTGAGACCCCAAAGCACCCTCCCCATGTTGAGGTCATGTGGCCTGGTATGGTTCAGGAGTGGTGGCACTCTCTCGTCCCCCCTCTTTTCCTGCAGCCTGCCAGGTTGTGTGCTCAGATAAGGGTCTGGTATGGATTTTGGGGGGACCCTACGCCATTTTTTTATAATTTGGTGCAGGATTCCCCTTAATTTCCATATCAGACCTGAAGGGCCTGGTATGGATTTTAGGGGGACTCCCACGCAATATTTTTTTTAAAGTTTGGTTCGGGGTTCTCCTTAATATTCACCCAAAGGGCCTGGTATTGGACTGGGGGATCCCATGTCCTTTTTTTTCCAATGAGTTTTATCTATATTGCCGAGACCTGACAATTCATTACAGTTTTAAAAGACAATTTTTCCTTTAGAAATGTCATTTTGCTGTGGTACTGACCTAGACACAGGAAAAAATTGCCACTTTACAGGCATACTATAGACACCTCCCTGGGCATGATATTTAACCACTTGCCGACCGGCGCACGACGATATACGTCGACAGAATGGCACGTACAGGCAGGAGGGCGTATATATAAGTCCCTCCTTTAGCCTGTCCGTGCCATCGGGAGCGCGCCGGGATCGGCGCACTCCCGCGCCGGTCGGGACCCCCGTGAGTCCGATCGCGGTCCCCGCGGACTCGATCGCCGCGGGGACCCCCCGCGATCGTCTCACGGGGCGGCTGAACGGGGAGATGCCGAGATAAACAGCATCTCCCCGTTCTGCCTAGCAACTAGTGACGCCGATCTCTGCTCCCTGTGATTGGAGCAGAGATCAGCATTCACTAGCTGACAGCCACGCCCCCCCACAGTAAAAAACACACCCCTAGGCATACTTAACTCTTACACTGCCCCCTTGTGGTTAACCCCTTCACTGCCAGTGTAATTTATACAGAAATCAATGCATTTAAATGCATTAATTGCTGTAAAAAATTACAATGGTCCCAAAAATGTGTCAAAAATGTCCGATGTGTCCGCCATAATGTCGCAGTCACAAAAAAAATCGCAGATCTCCGCCATTACTAATAAAAAAAAAAATATTAATAAAAATGCTATAAAACTATCCCCTATCTTGTAAACGCTATAACTTCTGCGCAAACCGATCAATAATCGCATATTGAGATTTTTTTTACCAAAAATATGTAGAAGAATACGTATCGGCCTAAACTGAGGAAAAAAAAAGTTTTTTTATATATTTTTTGAGGATATTTATTATAGCAAAAAATAAAAAATAATGCATTTTTTTCAAAATTGTCGCTCTATTTTTGTTTATAGCGCAAAAAATAAAAACCGCAGGGGCGATCAAATACCACCAAAAGAAAGCTCTATTTGTGGGAAAAAAAGGACGTCAATTTTGTTTGGGAGCCACGTCGCACGACCGCGCAATTGTCAGTTAAAGCGACGCAGTGCCGAATCGCAAAAAGGGGCCTGGTCCTTTGGCTGCAAATTGGTCCGGTCTGAAAGTGGTTAAAGGAATATTTTATTTGTTTTGTTTCACTTTAAACATTAAAAAATCACTTCTCCAGAAAAAACGTCCCTTTAAAAAAAAAAATGCATCGATACATGTCCCCTGGGCAGGACCCGGGTCCCCAAACACATGACAATGTGTTTTATGACAATAACTTGCATATAAGCCTTTAACCACTTCAGCCCCGGACCAATTGGCAGCCAAAGGACCAAGCCCCTTTTTGCGATTCGGCACTGCGTCGCTTTAACTGACAATTGCGCGGTCATGCGACGTGGCTCCCAAACAAAATTGGCGTCCTTTTTTTCCCACAAATAGAGCTTTCTTTTGGTGGTATTTGATCGCCCCTGCGGTTTTTATTTTTTGCGCTATAAACAAAAATAGAGCGACAATTTTGAAAAAAAATGCAATATTTTTTACTTTTTGCTATAATAACTATCCCCAAAAAATATATAAAAAAACATTTTTTTTCCTCAGTTTAGGCCGATACGTATTCTTCTACATATTTTTGGTAAAAAAAAATCGCAATTAGCGATTATTGATTAGTTTGCGCAAAAGTTATAGCGTTTACAAAATAGGGGATAGTTTTATAACATTTTTATTAATATTTTTTTTTTTACTTGTAATGGCGGCGATCAGCGATTTTTATTGTGACTGCGACATTATGGCGGACACATCGGACATTTTTGACACATTTTTGGGACATTTGTCATTTATACAGAAATCAGTGCTATTTAAATAGCACTGAGTCCTATGTAAATGACAGTGGCAGTGAAGGAGTTAACCACTAGGGGGCGGGGAGGAGTCAGTGTGACGTGTTGTGTTTTTTTTTACTGTAGGGGGGCGTGGCTGTACGTCTGACGTCATTGATCGGCTTTCCCGATGACAGGGAACAGCCGATCACTGACAGTCAGTGTAGGAAGCGCGGGGAGAGGTTTGTTTACACAAACCTCTCCCCGTTCTTCAGCTCCGTAACCCGATCGCGGGATACCAGCGGCGATCGGGTCCGCTGGTCCCGCGGCCGTGGCGCGCGCGCGACCCACAGGCAGGCACATGCACGATCACGTACAGGTACGTGATTTTGCCTGCCCGTGCCATTTTGCCGACGTATATCGGCGTTAGGCGGTCGGAAAGTGGTTAAAATTAGCACTTTTGATTATTCATGTTCCTGTCCCATAGACTTTAACTGTGTTATGGCGGCTTTCGAATTTGCCGCGAACACCGCATTTTGTTCGCTGTTCGGCAAACAGGCAAACACCTGATGTTCGACTCGAACATTGGGCTCATCCCTAGTGTGCACCTGAGGATGGGTCAAACCAAGCCTTCATTTGGTCCAATAAAGCTGCATAATAGTAATTGTGAATAGCTGGGAAACCTACTCCCCCCTCTATATCTGTGTTTGAGTAACTCCACAAAGGAGTGTTTAGCCATCTTACCTCTCCATAAAAATTGTCTAAACTGTTTTTTTTGGTTGAGTTAAAGAAGGCCTCATACTGGAATTGTTGTAAAATGTTGAAAAATAATAATACAGTAAACCCCCCTCCATCGCGGGGGTTACGTTCCGGACCCACCCGCGAAAAGTGAAAAAACGCGAAATAGAAAGACCCTATTTAAATACACCCTAGGCATGTTTTGTTAACTTTTTAATAGCATTTAAAGGTCTTTAAACAAACTTTTAAGCAATATAAACACATAAAAGATAGAGAGAGAGAGAGAGATCACACAAAAATATTGTGTTAACAGTACAGTATACTGTAAAGTAAAATATAGAGTACAGTATTGTATGTACAGTACAGTACTGTACTCAGCAGAAAAGAAGATGACTACAGTACTGTATACTGTAAGCAGCAAATAATCAAATAAGAGCAGCTACTGTTCTTCTGAAGGTGCAGGTTCAGCAGGAGCTTCTTCAGGTGTAGGTGGGTTGTCTTCTTGCTGCTCCAGAACCTCCAATTCTACATCAGAGGTGGCCGTGGAGGTACTTGGGGTGGATGCGGCCTTCTTCTGTTTTGGGAAGAACATAGTTATAGACAGTTGCTGGGCATGTTTCTTCTTTTGGGCGAGGAGGTTCTTGTACACCTGGATGGCTCCATCAATGCTGTTTTGGAACTGCAGTGAACGAACCATGTCAGGATCCCACTCAGCTAACATCTGTTTCAGGTCATTGGCCATACGCACGACCCTGCCAAGGCGCTCAATTGACAAGCCTTCATCTTCTTCCTCCTCCTCCTGTTCCTCCACTTCCTCCTCACTCGCTGACTTGGTGAGTTCTGTCAGATCCTCATCGGTTAGTGGAGCTGAATGGGTTTCAATTAGGTCATTGACGTCGTCCTGGGTCATATCCTGAAAACCTTCACCTCCTAGCAACTTGGCCAGCCTAATTACCTTGTCCACAGCTGAATGATGAACTTCGTCAGGAGAGAACCCTTCATAATTGTGAATAATATCTGGCCAAAGCTTCTTCCAACAGGCATGCACAGTCTCCTTCTTCATCTCCTTGAGGGCCTTTTGTATGTTCTCCAGACAGGTTGCAATGGTGTAATTACGCCAGTAGTCCTTCAAATTGAAATTTTCATCATTGTTCATGGATTCAACAAGATGATTCAAGGAGTTGCGAGTGTACAGCGCCTTGAATGCTCGTATCACCCCCTGGTCCATGGGCTGAATTAAAGACGTGGTGTTGGGTGGAAGGAACTCAACTTGCACTCCTTCGTATGATAGATCCATGGTGTGGCCTCCTGCATTATCCATCAGCAGAAGCGCCTTAAAAGCAATGCCAAGTTGGGCAAGGTAGACCTTGACGGCTGGGATGAAACAATTATGGAACCACTCAGTTGTGAGGACTTTAGTCATCCAAGCCTTACTGTTATGCATCCAATGGACTGGTAGCTGGTTCTTGTTTTTATTCTTCAGTGCTCTGGGATTCTTGGCCTTGTAGATCAGAGCTGGCTTGATCATAAATCCAGCAGCATTTCCACACATAACCAAGGTTACTCTGTCCTTATAAGCCTTGAATCCAGGTGCTCGGGCTTCCTCCTTCATGATGTAGGTCCGTTTGGGCATTCTTTTCCAGAACAAGCCGGTCTCATCCATATTAAAGACTTGCACTGGTTGGTACCCACCCTCCTCAATAATACTCTTGAAGGTCTCATTGGTGTACCTTGCAGCAGCTTCTTTGTCGGCAGATGCAGCTTCACCTTGCAATGAAACGCTCTTCAACTGATAGCGTTTCTGGAAGCGGTCAAACCATCCCTTGCTGGCAGAAAAACCTCCTGATGTACTAGAAGGCTGATCAGGATTGTCGCTGTCTGACTGTTCAGCTGCAGCAGAGCCTCCTTCAGAGCCTCCTTGATTGGCAAAAGTGTCATACAGCTTCTTTGCCTGGGTCCTGATGGTGTTACCATCCAATGTGATGCTTTTTTTTCTGCAATCTTGGATCCAAATGGCCAACGCAGTTTCCATCCTAACAATGTTTTTATTGCGGGAAGAAACAACTCTTTTTGCAGCTTGGTTGATGGACACTGCAGCAGTTGCCCTGATATTCTTCTCATCCTTCTTGATGTAGCGAATCGTTGACTCATTCATACCATAATGGCGGGCTACAGCAGCATAACTCTGTCTTTCCTTTACCATGTCAAGAAGTTTCACCTTCTCCATTATTGTAAGGAACTTCTTCTTCCTTTGTGGCTCACCAGAAGCCGCAGCCTTAGATGATCGGCGTTTGGGTGGCATGTTTGCAGCTACTGTACAGTATCCTTGCTTGTGGTTGGCACAAGTACAGTACAAGCACAGTTACCGCCCCCTCTAACGTCAACACGCTCGGTGCGGTCCACAAGCGAGGCATGCGTTCCACCGCTGCCTCGCTATGATTCGCCGCTACATAACCGCGAAATGGCGAAATATTACCGCGATATCGGAATAACGGGTCCTAATTATAGCGCGATATACCGGGACCGCAAAAACTGAACCGCGATAGAGCGGGGGTTTACTGTAGTAAGCAGTTCAGGAAAAGTTGGAGGGATAAGCCCCTCTCGTCCCAAAGCA
>CM053029.1:9524845-9605566 GCA_028564925.1 Lithobates sylvaticus
AACTGGAGCCCCTCAACCTGCCTGGTTGAGAATCCTCCGTCCAAACACTGGTGGGGTTCCTCACTACCACCTATCCCCCCCTTTGTTTCGATCCGGAGGGAGGAACACCAGCACCCGTCATGGTTGGGACACCTCTGTGCTGGCCGTCAGCCACGTAGGCCCAACCTTTTTTCTGGGTGCGCTTCCAGGCACGTCCCACCCTGGATCTTAACAGGGTCCTATATTTTCCCATCCTCAGCCTTCTCCCTCTTCTTTCCCTGATCCTTCCTTTCAACTCACTGACATCAGCGTTAACCTTCACTATACACCAGTACAACCTCCTCACTTTGGCATGACCATGCAAGCTACCCCCCACATGGGTCAAATCTTTCCCATCAGGTGAATTTCTCCATGTCCCCCTGATACATCTACTTGGGTTCTACAAAGACACTCCCATGCCTTTTTACGAGTGCGCTTCCAAAAGCGATGTTTTCCCACTTCTCTTGGGCTTACACTAGTCCTTTTACCAATCTTGGTACCTTTTTGCACATGAGGTTGATTTCTGAATTTTACGGGTCCAATACCATTAAGGTTATAAAGTCCTCCCTCAATTTCCACTAGACCACCCCTTTTCTCTTTACTTAATTTAGAAGGAACCACATTTTTAAACACTGGTTTAATGATAAGTGGGGGCTTTTATTAGGGTGACACTGGTCCCTCTCTGTACTCCAAGTACGGGCACCTTCTTACTGTCCAAACTTAGCGTCACTTGTTTCCATATGTACTCTGCATGCTTATTTTTGTCAGTTTCATCACTAACATCCTCATATGACTGCAGCCTCATCCTAGTCTCCCTCTGAAGGACATTGTGACGGAACGTCCCTACACTCCTCTTGAGTGCGTTCGTCATATATCACTTCCTTCCAGTCTGGATACGGATATCAGATATTACAACCGCTCCCAAGCACCAAACGAGACGACACTTGCTTAGTTGCTCAAACATGGACTGTGATTTATTACAAAACTAAAAACTGGAATTTATATACAGTAGAAGAGGAGATCCCCCTCCTGCTCATATTACTCCAACAATACACTTGTAACAACTTAACATAAACTAATAAACTAATCCCTTTAAGCAGCCGATGTGACTAGTACCTAACACAATTAGCATGAGCTAATTATCTAATCATTGACCCAGACTAGTTGTCACCGAGCTAAACACAGTTGATTATAAATGATCATAATTACCACCACAAGACATTTCATCACAATAGCAGGAGACCGCCAGCAACAGACGGACTGTCTCCTTCATTGCACAGAGGACAATGTGATCAGCTCCCTCAATCAACATCTTGAGTTCATGACACTCGCATCTGAGAGTGTATGCCCCAACAGCATGAGACCACACACCCACCATATATACACATATATACAGCATTGAATCTGACTAGGGGTTGCTGTTCTCCTTCCCCCTGTGCCCCTTAAAATCCAGGGCCATAATCGGTTGGCAGGAGGCTCGCATTTAGTCCTCTCAAAAAGCCTGTGTCCCGGCTAGGTCTGTCACAGACATACTGACTGTCTTGCGACTTTAAGGTTTTAAAGTCATGTGACACCTTGCTGAGCTTTGGGCCATTTCCCTCTGACCATTGTTTACCAAGGTCCTTCTCAGATCTTAGAAGTTTCTCAAACCTCAGGAAATCTTCCCCAGAACTACCCTCCTGAACCTGTAGGGGGCCTAATTCTGCTGTACACTTTACCTCTTCTAAGTCAGTCCTACCATTCCCTATCTCATTACAATTTTCAGGGTTTGCTACAACCATATCAACTTGACCAATGCCATCAGGTCTGCCATTATTTTTGTTGTCACCCATGGTAACCAAACCCATACAAATTAACAATGCGCTGCATTTTTCATCACGGTCAGAAATATCAATGCATTTGTCAGATTTAATTTCACTCATGTTCGGCAGGGCAGTGTCTGGAGAGGAACTGCACCCCGCAGAGTGGTTGTCTACGGCAGCTTCACTATCCACCAACTCAACTGGCATGAGATCCTCTGCCAACAACTGTCCTGACTCCTGACCATCATCACATAAAACATTTGGACCTGTGGCTACAATCACTTCATTTATTGCTGTGCCATCTGGTACTTTCACCAACACCAGCTCATTTGGCACGGCATTATCCATTACCACATCATTGGGCCCTTTGTGGATCACAGACATGACCTCTTCTGTGCGTTCGCCCTTACTTGGCGTTTCCATCTCATGAGCACCATCATCTGCAGTAGCAAGTGCACCCTTACATACAAGTTGCTCTGCAGGTCCTTCATCTGGCACTGCAGAATTCATGTCTGCTTCACTTTTACCAACAGAGGCCTTTTCCAACAAAGCCAACAGGCTTTTGTCCACCTGTCCCAGTCTGTTATCTCTGTGCTCCCAGAGGTACCACGCAGTACCGCTCCTACTGTACACGGAGACCCAGAGGGACAGAGTGGTTCAGCAACAGACACATTGCACATATCACTTTGGTTCAAATAAGATTTTGGCACTACATTTTTAACCATAGCAGGCTGCAATACCACACCTTCACCACCTTGCTCTGGTGGCACTTCCTAAAACGCATTAGAGCTTTGATACCTGTCGTTGCCAGACTGCATTAACCCATTTCCACCATGAGCGTTTTCAAACATTTCAGTTGTGACATTTAACATCCTGTCATCACTATGTTCAGGTACCCTCTTATCCCTCAGAGCAGCACCAAAGCTGTCCCAGGCAACCTCCGGCTCCAAAACGCAGAGCTCCCTGGGGGTTTCTAGGGACACCTCTGTGGCCTTCTTCACAGTTGCTAGGGGAGATGGCACATCTTTAACCGCATTCACAGCAAGGTTATCTCTAGTGAGCTGCACTAGCCCATTAGCAACTGGACCATTCACTTTAGCCAACACAATATTAGCAGTTTTACCCATCATATTGTCACATTCAAGTTTACCACTTGCCTCCCCACTGGACAGGGCACTGCAGCGAGGCAAGTCCTTTTCCAAACAGACAGCGGATCTCCCATTTGGGGTCACTTCCACTCCAGTGTGCACAGTCACATATTCAGTCTCTTCTATGTGTAGCGGGGTCGTACCCCTTTTAGTGGAAAAGACTACATTCCCCATAATTCCCCAGGCTCCCAGGCTGCTTGTTTCCGCCCGAGAGGCTGCTGGGGGAGGTGATAAAAGGGAGGAGGAGAGACCGCCTCTTCTGATGCCTTGGCTGACTGGGCTGCCTCTTCTGACTGAGCTGGTGACGCGGAGACTGGTTTCTGAGGAGACACCTGTGCGGACCGGACTGCTGAAGGCCTGAAGCCTGGGCCTTGCAGCAGCTGGAGAGAGACTCTCACCCCTCAGAGTCAGCAGCAGCGGAGCGGAGACTCTTCCCTACAGTCGGTCGGCCGGAGCTGAGGACCGGAGCGCAGGGGGCTGTGACGGAGGAGACCGGACGCCGCCATTAGAGGGACCGGAGCTGAGGACGGTGCCCCAGGATTGGTGAGCGAGCTGAAAGGCTCATCCTGCATTGCTACATACACTTCTATGCCTATTGAACTGCCAAGGCACAATTTACGTCAGAGCAGCAAATGTTACTTTCTGTGGATTACAAATACACCATTTAAAGCTACATGTGCACCACCTCTACAGATTTATTGCCGGTGAAGAACACTGTACTTGTACAAGGACTGAGCTCTATTGCTAGGGATCAGGCCTGGTCCGTTAGGTAGGCGCAGATAGATTTATTGCACCTCAGGGGTGCATAGCAGACGGTCGCACACTTGGCGCTCCGTTCCCCATTGCTAGTTTGTTACATATATGTGTACATGTTAAAGTGCATATTGCAGGGACCTGCTAAAGTATTGCAAGTCATATGTTTGATGCATGTTACTATTCCTTCTTCTTACTGCCAAAGTAAAGCCAGTTATTCTTATCTCAGCAGTCTGCTTGTGAGTTCATACCAATTACACTTAGAGTATAAGTGATGTTTATATGTGCATAGATACATACCCCTTTACTAACTGTGCCAGAGCGGGTAGAGCAAATTGCCGGGGGTTGGTGGAGCTGTACTCAGGGACCCAAAACAAACCAGCGGCTCTCTTAACTGGGGGTAGCGCTACATATGCATTTACCAGCACCAGTCTTTTTCAACATCAACCCAGCGGTTCCAGCCATTATTTCATTAAAGACAGTCTTACCCACCGCAGTAGTAGGGGTCACCATCTTCATTTGAGTACGTTGTCTCACAAACCAGTCCTCTGCTGCACTTTTACTGGCCCACTCTCCCTGGTGGCCACCGGATGAAATTACAGCAGGCATCTCCAACTGTTTAGCACCCCCTGCCGACACAACAGGAAAATCCTCGTTGCCAGGGGTGACTGCAAACATATTTGCACAGGAATCTGGGCCTGGAGAGAAAGACCTTTGCTCAGGAACACCATCTCCAGTGGTATCCCATAACCTAGGGCAAAAAAACATGGCGTGCCCCAGATGTCCACATTCCAGGCATGGTACTGGATGATTTTTTTTCAGGTAACCTTCTTCCTGGTAATTTTGAAATGCATACGCATCTTTAGGTGGATGCTTAGCTACATATGCCCTGTAGCTCCTCCTTTCCTTTGGCAATCTTTCTCCCGTTGCCATGGGAGACCGCACTCCCAGCAGAGCTTTGCTGATTCTCCCAAACTCTTTGATGCATTGTGGCTTTCAACTTGCCATGACTCTCTGCAGGCAATACTTTTCTCATATGGTCTGCAAACTTGACATCACCGCCATTGCTATAGGCAACCACATACCTCTCCAACTTCCGGTCAGGCTGTCGGTCCATGATGCGATGGAACTTTCCTCTAAGAAGGATTTCCTCTTTAACCTGTTGCTGACCGCCCGCCGTCAATTGACTGTGGAGCGGTGCAGCTCTTGTGGCGGGCCGCCGTCATATGACGTCGCTTGCTTTTTGGCCACTAGGGAGCGCGCACGCCCTCCGCGTCGCCGGGGACCCGATGCGCGTGCCCGGCAGCCGCGATGTCCGCCAGGCACCCGCGATTGCCCGGTAACTGAGCAGGACGTGGATCGGTGTGTGTAAACACACCGATCCACGTCCTGTCAGAGGAGAGGAGACCGATGGTGTGTCCCTTGTACATAGGGACACCGATCGGTCCCCTCCCCCCACAGTTAGAATCAGTCATATAGGGAACATAATTAACCCCTGCAGCGCCCCCTAGTGCTAACCCCTTCCCTGACAGTCACATTTATACAGTAATCAATGCATTTTTATAGCACGGATCACTGTATAAAATGTGAATGGTCCCAAAAATGTGTCAAAAGTGTCCGATATGTCCGCCGCAATGTCACAGTCACGATAAAAAAAAAAAAAAAAAAAATCGCAGATCGCCGCCATTACTAGAAAAAATAAATAATAATAAAAATGCTATAAATCTATCCCCTATTTTGTAGACGCTATAACTTTTGCGCAAACCAATCAATAGACGCTTATTGCGATTTTTTTTTTTACCAAAAATATGTAGAATACGTATCAGCCTAAACTGAGGAAAAAAAATTTGTTTAAAAAAAATAAAAAATAAAAATTGGATATTTATTATAATAAAAAGTTAAAAATATTGAGTTTTTTCAAACTTGTCACCCTTATTTTGTTTATAGCGCAAGAAATAAAAACCGCAGAGGTGATCAAATACCACCAAATTAAAGCTCTATCTGTGGGAAAAAAATGATAAAAATTTTATTTGGGTACAGCGTTGCATGACCGCGCAATTGTCATTCAAAATGCGACAGCGCTGAAAGCTGAAAAATGGCTTGGTCAGGAAGGGGGCGTTTGTGCCTGGTAGGCAAGTGGTTAAACTTGCGGTAGTCATCCTGGTCACTGTCCATCAAATGGTAAACCGACCGGAACTCTATTTGTAATAAGGTTTGCAGCACTTTTGGCCACCAGTCCCTAGGCCATTTTCTCCTTACAGCAACTTTTTTTAAATCTTACAAGGAAGTCCCCAACCTCCTCTGCAGGCAGCATGGGTTGCATATAGTCAGAGGCCAAGATCTGAGCCCCTTGCACTGCGCCACACTCTTTGCGATTCCGCTTGAACCATTCATTCATTCACTGTCTCACACATCACTGTCTCACACATCACTGTCTCACACATCACTGTCTCACACATCACTGTCTCACACATCACTGTCTCACACATGACTGGCCCTCCAAGGTGGAGACATCTTCTCAGGCCACGCTGAGCTCACTTCCCCTTTAACTTGATTTAACATGAACTTCTTGCGTTTTGACTGCCTCATCCTTGGTCACATGCACAGCAGCTTGTTACACAGTTCACAGCATAACAACAACAAAAATTCTCACAGGTGAACTACCTGCACACAATGCAACACATCCAATTGAACTCCTGCACAATGCAGTTTGCCTGGCTGCCACACACAGCTAGCAGCAGTTCCTGAAATGACTCACTACTGGCGCAGAAACCGGATTTCACCGTCGGTATGCCCGCATTCGAACACCACTTGTAACATCGGGGGATGTTTTAGCTTAAGGGCAGAGCTTACCAGTGAGCGGAGTCCACGCCAGATATGCCGATTTAAGGGCTTGTAGGCCCACTTTTATTAAAGAAAGAAAATGTCCATAAAACAGACGAGTTGCCCACACAGGGGTTTCAGCTTTCCACAGCAACAATGTAAGTCAAACCAAAGATACCAAGCCACCTGGCTCTCTTTAGCAGCACTGCTGCTCAGACTTGTGCTTCAGCCCTCTCGGCTCTTTAGCAGAGTTCCTGTACACCCAGTACCTCAGCACTCTTTTCCAGCTTCCTTTTCCAGCCCACAGGCTTGGACCCTCTGTCTGCTCTCACAGACAGACATGCACACTTCTCCCTTGCTTGCCTGGACTCCTCGGGAGGGTGGAGCCCAGAACCATGGTCAGAGGTCTACAAATAGCCCAGCACACACACATCTGACCAGTCAGTATGCTGGTGGATCTCAAGACCTGGACCCAGGACTGGGGATTTCATCCCACCCGGATCGCTACGAAATCCCCGGGCTCCAGATCCCAAAACGTATTTTAGTAAACAATGAGGAAACTGAAAAGCCAGTTTCCTCC
Source organism: Lithobates sylvaticus (assembly GCA_028564925.1). Classification (NCBI taxonomy): domain Eukaryota; kingdom Metazoa; phylum Chordata; class Amphibia; order Anura; family Ranidae; genus Lithobates; species Lithobates sylvaticus. Next base: position 9,531,970 of record CM053029.1, read on the forward strand.
CAAATAAACTGGAGCCCCTCAACCTGCCTGGTTGAGAATCCTCTGTCCAAACACTGGTGGGGTACCCCACTACCACAATATATATATATATATATATATACAGTGGTGGAGCAGCTCTCCTGCACAGGATCCTGTACCTAGTATGTGATCCCGCACTTCCACCCCAGACCTGAAATTGGACACAGCAGGAGCCAATTAGCAGGTCCAGCAGACTCAATGTCTGCCGGCACCCGCCAATCATTCGGGACACAAGCAGAACGGCACTCTACCTATATAAACAAGACAGATTGCCATTCTGTCAGTAGGGAAGGTATTGATCCTGTGTTCCATGGATCAAAGCCTTCCCTTAGTAAAAGCTCCTCCCCCACTGTGAGTAAGCAATAGCTAGGCACACAGTTAATCCTTTGATTGCTCCTGATGTTAATTCCTTCCCTGCCAGTGTCATTAGTACAGTGACAGTGCATATTTTTAGCACTGATCACTGTATTCGTGTCACTGGTCTCCAAAAAGTGTCACCTTGTATGTGATTTGTCCACCGCAATATCGCAGTCTCACTATAAGTCGCATTACTATAAGAAAAAATTCCAAAAATCTATTCCATAGTTTGTAGACCCTAAAACCTTTGCGCAAACCAATCAATATACGCTTATTGGGATTTTTAACCAAAAATATGTAGCACAATACATATTGGACTAAGCTTACATTTCTTTATTGGATGTGTTTTATAGAAGAAAGTAAAAAATATATATTTTTTTAATAATTGTCGCTCTTTTTTTGTTTATAGTGCTAAAAATAAAATTTCAATTCAAATCTATCAACTATTTATACTTTCATTCTTGAGAGTAGGTGTGTAAATTGGGGAAGGCTTGCAGGGACCTCACTGCATTAACTTGCCCAGGGGCCCATTATGCTATTAAGATGGCCCTGCTGTGGATGTCTGGGGGCTAATATACCCCTGGAGGGGCTGACTGAGATCAATCGCACTCTGTACTCCCTCAGCGTGATGACACGCGGTGCAAGCCCGCCCCCAGGAGCGGGGTCACATTCCAAGTAACCGATGCGCATGTAGCCCGCCGGTCTGTACCTCACAGTGAGGCGCAAACAGGAAGGAACCTGTCATCAGGCAGGCTCCAAAGGCTCGGAACAGGGATTGACAGGGAGGTGGGGGGCACTAGGTGCACCTCATTACTATTCTCTTTGGAGTGCCCAAAGGTGTCCCAGGTCTGTTAGAATCTTATAATGTATGCTAAAACAAAAAAAATGACTGTGCGCTGCTAAAGTGTTCGGATTTGGCTTGAAGAAAAAGTGTCAGCCTTAATCCCCACAAGAGGACGGTGTCCGTGTGTCACTTGTGCTCCCCCTTGTGGGATTCACAGTGGTAAACAGGTCTTTCCACGGATATCTCACTCTCCTTAGTGTAATTGGTCAAGCAGGTATCATGTAGGGATAATAAAATGCCTCCATAGTGTGATTCTATTTAATAAATAGGTAAATATTGCACTTCTATGAGGTAACAGACAACAAGCATTGAAAAGCAGGAAGTCCGGCGCTCGCTGCGCTCCACGGACCCAAACCGGATGTGACATAATGACGCTCTAGCTCCGTCACATCTGGTTTGGCTCCATGGAGCGCAGCGAGCGCCGGACTTCCTGCTTTTCAATGCTTGTTGTCTGTTATTCATGAATTCTATAGGCTGTTTACTTTAGATCAGGCATGTCCAAAGTCCAGCCCGTGGGCCAATTGTTTGATCCAGCTTGATGTGGCCCCCACTTTAAATTTGCATATATGTCCTTCTGTGGCCCCCAAGCTTGGGTGTGTTATGTTTTTTGTAAATATATATATATATATATATATATATATATATATATATATATATATATATACACGCACACGCACACGCACACACACACACACACACACACACACACACACACACACACACACACACACACATCTTCTTTAGCCTGACAAATCCCTGAGCACCACTCGGGATTAGGATGAGCTGGGGCGTGTTGCTTGGCGTGTTGCTGGGCGTGTTGCTGGGGTGTGTTCACACCTCAATGTGTCAGAGCCCGCTAGGAAGCTCTCAGAGGCACTGAGATATTTCCCGGTCCACAGCTGCAGAGGTTGGAGAATTCTTGTTGGGCAGTGTATTAGTGTATCGGATGAACACACTTAGACCAAAACCTCTGGCACTGCGCTCCCATGCTTCCCCTTCTGGTCAATTTCTAAAATGGTGACTGTAAAAAAGAGAAGGAAAGTTGACTGTGGTGGCCTGTGCATTGTGGGTGCATGGGTGCTGCCCCCTATCCCTACTGCTGCCTCCCTATCCATGCGCCCGGCCCCTTTTAGGATGCCGGGCGCATGGACTCCTATAGAGACGGCCTTGCGGTTCGCCCCGCGGTCGGTTCGCGGCAAACTTTGCTCGTTTGCGATTCGCCAAACCGGCGGACATGTGGCGCTGTTCACGTCCACCATATTCTTTTACATTGTGAAGAACTTTGACCCATGACACATCCATCATGGGGTACTGGACAGCCAATTGAGACATTTCAGCACATGGACACACCCCCTACCTTATAAATAGACCTGATCTGGTGGCCATTTTACATTCTGTCTTTTGTCAGTGTAGGGAGAGGTTGCTGTTTGGAGCAGGGACAGTCTGTAATCACTAGCTATTAGGTCTACAAAAGTCCTTTTAAGGACTGGTATAGTTGTATAGTATATAGGTGTGTAATACACTTATAATATACTTTTAAATATAGAAAGCATATTATAGTGCATTTCTACTGTGCAGCATTGTGACTGCTGAGCGGTTCTGCAGCTCTTTTGTCAGTGTAGGTAGAGGTTGCTGTGTGTCGCAGGGACAGATTGTAGTGACACAAATCGCTAACGAATATAGGTCCACAAAAGTCCTTTTAAGGACTGGTATAGGTGTACTATTTGGTGTGCAGTATATAGGGGTGTAATACACTTATAATATACTTTCAAATATAGAAAGCATAGTATAGTGCATTTCTACTGTGCAGCATTGTGACTGCTGAGCGGTTCTGCAGCGATACTACAAAGAGTGACAAACGCAATTAGAAAAAAGTATTATAACTGGTGTGATAGACCAGTGGCCCCCCAAAACGACAGATTGAAGCGGGGTGTTATATACCTTCTTCCACATATACTGCACTTCTCTAGAGACTTTTGTCACAGGGTCATTTAAAAAATGACAGGCAGAGGAAGAAGCATGCCCTTCCGCAGGGCAGGAGCAACAGGCTTGAGCCAAAGTGGGAAGTGGCAGAAGGTGCGTTTGATTAAAAAAAAAAGATAAAAAAGAATGCTTGTCGTTGTCAATCCCAGATTTGCTTAACACTTCTGGTATGTCAGTGTCCATGTGTGCACAGCTAGTAAGTATTTTGTGGCTGCAAATATGACCTGGGGGTTTTTAATATTCGCCTGCCATTAAAATGAATGTGGCCCGCCGCGAACCTGAGGTTCGCGAAAATTTGGGCGCGTTCGCGAACCGTCCTGTCAGATGTTCGTCCATCACTAGACTCCTATACCGGGGGCAGGAGGGGGTGTATTTTTTTTGAAGCACCTGATTAGAGTCAGAGGCTCTAATGGGCTTCAAAAAAGGGTGGGCTCGGGGCGCAGAGAGTGTGCCCTGATCTCACCCAATTGTGTGACCATAGCAAATAAATATTTGCTATTTTCACACTGCATTGCCTCCCCGCCAATCTGGAGGCAGGCCAGTGAGACCTGTTTCCTGATTGGCCAAAGCACCAGGTTTCCCTATTGGATGCTCAGCACTTTAGCGGAAGTGGGACAGAGTGAAGGAAGCAGACTGGATAGCAGATGCCAGAGAAGAGGATACTCCATAAGCGCTGGACCTTCTGCAAAGGAATCCACCCGTGAGGGGGCTGTGAGCGGGGTGTCCCATGATCCATCCATGGGGTGCTGTGAGCAGGGTGTCCCATGATCCATCCACAGGGGGGGTGGGGTGTCCCGTGATCCATCTGTGGGGGGTGTGTGAGTGGGGTGTCCCGCTATCCATCTGCATGGTGGTGAGCAGAGTGTACCGCAATCCATCTGTGGGGGGTGTGTGTGGGATGTCCCACAATCTATCCACGTGGGGTGAGCATTTGATGGGCACAGTGGCATCGTTTGATGGGCGCAGTGGCAGCGTTTGATGGGCACAGTGGCAGAATTTGAGGGAACAGTGGCAGAATTTCAGGGCACAGTGGCAGCAATTGATGATTTGTTTTAAAAAAAAAATTGCACCCCCCTAAAAATTTGGAGCACCAGCCACCACTGCTGTGAGGTGCACTTCCAGGACAGGTGGAAAGTGGAATGTTTTTTCACTGATTTACAGAATCACTGTGTTTGTCTGATATGCCAAGAGACTGTGGCTGTTTACAGGGGCGTAACTATAGGGGGTGCAGCAGTCGCGAGCGCAACCGGGCCCTGTGCTGCAAGGGGCCCATGCCGCCTCCTCTACATATGGCCGGTGGCAGCATAGGCGGTTAGGCACCAGACGCACGGGTGGATGGAGGTGGGGGTGACTAGCAGAGCTCCATGCTCGACTACCGCACTGGCTGCTCTTTAGTTGTTAATTCCCCACACAACCTGTGTCCTCTGCCGCTCCTCCGGGTCCCTCTCTCCTGCTCCATGCAGTGCTGCTACATCCGGTGTCTGTCCTCCCCAGTCCAGCCCCCTGAGTCCGGCTCACACTGCACTGCATGCTTCTCCCAGGCAAACAAACTTTAAGGACACAGATGCAGTGCAGCCCTTTGAGAGCCGGCTACCCAAAACACACCGCAGACTTGTCTGCCAGCACCCCCCCTCCTCCCCGTCATACACAGATGTTGACAGGTCTTTCTGGGAGATATGTCCCCTAAGGACAGGGACCCCATCTCCCCTGGGGACAGGGCCCAGATCTCCCTAAAAGGACAGGGGCCCCATTTCCCTTGGGGACAAGGACCCCGTCTCCTCTGGGGACAGAGCCAACTTCTCCCCAGAGGACAAGGACCCAATCTCTCCTGGGGACAGGGCCCACTTCTCCCCAGAGGACAGGGTCCCAATTTCCCTTTCCCTTCTTCCTCTTTGTCTCAAAGGTGTAACATCATAGGTCTGTTTAGACCTCTGATATCTCACCAAAGTCCCCCAACGGGACTCCTAAAAAATAATTAAATAAAATGCTGATACCAGTGGAGGAACTACAGGGCTCACAAAAGTCGTACCTGTGACCGAGCCCTGGAGTTCCACCACCGGATTCGGAGGGAAGGGCCTCGGCTGGGATTCAGGGGGGCCCTTCATGGTTTCTTGCACCGGGGCCCCGAAGGTTCTAGTTACACCACTGGCTGTTTATAAGGAATTTAATGTCAAGAGACACTACCAGACGAGACATAACACATACGACAAGCTAACAGGGCGCCACCACAGTGAAAAGTTGAAGCAACTTGAAGCTGTTTTAATGTCACAACAGCGATTTTTCACAAGTGCCCGTGAGTCAAATGAAAATGCCACAAGGGCGAGCTATGAGGTGGCAATGTTAATTGCTAAAAACATCTCAAACATCATCATGTTATGAAACCGGTGGTAAAGACTATTAATTTTATTCGCTCTGTGCCCTCTGGCTGATGAGAATAAACGGCGCTTTCAGGGTTTTGCAGCTATTTAAAAGGAGATCAGCCTTTTCTCCTCTACATTCTCTGGTTACCCCAATGATGATCCAGATTAGGGATCAGCCCATGTTGAGGGCATGTGGCCTGGTGCGGTTCAGGAGGGGGGGCACTCTCTCTCGTCCCCCCTCTTTTCCTGTGGCTTGCCAGGTTGCGTGCTCAGATAACGCTAAAACACGCTCATAAACACTAGTACAAAACGCCGTTAAAAAACGGAAAATTGTATACTTACCTTTCCGTAATTTTCCTTTCCTGACGCATCTTCATGGCAGCACACACTGGGTTGTGACTCCGCCCCCACAACCTGACAGGATTGGATAGCTATAAAGTTGAAGGGGAGATCCCCCGCTGTATTCTCTGTATATATCATCACAAAAACGGGGTGGGAAATTGTGTGCTGCCATGAAGATGCGTCAGGAAAGGAAAATTACGGAAAGGTAAGTATACAATTTTCCGTTTTCCTGACGCCTTCATGGCAGCACACACTGGGAAATAACTCGCCAGTCGGGTGGGTGCAAGAAAAATAATGTTTATTCCTATAATGCGGAAGAATTGGCTCTAACAACGGATCTTCCGAAGTCTGACATGGACAAATGGGCAGAATCCACTTTGTAGTGAGAAATGAAAGTATGTCTGGAAGACCACGTTGCTGCTCTGCATATTGTCTCTGGTGATACCCTGCAATATGCTGCCCAGGAGGTAGCCACTGCCCTAGTAGAATGAGCCTTGACATCTTCAGGGATCGTCAGGTGCTGAGTGGAATATGCCTTCTTAATGGCTTTGACTAGCCAGGACGCGATAGTCCGTGAAGAGGCTGCTTGCCCGCGTCTGGTTCCATAGGGAATGATCATGAGGGAATCCGTCTTCCTAAAGGAGGTGGTAGCTGCCAAGTAGTTAGAGATCGTTGTTTTGACATCCAACGGATGCGGTTCACCCTGATCGTTGGTGAAAGATGGCAGAATGATGTCTTGGTTGTAGTGAAAAGAAGTTACCACTTTAGGTGTGAAGCGCTCTGATGGTCTTAGAACTACTCCGTCGGGTAGAAAGACTAAGTGGGGTTCCGAGATCATTAGTGCTTGTATCTCTGACACTCTCTTAGCTGATGTTATTGCTATGAGGAATGATAGCTTCAAGGTCAGGTCCCAAAGAGATACGGTTTCGAATGGAGTAAACGGAGGGTTGGAAAGAGCGTGGAGAACTACTGATAGGTCCCATGACGGAAAAACTGGTTTCCTGGGGGGTTTTATCTTCAGGCAGGCCTTTAGGAATTGTATTACCAGTGGGTGGAATGCCCACCTAGTTCCCGTCTTTGCTGACAGAGCCGACACTTGTACTTTAAGGGTACTTGAGCTTAGGCCTTTGCTTACCCCTGATTGGAGAAACTCTAGAATTTGGTAAGGTTCTGGAGAGAGGTAGTTCCACCCTTTCTGTTGTGCCAAGGAGCAGAATCTCTCCCAAACCCTCGTATAGATGGTATTAGTAGATACTTTCCGGGCTTGCATCATGGTTGATATAACCTCTTGTGAACAGCCTTGCGCCCTTAGCCTAACCCTCTCAACCTCCAGGCCATCAGATGTAATCTCTCTGGTGCTGGGTGAAGGAACTGCCCCTGAGATAGAAGGTCCGGGGTCATTGGAAGAGGAATTGGAGGTTGAAGGCTGAGTTGTAGGAGGGTCGTGAACCACGGTCTTCTCGGCCACATCGGGATTACCGCTATTACTGTTACCGACGATCTCCGAAGTCTGGACAGGAACCTCGCAATCAACGGGGTTGGAGGAAATATGTACCCCAACTTGAAGTCCCACGGGTGGATCAGGCAGTCTATCCCTTCTGCTGATGGAAATGAGCCCCTCGTCAGGAACCTGTGGCACTTGGTGTTCATTGGAGTGGCCGCCAGGTCTATTTCTGGCATTCCCCAGGCTTCTGTCAGGAGAGAGAATGCCTGCGGACTCAAGGACCACTCGTTGTTGGACAACGTTTCCCGACTTAGGTAGTCGGCTAGCATATTCTGGGCCGCTGGAACGTACACTGCCTTTAGACTTGCCAGGTGTATTTGGGCCCATTCTAGAATGGGTCGGACTTCTTCCATCAGGGTGGTACTCCTGGTACCTCCTTGCTTCTGAATGTAGGACACTGCTACCTTGTTGTCCATCCTGATCAGCACATCCTCCCCCTCTAGTAGCGGTGTAAATGCCTTTAATGCGTGGAAGGCTGCCCTGAGTTCCAGGATATTCGAGACTATCCCCTGAGCCTGAAAGGACCATCGGCCTTGGGCTGCCCGATCTCGGAAGTGGGCTCCCCAACCGCTCTGGCAAGCATCCGAGGTGATGACTTTGGGATCTGGAGGGATTATGGGCTTGTATCTCCTGAGTTTGCCTTGACGCGTCCACCACCATACTGATCGTTTCACTGCTCCGGATATAGAGATGGTCTGATGCATCGACACTCCATCCCACTGCCTGAGAAATGAGTTCTGCAGGGTTCTCATATGCCACTGTGCCCATTGTACCATTGGTATGGTTGCGGACATGGATCCCAGAATGCTCAGACAGACTCTGGCAGGTAGGTGATTGGTGGAAAGTAGTCTCTGCATTTTCTGAATTAGAGGCTGTATTTTCTCCTGCGGGAGCTGTATCCTGTTCGTCTTGGTGTTTAGATCTGCTCCCAGGAAAACCATATTTTGGGTGGGTTGTAGACTGCTCTTCTTCCAGTTGATTATCCAACCAAATTTCCGGAGAGTTGCGAGTAGAACTTCTCGGTGGCGAATCAGCGTCTCTTGATCCTCTGCTAACAGTAGGATGTCGTCCAGGTAATGGTGAATGCGTAACCCCTTTTGTCTGAGGAGTGCTACCAAGGGTAGTAGAACTTTTGTAAATGTTCTGGGTGCTGAGGAGATGCCGAATGGGAGGCACTGGAACTGAAAATTGCCTTGGTTTATGGCAAACCGGAGGAATTTTTGAAAAGCTGGATGGATTGGTATGTGAAGATAAGCGTCTGATAAATCGATTGAAAGCATCCAATCTCCCAGATTCACTGCCAGTAGTATGGACTGGAGACTTTCCATCTTGAAGGCCTCGACCTGTATTCCTTTGTTGAGCCTCTTGAGGTCCAACACAGGGCGTAGGTCCCCTGTCTTCTTCTTTACCAAGAATAGGGGGGAGTAGAAACCTCTCCCCCTTTGACATGCTGGGACCTCCAGTATTGCCCCCTTCTGCTTCAGTTCCGCCACATACTTTATTAACAGGCTCCTTCTGAGTGGTGAGGATGGTTGTTTGGTTGCCTGGAAGTGATTTCCCGGAGGTCTGTTTATGAACCTCCACTTGTGTCCGAACTTTATTGTGGACAATGTCCATGAATCCTCTATGTGACTTGACCAGATTTGGGAGAAGTTTCTTAGCCTGGCGCCCACCTGACTGCTCCCCGGAGCCGAATGGGCAGGCGAGACTTCAAAACGATTTCTGTTGATCCCCTGCCGGGGTGGACTTGATTTTCTGCATTCTAAGAAAAGCCGGCTTTGTGTTCTTCCAGTCCCTCCTAAATTCCCTACCAGGGCGGTAGGATCTGGCCTCTCTGTACTTATTCGGAAGGTTACGCCTGAATGCTGGTCCTTTCTGTGCCTTGGGTCTCCTATCGGAGGGAATTAACCCTGACTTTCCCCCCGTTACCTTGGAGATAGCAGAGTCCAATTTGGTGCCAAACAGATTTGTGCCGTCATACGGGATCCTGCACCAGTTCAGTTTAGATGCCGTATCGGCCATCCATGGTTTGAGCCATAGGGCTCTCCTTGCTGTCACTGATGCCAGCATAGTCCTGGCTGAGGATCTTATGACGTCTACAGACGCCTCTGCTACGAAATCCCCTGCCAATCTGATTTCCTGTAGGGAGGAAATTATTTTTTCCATCTCGACGCCATCCTGCAGGTCTTTCTCTACCTTAGATGTCCATCCCGAGATGGCTCTTCCTACCGCTGCTGTAGCTATTGCAGGTCTGCAGGCACCCCCGGCTGTGGAGTAGGCCTTCTTTAACTCCAGGTCCATCTTCCGATCGAGCACATCTCGAAAGGATACCGCATCCTCAATCGGTAGGGTGACGTGGCGGGCGAGACGCATCAAAGAGGCGTCAACGGTAGGTGCGTTGGTCAAGGGGTTTATTTTTGATTCCTTCAAGGGATACATCTTGGCCAACCTGTTGGTCAGACTAGATCGTTTGTCAGACCTTTCCCATTCGTCCTTTATGAGATCTTCGAGCTCCTCTATAAAAGGGAAAGTTTCCGGATCCCTCTTTAAGTTTGGAAAATATTTCCAAACCTTTTGGGGTTCTGCCTTGTCATCTTCCCAGCCGATCGCCTCTTTGACTGATTTGGCGAAAGGCTCCACCAGAGAAAAATCGAAACCTGCTGAGACGTCTTGGACCTCGTCCTCAGAACTGGGGGAATCCTAGGCCTGGGCGTGAAGTGGTTCCGCCGAGGATGTACTGGGCGCAGCTTTGTCCAATGGTGGTGCTGTGGTTTCCAGTAGAGACTCCCGCACTGACTCTCTTATGAGCTCTGTCGCCATCCTTGCATCTGCTTCCTTCTCTGTAGTGGCTTCGTTGAAGCAAGAGCGGCAAGCAAGTTTTTCCGGTAGTGCCGGGGCGCCGCATACCCAGCAGGCATTGGCTGCGGGACGGGTGTGGCGGCTTTGGTGATGCGAGGAGGGGACCTCCTGCGATTTGACCTGCTGCGGCGGGAGCGATGCCGTGAGTAGCTTCGCCGTGAGCGGCTGCGCCGGTGGCGTGAAGGGGATCTTGAACGGCTCCTGCGGGACCTCCTACTTGAGGTATGGCTTGACCTTTTCCCATGCCGGGAACTGGTGGTTCTTGATCTCGCCGGGCTGCCAAGAGAAATGCAGCATTTTAGCGATCTGGCACTCTTTTTTCTCCCCTTCAATACTTACCTACTGGTCCAGCCTCTTACCTAGTTTGCTGATGGTGGTCTGCGTGGGCAGTGGGCTCCATAGGGAGAAAAGAAGGAGACAGGGCAGTCTGGGAAAAAGACAAAATAAAACGTACATATATATATAGTTTTTTTTTTTTTTTTTTTTTTTTTTTACACACATATACATATACATATATATATATATATATATATGTATACACACCCACATATACATATACATACACACTTTCTTTTTTTTTAATTTGCGTTTTTTTTTTTTTTTTTTTTAATTATTTAATTTACTCAAGTATTTGCATATACATACACACTTTTATTTTATGCACCTGTTAATTGGGGCTCTAGGAGATTTACCCAGATAGGGGCTTACCTTGAGTCTTTTTAGAAGTCTGTTTGTTGCAGAGCAGTAAATTTTCTTGTTTCTTTTCAGCATGCAGAGTTGCACAGGGATTTCACAGGAGAATTTCCGTTTTTAAATCTGGCGCCATTCCGGCGCCTAAATGACGTTTCCGCGCATGCGCAGATGCGTCCCGAGTGTCCCTGCGCCATCTTGGATCAGGGCATAATACACCGAGAGTACAGCGGTGTCTTTCCCGACCCTGTAATGCGCATGGGCGATGTGGGGACGCGCCGGCTTACCACACCGACGCTCGAGCAACAGGACAACAAGGGCCAGCCAGCCCAGTGTAAGTACATACACACTTTTATTTCTTTAATAATCGGCCACACCGGATCCCTCTCTAAGTCCTTCATGCGGCACATACTATTATTGGGGAGATTAGAGACTTAACCCATACATAGCCAAACAACAGGAAAACAAGTCATCCAGGTAAATGGGGAAGAGAAGGTAAAGATAAGGGAGCCCACTGCAAAATTAAAGCTTCTTTAAAGCTTGTTTTACTTGCCGGAATCCTCGACGCCCCCTGAGACCACCAGAATGGGGGTTCCCTCCATAGAAGCTCCTTTAGAGACTGTACAGGAGGGACTTCCAAACAGGAGAGGCTTGAACCTGCTGGGGCGATTGCGGTAAGAGGCTTATTTCATCTGTAGAAGAAAATGTCCGTCCAACCTGTTCAGGTGAGGAAAAAAAGGAGAATACAGCGGGGGATCTCCCCTTCAACTTTATAGCTATCCAATCCTGTCAGGTTGTGGGGGCGGAGTCACAACCCAGTGTGTGCTGCCATGAAGGTTCTGCTGCGAACCGAACTGAAGGGTGTACGGCTCATTCCTACTCCAGATCAGCTACAGCTTGGGCTCATTGAGCTGCATTGTGACAGCGAGTTACAAAGTCATAACCAACAGCTCTCTTTTGTGAACTTTTACCGCCAACTGAATTAGAGCCGGTTTCAAGAGATTCAAACATTGGCTAAGAAAATGCTGAGCTTGTTTTGCTCAACATATATGTGTCACACAAATGTTTGCGGAACTTTCGACCATCAAGAACGACTGCCTTTGACCCAGACCTAGCCTATGTGCTGCAGTCCAGATCTCAGTTTTGTCGTAATATGTTGGCCGATTTATGTAGGATATATGTGTACACCAGTGGTGGCTGGTGAATTTTTAATATGGGGCGCCAGACCCCGCCCTTCATTTTTGACTCCTCCCACTTCTCACAAGCCCCACCCCTTATAGAATCCACCCACTCTGTCTCCTGTTGTACATCATATACCAGGCTGTACATTATACACCGGGCTCTCTACATCATATACCAGGCTGTACATTATACACCGGACACTGTACATCATATACCAGGCTCTACATTATACACCGGACTCTGTACATCATATACCAGGCTCTACATTATACACTGGGCTCTGTACATCCTTTCAATAGATTTTTATTAAATTTTTGAAAAATCATAAAAGCACAATACAATGCCAATACAGGTAACCAGAAATCTAAACAATCATTATAACAGTATAACGGATAACACGAAACGTGGTACAATCTAGGTCGTTTAGGACGTGTCTCGAGAGTAAAGCCCAGGGTAAATGAGCCCGGACAGAGAGAACACCTCCCCCCAGCCCGGCACCCCTGACGGGAACTAGCTGTGCCGTGCTGCGAAAAGTGTCCCCTCCCATTCGGGCCCGGGCACCCAGGGACAAGACCTGAGATAGAAAAATCTCGTCCAGTTAACTGTGTTTAAGTTGGCAAATAAAAAGGGGATATCATACAAGTTTGCCTGTAAGACAGTAAGCATGTGTAGAAAATCTGTCGATTGCGAGTAAAACAATAAATGGTAGATCACCTAGAGACATGGGATAAAAAATATAAAACAAAAATTCTATCAGAGACCTAACACTAGGTCCCAATAAAAGGTAGGCAAACAGATAAATCAAAGATAGTCATCTATTTGGATAAAAACAATATAAGGCTTTTGTGAAAAAAACAAGCGCTACCGTCATATAACCTGTATGTCAGGCCTCAAGAAAAAGCAGTAAAAGGTAAAGAGAGAAAAGGAAAGAAGATAGAGGTGAAAAAGGAGAAGGAGGCGCTAAAGAAAGAATAACAGTGCAAATCTCATTCACCAGTGGCACCCGGTACAAAGCTAGTCAATGGTTGGTATAGATAGATATCCAATCCAGGAAGACCATATAGCATCATGTTTAGCGGTGAAGTCAAGGAGTATACTAGCTGTTTTTTCCTGAGTCATGATCCAAGAGATCTTTCTATTGACCAGAAAAAGAGAGACAGATGGTGTTTTCCATGCACGTGCTATCGTGAGTTTGGTACCAAGAAGTATGAACTAAATGAGTCTTTGGGTTAATTTGGGAGCATTGGAGAATGGAAAATTTAACAGGGCAATGTGAGGCGATTGCTGGATTGGTATACCAGTAATTTTCCTAATGATGTGGAATATTTTGTTCCATAAACCCCTGATCTTGGGGCATTCCCACCAAACATGTAACATGGACCCCACAAGTCCGCAGTCACGGAAGCATAAAGGAGAAGATTCAGGATAGATTTTGGAAAGTCTCAATGGGACCATATACCACCTCATGAGGGTCTTCAGATTAGCTTCAATTAAAGTGATGTTTAAAAATCCCTTTGAGGCAGAGATAGAGGCTCTATGCCAGTCTGCTATATTCCATGTATGTTGTAGATCATTTTCCCATTCTTTCATATAGAGTGTCTTAGTATCAGCATGAGCAAGTGATTGGTAAATTACTGTAATCCCACCCCTTTGTTCCTCAGTATGACCACACCATCTTTCATAATCCGTGACCGAGAGAGATTTAGACGTTGGAGGAAGAAGAGACCGGATAAAGTGGGCAATTTGTCTGTAGCGGAATCTTTCCGCGTTTGGCATGTCGAGCTTGCTAATAAAATGAGCCATAGTGAGGGGGCCCCTGGTGTCAGTGAAGTGTCCTATCCTATACATCCCTTTATCCAACCACCATTGAAAGGCTTTGATGTCTATTCCAGGAGGGAATAGAGGATTACGGAACAGGTGGGACAACGGTTGCCAATGTGAGACTAGCCGAGGATTGGACTTGAGAGAGTCCCATAATGTAAGCGAGTGGGATAGTGTAGGGACCATGACGGCAGGTCTAGATCTGGCAGAGGACCAAAGGATATAATCCAGAGTGTACTGAGGGATAGCTTGTCTCTCCATATGTACCCAATTTGGGTGTTCAAATTTAGAGTAGATGGTGGACAATTGAGCAAGTTGTGCCACCTGATGATACCATAGGAGATTGGGAACCCCCATCCCTCCCTGCTTCCTGTGTCTATATAGGGTGCTTCTAGCCAGTCTATGTCCTTTTCCACCCCATATAAATTTTACAATTTTGGACTGAAACTTCCGTAGGTGATCTTTTAGGATGGGAATAGGAAGGGATCGGAAAAAATAAAGGATGCGGGGAAGGAGGGTCATTTTTATAGAGTTAATTCTACCCAACCACGAGAGACCTAATGTATCCCAGTATTTTAAGTCTGCCTCAAGTTTAAGATATAGAGGGGGAAAGTTCGCCTTATAGAGAGAGTCTATGGATGCCGTGAGGTTGATGCCCAGGTAAGGAATCATAGATGTCCCCCAACTAAATCGAAAACTTTCCTTGAGCTGTGAAACAAGGGAGTCTGGTAAATTCACATTAAGTGCCATAGATTTTGAGAAGTTAACCCTAAGTCCGGATACTTCGCCAAAGTCATCAAGAACCTTGCACAAGTTAGGTAAGGAGATGAGTGGAGAAGTGATGAAAATTAACACGTTATCAGCAAAAAGAGCACATTTGTGGACTTGCAGGCCGCAGCGTACTCCGTGTATATATATATATATTGTCCCGTATAGCAATAGCCATGGCAAATACCAAGGGGGATAGGGGACAGCCCTGCCTAGTACCTTTGGAGATTCGGAAAGGCTGAGAGTAATGTCCTTGCATTTTGATTTGAGCACTTGGCGAGGAATATAAAGCATTTATCATATTTAGAAAGGAATTGCCAAAGCCCCATTTTTGAAGTAGAGGGAACATAAAGGACCAGGAGACAGAGTCAAAGGCCTTCATTAAATCCAAGGAGAGTAATAAGCCCTGTTGTGAAGTTCCTTTATTCCAGCCAGATTTCAGGAGTGAAATTACATCTATGGTTCTTCTGATCTGGTCTGGACCCTGTCTCCCGGGAATAAATCCTACTTGGTCCTTGTGGACATACTGGCCAATAAACGAGTATAGTCTGTTTGCAAGGATTTTTGTTAGAATTTTAGGGTCATTATTTATTAATGATATAGGGCGATAGTTAGTGATACAACTTGTGTCTTTACCGGGTTTCGGTATCACTGTGATGAAAGTCGAATTAATAGAAGTGTCCAGATGAGAGCCTTTGCGGATCAAGTTAAAGAATCTGGCTAGATAGGGAGAAAGTATTGGATAAAAGCATTTGTAATATGGGGTGGAGAAGCCATCCGGTCCCGGTGCGGAGTTATTTTTGAGATTGTGTACTACCTGAGCAATTTCCTCTGTGGTGATGGGGTCTTCTAGACAATCCCTATGGTGTTCCCTGAGTTTGGGGATATGTAGAGAGTTGAGGTAGGAGTCAATAAAAGGAGAGGGTTCTGTAGAGCTTGAACTGTATAAAGAGCGGAAGAAGTCATGGAAAGCTTCCATAATCTTCCAAGGATTTTGTGATAGAGAGCCGTTTTGAAGGCGTATTTTGGGTATAGTGCGAAACCGTACCTTAGGAGTTATTCTGCGAGCCAGCATTGAACCCATTTTATCTGTTTGGTGATAAAATTTCCCTCCATCCCAGCGGAGGCTTTTCTCGGCTAATGCAGTTAGTGATAGATTAAGGGCCGTGCGAGCAGTTTCAAGTTTTGCTTTGGAACTTGGAGAGGGGTTATGCTTGTGTTGTTTGCTGAGACAGAAAAATTCCTTTTCAAGCCTCTCTATGTCAAGTTTGCGCGCTTTATGTATCCTGGAGGCAATTTGTATCAGCTTTCCGCGTATATAGGGTTTGTGAGCTGCCCATAGTGTCGAGGCTGAGACATCATCAATATCATTAAGATTAAAATATTCTCGGAGCTCCTTTTCAATCTCAATAACATGAGAGGGATTACTGAGAATGGAAGCATTCAGTCTCCAATGGAAAGTACGATGGTGAGAAGATGATTTGTGAATAGTCAAGAGAAGGAAGGAGTGATCCGACCAGACAGAGTCTCTGATAGTCACCTTTTGTAGCAATGGAGCGTGTTTTTGCAGAATAAAGAAGTGGTCAATCCTAGCAAACGTATTGTGGGGGCTTGAGTAATGTGTGTAGTCCCGGGCCCCAGGATTAGATTCCCTCCAGGCATCAATCAAGCCCTGGTGGAACAACTGTCTGGCTATATCTAGACTCTGTCTGGAGGGACGCCATCCTTACCCGGAGGTCTAGACTTATCCTTCCCTGTGTCAAATGCAACATTGGAGTCGCCTCCATAAATCACTGTGCCTTCCAACAAAGGGGAGAGAGAGCGGAAAAGAGATTGAAAAAATTTGGATTGGCCCCGATTAGGCGCGTAGTATGATATTAGAGAATAGAGTTTATCCTCAATTAACCCCTTAACCAAAATGAATCTGCCCTCAGGATCCTTGTGTTCAGAAACCAATGAGAATTGGGTGTTCCGGGAAAAAAATATGCCCACCCCTTTGGTTTTAGTATCGGAGTTGGCCAGATAAAAGGTAGGGAATTTGGTGTGTATGAAGGAAGGAACATAGGATTTCGGGAAATGTGTTTCTTGTAAGAACAGCACATCAATCTTTTGGTCATGGTAATATTGAAATATCTTCCGACGCTTGATAGGGAAATTAAGTCTGTACATCCTATACCAGGCTCTACATTAAACACTGGGATGTGTACATCCTATACCAGACTGTACATTATACACAGGGCCCTGTACATCATATACCAGGCTGTACATTATACACAGGGCTCTGTACATCATATACCAGGCTCTACATTATGCACAGGGCGTGTACATCATATACCAGACTGTACATTATACACAGGACTGTACATCATACACTGGGCTCTGTGCATCATATACCAGGCTCTACATTATACACCGGGCTCTGTACATCCTATACCAGACTGTACATTATACACAGGGCCCTGTACATCATATACCAGGCTGTACATTATACACAGGGCTCTGTACATCATATACCAGGCTCTACATTATACACAGGGCTCGGTACATCATATACCAGACTGTACATTATTCACAGGACTCTGTACACCATACACCAGGCTCTGTACATCATATACCAGGCTCTACATTAAACACCGGGCTCTGTACATCCTATACCAGGCTCTACATTATACACAAGGCTCTGTACATCATATACCAGGCTCTACATTCTACACAGGGCTCTGTACATAATATACCAGACTGTATATTATACACCGGGCTCTGTACATCATATACCAGGCTGTACATTATACACCGGACACTGTACATCATATACCAGGCTATACATTATACACCGGACTCTGTACATCATATACCAGGCTCTACATTATACACCGGGCTCTGTGCATCCTATACCAGGCTCTACATTAAACACAGGGCCTATACATCATATACCAGGCTGTACATTATACACAGGACTCTGTACATCATATACCAGACTGTACATTATACACAGGACTCTGTACATCATACACCGGGCTCTGTACATCATATACCAGACTGTACATTATACACAGGGCCCTGTACATCATATACCAGGCTGTACATTATACACAGGGCTCTGTACATCATATACCAGGCTCTACATTATACACAGGGCTCTGTGCATCATATACCAGACTGTACATTATACACAGGACTCTGTACATCATACACCGGGCTCTGTACATCATATACCAGGCTGTACATTATATACTGGGCTCTGTACATCATATACCAGGCTGTACATTATACACAGTGCCCTGTACATCATATACCGGACTGTACATTATACACAGGGCTCTGTACATCATATGCCAGGCTCTAAAAAAGCCTAAAAAAATGTAATAAATACAGTCCTTACATTTAAAGACTGGGATAATGCAATATCTTACATGTTTGCCTTTGGGTTCAATATCACTTGAATCCATAACTCAGAGCAGATCTACACAAGGTATTATCATTTCTGAGAAAGTGTAGTAGCTGAGCTTCACCTCCCTTACCCAACTTCCATAGATACCCCACAACCCACATGGCTTCCCTAGACACCCCACATGGCTTCCCTAAACACCCCATAACCCACGTGGCTTCCCTACACACTCCACAACCCACATGGCTTCCCTAGACACCCCACATGGCTTCCCTAGACACTCCACATGGCTTCCCTAGACACCCCACAAGGGTTCCCTAGATACCCCACAACCCACATGGGTTCCCTAGACACCCCACACCCGGCTTCCCCGATGGGGACAAGGGTCTCTTCCCCACAACTGTGGGGGTCTGTGGATGGAGGCTTAATGGAATCTGGAAGCCCCTTCAACAAGGGACCCCATATCATACCCCTACCCATTCACTAAAAAAAGTGTCAAAAAGTAATAAACAAAAGAGACACGTTTTTGACAATTCCTTTATTAAAAGATGAAAGATTAAAAAAGTGTCCCTCAATGTAAATCCATTGTCAATCACGCCGCCTGTCGACCCGAAAAATCAATAAAATCCCAAAATCTAAAATGCCCTGCCTCCTAGGATGGCCTATCCCCAAATGCCTGCTCTGCGCTTTGACATTTCATATATAGGAAGGGGTAGGGTCACCTGGCTACATCACCTGGTGGCACCGCCCCTTTTGATGTCATGAACTGGTGCATGCTGGGCCAGTGACATCACAAGGGGGTGGGGCCACCAGGTAATGTCGCCAGGTGGCCCCGCCTTTACCTATATAAGAACTGTCAAAGCACAGAGGAGGCAATCAGCGGTGACCGTCCCAGAAGGTGGAGCTTTTTTTAATTAATCTTTCAGGTCCGGCAGGCGGCATGATTGACAATGGATTTACATTGAGGGACCACCACAACCTGCAGACCCCCACAAACACAGCCCATGGTTGTGGGGAAGAGACACTTGTCCCCATCAACATGGGACAAGGAGCTTTGGGGTGGCAGAACCCCCCTCTGCCCCAAATCTCCCACCCCCATGTTGACTTTTTTCACTTTTTTCTATTGATGGCCTTTTTTTTCAGCTGTCAGCGGGGAAACCCATAGAGAGCTGACTCATCGGTTGTTAAGAACACAGCGGCCGGCTTCCCGGCCCCTCTCCTTAACAACCAGCTTACATTGCGTCCTGATTGAGCAAAGCTTTGCCCACAGAATACATTGTGCAGCGCTCAGTGCATTGAAGGGTGTTTGGCAGGGATAACACCCGGTGAAAACCCTGAAAATTTGGGTGTTCAGCGAACAGTGAACCGATCGCCCCAACACTTGCGAGATGCTTGCAATAACTTACCGCATGATGTCATGCGTTTTTTTTCAAATATATAATACATGCGAGTTTATAACGAGAGTTTTTGTGAATTGCACCTATTTTTTTATGTTATGAGATATATTGCAGCATACTCTGATGTGGTAACATATCACTTAGTGGATTGTGCCCTGTGTCTTGTGCCTAGTAGACAGGAGTTTCCCCGGTTTGTTGTTTTGGACATGATAGCGGATCTTTAGGGACGGAAGATATTTATCATGCTGCTGGACCATCAACCTTCTGAGTTCAATTCAGAGTTTAGTCAAGGAAGTGACCTCAGTAACATCTGGGGGGGAGGTTTTGTTTTTGACTTCCAGATTGTGGATATTAGTCAAAAGTTTGGGGCCCCATCGAATGGGTCATGCTGGGTCGATGATGTCACAAAGGGAATGGGGCCACCCTGTGATGTCATTTGGTGGCCCTGCCCCTTAAGTATTTAGGAATTGTCAGATGGCGGAACCTCTTTTTTTTTGGATGGTGGTGGCAGCGTACGGCGTGATTGATGCTGGATCTACACTGGGGGACTTTCTTTTGTTTCTTTTTATCTACTTAACAACTGCCCGCTGCAGTTGTACTGCGACCGATCGGCTCTCCTGCGCAAACTGCCATCATTTTTTTTAACAGAAACGTTTTTTATTGAACAAACCAGTATTACAATAGTCAGATCTTGCTTAGTTACAGTATCAGTTTAAAATATCCATATTTAGCATTTTACAACTACATACACAGTTTAATTCCTACAATTTCTCAACCAGTGACAATTCCCAAGTTTACTCCTATTTAGATCCAGTCCATGATTACCTTTAGGGTACACAATCTCTCTCCCTGAGGAGGGGGGAGGCCATCAGTTGCCTAGCCTGTATATTAAAATATTTTTTTATTTGGTGTGGTCAGGTGCCACCTGATGGGAAGGGGGGAACCACCATCATTGTACGTTGGCTCGCGCAGGCGCTGTTGTGGTCGTGCCCGCGGGTTGGGCAGACTCAATGTCTGTAAACAAGGCGATCCCCTTTCTGACAGGGGACATGTCAGAGATCTACTGTTCCCAGTGATCTCTGTCATGTCCCAGGCAGTCCACCCCCCTAGAGTTAGAACATGCTGAGGGAACACAGTTAACCCCCTGATTGTCCCCTAGTGTTAACCCCTTCTTTGCCAGTATATTTTTTTACATTGATCAGTGCTTTTTTATAGTACTGATCAATGTTATAATGTCACTGGTCCCCAAAAAGTGTCATTTGGGGTCAGATTTGTCCCCCGCAGTGTCGCAGTCCCACTAAAAATTGCAGATCGCCACCATTACTAGTAAAAACAAAAAAATTAAAAGTCCCTAAATCTTTCCCCTTTTTTGTAGACGCAATAACTTTTCCACAAACCAATCAATATATGCCTATTGCAATTTTTTTTTTAAACCAAAAATATGTAGAAGAATATATATTGGCCTAAACTGATGATGTTTTTTTGGATATGTGTTATAGCAAGAAGTAAAAAAAAATCGAAATTGTCGCTCTTTGTTTATAGTGCAAAAAAATAAAAAACAGAGATGATCAAATACCACCAAAAGAAAGCTCTATTTGTGGGAAAAAAAGGACATCAATTTTGTTTGGGTCGGGCGTTGCACAACCGCGCAATTGTCAGTTAAAGTTTAAAGTAACGCAGTGCCGTATCACAAAAAATGGCCTGGTCATTAAGGGGGCAAATCCTTCCAGTCCTGCTCGCTTGTCCCTCTCCTTTCCTGTCCTGCTGGGCTGCATGCTCGGATAAGGGTCTGGTATGGAATGGGGGGCACACTGTTTTTTTTTTTTTTTTCTTTTTAATGCTGGCATTGTTTTGTTTACATTCAGCTGTCAGCAGGGAATTCTGCTGACAGCTGATGAGTCATCGGTTGTTAAAGACGTGGCAGCCACCTGCTTCTTAAAGTGGAAGTAAACCCTCCTATCGTTTTCAGCCAAGTAAGCTGCCATCTTTGCCTCTGTTTAATCTTCAACTGCCACAGTGCTGCACATGTGATCCGTTATGACACCAGCCATTGGATGGTTTGACTGTTTGGTTGAGAGCACAGCCAATGTGCAGTTAGCATTCACGGCATGCCTTTTTTTTTTTTTAGACTGTTAAATCGATGGGTTTACTTCCGCTTTAACAGCCAAAATGCAAACAAAAAAACACATTAAAAAATGCATCAAAACCATGTGTTCAAAAAATGCAAAATGCAACGGAAAACTGCATCAAACTCAACCACATAGATGTGATCTGAGCCTTATGGCGCATACACGCGTTTGGAAATATGGCCAGCAAAAGTCCGATGTGAACTTTTGGTCGGAAAATGTGACCGTGTAGAAGGCTCCGTCGGACTTTTGCTGGCCAAATTCCCTCCAGCAAAAGATTGAGAGCAGGTTCTCAATTTTTCAGTCGGTAAAAGTTTTGATCGGAAATTACGCTCGTCTGTACCCATTCCAATGCGCAAAATTCCTACGCATGCTCGGAAACAATTTGACGCATGCTCGGAAGCATTGAACTTAATTTTTTCAGCTCGTCGTAGTGTTGTACGTCACCGCCTTCTTGATGGTCGAAAGTTCAGCGAACGTTTGTGTGACCGTGTGTATGCAAGCCAAGCTTGAGCGGAATTCCGTCGGGAAAAACCATCCAAGATTTTTCCGACGGAAAATCCGCTCGTGTGTACAGGGCATTAGTCTTGTAAAAGCTCCAGCCTATTACAATAACAAAAATGTCTGTTTTGACAAACGATGGAAAACCCGGAGCAATCTGTATAATAATAACAAATTGTAATAATATAATGTATTTGTTATGACATGATACACCTTTACATGTCCATATTGGACACTGTGTAATCTTCTATTGTCGCTGTATATAGGACACTGCTGCCGTGTTGTCCAGACGGAGCAGGACTGGGCAATCCTGTATGTGAGGTAGCAAGGTGGTCAACGCCATAAATGCTGCTTGAAGTTCCAGAATATTGGAAACTAGGCCCTGAGTGGAAAATTCCCATCTGCCCTGGATCTTGAGATGTTCGCAGGTGGCGCCCCACCCTGCTGCGCTGGCATCTGTGGAAACAATGATCCATGGCTGTAGCCCTAATGGATGATGCTGCACTAATTTTTTTTGCCTCGTCCACCACCAGAGACTCTGGCGCATCTGGCTGGTAATCATGATTGGTTGGGCTAGACAAATTATCTTCCACTGCACCAGGAAGCCCTGTTGGAAAATTCTGAGTCTCCAGTGAGCCCAGGGGATCATCGGGATACACAAAGCCATAGTCCCGAGAAGACTCATGCACTGGGATGCTGACATCACTGGCACAGCCAATGCCTGTTGGAACTTTTCTCTGATTTTGGGGAGTTTCTGAAGAGGCAAAAAAAAAAAAACTGTGGCCGCTTGGGTATTGAACTGGGCCCCTAGGTAGACCATATTCTGTGTGGGTTCCAGCTGGCTTTTTTGATAGTTTAATATCCAGCTAAATGATTGTAAGGTGGACAGCAGGAGCTCCTTCTATGTCTGCAAAAAGTCTTGGTCTTGGGCCAGGAGGATAATGTCATCCAAATAGTGATGGACTCTGAGCCCTTTCTCCCTCAGAGGGACCAAGACTGCAATCAGAACCTTGGTGAAGGTTCGAGGAGAAGTGCATAGGCCGAAGGGAAGGCAGATCAATTGGTAATGGCTGTCCCCCACTGTGAACCTTAGGAACTGTAAGGCAGGCATCCTGTAAGTCCACCAAAATCATATCGTCTTTTGGTTGAATTATATGGTCTATAGTATAGAGAGACTCCATCTTAAATCGCTCTACCAGAATAAATTGGTTCAGCTTCTTGAGGTTGATCACTGGTCTGAAGCCCCCTGTTTTTTTCTGGACCAGGAAGAGTGGTGAGTAAAAACCTGTAAATCTTTGACAGGCCAAAACTGGTATGATTGCCCCTTGAAGCAGCAAAATGTTGATGTACTCCTGAAGAGCAACTAACTTTGGGGGCGACTGGGTTGTCTTGGTGGGGGTAAAGGAGTATTCTGGAGGCTGCCATTTGAACCGCCAATAATGGCCTTGCATCACTGTGGATTGCGCCCACTGATCTTGGCAGTGATCTTGCCAGACCTGCGCAAACTTGAGCAGCCTGGCTCCCACCGCCTCCCCCTGGGCCGGCATGGCATCAAAAAGGCTTCTGGGTACCTGATAGAGCTCCTGGGGCCTTAGCTTTCTGTAATCTAAGAAAGGTTGACTGTGTACCCCTCCAACCTCTTATGAAATCCTTGGAGGGACAAAAATTTCCAGAGTCCTGGTATCAGTTTGATGCCCCTCTGGTTTGTCACCCCCTCTGGCATCTTGACCTCCGATCTTGGGGTAGAAGACCCGATTTTCCTCCTGTAACCCTGGAGATGGCAGTTTCCAGCTTTTGGCAGAACAGTGCCTTCCCATCAAAAGGCAACTTGCAGAAGTTCTTCTTTGAGGATGAGTCGGCCACCCAGGGTTTTAGTCACAGAGCTCTTTTGGCTGTGACTGAGCTAAGCATGGCTCTGGAAGACCATCAAATGACATCTATAGCTGCCTCTCCCACAAAGTCCGCAGAGAGCTTTATCTCATCAAGAGCCTTGATGATCTTCTCTTTTGGCAGCTGGTTATTGATTGCATACTCCAGATTCTGCGCCCACAATCGCATATCGCTTGCAACTGACGTTAAAGCCACAGTGGGTTTGCAGGTTCTACCTGCAGCGAGGTAGGATTTTCTTAAGTCTGAGTAAATGCGTCTGTCCAAGACATCCTGAAAGGAGTGTCACATTCTTGGCTAGTCTAGTAACTGCCGCATCCACCGTCGGTGGGTTAGATAGAGACGCTGCATCTTCTTCCGTGAGTGGATACAATTTCTGCAACCTGTTCATTGAAAATTATTTTCTCTCTCCTTTCTCCCATTCGTCTTGAAACAGGCCTATTATTTCTGTCATAAGAGGAAAGGTAGCTACCTGTTTCTTTAGGTGGGGGATGATAAGTCTTCTCCTTCTTTGGAGGAGGTTCCGGGTCTTCCCATTCCAGTGCAGCCTTTACTCCTTTAATGAATGGCTGCAGCAATTCAAATTCAAAGCCTGAACCTTCAGGCTCCTCAGCCGAAGAGGAGGTGGTATCTTCTTCTGTCTGGAGGATTGGCTGAAATACTGGATCCGGTGAATTAGCCTGCCTGATCTGCTGGGCTGGGGTCACCTCTGAAGGGCCTGGTAACTCTCTAGTTAGAGAGGGTTGGATGGCCTGGTTTAGAGCTGGTGCTGGACTCACACTCTGCTCATCTGCCTCTGGTTGTCTGAGCCAACCGGAAAATTTGTGGACTACCTTCTTGAGCAAGGTTGACACCTGCTGACTCTCATACTCCTGGTCTCTGGCAAGCTGTCTGAAGCAGCTGCTGCAAATTAGCTTTCCTAGCATGGGGGTCATCTCCGCATGACCAACATTTGCCTTTTGGGCGCTGAGTCCTTGGAGGAGAAGCTGTGTGCTTTCTTTTAAGCTTATATTTGCATCCCTTGTACTGGGGTCTGTCAGGACTGGAGGAGTCACTTTCTGCCCCGGAAAGTTCCAGACAAAGCTTATGGTCTCCGGACCTCCTAGAGCGGGAGCATGAGCGCCCGGGGCTGCAATAGACAAGAAGGCACTCTCGTCAGGGCATAATGCACTCTTTTTCTCCCACATCTTCTTACTTACCCAAAGGTGGCCCTTACCTTACCAGTGCGGTTGTCTTGGTTAAGTGGCGGTAGGCTCATGCTGACGGAAGTACCGAAATGTGCAAAGGGGACTGCATGGCAACAGAGAGGGAAAATGAGAGAAAGAGAGAAGGGAAACACACACAATCACACATATATACACCCAGATACACCCATATAAATATCTAGCAATATTTTCCCATACTCATTTTATTTATTTATTTTCTATAATATTTTTTAATTTATTTTGAAGAAAAGACAAATCTCAGTAAAAATTCTGGGTTAGTAACATGATCATCCAGTTATCCTTCACTCACCTGACTCTGGATTTTCCTCTGCAGAGATGCGGTCTGTCCTGCTGCCAGAGATCCAAAGACCATTCATTTTTTATGACTGCCCTTTAAAGCTTTTATCCTCCTTGCCATCCAAGGGAAACTCTTTTCCCTAATCCAAGTAGGCACATCACGCATTCGCCGGCATCCCTAGGCCCCGAAAAAATGGCCGCCAGGGACCCGGAGTCCACCGTGCATGCGCAGAACAGCGGGAACGCTCAAAGCTAGTGCGGTTTGTTCCGTGGAACAGGAGAGCTATGCTCACAACCCTGGGAAGGTAAGACACTGGAATGTAGAAATCGCTGCAGTATACAAACTACTATTAACATGTCTATTCCCATAGTTAGCTGGTCTATTAAACCCTGCTAGGCACACTGATATAAAGTTAGTTACAAAAATACATTCCCATAGTTAGCTGGTCTATTAAACCCTGCTAGGCACACTGATATAAAGTTAGTTATGAAAATGCACACACTGCTGCTAGTAAAACACTATCTTATTTATTTCCCAAGAAATTAGGAACGCTAACATAAAGTATTAAAAGACATTACAATATCACAAAGCTTACAATCAGAACATATGATGCAAGAATATCAAAGATACTTATCACAAGGCCCTCCGTGAGGCTTTGTAGCATCGGCTAGACTCAGATGACCAAGAGAGGGCCATCGCCATGATCCAAAGGGGAAGGCCTCAAGATGGCTGCCAAGCCATGAGGCTTGCATAGACCACCATCAGCTGTGATCAGAGAAAAGGGCAGAGAGACACAGAGAGTGTCAATATGGCTGATCATGGTTGTACAAAAAGATGTGTAGAAACTTTAGAAATATAACATTCATGTTTGATTCCAACATATACCGCTTTGCGCCTAAAAGGCGCATACCACCCTTCTTCAAACACAGCTCCTATTGAACAGTCCATAACTGTTTTGTCCCCAACATGTGTTTCCAAACCAGTACCTATAGAATAGCCCTTAAACGTCTTAACGTTTTGTGTTTTTACAACATGTGCAGAAACAGCTCCTATGGAACAGTCCATAATGATCTTACCGTGTTGTGCTTCCCAACACGTGCTGCTTTGCCACTGAGTGACACACCACCATCCTTCTTCAGCGACAGCTTCCATGTCACCATTCTGTATCTTCGGTATCTTCTCCTTTCCGGTATCTTCAGGACGGGATGCAGTACAGGCAAGGGGTGTCCATTCATTCACCATTCACCAGCACACATTCAGAGCAACATATCAACCAGCTCTCAAATACCGATCTAGTATTTAGATAAGTCTCGAGGAGGGCCGTATTCACCCATATTATTAACCTACAATACACATAGGTCACACTATACCATAACATAAATCAACTTATTACCATACTATATACATATATATGTGTCCCATCCAATTACGCACCCCACTCCCAACCTCATATAACCGTTTACTGTAAATATGGGTCGGGATTAGGCAGGCTTGCTCACAGCGGTATTGCAGGGCTCTGACTTGGCAGCAAAGTCTCTAACTTGTACACAGAGACCCTACCGTCAATTCGTCCCTCAACTTGCATAGACAAATGGGAGACCCTTCTATATAAATATCGAGTCTAACACACATATAAATCTGCAAAAATGACAAAAACCACACAATTCCATCCCTGTGCCTAGATTTCAGAGACCATGCCCAGGGTATACCATGCACCTCTACCTATGGTTAGGTTCAAGGAACCTTCTAGTTTTATGACTAACGTTACATCGGTATTCTTTAGGACAAAGAAACAAACTTGTCTATGTCCTAAATAATACCCAGGTGCTTCCTTCCCAGCAATGATCCCTGAAATACTTCCCAACATTTTTACGTTCACCACCATGTATTGACCTGGCATACAAAGGACATCATGGTCATGCTTCCGACCGAGGGAAGTATCAACCTGAGTCAGCTTCCATCTCCTCTGATCACATGTGGGTGATTTAGCCTCAAATGCAACAAGATAGAATCCCCAGTCAGTAAGCCCATTGATGCCACCAAATATACAGACCGAGTCCGCACTTCTGTATATGGAATCATACAGCCTAACACCTTTCACAATCCAAACTAGTACAGCCCATCCAGGTATTCGACCACCACTTTGGATTAGTGTAAGCGACGTGTTTTGGCAAAGTCTTACTGAGCGGTGATGCTAACTCATCAGGCCACTGCCCCTCATGCAGAGACTGTACAATCAGCTTAATGCTGGTTGATAATTCCGCCTGCCACTGCGTGCACGCCAGAGCCCATGACAGATTTCTCACCTATACCCTCACACTCTCTACCCACCTCTCAACATGGTTGACCAAATCTGGAGCCACTTTACCCTGGATATTTATGTGACTTTGTAGAATGTTATTAAGGATGCCACCCATCTCTCTGAGTAAGTCCTGCTTAAGCTATGGCTGAGAGTTTGTTCCTCAGGATACCGATGTCCACTCCATTAACAACACCCATCCCAGCTCCTATTCCCCCAATATAGTGCTGAATACATGCCTCCTCTTCCGGTTACTCCTCAGAGATAAGCATCCTGCATGCACCTCATTCTGTGTCCGCACATCTCTGGGAGTAAGTCACTGGTACAATGACCGCACTTGATTCAGTGTATACTCAGCACAGATAGGGTAATAGGTTTTATCAACCACTGTGAGATGTTGCAGCGCCATGTGGTGAAGGCATATTGTACCCTGGTAGCCAGCGTTTGTTCCCTTTATTTAACGGAGCATGCTCCTGTGTGTATTCACTGGCATTACCTGTGCAGGGTTTCAACCTTTCAGGTGAGACCTCAACCAGGCTAATCTCCCCCATACAAGGAAATTTTCACCCCATTGATGTGTCACCTGGCACCCTCTAGTCTGGCCAACAGACACCTTATTATGCATAAGTGCCCGCCTCCTGGGTACCTGCACCATATTAATTCCGTTACGTCAATACATGTCATACATTACACAACTTTTCTTCTTTCAACTTCTCCCTCCAACAAAAAAATACATATTTTACATTTTCATGTTCTGATGGATTGGATGTGTTATATTCCTTCCCCAACCTCCAACCCATTGCACATGTATTAATAACATGTTTGCATTTATCAGGAGAGACTCCAGCAAAAAATGTTTCAAGTCTTGTTGATAGGCACAGTCTTTCAGATTCAGCACCAAATTGTCCATAAGAAAAGAACAAGTATTAAAGTGAATCTTTTTGTTCGTCCCGTCTCTCCTGATGTTTATTAGAACAAATTTGCGGTGTGGTATGGCACAGACAAACTGCCAACCAGATGATCATCTGTCATCCATTTTCCAGAAACCTTTCCAATCTCGCTCCACCAGGATTCTGGAAGTGAAAAACAAGAGCAGAATCAAATTCTTATCCATAATATCTGCTCGCTTACTATATTTACTCATAGTTCCCTACTTGGAACTCGTGAACTTAGTATTCCTGGCTTCTGCAACTCTGACCAAACTATCAAAACAACCATGACCTCTTTAGGCTGAACCCACTCTAAAATGGATCCCCATGGTATGATCAAAAATTTCAAAAACGAACGTCAATGTTGTTTCTCAAAAATTCTCAATTTAAAAACACTAAAAAAAACAATGCATTTATCTTTATCTTTAAGATGTATGCACTAACCCCCTTTCAGGTGGACAAAGCCTAAACCTTTTGGAACTTTTTCCACCTGAACAAAACAAAAATAAAATAGCTGACTAAACAAAATACCCTCAAAAAAAAAAAAAAAAAAAGCTTTTTTTTTTCAAAAAAAAAAAAATCTGGCCATTATCACCCAAGAACAACATGACAAGACAACCACCAACCAATGACAAACACTCAACTTTTAATTAAATACATCCATGGACTTTCCTCCTGATAAGAGTACATACTCCTTTTGATCTGAAAGACAATTAGTTAATGGGAAAAACAATACAAACAAACAATCTGTACCTCCATCACAACATTTGTAACTTCATTTGTAACTCTTTAGTCCATTAATGTCTGACTATTGTTTAATTTTTTTTTCATTGTTTGCAAACAATTACTAATTAATGAGCTCATGGTACCATGTGATAATCGATTATGCATTTACAATAACCTAACCCCTGTTTTGCTATATTTGCCCACTGTTGTTCTCACTTTGACGGACCTGCAAACAAAACACAAATATTAGTATCCAAAACCGTTTAACTTCTTCCCTGGTCTCTGGAAAAGGAACACAACGACAATGATTATACACAATTATCATGACAATTTACTTTTTAAGTCCCTCAAGCCTTTTCCCATTCATTGTACTTCTAGGGGAACAATTGCCATACTTCCTATACTAAGCAGCAGTATTGGTAAACTTTGCCATATTACTCAGGAAAAATGGCAATGCAATTTGCGTCCAACTACATACAAGCCAGAATGGTAGATTAGCCCAGGGGGCAAATATTGGAATGTTCATCTAGTCTTGTTGCTGGCTGTGTTTAGGGTGTGGACTGTCATTTCTTATCTCTTCTTCAGAACTGTGTGATCTGTCCTGGCTGCTATCTTTCATATCAGGCCTTTGCGCTATGCTGTCCCTGTCCTGGGTGGGGGTTTTCATTGCAGATACCTGTATTTCTGGGGCTTCCTGCTCCACACTAGCAATTTTAAGGGCTTTATGAAATCTATGTCTATGTCTATTCCATTTAGAATGTCTGAACTCTCTCTGCCTTCCTGTACCTCTGCTTATTACGGATACATCTGCCTTTGACCCGTACTCCCTTTCCCTGGACTCTTGACAGAAGTCTCGCAGGATATTGACAACATTTTGGTAGGACCTAGCATTCCTCAGAGCCATTCTAGTGGGATAGCTTACATAACACTTATTGGCCATTGAGTATATGAAACTTGCATCATCCTCCAATAAGTCAGGACAGTTGAACACTTTCGTATACAATGCAAGATACTCACTGCAGAACAATATTGGGTCATCTCCTCTCCTAAATTTCATTCATTGCAAATCACTCATACCATTATCACGACTGTCCACAATACGCTGCAACTCTTTCCTCCGCACCTCTGCATCTGCTAAGTTATCATTAACCTGTGCCGATAACTGGCCTACCAAAGGTCCTGGTAGCCATGCTTTTAGAAGAGAGCATGCATCCTCATTACTCAAATGGAATTTAAGGACTAGAGCTTCAAATTTATTGGACAGACTCACTGGTGATTCCAGGGCATTAAATTCACCCAGAATCTGGCACAAAGTAAGTCTCTCTTGGATTGTAATCAAACTGTTATTCTGCTTTGAAGCTATAGGTGCAATAGTAGACTGTGTTTCATCACGGCTCTTCTCCCCATTGACTGTGCAGATATCGGCCAATTGGCATGTAGTTTTGTGCTCATTGAGCGATATTATACATTGTTCTTTAATAAGAAGTTGTAATAAGAGCGTGCATTTGCTAATTTTCTTTCTAAAGACATAACCGACTCTTCCATCTCTGACAACTTTATTTGCAATGACTCTAAAAGTTTGCTCTTTATATCACAGTCCATGCTGCACCTCTGAAGCTGTTCTTGTAGCTCACTGTTTCTCCCTGACAAATTGCCTGCTTTTGCCCGCAATTCATCCATCTCACTACTGGAGGCTGTTGCAATCTTTAGAAGGTTTTCACTGACTTTCTCTATGTCCTCCCCGAGACGTCTCCTCTCTGCTTCCCACTTCCCCCCCCATTTGCTCAGATATAAATTAAATTCTGAGCTACACTGCAATCTCATTAGCCAACTTTTCTTTCTTCACTTTTTTTTTTAGCTGTTTACCCGATAATCTGCTATTATGTTGCTGACACTGAGACAATAGTACCTTACACTGGCTTTTAAGAGGTTCATCTGCACATGAATGATAACTGGCAGAGGCGTACTTTTTAACATATGTATACACAAAGGTTAAAAAAACCTTGAGAGACAAAGAATATATATAGGCTGAGCTAGCAGATATAAATCACCACTGTGAAAATATTAAAAAGAAATGAATACATAAATGTATACAAAACATATATAAGGGTGAACAAAATATGCATTAAGTGTTACTCCGCAAATTGCGCAGTAATCGCAATAATGCAAAAATAGGTGAGGTGTAAACCAATAACAATCACTGGAATGATTCAAATGTTAATCACTGCATGAATAGCAGTAGTGAAAAAACAAAGAGACATATATATGTATATATAGTGCAAAACAAATATACAGACTCGATGTATATATAGTGCAAAACAAATATACAGACTCGATGTGTATACAGTGGTGTGAAAAAGTGTTTGCCCCCTTCCTCATTTCCTGTTCCTTTGCATGTTTGTCACACTTAAGTGTTTCGGAACATCAAACCAATTTAAACAATAGTCAAGGACAACACAAGTAAACACAAAATGCAATTTGTAAATGAAGGTGTTTATTATTAAAGGTGAAAAAAAATCCAAACCATCATGGCCCTGTGTGAAAAAGTGATTGCCCCCCTTGTTAAAAAATACTATAACTGTGGTTGTCCACACCTGAGTTCAATTTCTCTAGCCACACCCAGGCCTGATTATTGCCACACCTGTTCACAATCAAGGCATCACTTAAATAGGAGCTGCTTGACACAGTAAGGTCCACCAGAAGATCCTTAAAAGCTACACATAATGCCGAGACCCAAAGAAATTCAGGAACAATTGAGAAAGAAAGTAATTGAGATCTATCAGTCTGGAAAGGGTTATAAAGCCATTTCCAAAGCTTTGGGAATCCAGCGAACCACAGTGAGAGCCATTATCCACAAATAGCGAAGACATGGAACAGTGGTGAACCTTCCCAGGAGTGGCCGGCCGCCCAAAATTACCCCAAGAGCGCAGCGACGACTCATCCAAGAGGTCACAAAAGACCCCACAACAACGTCCAAGGAACTGCAGGCCTCACTTGCCTCAGTTAAGGTCAGCGTTCATGCCTCCACCATCAGGAAAAGACTGGGCAAAAATGGCCTGCATGGCAGAGTTCCAAGGAGAAAACCACTGCTGAGCAAAAAGAACATCAAAGCTCGTCTCAATTTCTCCACAACACATCTTGATGATCCCCAAGACTTTTGGGACAACATTCTGTGGACCGATGAGACAAAAGTGGAACTCTTTGGAAGGTGTGTGTCCAAGTATATCTGGCGTAGAAGGAACACTGCATTTCAGAAAAAGAACATTATACCAACAGTAAAATATGGTGGTGGTAGTGTGATGGTCTGGGGCTGTTTTGCTGCTTCAGGACCTGGAAGACTTGCCGTGATAAAAGGAACTATGAATTCTGCTGTCTACCAAGAGATCCTGAAGGAGAATGTCCGACCATCTGTTCGTGTACTCAAGCTGAAACGAACTTGGGTTCTGCAGCAGGACAATGATCCTAAACACACCAGCAAGTCCACCACCGAATGGCTGAAGAAAAACAAAATGAAGACTTTGGCCTAGCCAAAGTCCTGACCTGAATCCTATTGAGATGTTGTGGTATGACCTTAAAAAGGCCGTTCATGCTCGAAAACCCTCTAATGTAACTGAATTAGGACAATTCTGCAAAGATGAGTGGGCCAAAATTCCTCCAGGACGCTGTAAAAGCCTCATTGCACGTTATCGCAAACGCTTGGTTGCAGTTGTTGCTGCTAAGGGTGGCCCAACCAGTTATTAGGTTTAGGGGGCAATCACTTTTTCACACAGGGCCATGATGGTTTGTATTTTTTTTCACCTTTAATAATAAACACCTTCATTTACAAATTGCATTTTGTGTTTACTTGTGTTGTCCTTGACTATTGTTTAAATTGGTTTGATGTTCCGAAACACTTAAGTGTGACAAACATGCAAAGGAACAGGAAATGAGGAAGGGGGCAAACACTTTTTCACACCACTGTATATAGTGCAAAACAAATATACAGACTCGATGGGATAAATCTAATATTAGGCAGTTGATTTAGAGAAAGAAATGCAGGTTTTCTTCAAACGATAATGCCCTCTGAAACCCCACTCACCAGAAATGTTTGACCCACGGCTTTGCAGTCCTAGGGTCAGAAAGAGCGTTTAGTGGGGGATTAGATGAAATATGCCAAGGATCCCGTTGATAGTAGTTTTAAATGAAAATACTCCAAACAAATAACGAAGCCTCCAAGGATTTTTGAATGCCACAAGGGAAAAAAAACAGAGAAAATATCATGTGTAGTATCGCTGTCATAAACCTAAATACCGCTGTAAGATGGCAACTCACTACAAGAAAGACAGGCATCAGCATGTTCCGGGTGCACAAAGATGGCGTGCGTTCCACGAGAACAGGAAGCAGCGTCACTGGCTCTCAAAACCGGAAGTTACGTTGACGCGTTTCGCGCCTCCTCCAGGGCGTCATCAAGGACATCACTTCCGGCATTGTCACATAGCATATAAATATGCTAGACGGCTGGCGCCTCCCAGCTAACCAACCAATCAGCAAATAATCTTAGTTAAACTGGATTGATTTAGTTTTGCTTCCAGACTACATCACTTCCTGTTGTCAATTGCTCATAGAAACTTTAATAAAAATGTGAACAAAAAGACGGAACATGATAATAGAATACAAAACATGATGATAAACAAATGTAAAACTCATTGGAATACATTATATATCCAAGATATGTATTTATCAAAAGATTCCCAATAGATCATTAGTTAAAGATAATTTTAAAACTTTAAAGATAAGCGAAAAAATATATAAAAAAAAAGAAGGTAATGAAATATTAGATAAATAAATACAAATGAAAAAAAAATAATAAAAAAAATATATATAAAAATATAAAATAAATAAATAAATAATAAAAAAAGAAGAAAGAAAAAAGAAAAAATAATAAAAATAAAATAATAAAAATAAAAATAAAAATAATAAAAATAAAATAATATAAAAATATAATAAAAATTAAAATAAAATAAAATGAAAAAAAATGAAAACTCTTTGGAATACATTATATATCCAAGATATGTATTTATAAAAAAGATTCCCAATAGATCATTAGTTAAAGATAATTATAAAACTTTAAAGATAAGCGAAAAAAAATTAAAATAAAAAATAAAT
This sequence comes from Lithobates sylvaticus, assembly GCA_028564925.1. Taxonomy (NCBI): domain Eukaryota; kingdom Metazoa; phylum Chordata; class Amphibia; order Anura; family Ranidae; genus Lithobates; species Lithobates sylvaticus. The sequence goes on from CM053029.1 coordinate 9,566,599, forward strand.
AAAAAATTAAAATTAAAAAGAAGGGAATGAAATATTAGGTAAATAAATAGAAATGAAAAATAATAAATAAATAAAAAAATAAAAATAAAATAAATAAAAATAAAAAAATATAAAAATATAATAAAAATAAAAATAAAATTAAAATAAAAAATAAAATAAAATGAAAAAAAATTGAAAAAAAAAAACAGGATTATTCTCAACAACCTACTGGTCCATCCAATTATAGAGGACATGATCCCAGAGGAGGTTATGGTGGCCCTTCTTGGACCCCGTATTATTATAATCAGTACCCTCCTAGAGGGAGAGGTGGTTACTCCAATAACCAAAGAGGGGATTTTCAAAAAAGGGGATATGAAGGCCCCCCTTGGAGAGCCAGAGGTGGTTCCAACCCCAGAGGCCGAGGGAGGGGCAACTATCCCCAAGATCAGAAAGAGGAGGAATGGAGACCATGGTATCCTATGGCCCCACCCCCCTTTTTCCAAGATGCAAGAAGCGGAGAACCAGAGGATGCCGAGGGGGGGAACGGAAAGAGAAAAAGAGACTTAGCAGCTGGTATATTCAACCTTAGTGACGCCATTTTTTCAGATGACGAAAATAAAGTTCTTCAACTAGGACTGAAATTTGCGATAGATAAGGATTTTAGCAAATTTTATGTTTTTATTGATTTCCAAAAGTTTATTAGAAAGATCAACATTAAAAAAAAATTATGTTAAAAATAGTTTGGCACCTAAAGAAATGAGTGAGGAATTTATTCATACCAATTTAAGGAATAATTCCATTTTCAACCCCAAAGTGTCTAATAACCATTTTGTAGACGTCTTTAAATCAGTAGTAGAACAAGATTTAAAAAAATTAAATATCCGTCCTAGCAGAAAGAAAAAAGATATTGAAAGGGGTCTAAAGCTATTAGAAAAAAGAAAGACATAGTTATTAGACAGGCTGATAAGGGGGGGGGGGTAGTTATTTTGAACAAAAGTGATTACATGTTAGAATTGAATCGGTAAGTCTCAGATACTGTAACCTATGAAGAATTGAGAGGAAATCCCACTAACAAATATAAGGCGAAATTGAAATTGTTGATTAGAGCCGCCAATCAGGCGGGGATAATCAACAAAAAAGAAACCAGATATTTGATTCCTGATGCACCACGGGTGCCCGTTTATCTATCAGTTACCCAAGGTGCATAAGGACCCCCTTAAACCTCGGGGAGACCCATAGTAAGCGGGGTGGACTCGCTATTTGCAAGGTTAGGGGAATATTTGGACCATTTTTTACAGCCCCTGGTACAGAAATGCCCAGCATATTTAAAGGACAGTAAGGATTTGATCTGTTTGATCGATCCTTTGGAAATCGATGATGTTCACATCTTGGCGAGTGTGGACGTTAATTCGCTTTATACTAATATCAAGCAGAATCATGCATTGCAGGCTGTCAAGTGGGCTTTGGAGGACACTAAGATTAAGTCCAAACAGAAGGACTTTATCTTAGAGTCTCTGGAATTGGCAATGAGTCATAACTTTTTTTGGCATGAACGGAAATATTCTAGGCAAAAAAGGGGCGTGGCGATGGGCGCCAAATACGCACCTTCAGTTGCTAATCTGTTCATGAGTTGGTGGGAGTCGCAAGCTATTTATGGCCAGGACATACCTTATTTAAGGTTTTACAAGCGCTATATTGATGATATATTCATCATATGAGCAGGGTCAAAAGACAGTTTTTGTGTATTTTTGCAAATGATTGGCACTAATCCTTATGGAATTTCTTTCTCTGAGGTCTCTAGTCAGGAATCAGTTAATTTTCTAGATCTAGTGATTTTTGAGGATTGTGGCAGGCTCTCCTCTCGTACCTTTTTTAAAGAGGTTGATCGCAATGGTTATATTCCTCTAGGGAGCTGCCATCACCCTAGATGGTTAAAAGGAGTGCCCAAAAGCCAATTATTAAGGGTCCGCAGAAATTGTAAAAACATTGAGGACTATGAGATACAATCAAAAATCATATGCGATAGGTTTAAAGAAAAAGGTTACAATTCTGTGGAGTTGTCCAAAACCAGAGATGATATTCCTAATTTAAGTAGAGAATCCCTTTTGAAGAGTAAAATGAGGGCCAAGAGAGAATATGGGACTGCTTTTATGACTGGTTTTACCAGACAATACAGGCAATTCCAGAAAATTGTGAAGGGACATTGGCCATTGCTGCTTAAAGATCGTGACCTTGTAAAGGTCCTACCCCCTGTACCACAATTTATCTACACCAAACCACCCACTCTGAGATTACAGCTCGCACATAATGTCGTTAATCCCCCAGAGAAACTATGCACCTTCCTTGATCAAACCGGCTCTTTTAGCTGTGGAAGGTGCGTTGTTTGTCGTACCTCGAGGTATAGAGTGAGAAAAACAACACAATTTACCTCTTTGACTCAGGGTAAAACTTATGAAATTAAGAAATGTATCACCTGTGGGACCACCCACATTACTTACCTCCTGGCTTGTCCATGTGGGCTTCAGTACGTGGGTAGGACCACTAGAAAACTAGGTGTTAGACTGAAGGAACATGTCAACAGGATAAAAAAAAGGCTTCAAACATCACAGCCTTTCTAATCACTTTAGACTCTTTCATAACTGTGACCCCAGAGGTTTGAGATTCTGCGGTATCGATAAAGTGGAGCAACATTTGCGGGGCTCCAACCTGAAACAGGCGATATCTCGGAACGAAACCCAGTGGATCCATAGATTAGGCACTCTTCATCCACATGGCCTTAATATTGAGCTTGACCTCAATTGTTTTTTATCTAATTGGTAATTTTTTTCATTTTATTTTATTTAATTTATTTTATTGGTGATTTTCCTTTTCATGTTTATTTTTTGTTTTTCTTTATTTTTATTTTCATTTTTTATTTTTTTTTTATTTTTATTTTTATTTAATTTAACTTAATTTTCATTTTATAAATATATTTTTTTTTTCATTTTTTCATTTTATTCATTTTTGTTTTTTTTTTATTTTTATTATATTTTTATATATTTTTTTTCTTTTAAATTTATTTATTTATTTTTTCATTTTTATTAGGTATTTTTGGGGTTTATAAAAGGCAAATCCACTCTGCAATACAAGTGTACTGTAAATCTGAGGGAAAGCACTGGTGATTTTATCATCCAATCATGTAAAAGCAAAGATGGTGTTTTTTTAGTTTCCTTACATGTCCCCCTCAACTGCACTTGTTGTGCAAAGTGGATTTGCCTTTAGTAAATAAACCCCAAAGTCCTAATAATTTGGGGTGTACACAGCAAAATGCTAGAGTGCAATTTACCTAATGGGGAAACTATTTAGATTGGCCTGTGTGTCCCCAAGGAAAGACATTGGTAGGGTTTTACCCTCACTTCCTGTTTGGCTATGTGACAGGAAGTGAATACATTTGAAAGAGAATATGGTAACATTTTGGAGGTGTCTTCACCCTATAAGGGGTGCACACATCCCCAAAAACTGACCAGACTTCTAATCCCTCTGCACTCTATCCCCAAGCAAAAATAAGAGGATTTCATTTAGTTGAACTTTGCAAAGACACATTCCTAAGTTCAACTGTGATGCATGTCATTGGCCCATTTAGACCTTATTTAATAGAAACACCAATTGCCTTTCACTAGAAACATTTGTTAGTCCAGTCCTGGAAATCTGCATCTGTTTTACTATTAATTTACACTCAAATATGGATTCCAGCAGCTAGATGAGCGAGTGCTGTGTATGCATAGGTATGTGTCTGTGGTGCATATCTGGTTCCCAGGATTGGTGGACAGCACACAAGAATGACATCACGCCCCTACAGGAAGTTGCTTGTACTGCTGCTACTTTCTTCCCACCACCATGCCCCGCTCACTGTTCTCTGAGGAAGAGATGATCCTTATTTGCAAATTAAGAAAATAATTTCATTTTTTTTAACATGGGGTTGTGTTTGTGTGGGTCCCTAACACACGTTCAGACATATTAGGGCCAATTTGCCTACCAGCATGTTTTTAGAGTGTGGGAGGAAACCGAAGTACCTGGAGGAAACCCACACAGGCACAGGGAGAACATGCAAACTGCAGGCAGATGGTGTCGTGGGTGGGATTTGAACCAGCGACCCTTTTTGATGCTAGGTGAAAGTGCTACCCACTACACCACTGTGCTGCCCAAATATATTTCTATAGATGTAGGTTCTTGTGTCCACCAGCAGAGAGAAGTTGGGTAGATGCCACACTCCCAATTCTGGAGGCATAATAACGGTCTAGCACAGGGGTCTTCAAACAACGGCCCTCCAGTTGTTCAAGAACTACAATTCCCATCATGCCTAGTCATGTCTGTGAATGTCAGAGTGTTACAATGCCTCATGGGATGTGTAGTTCTGCAAAAGCTGGAGAGCCGTAGTTTGAAGATTCCTGACCACTCTGGCATGTCTTGAAAAAAATAGTTTTTTCATGTGCCTTGTATAATGGCCAAGAAATTTCGTTAGGAAAACACAAGTGGGTCATGGTACATCTACAACCCAAATTTGGCACTTAAGATGGCCATGCACCATGCAATCTGATTGGCCAATCTCTGTATAACTCAATATTTCTGCAAAATAGGTAATAGGAAGACGCACTTGAACAATTCATTCAAATTATAGGAAATCAAACAGGCTCTTGCACTAAATCTAATTTATTTAAGATCTAACTGATTGCAGTGTATGGTCACCTTTAAAGATCAAGATCGGAAAATATTAATTTATTTGGTAAAACTCTTCTCTGTTCTTTGTAATGTATTGAAAGATTTGGGTACAAATAGAAAAAAAAAACACATTTCAAAGATATATTATGCCCCGTACACGCGGTCGGATTTTCCGATTACATAAGCCAATCGGCCCTTTTCCGTCGGAATTTCCGACCGTGTGTACAGGGCATTAGAAATGATAGGAATGAGATTAGCATCAAAAGGGTTAATTCACTGAGAACACCTACTAATCGCCTAACAAGACACATCCAATGAGATGAAATTAACCAATTGTATTGGGCGTGCGCAATTATCAATGAGAAAACCGCAGTTACCCTAGTGATAGTTGCAGTTTACATATTTATTATCGTCTGCGTGGGCCGGTTCACACTTTCAATCAAATGACGTTTCCGGCGCACACAATGAAGGTGTGAACCGGCGCAGCGCATTTGTCTTAGAAATCAGCCCCATTGTCTGCTGGATTAAATGTATCCTTGTAACTAATTGCTCTGAATGCAAACTTTCCTTTCACAGCCGACTCTCAGGATCTTTTTAGTTTTATAACATTTGTAACCTGTGGTTCATCAGAAGGTTATTCTTCATATCTCCTTCAGAATTCATATCAATAATTATCATTTAATATCAGAAAAACCTGACATATCAGAATACTGTACAGTATAGTCTGGTCTGAAGGACACACACAGACCCCACCCATTAAAGTGTCCTGTACACCTTTCCCTGACAAAGTGGCCACTAAAGAGCCACACAATGTGTTGTTTGTGTTTTAACCTGTTTTTTAAGATGAATAAATACCGACCTTCCTGAAGAATCCTCTTGGAAGCATCTTATTAGTGAATGGAGGTCTCTGCTGATCACACACGGCTTCCATTTTGGGGTCTTCTCCTTTTTATCACCTGAACTCTCTGTAGACATCTTACTGGCTGATACTTTGGTGCTGATTAGTACCAGTCTTGGCTATGAATGGCACAGATTTGTGGAGGTGACACCTAGAAATATGAGTCTGGATAAATTGTGGCCCTAAACAGGGTAGGATTCCTTTGTGACCCCGATATACCAACTAGATGAATGCCAGATAGAAGGTTCTGATTGATCCTCATAGTTATGGGTTGTAAATGACAGAAATCCATCCAATTCTAATACTTTCTAATTGGACAACCAGTCAGCCAATTGTTATCCACAGAAGGGAACAAATTCTCCTTATTGGTTCTGTTCATTGCACTACAAGTGAGTTTATTATTGTTTGTGCTCCTTCCAGGTGATGTCATCTCGGGTCACCTCTTGATGTCATGGGGACCTTATGCTCCAAATCCTTCTCCTCACAAGGTATGACTGCTGATCCTGACAATCCTTTCCAATGTTTTCCTCCATCTCACATCTCCAGAGATTGGAATTAGATGATAGGACATCTCATGTCTCCGTAGTCTGGACATTTCCTGTAGACATCTGGTCAGTCCACCCATGAAGAAGAAGAGTTGAGGAGCTTTCATCAATTCCACCATCACATTCCCATGTCTTCAGATTTTATTTATCATTGATGGAAATGATCTTCTGAGATAGTCCAGTGCAGCCTGGCAGATCAGGAAAGGGGGAGGCGACCGAGCGCCCCCCCCCCCCAAATAATACTAGACCAGGTCACATGCCCTCAACATGGGGAGGTGGGTGCTTTGGGGCAAGGGTGTCTTCACGACAAACCCTGGGCTGTGGTTGTTGGGCTCTGTGGGTAAAGGGCTTATTGAATCCTGGCAGCCCCCTTTAACAATGGGGGCTCCTCAGATCCCACCCCCATGTAAATGAGTATTGGGTACATTGTACATGAGTATTGGGTACATTGTACATGAGTATTGGGTACATTGTACATGAGTATTGGGTACATTGTACCCTTACACAGTCACCAAAAATGTGTCACAAAGTCATAAAAACAAAGACAGGTTTTTGATAATTCCTTTATTAAAAAATAAAAATATTGTATCCCCCGATGTAAATCCATCATCAATAACATCACCCGTCAACCCGAAAAAAAAAAAAAAAACGCTCCACCCACCGTGAAGGCAAAACATTGAATGGCTGGCTTGCTGTTTGATATTTCTTATATAGGTAAGGGCGACATCACCTGGTGTCACCACCCCCTTGTGACATCACCAACTGGTGCATGCTGTGTCGGTGATGTCGCATAGGGACGGTGCCACCTGCTGATGTTGCCAGGTGGTCCTGCCGATATCTATATACAGTACACCTTCAGGGCAGGCGGACAGATTTTTTGGGGGACATTGTTTTTTTATTTTTTAATAAAGGAATTGTTAAAAACTGCCTCTGTGTTTTTATTATTTTTGACAATTTTTGGTGAATGGGTAGGATAGTACCCCATGCTCATTCACATGGGGGGGTTGGGATCTGGGGGGCCCCTTGTTAAAGGGGGCTCCCAGATTCCGGCAAGCACCCTGCCTGCAGACCCCCACAACCACAGCCCAGGGTTGTAGGGAAGAGACCCTTGCCCCCATCAACAGACCCCGCCGCCCCAAAAGCACCCCCCATATTGAAGGCACGTGGCCTGGTATGGTTCGGGGGGGGGGGGCATTTGATCATCTCCCCCTTTCCTGATATGCCAGGCTGAGGCTGCATGCTCAGATAAGGGTCTGGTATAGATTTTGGAAGAGACCCCACACCCAAAAATTTTGGCATGGGGTTCCCCTTAAAATCTATACCAGATCCTTTGGTCTGGTATGGCCTGGGGAGGGGACCCAATGCCGTTTTTTTTTATTATTTATTTTTTTCAACCACTTGCCCACTGGGCAATTAAACCCCCTTCCTAATCAGAGCAATTTTCAGCTTTCAGCGCTCTCACAATTTGAATAACAATTACGTAGTCATACAACACTGTACCCATATGACATTTTGTTCCTTTTTTCACACAAATAGAGCTTTCTTTTTGTGGTATTTAATCACCCCTTGGTTTTTATTTTTTTGCGCTATAAATGAAAAAAGACTGAAACTTTTGTAAAATAAATGCACTTTTCTTTGTTTCTGTTATAACATTTTGAAAATTAGTAATTTTTCTTCATACATTTTGGCCAAATTTTTTACTGCTACATATTTTTGGTGAAAATAACCCAAATCGCTGTATATTATTTGGTCTTTGTGAAAGTAACGACCCGTACACACGATATGAAAATCGAATGGAAAAATTTGTACGACCAGCTGTCTGACGATTTTCGCCAATTCCGATTTTTTCGTCATACAAAATCTGGTTGAGCAGACTATAACATTTTTGGTGGATGTGAAAACGTCCGATTTTCATTTCATTAGTGCGGTTTTTGTACAAAAAAATCGTAAGAGCAAGATTACGCATGCTCAAATGAAAGAATACATACAAAACTATTCAACACATTACGTCACTTCTGACGTTGTATTCTGTCGTACGAAAATGTTAGTATTGTGTGTAACCTCTTCACTTTCCACATGAGACTCGCATGCCACAGAAAATGAACGTTCGTTCATCCGAAAATCGAAGCGTGTGTACGAGGCTTTAGAGTCTACAAGCTATGGTGCCAATCACTGAAAATTGATCACACCTGATCACACCTGATGTACTGACGGCTCTCATTTCTTGAGACACTAATGCTGGCCATACACTATACGAAAAAACGGGCGAACCCAATTTCGAAAAACGAACGTTCGGCCATCATGTAATGACCGATAAATCATTCAGTGGACATAAATAAATACATTTTATGTTCATTTTTTTACATATACCTAGTGCAGACATGTCGGACAGGAAACACATTAACCTTTCAATTTATCGTTTGTTCGGCAGAAAATTTCCAAACTTGTCCTTTGTTTTTTCGGCTCAAAAACATCCAAACGATTATCGATTTTGTGCCCATTAACTGGCCGAAAAAATGAACAAACGGTCTAATGACAGAATTTCGATCGCCGATTTTTCGTATAGTGTATGGCCAGCATAAATGCTGGTTCACACTGGGGCAGCTACAAAGTCATCCAACTCTAAAAGCCGTCACGTACAGCACGACTTCAGTGCGGTTTGCAAAATGACTTCTGTATAGAAGTCAATGCAAGCTGCTCCGGAGTCGCCCCCAAGTAGTACAGGAACCTTTTTCTGAGTCGCTCCTAATAGAAGAGTTCCATTGTACTGAATGGAGTACAACTTGTCATGCTGACAAGTCGCCTGACAGGTTGCCCCATTGTGAACCGACACTAACAAGCCAGGACAGTACAAATACCCCCCACATGACCCCTTTCTGAAAAAATAGACATTTCAATGTATTTAGTATTTTTTTTTGAAGTTGTAATTTTTTTCCCACAATTCTTTGCAAAAATTAAGATTTTTTTTTTTTTTTTTTTTTTCATAAAATTGTCATATTAACAGGTTATTTCTCACACACAGCATATACATAATTACAATTATACCACAAAACACATTCTACTACTCCTCCTCACAGTACGCCCTGCCAGAATTATCCTACCGTGCTCTAGCCATCATCCGGCTATGGCCTGGTTGGTTGGTTAAATAACCGGGTGTCAGCAATTGCAACCGTGAGCCATTGGGATTTGACTCTTTTTTATTTTTTTTGAAATGTCAGTTTAGCTACAGCAGGTTCTATACATGGTACAGATGTGTTACATTACTGGCATACTAAGGGGACCCCCCAGGCACGATATTTAAAGGAATTTTTCATTTTTATTGTTGCACTTTAAGTATCATTAAATCCCTGCTTATGAAAAAAAAATATTGTTTTAAAAAAAATTGCATTGATACATGTTCCCTAGGGCAGTCCCCGGACCCCCGATACCCCTTTTATGGCCAATACCTTGCATATAAGCCTTCAAAATGGGCACTTTTGATTTTGCATGTCTGACTGAACTGTATGTAACTATGTGACTCCCATAGACTTTAATGGGGTTCGCTGTTTGGGGCAAACCTTTCCCCTGTTCGGGAGTTCTGCTACAAACCAAATAGGAGGCCCATCTCTATTACCGGCTGCCAGTGCAGACTCATCTGCTGTCATGTGTCAGAAATCAACCAATCAGGATGAATGTTTATGGTTAATGATTGTCCTCTCTACAGGGTTGACTCCTGGTGCGGGGGAGGATAGGAAACAAACCCCCGGGGATCTTATCATATATTCTCTGGAGGATCTGAATAGAAGTGACTTCAAGAGATTTAGGAACAAATTGTCTGATTTCACCTATGGAGATAAACGTCCCATCCCCCGAGGAAGACTAGAAAATGCAGACTGGATCACCACCAAGGACATCCTGATAGACACATATGGAGAAGAGGCTCTGGATGTCACCATTCATGTCCTTGAACTGATCGGTCTGATGGGACCTGCAAATGACCTTCGGGAGAGGAGAGCACAAAATGGTGAGTTACCGTCTATAGAGACCATTTCCTACCAATTCCTGTTCAATATCTGTGTGAGGAAGAACTAGGAATGTCTTCCAGGAAAGCCAGTGACCAATCAGGAGCTTCCTACTGGATGAACCCCTTCCTACTGACAGTACGCTCATATATGGCCTCACAGAAAGGGGTCTTTATCCTGGGGGCCACATATCTGGGTACCTCTCTTTGTGCTGGGGGCACTCAGTATTGTTATTATTATTAGTATTGTTCTATTGATCGGGACCCAGGACTCATGGTTTCTGGTCACCTGATTGTTGTGATAGTTTCTGATTGGCAATCAAAGTGATCAGTCACTGTGCAGCCCACCCCTGTGTATTCTTTGTCTTCTGAATGTGGGGTGGTTTATATACTAAAGCAAATCCACTGTGCACTACAAGTACACTTGGAGGTGCAGTCACTGTAGATGTGAGGGGAAGATCTGCTGATTTCTATCATCCAATCATGTGCAAGCAAAAATTCTGTTTTTTATTTTCCTTGCATGTCCCCCAGAACTACAGCGAAGGCACTTCCAAGTGGCCTTGTAGAGAACAGTGGATTTGCCTTTAGTAAAAAAAAAAAAAACATTGTGTACATACAGGATTCATTATATAATACATTGTATACATACAGGATCCATTATATAATACATTGTATACATACAGGATCCATTATATAATACATTGTATACATACAGGATATATTATATAATACATTGTATACATACAGGATATATTATATAATACATTGTATACATACAGAATATATTATATAATACATTGTATACATACAGGATATATTATATAATACATTGTATACATACAGGATATATTATATAATACATTGTATACATACAGGATCCATTATATAATACATTGTATGCATACAGGATCTATTATATATTACATTGTATACATACAGGATCCATTATATAATACATTGTATACATACAGGATATATTATATAATACATTGTATACATACAGGATATATTATACAATACATTGTATACATACAGGATATATTATATAATACATTGTATACATACAGGATACATTATGTAATACATTGTATACATACAGGATTCATTATGTAATACATTGTATACATACAGGATTCATTATGTAATACATTGTATACATACAGGATACATTATGTAATACATTGTATACATACAGGATTCATTATATAATACATTGTATACATACAGGATATATTATATAATACATTGTATACATACAGAATATATTATATAATACATTGTATACATACAGGATATATTATATAATACATTGTATACATACAGGATCCATTATATAATACATTGTATGCATACAGGATATATTATATAATACATTGTATACATACAGGATACATTATATAATACATTGTATACATACAGGATTCATTATGTAATACATTGTATACATACAGGATTCATTATGTAATACATTGTATACATACAGGATACATTGTATACATACAGGATATATTATATAATACATTGTATACATACAGGATCCATTATATAATACATTGTATGCATACAGGATCTATTATATAATACATTGTATACATACAGGATCCATTATATAATACATTGTATACATACAGGATATATTATATAATACATTGTATACATACAGGATCCATTATATAATACATTGTATACATACAGGATATATTATATAATACATTGTGTTCTTTCTAATAAAGGGGAAAAAATAGCTAGATCAAGGTTAGTCCTGGGTCAGTGCCAGATTTAGTTTTAGGGTCAAAAGTCAGATGTTAGGGGTCAGGGTTAGTGTATTTTGGGTAGGTTTCTTTTTAACAAATTAAGGACCGAGCCTTTCTGAGATTTGGTGTTGACAAGTTAAAAACATTTTTTTGCTAGAAAATTACTTAGAACTTCCAAACATTATATATTTTTTTCTAACACCCTAGAGAATAAAATGGCGGTTGTTGCAATACTTTCTGTCACACCATATTTGCACAGCGGTCTTACAAGCGCACTTGTTTTGGAAAAAATACACTTTTTTGAATGAAAAAATAAGACAACAGGAAAGTTAGCACATTTTTTTTATATTGTTAAAGATAATGTAACGCCGAGTAAACTGATACCCAACATGTCACTCTTCAAAATTGCACCCGCTCATGGAATGGTGACAAACATTTACTCTTAAAAATCTCCATAGGTGATGTTTAAAAAAAAAATCTACAGGTTGCAAGTTTTGAGTTACAGAGGAGGTATAGGATTATTGCTCTTGCATAATAATCCTAATCCTAGGAGGTATAAAATGATTGCTCTTGCTCTATCGATCGCGGCAATACATCACATGTGTGCTTTGAACACTGTTTTCATATGCGGGTGCTACTCACGTATGTGTTTGCTTCTGCACGTGAGCTCGGTGGGACGGGGTGTGTTTACATTTATTTAATTTTTTTTCTTATTTATTTTACCTTTTTATTTTTTATTTTTATACTGTTCTTTTTAAAAAAAATGTGTCACTTTTATTCCTATTACAAGGAATGTAAACATCACTTGTAGTAGAAAATAAGTATGACAGGTCCTCTTAAATATGAGATCTGGAATCAAAAATACGCTAGATCTCATATTTACACTAATATGCAATAAAAATAAAAATAAATATCTTTAAGAGCTATGGGCGGAAGTGACATTTTGATGTCGCTTCCACCCTGCAATAGTATGGAGAGGGGTGGGGGCCATCTTCCCCTCACTCGGCTCCATACAACACACGGGAGTGGACGCGATCATCTCTGCCACTACCAATGGCTCCAGTAAGTGGCGGTGGGCACCAGATAGCGGCGGGATGGGGGCCCCTCTCCCACTGCCGCTAAAAGTGATCTTGCTGCGAATCCACCTCAGAGACCACTTTTATCGGAAACCGGATAGCTCACTGAAGAAGAGGATACCGGGGTTATGGTAGCTAGCTGCTGCCATAACAACAATATTCCTCATCAAAGTGCCGACGTATATTGGCCTCAGCCGGTCAGGAAGTGGTTGAAAAACATTTTCTAAATTAGTATCAGTGTCAGTTTTTTTTTTAGGTAGGATAAAAAAGCAAAATGTGTGCAATGTTTTTAGGCCATACTACGGGTACAAACCACAACTAATGCCGCGTACACACGGTCGGAATTCTCATCGGAAAAAGCTCTGATGGTTTTCCCGTCGGAATTCCGCTCAAACTGTCTTGCCTACACACGGTCACACCAAATTCCGACGGTCAATAACACCACCCCTTAAAAAACGTTCGACGGCACTATAAAAGGGAAGTTTAATGCTTCCGAGCATGCGTCGGAATTTTGCGTGTCGGAATTGCATACACATGATCGGAAAACCTGATAGAAAGGTTTTCCGTCAGAAAAATTAAGAACAGGTTCTCAATCCAAAGCCCGTCGGAAATTCTGACAGAAAAAGACCGATGGACATACACACGGTCGGAAAATCCGATGAGAAGCTCCCATCGGCCGTGTGTACGCGGCATAACAGTGTTAGTGCCAGTGTTACCAAAAGAAGCTCAATTTGTCCTGAAATGAATACGGTATAATCCACCTGGATACACAATGTAGTTGTGATGATATGTACAGATTTACTAACACAGGTCAAAGTTGCAAAATTGTGTTAAGGCATTAATATTTGTTTTCCCCTCAGTCACTAAGGGGTTAAACAATCTTTACTGAGGGAGTTTACAGAATAAAATAAATTTGGGTATAAAATTGTGGATGAAGGAAAAGGCTACAGAGTTCAGGAACAATGTAAAAGGGAAGCAGAGTAACACTTCTCCAGGATGCCGGCAGTCAGTCACCATAACACAATGACATCACTCAGCATGCCGGGCAGAGCAATACAATCACAGCCACTTGTCTATTATACAGAACCTTCATATTTATAGCTGTATTCCTAGGAGACCCTCATGATTGTTGCTCGGGGTTCTGAGCCTTGTGCCCCATGCATCCACCTGAACCTCCATCAGAAAGAGGAGTCAAGGCTCCAGATTCTAGGTGTGTGTCTGTAAACCTGCATAGAGAATTGGGGGCCTTTCTGGTCCCCCCACCAGGGTCACATGTCACTGCAATGTGCTGAGATGTTACCAGGCAGACAAAGGCACTCCCCATCACCTGGAAAAGGAGAGACTACAATCTACAGAGGGTTGGTGGGATGATGGTGTCTGGGAGGATCTGCTACACTAATAACTCTCTTAGTTATTATTTTATACATTTCAGAGGTTTGTCAGGACTAATCACTTCCCTAATCTTATTTCCAGCCAAACTGAAGAAGACGACACATGGCAAAACATTATCAGGTTAGTAGGACATCCACGTTTCATATGAAATCTCTTCTGGATGAACATTTTGTTTTTATTGTAGTCTGGATCAGTGGTGGCACTACCAGGGTCAGAAAGGTTGCACTTATGACTGGGCCCTGGCATTCCACCACTGTAGGGGGCCCAAGATGGCAGGAAGGGGACCCACTGCAGAACATGGGCTCAGTTCACACTGCTGTGACCCCAAAGTTGTGCAACTTGCTTGCAACTTTCTCGTGACTTGCAAATTTGTTATTTAACATTGTAGTCTATGACACTCAAATCATACCAAAGTCACAGAAAAGTATTGCAGGAAGCTTTTTCTTTGTCACTGTGACTTAAGTTGCATTGATTAGGACATCACTCATGTGACTTTGTGTTGCAAGTCAAATGATAAGTCACAGCAGTGTGAACCAGGGCTTATAAAGGGCCGGAGACAAGGCCCCTGCTTCAGAGGGAGGAGCCCCAGTCTTGGAGGGAAGGGCCCTGGGACCAGAGGAAAGGGCCTGGGACTGACAGAGAGGGCCCCTGTGGTCAGGGGGGCCTTAATGGTTTCTTGAACAAGTGTAAAGAGATATCTGCACTTGGCACATAAAATCGCCAGCAGCCGAGGACTATAACCCAGATATCGGGCACAAAGAAAAAAAACAGCACTGTCATAAGCAGAGAGGGGAGGGGGAGGAGGACACAGGAGCAGAGAAGAGAGCAGATAGAAGGCTGAGGATAATGGAGGCACGTAAACTGACCACGGTGTCAGGTCTCAGCAGCCATGATATACTGTGGTCAGTTTACAGAGGGGAGGGCAGAAACTGGCAGGACAGCCAGGTATTTCAGGTGTTACAAGGGGCCAAATGACACAGCACAAGCACTGTGCTGTATAACATGTGTTAAAGGAGCTGGATCCATTTTTTAATTTTTTGGATTGACAAACACTTTAAATAAAAGTGCAGCGCTAGCGAAAAAAGTGCAATTTATGGGAATCACACAACACATGTGATGTCCATACATCCAAATATGGTATAATAAAGTGCAATTGTGTAATAATTTATACAGTTTGAAATGAAATTAATAATGTGCAATATAATATCACAAGTGCAAACAAAAAGAAAAGTTCATATGCAGCTAATTTTCATCAGAAGAAGTCCCATGAAGAGGGGTATATTGGAAATGACGATCGAATGCTCGGCAGCGTGATACCAATCACCACAAATAAAATGAAGTCTTACCAGAAAGCCAGCCCCCCTTATTCAGGGAGGTCACAAAGCGCTTTGTTGGGTCTGTGATCCCCAGAAAAGATCTCCTGACGTCTCTCCCCAGTATCCTCAGAAGATATACACCAGGAATGTCACAGTCGATCGGGGCGTGGTGTTATAGAAAAGCCTCAGAGCCAGAGTATATAGAGAGACAAAAGACTCCACATAGTATAAGATTATCTCTGAAGTTTATTATCAGCAGTGCAAATACACAGGAGAGCAAAAAGTTCAAGCTGAGAACATGTTTCAATCCAAACAATACAAACACTTCCTTCAAATTCAGGCAGCGATCGCATATGAGCAGTAGCGTGTGTATATGTCCGTCCTGACGATCGTTTCATCATAAATGACATCATCAGGGGTACGTACACACGCCTCTACCTGTGCTATAAATGCTCCAATTGGCAGACAAAGGAGCACAGCCATTGGTCAAAAGATTAACTCAAGGTCAATCATTAATCGCCACAATCAAGGTGAGAATGTAAATGATTTTGGTTGAGCCTTTTTTACCACATATTCAAGTCATCATTGGGCAATTAAGAGGATTATCAAAAGACACTGGCCAGTAAGGATGGGCTTTATGTTCGAGTCGAACATGAGTTAGACTCGAACATTGGCTGTTCACCAAACAGCGAACAATTTTGGGTGTTCACGGCAAATTCGAATGCCGCGGAACACCCTTTAAAAGTCTATGGGAGAAATCAAAAGTGCTAATTTTAAAGGCTTATATGCATGGTATTGTCATAAAAAGTGTTTGGGGACCCGGGTCCTGCCCCAGGGGACATGTATCAATGCAAAAAAAAGTTTTAAAAACTGCAGTTTTTTCGAGAGCAGTGATTTTAATAATGCTTAAAGTGAAACAATAAAAGTGTAATATTCCTTTAAATTTTGTACCTGGGGGTGTCTATAGTATGCCTGTAAAGGGGCGCATGTTTCCCGTGTTTAGAACAGGCTGACAGCAAAATGAAATTTCTAAAGGAAAAAAAGTAATTTAAAAACTACTCGCGGCTACAATGCGTGGGGGGTTCCCCTAAACTTCATACCATGCCCTTCAGGTCTGGTATGGATTTTAAGGGGAACCCCGCGCCAAAATTAAAAAAAAAATGTATTGGGGTCCCATACCAGACCCTTATCCGAGCATGCAACCTGGCAGGCCACAGGAAAAGAGGGGGGGCGAGAGAGCAGCTCCCCTCCTGAACCATATCAGGCCACATGCCCTCAACATTGGGAAGGTGCTTTGTGGTAGCCCCAAAGCACCTTGTCCCCATGTTGATGGGGAGAAGGGCCTCATCCCCACAACCCTTGCCTGGTGGTTGTGGGGGTCTGCGGGCAGGGAGCTTATCAGAATCTGGAAGCCCCCTTTAACAAGGGGACTCCCAGATCCCACCCCCATGTGAATTGGTAATGGGGTACAAATGTACCCCTACCATTTCACAAAAAAGTGTCAAAAGGGTTAAACACAAGAGACAGTTTTTGACAAGTCCTTTATTAATTTCTTCTTCTTTCATCTTCTTTCTTCTGGTCTTCATTCGGTGTTCTTCTTCTCCATCTTCTTCTTCATCTTCTTCTTCCGTTCTTCTCGTCCCGCATCTTGCTCCGGCTTCTTCCCCGCTCCATCCGCACGATCCTCCTCAGTGGGTGTCTTCCACTGTGTGACGCTTCGGTTCTTCTGACACTTCTTATATAACAGAAGGTGGGGTCACCCGGTGACCCCGCCCCCCTCTGACGCACGGGGACTTCCCTATGGCTTTCCCCATGATGTCAGAGGGGATGGGGTCACCCCATTTACGTAAATGGGTGACCCCGCCCCCTTCAGCTCATTCGTACTGGCCAGTCATCAAGAATGATCGTGTCCTTGGTCCTCTAGCATCAGATCGTCCAAGGGTCATTTTCAGAGGGGCATCTAACCTAAGAAATATGGTAGCGCCCAATGTCCCTAATCCCCCTACCAGACCCACCTTTTTTGGTGATCTGAGGGGTTACTATCTCTGTGGGAAGTGTCAAGCCTGCAGAATCAACACACATCGAGGGAGAAAGATTACGGAGTTCGCTTTGGTGGGTACAGAAGTCACTTACCCTATTAAGTCCTTAATTTCTTGTACAACCAAGTGTGTCATTTACCTGCTTAGGTGCCCTTGTGGCCTAGAATATGTAAGGCGTACTATTCATATGCTACATATGCTACGTCAGGTTGGAGGAACATATAGCGAACATCAGAAAGGGTTTTGACAAGCATAATGTTTCAAAGCATTATGATTTGTATCATAATCGGGATCCCAAGGGCACCACTGGCGTGGGAGCAATGACAAGCGGAATATCTCCAGAGTAGGGATGAGCCGAACACCCCCGAGTTCGGTTCGCACCAGAACCTTCGAACGGACCAAAAGTTTGTGGGAATTTTCGAACCCTATTCGTTACAATGGACGCGAACGTTCGAAATCAAAATTGCTAATTACAATGGCCAATATGCATGTTAATGTCATAAAACAGGTTTGGGGACCCGGGTCCTGCCCCAGGGGACATATATCAATGCAAAAAGAACTTTTAAAAACTAACATTTTTTCGGGACGGGAGCAGTCATTTTAATGATGCATAAAGTGAAAAAAAAAAAGTGAAATATTCCTTTAAATATGGTACCTGGGGGGTGTCTAAAGTATGCCTGTGAAGTGGCATGTGTTTCCCGTGTTTAGAACTGTCCCTGCACAAAATTACATTTGTAAAGGAAAAAAAGAAGCCATTTAAAACCACTTGCGGCTTTAATGTCATGTCTTGTCCTGGCCATATGGCTGAAAATCCTTGAGAAAAATGGCATGGCTACCCCATCACCCCCCCCAGCCCCTTTGGGTCTTGTATTAAGGGGGACCCCGCACCCAAAATAAAACCCTATACCTACAAACCTATATACTCTGAACATCAGTATACAGGCGGTGCAAACAAGACACGGACTGTAGGTTTGTTCTTAAGTAGAATCTGAACAGGTACATTATGAAGTTTAGCTCCATCCAAAAAAAATCTATTTTTAAGCTTTTTGGAGAACATAGGGAGGGGTTATCACCCCTGTAACATTTGCTGTCTTTGCACATCTGTTCAGAACATTTCACCTCACTTTCCATCCCAATGACAAATGTTTTTAGAAAAGTGGGGTTTTAATTGAAACAAGGATCAGTAGAGAGGAGATACCTTTTCCCAAATTAAATCTAACAGGATCGAATTTCCCTTCCTAGGGGTAGATTTCCTCTCACTTCCTGTTTTCTCCTTCCGTTTGCAAGTAGGAGTCGTTTGTAAGTTGGATGTTTGAAAGTAGGGGCCTGCCGTATATACTCTGCATAAATTTGCCCCATTAGATGTTGGTGTAGCCACAACACTGTAAGCCCTCACAGTTACTCTTGGTGGGCACAGGAATGGGCCCTGCTGTGAGTTATTGGATCAAGATTTGTAATTGCATGCACCTGTTGCACAGGGCAGAAAAATTGGACCTTTGGTGGTGGTGGTGGTGGACGGTGTTGCCACAAGACTGTAAGCCCTCACAGTTACTCTTGGTGGGCGCAGGAATGGGCCCTGCTGTGAGTTATTAGATCAATATTTGTAATTGCATGCACCTGTTGAACAGGGCAGAAAAATTGGGCCTTTGGTGGTGGTGGACGGTGCTGCCACAAGACTGTAAGCCCTCACAGTTACTCTTGGTGGGCGCAGCAATGGGCCCTGCTGTGAGTTATTAGATCAAAATTTTTAATTGCATGCACCTGTTGAACAGGGCAGAAAAATTGGGCCTTTGGTGGTGGTGGTGGTGGTGGTGGTGGTGGACGGTGTTGCCACAAGACTGTAAGCCCTCACAGTTACTCTTGGTGGGCGCAGGAATGGGCCCTGCTGTGAGTTATTAGATCAAGATTTGTAATTGCATGCACCTGTTGAACAGGGCAGAAAAATTGGGCCTTTGGTGGTGGTGGTGGACGGTGTTGCCACAAGACTGTAAGCCCTCACAGTTACTCTTGGTGGGCGCAGGAATGGGCCCTGCTGTGAGTTATTAGATCAAGATTTGTAATTGCATGCACCTGTTGAACAGGGCAGAAAAATTGGGCCTTTGGTGGTGGACGGTGTTGCCACAAGACTGTAAGCCCTCACAGTTACTCTTGGTGGGCGCAGGAATGGGCCCTGCTGTGAGTTATTAGATCAAGATTTGTAATTACACGCCTCTGTTAAACAGGGACTGAAAAATTGGGCCTTAGGCACTGGTGCTGGTGCCACAACACTGCAACCCCTCACAGATACTGTACTCTGAGCACAGCAATGAGACCTGTTGCAAAGCATTGCCTAAAAATTGTAATTACACGCCCCAACAGGGGCTGAAAAATTGTGCCTCAGGCACTGGTGCTGGTGCCACAACACTGCAACCCCTCACAGATACTGTACTTGGAGCACAGCAGTCAGACCTGTTGCGAAGCATTGCCAAAAAATTGTAATTACACGCCCCAACAGGGGCTGAAAAATTGTGCCTTAGGCACTGCTGCTGGTGCCACAACACTGCAACCCCTCACAGATACTGTACTTGAAGCACAGCAGTCAGACCTGTTGCGAAGCATTGCTTAAAAAAATTGTAATTACACGCCCCTGTTAAACATGGGCTGAAAAATTGGGCCTTAGGCACTGGTGCTGGTGCCACAACACTGCAACCCCTCACAGATACTGTACTCTGAGCACAGCAATGAGACCTGTTGCAAAGCATTGCCTAAAAATTGTAATTACACGCCCCAACAGGGGCTGAAAAATTTGTGCCTTAGGCACTGCTGCTGGTGCCACAACACTGCAACCCCTCACAGATACTGTACTTGGAGCACAGCAGTCAGACCTGTTGCAAAGCATTGCTTAAAAAATTGTAATTACACGCCCCTGTTATACAGGGGCTGAAAAATTGTGCCTTAGGCACTGGTGTGGTGGCACCCAGAAACAAAAATGTTCTTCCAAGCTATCAAGGAATGGATCATTGAGGAGGAGGAAGAGGATAGTCAGTGAACATAACAGGACAGTCACTCAGCATCAGCATAGGCAGTCTTGAAGGGATGTGACATTATAAATTATTCAGTTATATCCACTTCAGGTGCCTGGTAGCTGGTGGTGATCCAAGACTGATTCATTTTTATGAAGGTCAGTCGATCAACCGAGTCAGTGGACAGGCGCACCCTGTGATCGGTGACAAATCCTCCAGCAGCACTGAATGTGCGTTCGGAAAGAACGCTGGATGCAGGACAGGCCAGTAGCTCAATTGCATACTTTGCAAGCTCTGGCCAGTGATCCATCCTCAAGACCCAGTAAGCCAGAGGATTTTCGGTGGGAAAGGTGTCCAAGTCTGATCTTGCCCCTAGGTATTCCTGCACCATGTATATCAGACGCTGGCGATGGTTGCTGGAACCGATCATACCTTGGGGCTGCGGACTAAAAAATTGTCTGAACGCATCGGTCAGACGTCCCCTTTCCCCACCGCTCCTTCTGCTACTGACCGAAGCCTCAGCAACTCGTCGTCCAGGACCAGGAGTTTGTAACCTCCCAGTTTCTGGGAACGCGTTGCACAGACCTTTCTGCAAGGCCTCCCTGAGATGTCTCATCCTCTGCTCCCTCTGCGACGGCAAGATAAGGTCCGCAACCTTACCCTTGTACCGTGGATTAAGGAGAGTGGCCAGCCAGTAATGGTCCCTCTCCTTGATCCAAAGAATACGAGGATCCTTCCGCAGGGAGGCCATGAAACGTAGGTTAGCTGAGGCATTCGGTCCGGAGTCTTCTGGGTCACTGAGGACGACATGATCGCCAGCCACCTCCTCCCAGCCACGTACAAGTCCACTGGTTTGTTGGGACTGTACATCATCCCTAAAAGACTGCTGCTGCTGCTGCTGATGCTGAGTGCCAGGCTCCACCTCCATGCTCACACAATCCTCCTCATCCTCCTCATCCTCTTCCTGTGTGATGGGTGGGACAGAAGAACACTGTCTGGATAAAGGGGGCGTTGAGAGGCAAGGAAGTCCTCCTCTTCCTGCCTCTGTTCTGCCTCAAGTGCCCTGTCCATTATCCCACGCAGTGTATGCTCCAACGGGTGGACAAGAGGTACAGTGTCACTGATGCATGCACTGTCACTGCTCATTATCCTCGTGGCCTCCTCAAATGGTGAGAGGACAGTGCATGCATCCCTGATCATGCTCCACTGGCGTGGGGAAAAAAAGCCAAGCTCCCCTGACCCTGTCCTGGTGCCGTAGTCGCAAAGGTACTCATTGATGGCCCTCTGCTGCAGTCGCTGAAGCATGGCCAATGTTGAGTTCCACCTGGTGGGCATGTCACATATTAGGAGGTTCTTGGGCAGGTTCAACTCCTTTTGCAGTTCAGCCAGCCTAGCACTGGCATTATACGATCGGCGGAAATGCACACAGATTTTCCTGGCCTGCCTCAGGACATCCTGTAAGCCTGGGTACCTGCCCAAGAACTGCTGCACCACCAGGTTGAGGACGTGAGCCATACAGGGCACATGGGTGAGCTGCCCCTGTCGCAGGGCGGAGAGGAGGTTGGTGCCATTGTCAGAAACCACCATTCCTGACTTAAGCTGGCGTGGCGTCAACCACCTCTCGGCCTGCCCCTGCAGAGCTGCCAGAACCTCTGCTCCAGTTTGGCTCCTGTCCCCCAAACACACCAGCGCAAGCACGACATGGCATCTTTTTGCCTGCTTACTTGTGTAGCCCTTTGTACGCCTACGGAGCACCGCTGGTTCCAAGGACAGAGCACTCGAAGAGGCCATGGAGGAAGAAGAAGAGGAGGGGGTGGAGGAGAGAGGTGTGTCACAACCAGTAGTAGCATTTTGGAGGCATGGTGGCGGAACAACCTCCAACACTACTGCACCTTGTCCTGCATCCCTCCCAGCTGCCAATAGAGTGACCCAATGGGCCGTGAAAGACAGATAACGTCCCTGTCCATGCCTGCTGGACCATGAGTCAGCGGTAATATGCACCTTACCGCTGACCGCCCTGTCCAGCGAGGCATGGACATTGCCTTCCACATGCCGGTAGAGAGACGGAATCGCCTTCCGTGAGAAAAAGTGGCGTTTGGGAACCTGCCACTGAGGAACCGCACATTGAACAAACTCACGGAAGGGGGTCGAGTCTACCAACTGAAAAGGCAGCAGTTGAAGTGCTAGTAATTAAGCCAAGCTAGCATTCAACCGCTGGGCATGTGGATGGCTGGGAGTATACTTCTTTCAACGGTCCAGCAGCTGGGGCAGGGAAATTTGCCTGCTACAATCGGACGTCGGTGTACTGCAAGTACTTGGTTGTGACACACCTAATTCTACACCTTCAGTCCTCTCAGAGCAGCTTTCAGAAAAGACTGAAGATATAGTGGGGATGGAGATCCCAGCTGATGAGGAGCAAGGAGAGGTCCGCTTTGTTCTTTGGTGTGGGTCTTTAATGTGCGCTTGCCAACGAGCTGCATGGCAGGTCGACATATGTCTGGTCATGCTTGTGGTGCCCAAGCGGCTGATGTTTTTGGCAATGCGAGATACGATTGAGACAAATATTGCAAATAGCAGTGGTGCGATCTGATGCACTCGTCTCAAAAAAGGCCCACACCAAAGAACTTTTGTGATAACATGCAGAGGCAGCGCCCTGCACAGGCGGAGCTCTGCGGTGTGATTCAGTTGGTGTGCTGGCCTCTAGCTGGCCTCCAGGGGGCATCCTGCCTCGTTGGACATGTGCCGCCGCATCCTCCTCCTCCTCCTCCTCTCACCCTTCAGGCACCCACGTGGAGTCAGTGACCTCATCACCCCCCCCCCCTCTTCACCACTAGAGCAAACCTGGCAGTAAGCTGCAGCTGGTGGAACATTACTGCCAGATTGCTGTCCTTCAGCATCCCCTCTCTCTGCGCGCACACTACTGCCTTCCTCAAGCTGGGTATCATCATCCGAGCCTTCAAATCGTTGGGCATCCTCCTGGAGCATGTACCCAATACTGTGCTCAAACAGTTCGGGGGACTCCTCAGGAGGACATGGTGGGTCTAGGGAAGGGGTGCCTGATGATGCCATTGAGTACGCGTTGGCAGCTGCTCTGCCAGTACCCTGAGCCTGGGTGAGAGAGGATGAGAAGGATGAGGAGGGCTTGGTCATCCATTCTACCAAGCCTTCGGCATGATGCGGCTCAACATGTCCAGCTGCCGAAAACAAAGACAAGTGTGTCCCATGGCCACGTGCTGATGACGATGCACGACCACGTCCACGACCAGCACTGTTGTCTCTAGAAACAGAGCCTGCTTGCCCTGTGTTCTTGCCTCTGGGCTGTCTGACTCTCCTTGGCGGTCTTCCAGCCATTGTAGTGGGTAGTGTATATTGTGCTGGAGTCACACAGCACACACACTAACTCCTGCAGATGGATGCCTTAGATGACAGCAACAGGGCCCTATGGCAGATAGAGGCTGCCTTAGATAACAAGAACTGGGCTGACACACACACACACTAGCTCCTATGTGTGCTGACACACACACACACACACTAGCTCCTATGTGTGCTGACACACACACACACACTAGCTCCTATGTGTGCTGACACAAACACACTATAGCTCCTATGTGTGCTGACTAGGGATGAGCCGAACACCCCCCCGTTCGGCTTGCACCAGAACCCGCGAACGGACCGAAAGTCCGTGCGAGCTTTAGAACCCTATTAGTTATAATGGATGCGAACGTTCGAAATTAAAAGTGCTAATTTTAAAGGCTAATATGCATGTTAATGTCATAAAAAGTGTTTTAAAAACGGCCGTTTTTTCAGGAGCAGTGATTTTAATAATGCTTAAATTGAAACAATAAAAGTGTAATATTCCTTTAAATTTCGTACCTGGGGGGTGTCTATAGGGTCTGGGTCAAGGGTCTGGTATGGATTTTGAGGGGGACCCTACGCCATTTTTTTTTTTTTGGCTGGGGTTCCCCTTAATATCCATCCCAGACCTGAAGGGCCTGGTTATTGAATTTGGGGGACCCCCACGCTTTTCTTTTGTTTTTTATTAATGAATGACAGTTCTCTGTGTTACAGGAGCCATCAATTCATTAGCCGCGAGTGCTTTTAAATAGCTTTTTTCCTGCAAAAATTACACTTTTTTGCAGGGAAAGTTCTAAGCACAGGAAACCTGCCCCCCTTCACAGGCCACCTATAGACACCCCCCAGATGTGATACTGCAATGCTGTTCTAACAGCACGCACACACATATCCCCAGAAATAGAGCACATATTGTCAGCAGCACACTGACACGCTGACACTGACTGAAACAGAATATGCGAGTGGGGCTCTTATATCGTGGGGCGTGTACTAAAGCCCCTGAGCTATAATTGGCTACAGGCATCCTGCCTGTAGCCAATTATGGCTCTCCTCGCTGCCGGTGCTGTGATTGGCCAAGCATGCGGGGTCACAGTGCATGCTTGGCCAATCATCAGCCAGCATTGCACTGCGTGGGCCGCAATGCATTGCGGGGCCGCTCGCATCACACAAATTTGATGCGAGCGGCCCCAATAGTTCTGGGCTCGCCGAGCGAGCGAACGCCCGGTGCTCGATTCGAACATGGGTTTGAATCGAACACCGGGCCCATCCTTAGTGCTGACGAAGAAATAGAGCTCCTATGTGTGCTCACAACACACTATAGGTCCTATGAGTGCTGACACAAACACACTATAGGTACTATGTGTGATGACGAAGAAATAGAGCTCCTATGTGTGCTCACAACACACTATAGGTCCTATGAGTGCTGACACAAACACACTATAGGTACTATGTGTGATGACGAAGAAATAGAGCTCCTATGTGTGCTCACAACACACTATAGGTCCTATGGGTGCTGACACAAACACACTATAGGTACTATGTGTGATGACGAAGAAATAGAGCTCCTATGTGTGCTCACAACACACTATAGGTGCTATGGGTGCTGACACAAACACACTATAGGTCCTATAAATCCCTGTCTGGGATGGGACAGAAGGTTGGGACAGAAGTTGGGGTGCAATGCTGTTCTAACAGCACTGCGATTGGTGCTACTGCAATGCTGTGCTAACAGCACGCACACACCAGACTAATCCCCAGCAGCAGATAATATCACACTCAGTGCAATCAGCAGCAATGATCAGTATTGATTTGAATGACTCAGGAGTCAGCAATGGTTTAGCAAAGAAGAAATCAATCAGCAGACTGCTCTTCTAAAAGCCGGAACACATGTGCCCTGGGCTGACGGCGTGGCAGCCTTTTATAGAGTGGGGCGTGTACTAAAGCCCCTGAGCTTTAATTGGCTACAGGCATCCTGCCTGTAGCCAATTATTGCTCTCCTAGTTTCCGGCGCTGTGATTGGCCAAGCATGCGGGGTCACAGTGCATGCTTGGCCAATCATCAGCCAGCAATGCACTGCGCCGGCTGCAATGCATTGTGGGCCGCTCGCATCACACGAATGTGATGCAAACGGCCCAAATAGTTCTGGGCTCGCCCGGTGCTCGATTCGAACGTGGGTTCGAATCGAGCACCAGGCCCATCTCTACTCCAGAGCTGAGACCAACTGGATTTATAAGTTGGGTTCTCATGGTTTGAATGTGGAGTGGGACATCAACTGTTTTATAAATAATAGTTGTCTCCTCCACCACACGTTACGACTTGTTCCCCTTTGAATTCAATCATTTTATTTATTTTACTTTAATTCAATTTTATATATTCTATATATTTTTTTTTCTCAAATTCATCACTATTTTATTCTATTCATTTTGGATCCAATATTTCCATGAACACGCATGTACGTGTGCCCATATTAAAGTGGAGTTCCACCCAGAAATGGAACTTCTGCTGATCCAGTTCCTCCCCCCTCCGGTGTCACATTTGGCACCTTTCAGGGGGGAGAAGATACCTGTCTAATCCAATTATTTGCTCCCACTTCTGGCGAAAGATCACCGCAGTATCTGCGGCGATGTACGCCATGTCCGGCCCCTCCTCCGTCCCCCCTGCTGTCTTCTGGGAGACACACAGGTCCCAGAAGACAGCAGGGACCAGTCAGAATGTGCAGCGTGACTCGCGCATGTGCAGTAGGGAAATGGCTGTGAGGCCGCAAGGCCTCACTTCCTGATTCCCTTACTTAAGATGCCGGTGCCTCCACCTGGAGCTGAGGGATGGCTTCGGGTGAGGATATTGCGGGCTTCCTAGACAGGTAAGTGTCCTTATTTTAAAAGTCAGCAGCTGCAGTAGTTGTAGCTACTAGCTTTA
Organism: Lithobates sylvaticus; assembly: GCA_028564925.1. Taxonomy (NCBI): domain Eukaryota; kingdom Metazoa; phylum Chordata; class Amphibia; order Anura; family Ranidae; genus Lithobates; species Lithobates sylvaticus. The sequence goes on from CM053029.1 coordinate 9,593,565, forward strand.
CATTTTTTGAAATGCTCTAAATGCAAATTTTTTGTTATATGTATATTTTTCATGTATGCTTACATTTTCAATACATTTTATATATTCAAGTCTTACAGGGAAGCGAGCCGGCATGATTGATTCAAATTTATTTATGTGAAGTTTGATTTTGACCCACAAGATGGCGCTGTGTATTCTAGTGCCTCTTGTACTGCTGTCTATAAAAGGATCTGTTCATCTTGATTGGTGGACACATCTTCTCACCAGTGACACCAATAATTGATTTCATTTCATTCATGTGAGATTATGTTTTGCTACATAAGATGGTGCAGTGCATTTCAGCGCCTTGTCTATAGCTGTCTACAAAGGATCTGGATGATGGACACATCACTCCACCAATGACGGCATAGGTCAATCTTTTTCACTTCACCTATGACAGGCTGAGTCCTGTCTACTAATGATTGTCCTTGACCAATGGCTGTGCTCCCTTGTCTGCCATTTGGAGCATTTATAGCACTGGTAGAGGCGTGTGTACGTACACCTGATGATGTCATTTATGACAAAACGATCGGCGGGATGGACATATACACGCGCTACTGCGCATATTCGATCGCTGTCTGGATTTGAAGGAAGTGTTTAGATTGAGACACTTTTTGCTCTCCTGTGTATTTGCACTGCTGCTAATAAACTGCAAAGAAGAGACAATCTTATACTATGTGGAGTCTTTTGTCTCTATATATGTAATTCTAGTGGACTGCAGGCGCAATGAGGAACCCTTCACATGTGGCCCAGTCTGCTGCAATCAAATAAATGAAAACTTCACCCTATAAGGTGTGAAAGATACCAAAAGTTTGTATGTAAAATAAGGATTGCGCTAACTGTTGCCACCGAACATCTCTTTATAATAAATTATAGATAAACCAAACGTAATTGTTTATGCTGAATTGATCAGAAATTACTTTTGAGCTGTTTTTCTATATCGTGCCTATACAATTAAATACCATCAGCCTATTCATATAAAGAAATATAATATCTAATCACCAAGTGCATCTCAATTATTAAACCTTCATCATTAAAGTACTGCTCTGTGCAAGAAATATATAAAAATATAAAAAATAAAAAATAAGAATAAAAAAACAAAGTTAAAATATTAAAATTAAAATTGAAATGAACTTCTTCTTTCTTTCAATAAATGTCCACCATGAATAATCAAAAATAATTTGTGCTCCTATGATCCTTAAAGTGCTGCTCCGTGCAAAATAAATAAATAGAATTGTTTTGCTTTGTTACACTGAATGTCCACAGTGACTGATCACTCTTGCTGAAAAGGTGTTTCCTCCTCCACCAAACAAAAAAATGTGTATGTGACTTTACCACCACCAGTTGCAATGGCCACTCACCAGAAATATCAAAAAATTGCGCCTCAGGTTCATTCGGGATAACCAATCCACTTATGGGCTTCACCACCAATTTTTCCCGGTAATATGTATATGCTCCTTACTCCGGTATTGTATCATAGGGATATATAAATAACCATCATGGTGCAGTATATAAAAAAAAAATATTTCAATAAAAATTTAAAAGTAGCACAATAAACTTTCCTGATGACGCAAACACTGCGAAATGCGTTGAGACGCTGGAAAAATTTGTCTGTCACTTCCGGTCCGAAAACGAGGCATGGAACGCACACCGGCCGTCGTGGAGCGCACGCCGCTATACGGAGGGGGATAGCCAGAACAGGGAACACACCTGAACCTCCTCACACATACAAGGCTGGATCAGCTTAGTGCCGGCTTGCAGGCACCCCAAAATGTGAGTTTATTGTGCTACTTTTACATTTTTATTTAAATACTTTTTTTTTTTATATACTGCACCATGATGGTTATTTATATATCCCTATGATACAATACCGGAGTAAGGAGCGCTCACATATTACCGGGAAAGATTGGTGGTGAAGCCAATAAGTGGATTGGTTATCCCGAATGAACCTGAGGCGCAATTTTCGATTTTTCTTCTATATTGCTGGGAGCTGGCAATACGTAACAGCCGCGAGCAAGTTTAACCACTTGCTTACTGGGCACTTAAACCCCCCTCCTGCCCAGACCAATTTTCAGCTTTCGGTGCTCTCACACTTTGAATGACAATTACTCAGTCATGTAACACTGTACCCAAATGCATTTTTTGTCCTTTTTTTCCCACAAATCGAGCTTTCTTTTGGTGGTATTTGATCACCTCTGGGTTTTTTATTTTTTGCGCTATAAATGAAAAAAGACCGAAAATTTTGAAAAAAAACAAATTTTTCTTGGTTTCTGTGATAAAATTTAGCAAATTATTAATTTTTCTTCATAAATTTTGGCCACAATTTATACTGCCACATATCTTTGGTAAAAATAACCCAAATTAGTGGATATTATTTGGTCTTTGTGAAAGTTACAGACTCTACAATCTGTGGTGCGAATCATACAAAATTGATCACATCTGATGCACTGGTGACCGATCTCATTTCTTGTGACCCGAACAAGCCAGGAAAGTACAAATACCCCCCAAATGACCCCTTTTTTGAAAGTAGACATTCCAAGGTATTTAGTAAGAGGCATGGTGAGATTTTGATTTTGTCATTTTTTTCCCACAATTCTTTGCAAAATGAATTATTTTTTTATTTTTATTTTTTCCACAAAATTGTCATTGCAATAGGTTATTTCTCTCACATGGCATATGTATATCACAAATGACACCCCAAAATAAATTCTGCTACTCCTCCTGAGTATTATGATACCACATGTGTGGGACTTTCCCACAGCCTGGCCACATAGAGAGGCCCAACATGCAGGGAGCGCCATCACGTGTTCTAGGAGCATAAATTACACATCTAAATTGTTGACTACCTATTACACTTCCGAAGGCCCTGGAGCACCAGGACAATGACACGCAACACTGACGTGGCACTGATGACAGGTGGCACTGATCCGTGGCACTGATGACACGTGACACTGATGTGGCACTGGTGACAGATGGCACTAGTATGGAGCACTGATGACACGTGACACTGATGACAGACGGCACTAATACGGGGCACTGATGACACGTGACACTGACAGATGGCACTAATATGTGGCACTGGTGACAGATGGCACTAATACGTGGCACTGATATCATGTGGCACTAATACGTGGCACTGATGAGAGATGGCACTAATATGTGGCACTGATGACAGATGGCACCGACACGTGGCACTGATGACACGTGACACTGATGACAGATGGCACTGATACGTGGCATTGATGACACGTGACACTGATGACAGATGGCACTGATACATGGCATTGATGACACGTGACACTGATAACAGATGGCACGTGACACTGACAGGTGGCACTGATGACAGATGGCACTGATGACAGATGGCACTAATATGTGGCACTGATGACACGTGACACTGATATGGCACTGATGACAGATGGCACTGACGTGGCACTGATGACAGGTGGCACTGATGACAGATGGCACTTATACGTGGCACTGGGGACAGGTGGCACTGGCAGATGGCACTGGGGACAGGTGCACTGGGGACAGATGGATGAGGACACAGATGGGGACACAGATGGGGACAGATGGATGGGGACAGATGGATGGGGGACAGATGGATGGGGACACAGGTGGGGACACAGATGGGGACAGATGGGGACACAGATGGGGACAGATGGATGGGGACACAGATGGGGACAGATGGATGGGGACAGATGGATGGGGACAGATGGATGGGGACACAGGTGGGGACACAGATGGGGACACAGATGGATGGGGACACAGATGGGGACACAGATGGATGGGGACACAGATGGGGACAGATGGATGGGGACACAGATGGGGACAGATGGATGGGGACACAGATGGGGACAGATGGATGGGGCACAGATGGGGACAGATGGATGGGGACAGATGGATGGGGACACAGATGGGGACAGATGGATGGGGACACAGATGGGGACAGATGGATGGGGACAGATGGATAGGGACAGATGGATGGGGACACAGATGGGGACACAGGTGGGGACACAGATGGGGACAGATGGATGGGGAGACAGATGGGGACACAGATGGGGACACAGATGGGGACAGGTGACAGATGGGGACAGATCGCACATTTTGGTTTTTTATTTTTTACTTACGGCTGCTGCAGCCGTTCATCTCTCTCTCCTCACATGCTGTCTGTGTGAGGAGGGAGAGCGGCGCTGACAGATGATCTCATATGTTTACATATGAGATCATCTCTCATTGGACACGCCGATCTCGCTGTAAACGGCCGCTGTGATTGGCCGTTTACAGCGATCTGTGACCGGCTGTGTCCGACGGACACGGCCAGCACAGAACTTCCCCGATGCTCTCAGGAGCTCTCAGGAGCGCGCATTAGGGAAGTAAACAGGAGGACGTCCTCCTGGCAGGGAGCGTCCGCGCTGCAGCCGTCTTTCGGCGCAGCGAAGAGGTTAAATACATTTTTTTTCCTTTAGAAATTAATTTTTTTTAATTTAAATGTTTTGCTGTGGCATGTTTTATACATTGCACAGATGTGCCACTTTACAGGCAGACTAATGCCCCATACACATGGTTGGACATTCCGACCACAAAATTCATCAGATTTTTTTCCGACCACAAAATCCGTCTGATTTTTTCTGACGGATTTTGGCCGAAACTTGTCTTGCATACACACGGTCGCACAAAGTTGTCGGAAAATCCGATCGTTCAGAACGAGTTCACGTACAACACGTACGACGGGGCTACTTAGAGGCCAGTAGCCAATAGCTTTCGTCTACAATTTTTTTCTGAGCATGCGTGGCACTTTGTGAGATCCAGCTCTCAAACTTTTTCCGTTGGAATTTCCGGCCGTGTGTACGGGGCATAAGGGGACCCTCCAGGCACGATATTAAAAGGAATATTTCATTTTTATTGTTTCACTGCTCCTGCAAAAACTATTGTTTTAAAAAACACTTTTTTTGCATTGATACATGTCCCCTGGGGCAGTGCCCGGGTCCCCAAACACTTTTTATGGCAATAACTTGCATATAAGCCTCTAAAATTAGGACTTTAGATTTTTTGTGTTCGTGTCCCATTGACTTTAATAGGGTTGGCGTGTTTGCTAGAACTTTTTGCCTATTTAAGATATTCTGGTGCGAATCGAACCGGAGGGTGTTCGGCCAATCCCTAATCATTTTCATCTATCTTCATTATTTCCTGGGTATTGTATAGTCCCAGTTCCCTCCCATACCCCTTTGTGTGTTTCTCTGCATTGTATTATTTTATGTGTGTATTAAGAATAAAATATTCTCCTTTCTCTCATAAAGACATCGGAAAGGAACACAAAAAGTCTGAGAAAGAGAAGTTCCAGAAGATTCCAGAATATAATTCCTGTATGGGGGAGGCTGTTTATCTACAGAAAATATTCACCAATTTATTGATGATAAAGGGACCCCAGAATAAAGAGGGAAAAGAAGAAGAAATAAGGAGTTCAGGCAGAAGACATCTACAGATCATGGAGAAAAAATCCCCAACCACAATCCAGGCCCTCTTTGACCCTGATGAAGAAGGGGTCACCCCTAAGATTGTGGTGTTACAAGGACCTGCTGGGATTGGAAAAACAATGACCTCCAAGAAGATCATGCTGGACTGGGCCTCTGAGGATCTCTACCGAGACAATTTTGATGTTGTGTTTTATCTGAGCTGTAGAGAATTCAACACCATCCCTGAAAACATAAGTCTTGTGGGACTTTTATCCAGAACCTGCAGACTGAGTTCAGAAGACCTGATGTCTATTCTGGAGGATCCTGGAAGTCAGAGAAAACTTCTCACCATAGTTGATGGGTTTGATGAACTGAGGTGGACTCTGGAGGAGAAATCTGAGGGTTGTCCTGACATTTCTATGGAAACCCACAAAGAAATAATTCTCCAAAGCTTGTTCAGGGGACATGTTCTCCCAGAATCTTCTCTGATCATCACCACAAGGTCACTGGCCATGAAGAAACTTAACACATTCATCAATGATTATCGCAATGTGGAAATCCAGGGATTTACAAGGGGCGATCGAGAGGAATATGTCCATAAAATCTTTGGAAATAAAGAAGATGCAGACAAGGTTCTCAGGATAATAAAAGACAATGAGGTTATGTACACCATGTGTGCCGTCCCCATCACATGCTGGATTGTCTGCACTGTAATGAAACAAGAAGTAAGAAAAGATTTGGATGCAATTTGGTGTAAAACAACGACTTCAATTTACCTTCTCTTCCTGGAGGTTTTACTAACCCATCACAGCAAGAAGGAGCTGTCTGTACGCAGGAAACAAACCTGTCTGAAGAAGCTGTGTGCTCTGGCCAATCAGGGACTTCTGAACCAACAAATCTTATTTGAGAAGAAAGATCTAGAAAGACATGGACTTTCTCTGGATGAGGTGGAGTCTGTATTTCTGAATGAGAACATCTTTCATTGGGACGTCCGAAACCAGACCTGCTACAGCTTCATCCACCTGAGTGTACAGGAGTTCCTTGCTGCTCTCTATTATGGGATGGATGATGGGTCTGGGTCTATGGAAGGTCCTTCCCTCCCGGAGATCTGTAAAGGGGAATCACTCTATTACCTCAGTTCAGATTCCTCACATTTTTCATTATCTGTACAATTCCTGTTTGGTCTCTTAAATGAAAATCAGGTGAAGACATTCTCAGAGGTCACAGGAATCCCCATCTCACTCCGAGCCAAACCTGCAATCATAGAATGGGCCATGAAGGACAATCATCAGACTTTCTATACTCAGAACATCTTCTGTCTGTATGAGACTCAGGATGAGGACTTCATTAGGAGAGTCATGTCTGGTTGTACAGATTTGAAGCTGTGCGGCTCACATACTGATCACTTGTGGATGAAGAAGAATTATTCCAAGCAGCTGATCTATTGCTTGAAGACTTTGAAGAGAGAAAGTTTTAAGTCTTTACATTTTGAATATCTCACTGTGGGTCCAGAGTGCCAGAAACTTCTCTCTCCATTCCTACACAGGATTCAGGAGGTCAGGTAAGTGAGTGTGAGGATATCCTAACTGAACTCAGAGAATGGGCAGGAACCTGCATACAGTATAACGGGGATTATCAGACATGTTCTCCATCTACCACACTTGTTAGAAGTCCTGGGAACTCGCACTTTCCTCAGCCCTAAGCCCCGCTTCACACTACAGCAATTTCCCAGCGACATTCTGATGACATGTAAAGTCGCAGGTCAGGTGAAAACACAAAGATTTTATTGGCTGTTGTCTTAATTGCTGCGATTTGAGTCGCTGCAACAAAAGAAAATACTTTTAAAAAATCAATAAGTGACGTCGCGCTCCAAATACTGTAACAGTTCGGATTTCCTGATGATTTACAAAAGGAATATTGTACAGTAGACAGTAGAACGCATATACTTTAAAGTGTATAACCCCTAAAAATATAAACTCATGTGCGACAAAAAACGCATGGAGCCGCTGGGAAAGTGGATCCGCTGAGCGATGGTAGTCAGCACAATGAATAGAAGGCTATAAAGTATACGCAAAACAATGGCTAAAATGCATCGATAAAGAGCTGTGTGGTGAATCGCAATAAAGTGACTGTAGTGCAACAATAGCTAAAACATCAAAATGACAATCAATCGGTAAAAATGGAGATAAAGTGACTGTCGTGCATTAATAAAAGATGAACAGTGATGTAAAATCAGATAAGGTGCCGGGTGTGTATATATTTCAACCAAACGGTGAAAAATAGAATACAATAAAACCAGCAAGTGAAAAATTGAATGGATGAGTGGAGCTCAAAACAATCAAGGCAAATAATTAAATCAATCGATATATTTCCACCAAACAGTGAAAAGAAAAACGACAAGCAAAAAATGCAATAAAGACGACAAGCAAAAAATGAATAAATAAGCAAATGGATGAGTGGTACTCAGATCAAAAATAAATAAAGTTATAATTGAATCGATCGATCAAAAAAACAAGTGTTCATAATAAGCATGTGCAAAGTGGTGCAGAGTGGTAGGTAGGGTCTGGGAATTGCAGTAGTACAAAGGTGCAGAGTGCAGGTCTACGGGTGCTGATAAGCTGGCACAGAGTGACACTGTGGTAAAAGTGCTGTGCGTCTTCGGTGCTATGGACACCCGTAGGTGTCCTAACTTCTTACCTTACTGCTGTAATGTAAGCAGCGTATAGTAAATGCCAGGGAGATGGTCACTTGGGGAGGATTAGTTGCAGTCTCAGAGACGCTCTTCATCTGCGTTTCCAGCGTCAGTGGAGCCCCAGACGAAGACGACGTGATTTGTAACCCCCTCCTTTGTAATCTTTATACCCTTTACAGTAATTGTGCTTCACAGACATTAGCTGCTCTGTCAGTCTTTCATGTTTGTTTTTACACTATTACGACCGCGATCTTAGCTTCCCCTAGCTAGTGCTGCTATTACGTCCACAATAAACTATAAGAAAATGGCCGCGGTTGTAGCCCAATCCCACAGAAAATGGCCGCGCCATTACTGTGCATAGGAAGCTACAGGAAAATGGCCGCCAGCCTAATTAACATCAGTACTTATAGACACTTCCGACGCCCCCTACTTTATCCCCGATGAAGTCACGTGATGGTGACGACACGCGTCGGATACACGGACCCCGGAAGTGACGTATAGGTCGCGAGTTCGCTGCTCGTTTTTGAAATTTCTATTACCTGTCTGTGAAATGTGAGTACTTCATTCATTTTTGCCAAATAAAAGCTGTTATACTTTTGAAAACATACTACACCATAGAGGCCCTTCATTCTCTCCCTGTATGTGAATTGTGTGTATGCCGAACGGTGCCGGTCCATAATATTGGGAGAAACCCTCCAGCTGCCATCACCATATAGGCTCCACTGACGCTGGAAACGCAGACGAAGAGTGTCTCTGAGACTGCAACTAATCCTCCCCAAGTGACCATCTCCCTGGCATTTACTATACGCTGCTTACATTACAGCAGTAAGGTAAGAAGTTAGGACACCTACGGGTGTCCATAGCACCGAAGACGCACAGCACTTTTACCACAGTGTCACTCTGTGCCAGCTTATCGGCACCCGTAGACCTGCACTCTGCACCTTTGTACTACTGCAATTCCCAGACCCTACCTACCACTCTGCACCACTTTGCACATGCTTATTATGAACACTTGTGTTTTTCATCGATCGATTCAATTATAACTTTATTTATTTATTTTTGATCTGAGTACCACTCATCCATTCGCTTATTTATTCATTTTGTGCTTGTCGTCTTTATTGCATTTTTTTGCTTGTCATTTTTCTTTTCACCGTTTGGTGGAAATATATCGCTTGATTTAATTATTTGCCTTGATTGTTTTGAGCTCCACTCATCCATTCAATTTTTCACTTGCTGGTTTTATTGTATTCTATTTTTCACCGTTTGGTTGAAATATATACACACCAGGCCCCTTATCTGATTTTACATCACTGTTCATCTTTTATTAATGCACGACAGTCACTTTATCTCCATTTTTACCGATTGATTGTCATTTTGATGTTTTAGCTATTGTTGCACTACAGTCACTTTATTGCGATTCACCACACAGCTCTTTATCGATGCATTTTAGCCATTGTTTTGCGTATACTTTATAGCCTTCTATTCATTGTGCTGACTACCATCGCTCAGCGGATCCACTTTCCCAGCGGCTCCATGCGTTTTTTGTCGCACATGAGTTTATATTTTTAGGGGTTATACACTTTAAAGTATATGCGTTCTACTGTCTACTGTACAATATTCCTTTTGTAAATCATCAGGAAATCCGAACTGTTACAGTATTTGGAGCGCGACGTCACTTATTGATTTCTTATACCATTTTCTGTGGGTATCGTTTGACCCTCGCGGTGTCTGCCGCACCAAAGATCCCCATCGCTCATCCCCATATTATCGCGGGAATATCCTGACCTTATAAAAAGGAAATACTTCCTGCACTACTTTTGGGTGATTCTTGTGCTGCACGACTCCCATAGACTTCAATGTAAAATCCCCAGAAAGTCGCACATTTGTCTGAATCTTGAAGACTTTGCTGCGACTTCTGGAGGCTTCTTTACCCCCCACCTCTCCGCCCTGGTCATCCTTGCTGCCTAAAATCTTCCTCCCAATCACATCCCAGTCACACCTGAGCGTAGCGGAAACGCACATTCCCACTTCCATTATTTGTGTATTTTCCATGTGTAATCAGACATTGTGTATAGGGAGCCCATTCACTGGAATGTTCTGCCCGACATCCAACAAACACCCCAAAGTAGCTCCAGAATCTTCTCAGTCATGGAGCGTCATGCGTCTTGGCAGCAAAACATGCGTCTGATAACTGTGATTGGGGCGTCATTAACAATTAGCCGACATTCATATCTGCGTGTTTCCGAATACGAGGCGACCCACACAGAAAATGTGCGCTTTTTCATACGTCTAAAAAATGCACAGCAACGCACGCCACGCATGCGCAGATGTAAATGAATGGTAACACAAAAGCAATGCTCCTTGCTGTGCGTTTTTGAAACATACAACAAAGCGCATGTATTCTTGCGGTCTGCCATGCATTCAAACATGTGCAGAAGCCAATGAATAATAACACAAGTGTGACGCAAATTGTCGCACATTTATGAAACGCACAGAAAAGCATGGATTTTCTTGCAGGTTGCTGTGCAGTTGGAAATGTACAGATGTGAATGAATGGAAACGTATTTACAACTGACGACAACCCCCAAGAAAACGCATGCTTTGCTGCGTGTTTCGTGCGACAATGCGCATCACACTTGCGTTACCATTCATCTGCATCTTCATGTTTTTGAACGCACGCCAACCCGTAAGAAAACGCATGCTTTGCTGTGCATTGTGAAGATGTGTGACAACACACGTTGTACTTGCAATGCCATTCGTTGGCATCTGAACGTTTCTGAATGCCGGCAACCTGCAGGAAAACGCATGCTTTGCCACACGTTTTGGAAACATGCATCGCGCTCGCCTTGCCATTTTTGCAGTACAAGCGTGACACACGGTCGCAGCGCATTTCTGAAACGTGCGGCAAAGCACACAATTTCTGTGCGGTTGATGTGCATTCAGAATCATGCAGATGTAAATGCAGCCTGATTGTTAATGACGCCCCAATCACGGTTATCAGACGCATGTTTTGTCATGTGACAAAACACGCTATAAACACGGATCATCAAAGTCACATAGGAATGCTTCTCAGTAAAGTCACTTTGAAGTCGCACCTGGTCGCCGGGAAGTTGTAGAGCAAAGTCAAGCTGGAAGTGGCTGCAACTTTCATGTTGTGCTGTGTGAACCAGAGCTAAATGGTGGTTCCCACATATCACCTTCTACACAACTTCTGGTAACAATCACATCATTTACATCGCATTAACCCTTTCCCTGCCCCCCCCCCAATTATACCATTTATTACACAGAACATTTGGAGGGAAAGCTTTGTGTTCAGAGATGTGGGGGAGGGAAATAATGTCAGGGGTGTGACATCATCATCCCAACATTAGAGGGGCCAATTGTCTGCAGAAGTGGGCGGAGATGGGAATGTCTGGACTGCATTTTATATCTGGAACCAAAGTGGTGTTCCAGGATTTCTCAGAAGCTGAATGGAGACCCCTGTGTAGGAAGGCCGGAGACCCCGTATACATATCAGGGGCCTCCTTTAAGTTTTGTCTGGAGTGTGACTTCAAAGACCACTCATAGCCACCAATGAGAAGTCCTCATCAGGTCCAGTATGAGACTGTAGAGCCGGAGGGAAGGCAGCCATGTGGAAGGGAAATGTTGGGGGTTACATTGTTATTCTTGGGGTCAGAGGTCACACATTCTTGGTGATAATTATTATCTCATTATTGGATTTTAGATTTTGGCATTGTACTATTTCCAGTAAAGATTGTCCGGGAGAGGACAAAGCAGAAGAAGAAGATTCCTCCTCTTCAGGATATAAAAGGAAGTCGGATTCTCTTTCCTTTCTG
>CM053029.1:9606020-9753522 GCA_028564925.1 Lithobates sylvaticus
CTTTAGAACCCTATTAACGTCTATGGGACTCGAACAAAGAAAGTGTAAGAAATTGTTAAAAAACACACAGACACCGTTGGGAAAAGTCCTTTATTAAAAATAAAAATAAAATTTTTTTTCCAGTGGTTGTAATCCACTCTTGCTATCCAGCGATGGCTGATCTCTTCTCTGTGGTCCAGCGATGGCTGATCTCTTCCAATGGTCCAGCACAGCTCATCCTGTCTCCACCGGAGACACTGCGGGAATCCCGGCAGCCTGACAGAATAAAGGACTTTTTCCAACGGTGTCTGTGTATTTTTTATAAATTGTTTACACTTTCTTTGTGAAATGGTAGGAGTACTTTTGTACCCCCTTACCATTTCAAACGGAGGGGCGGGATCTGGGGGTCCCCTTGTTAAAGGGTGCTTCCAGATTCTGATAAGCCCCCTGCCCGCAGACCCCCACAACCACCAGCCAGGGTTATGGGGATGAGGCCCTTGTCCCCATCAACATGGGGACATGGTGCTTTGAGGGGTCACAGACCCCCAAAGCACCCTCCCAATGTTGAGGGCATGTGGCCTGGTACGGTTCAGGAGGGGGGCGCTCTCTCGTCCCCTCCTCTTTTCCTGCGGCCTGTCAAGTTGCATGCTCAGATAAAGGGTCTCATATGGATATTTGGGGGGAACCCCACATAATTTTTTTTTGAAAAGTCATTAGGAAAAAAAAGTCATTTAAAAGCACTCGCGGCTATAATAAATTGTCGGCTCCCAGTCATTGAAAGTCATTGATACAAAAAAAATGCGTGGGGTTCCCCCCAAATTCAATGACCAGGCCCTTCAGGTCTGGTATGGATATTAAGGGGAACCCCACACATTTTTTTTTTTTGTATCAATGACTTTCAATGACTGGGAGCCGACAATTTATTATAGCCGCGAGTGCTTTTAAATGACTTTTTTTCCTGCAGAAATTACACTTTGTGCAGGGACAGTTCTGAGCACGGGAAACATGCGCCCCTTTACATGCATACTATACACACCCCCAGGTATGAAATTTAAAGGAATATTACACTTTTATTGTTTCACTTTAAGCATTATTAAAATCACTGCTCCCGAAAAAAACTGCAGTTTTTAAAACTTTTTTTTTGCATTGCAGTTTTTAAAACTTTTTTTTTGCATTGATACATGTCCCCTGGGGCAGGACCCGGGTCCCCAAACACTTTTTATGACAATAACTTGCATATAAGCCTTTAAAATTAGCACTTTAGATTTCTCCCATAGACTTTTACAGGGTGTTCTGCGGCTCTTCGAAGTTGCCGCGAACACCCCAAATTGTTTGCTGTTCGGTGAACAGGCGAACAGGCAATGTTCAAGTCGAACTCGAAGCTCATCCCTACTTACACCTTACCTCTACACTGTGTGTGATACCTACTCCTGACCACAGCACACTGTGTGGTATTTCCTCCTTACCCCTGACCCTGGCACTCTGTTATATATTTCTGACCCCTGTAATTTATGCACCACAATTTTCCCAGGACATGCTATGCCCACCACATCATTCTTCTGCTCATGGTGCCCAAGGTATTTTGTCTGCCTCTTCTTCCCAATTCTGTGACTGATTGTTTCAGGGCATGGTAAAAACGTATGCATAATTTTGTGAGTGTGGTTTAAAGTGGGGCGGTCAGTAGGGTGTCCCTGAATTTTATTTTCTGGTAACCTCAGTGTAGAAGGATGATTAGGAATGGTCTCTCCTCCTGGGGAATATTCTTCATCCTTCTACACATACACACAGCCTGAGGGAGGTTTATGCTTGTTCTTCTCTCTGTATACAAAGAATAAGTTGGACACACACAGCACCATGTTGTGCAAGAAGTGACTGAAGACTGAGCAGGCTTTGATAGAGGAAGTATAAGATATCCCCCTCCCCCACATTTCTGTCCTCCTCCTCTTTCTGCATCAGGACATCATTGAAAGAAAAGTTGAGATTAACTCTTTATTTTTATTATAAAGGATTTTTATGGCACCAACAGTTTGTGCATCACTTTACAAAGTTAGAGCAAACAGTACAGTTACAATGCAATTTAATACAGGAGGAATCAGAGGGCCCTGCTCATTGGAGGAAGAAGGGAGGATCAAGTGATACAAAAGGTAAAAACTGTGGGGGGTGAGCTGATGAAGAAAATAAATATACAGTTGTTATGTGGGGGCAGGATAAGCTTCTCTGAAGAGAAAAGTTTTCAGGGATCACCTAAAAGTGGACAGAGTAGGAGATAGTTGGACAGATTGGGGTAGAGAGTTCCATAGGATGGGAGAGGCTCGTGAGAAGTCATGGAGGCAAGCATGGAAAGAGGAGACTAGAGAGCAGGAGGTCTTGAGAGGAACAAAGAGAATGATTTGGTTGGCATTTTGAGACTAGCTTAGTTATGTAGTTGGGGACAGAGTTGTGGATGGCTTTGTAAGTTATTGTTAGATTTTTTAATTGAATTTGTTGGGTGAGTGGCAGCCAATGGAGCAATTGGCAGAGAGGGGTAGCAGACACTGAGCCATTTATAAGGTGGATAAGTCCAGCAGCAGAATTCATGGTGGACTGAAGGGGGGGATAGCATATGTAAAGGTAAGCCAATGAGGAGGGAGTTGCAGTAGTCCAGGCGAGAGATGACCAGGGAGTGGAATGGGAGCTTTGTGGTGTCATTGGTTAGGAAGGGACGTAGTTTAGAAATGTTGTGGGGGTTGAGGCGGAATGCTTTGGAAAGTGATTGGATGTGGGGCTGAAAGGAGAGTTCAGAGTCCAGGGTAATACCTAGTACCCTGGCATGTGGGGATGGCTTGATGGTTGTGCCATTGATCTTGACAGAGAAGTCAGGGGAAGGAAAATTGTGGGGGAGGAAATATTATGAGCTCTGTTTTGGACAGGTTGAGTTTGAGGAAGTGCTGTGACATTCGGGCTGATATGTCTGTTAGCAAATTAGTGTTGCGTGAGGAGACCGATGGAGTGAGCCGAGGGGTAGAGAGATAGATTTGGGTGTCATAAGCATAGAAATAAATAAAGAGGGAGTGCTGCGCTGTATATTATAAGTAAAATATATTGGTGCCAAAAATAAAATTGAGATAAATATAAAGTGCTTCAAGAGACAACGTACATAAATCAGTGTCAGGTGACTAATAGTGCATAAGGTGCAAATCAATATTCCATCAGGAACGAAAGTAAAAACACATATAAAAAACACATATATAAAATAGCTAGACGATGGTGCTATTTAAATATAAAGTGACTACTGTGCTATTTCAAAGAAATTCCTAAAAATTCATAGTAGGTAAATGGGTGCGTGCAAAATCGCAAAGAATTCCATAAGTGACCAGTGTGCTGCTTAGAGTGAAGGGTTTCAGCATATGCAGATAAATACGGAGAAATTCGCATAAAATCCCATAAAATTGCATATAATCGCATACAATTTCAAAACAGCATAAAATTTCAAAGAAATCACATATAATCGCATAAAATTTCAGAACTGCATAAAATTCCAAAGAAATCGCATATATTCTCATAAAGTTGTATAAAATCACATGGAATCTCATAAAATCGCATAATAAGAGCGTTAGTATAAAGGAGTGAAGGTGGTGACAGAAATATAAATAAATAACGGTGTAAGTCCGTGAGGTCAGTCCTATCTCAACTTGACCTATAGTGCGGTGTATTGTGGCTTCATTTAAAAGTGAATCACAGGTGATACTGCTGGTGCGACAGTATTTTATTCTCCAAGGGGCTGGTGCATTCAGTGGTTGCGTGGTTTTCTTCTGAATTAAAGTATAGGTGTCCCCTTACATTACTGCTGTAAGGTAACAGCGTTTAAAGATGTGTGGGCTCCAGGCGGGCCTCTGTTTCTTTCTGGTGGCGTTCCCCCAATAGGGTTTTCTTATTTATCTGAAATAACATGGCCGCCGAGCGGATGTTTACATCTCAGTCATGTAGAACTTCCAGGAAAATGGCCGCCGGTCAACTTCCGGCGTCAGTACCCATCAAAAAAAAAAAATGGCTGCCGGAACACTTCCGGTTCTTGCGGCTTCAGGAAAATGGGCGCCACTAATTGAACACAACACACAGATAAAAGGACACTTTCGGTATCTCAACTTATCCCCTGATGAAGTCACGCGACCGCGACGAACACGCGTCGGGACGTCACAACCACTGAGATACCGGAAGTGAGGTACGAGCTCGGCGCTCGTTTTTTACATGCAAACTTACCTTTGCCAAATGTGAGTGTTATTTTTTTATTACTGCAAATAAACCTGATTTAAAAAGAAATACTACACTATCGAGATTCCTCTTTACCCTATCCTACCCTGTGAGGCATATCTAACAGCACCAGGTAACAGAGGACCCCCGTTTTCAGAGAGGACACCCCCTAGGACCAGGACCCCTTAGGACCAGGAGCCAAATAAGAAAACCCTATTGGGGGAACGCCACCAGAGAGAAACAGAGGCCCGCCTGGAGCCCACACATCTTTAAACGCTGTTACCTTACAGCAGTAAGGTAAGGGGACACCTATACTTTAATTCAGAAAAAAACCACGCAACCACTGAATGCACCAGCCCCTTGGAGAATAAAATACTGTCGCACCAGCAGTATCACCTGTGATTCACTTTTAAATGAAGCCACAATACAACGCACTATAGGTCAAGTTGAGATAGGACTGACCTCACGGACTTACACCGTTATTTATTTATATTTCTGTCACCACCTTCACTCCTTTATACTAACGCTCTTATTATGCGTTTTTATGTGATTTTATGAGATTCCATGTGATTTTATACAACTTTATGAGAATATATGCGATTTCTTTGGAATTTTATGCAGTTCTGAAATTGTATGCGATTATATGCGATTTCTTTGGAATTTTATGCAGTTTTGAAATTTTATGCGATTATATGCGATTTTATGGGATTTTATGCAAATTTCTCCGTATTTATCTGCATATGCTGAAACCCTTCACTCTAAGCAGCACACTGGTCACTTATGGAATTCTATGCGATGTTACCCACACCCATTTACCTACTATGAATTTTTAGGAATTTCTTTGAAATAGCACAGTAGTCACTTTATATTTAAATAGCACCACCGTCTAGCTATTTTATATATGTGTTTTTACTTTCGTTCCTGATGGAATATTGATTTGCACCTTATGCACTATTAGTCACCTGACACTGATATATGTACGTTGTCTCTTGAAGCACTTTATATTTATCTCAATTTTATTTTTGGCACCAATATATTTTACTTATAATATACAGCGCAGCACTCCCTCTTTATTTATTCTATACCTGGACCTGAAAATTCCTTTCAGTGTTTGCCGCAGTATTTTCTACAATATTACCATACAGAAAGGCAGCGCAGAGATATCTATTTTACCTATAAGCATAGAAATGGTATTGGAAGCCATGGGAGGCTATCAGCTGACCCAGAGAGGACGTGTAGATTGAGAATTCAATTCAACACCAGAACCTTGGGGGACCCCAACAGAGAAAGGAAGAGGAGAGGAGGACGTAGAATTGGATTTGACACTGAAGGTACAGTGGGATAGGTAGGATGAGAGCCAGCAAAGAGCACACCAAAGGAGTAAAGTTGTTTTTTTTTGAGGAGGGCGTGGTCAACCGTATCAAAGGCAGCCAAAAGTTCCAGAAGTAGGAGTACAGAATAGTGTCCATTGACTTTAGCTGTTAGCAAGTCGTTTGTGAGTTTTAGGAGAGCTGTTTCTGTGGAGTGTTGAGGAGGAAATCCAGACTGAAGAGGATCAAGAAGGTTGTTTTTAATGAGGCGGTCACTCAGTTGGTTGTAGACCAGGTATTCAAGGAGTTTGGAGGAAAAGAGGAGCAAGGAGATGGGGTGTAAGTTGTTAAGATTTGCGGGGTCCACGGAAGGCTTTTTAAGTATGGGGGTGACGACTAGTCCACGTTTTAGAGCATTGGGGAAGATGCCAGAAGAGAGGGAGAGATTGAAGATGTGGGTTAGAGTGTAGGATAGAGCCAGAGGGTGACCGTAGCATTGGAGAGGGAACTGGGTGCAGGGGACAGGTGGTTAGGTGGGTGTTGGAAATCAGTTTAGCAACCTCATGAATAGTAGCAGGGTTGAATAAGGGAAGTGTTGATTGTACCTGTGGACATGGGGTGTTAAGTGAGGGGATATCTGTAGAGTGGGGATTTCATTACAAATTGAATCAATCTTATTTTTGAAGTGATCGGTGATCTCCTGTTCAGTGAGTGGGTTAGTGGGTGGAGGACACAAAAGAGAGTTGAAAGTAGAGAAGAGTTGACAGGGACTGGGCGAGAAGGTGTTAATGAGAGTGATAAAATAGGTCTGCTTGGCAATGTGGAGGTAAGAATTGTATTCTTGGAGAACAGATTTGTATTGGTTAAAGTCTTTGTGAGATTTAGTCTTATGCCCCAGACGCTCAAGAGCGCAGCTTCGTTTTTTGAGACTTCTGGTGTCACCTGTTTGGATTGTAGGGATTGGGGCCTGATTCTGTGTGTAGTGAGGGGAGCGAGCTCATCCAGTGCAGAGGACAGAGATTGTAGACAGAAGTGGCTAGATTGGTGCAGGACAGGGGTGAGATTTTGTCATAGAGGTGGTCAGTAGCAGAGTAGAGAAGAGAAGGGTTGAGGTGGTTAAAGAGGAAGTCCGACAATTTTTTTTTTTTAAAAAGTCATCAGCTACAAATACTGCAGCTGCTGACTTTTAAAATATGAACACTCACCTGTCTAGCGCACCCGCGATGTCGGCACCCGAAGCCCGATCTGTCAATTGGCTCTCGGGTGCTACCGCCGACATCTTCGGTATGGGAATCAGGAAGTGAAGCCTCGCAGCTTCACTTCCCGGTTCCCCTACTGCGCATGCGAGAGTCGCGTTGTGCAATAAGGACGGCCCCTGCTGTCTCTTGGATCCATGTTTTTCCCAGCAGACAGCGTGGAGCTCCGCTTTAAGGTTTTAGATGTTAGGTGGTTGGAAAGAGAGGAGGTGGAAGACAAGGAGGGTGAGAAACTAATAAGGTGGTGATCAGAGAGAGGATTGTTGGAGAGGTTGCACTGAGTGTATAGGTAGGAGAATACAAGATCGAGGGTGTTGCCATCAGAGTGAATAGAAGCCTGTACCCATTATTTCAGGTTTAATAAGGAGGTTAGACTACGAAGTTTAGAATTAGCAGTATTAGTCTTACTAGGGATGTTGAAGTCACTGAGAATGATTGTGAGAATTTCAAAAGAGAGAAAGTAAAGTAGCCAGGCAGAGAAGTTTTGATACATTAATAAACACCAATAAATCACTGATCATCCCGTCTTCTTACAGTAAGAGGAAGTTCCCAGTGCCGTTGTTGTGTAAGAAGCGATGGAAGGCAGACCTGACTCTTATAGAGGAAGAGAAACCCCCCTCCCCCATACTACGGTCCCCCTACTTCCTCCTCTTCTTGTATTAGGACATTGAGGATCAGCTCTTTCTTCACATGAACATCTTCATACTGCAAAAAGAAGTCGGACGCTGCCAGTGCCGTGTTTACAGGTTTTCTCTTATAATTGTTTTTTATTTTAGCTTAGACCATATAATTAACATACAGTCTATGGTTAATTAATAAGTAGAATGCATGGAAGCATTAGAAATAATACAATATCTGGGAATATATTACTTGAAACAAGACTGCTGATAGATTCCACTAGGCAAGCACCTTATTGCCCATTAGATATTATCTAAACTGCCTAACGGACTATACATATAGTATATAGTGAGCAATAAAAATATAGAAAATACAACAATGGTAACAGAGTACCATATTACAGAGAGATACCATTGGGAACCACTGAGAAGGAAGGCTATGCTCTGGTTCTATCTAATCATCTAGCGTAGAACCCAGGAAATCTTTTGACCTTTTTATGTGATGTAAAAGTACTAAGAAACTGTGAAATGTCTTGACTATAAATTACGGAAATATTATGAGCATTATGTGACTTCCATCCCAATGTAATAGTTAGACTTGCTGCAATTAGTATGTGAGTAACGAGGCATCTAAATTGTGGAGGAGTGTTATTGATATTAAGGCTAAGTGATGCTACATAAGGAATAGGGATGATCCGAAAGCCCTCCTGTTCCGTTCGCACCTGAACATACCGAACAGGCAAAAAATTTGGAAGAACACACAAACACCTTTTAAAACCTATGGGACAAGAACACGAAAAATCAAAAGTGCTAATTTTAAAGGCTTATATGCAAGTTATTGTCATAAAAAGTGTTTGGGTACCCGGGTCCTGCCCCAGGGGACATGTATCAATGCAAAAAAAAAAAGTTTTAAAAACGGCTGGTTTTTAGGGAGCAGTGATTTTAATAATGCTTAACCACCCCAGTACAGTGCATTTTCACCCCCTTCCTGACCAAGCCATTTTTCAGCTTTCAGCGCTGTCGCACTTTGAATGACAATTGCGCAGTCATACAACTCTGTACCCAAATGAAATTGTTATCATTTTTTCCCCACAAATAGAGCTTTCTTTTGGTGGTATTTGATCACCTCTGCGTTTTTTATTTTTTGCGCTATAAACAAAAGAAGAGCGACAAATTAAAAAAAATATATTTTTTTTTTACTTTTTGCTATACTAAATATCCCCAAAAAATATATAAAAAAACTTTTTTTTCCTCAGTTTAGGCCGATACGTATTCTTATACATATTTTTGGTAAAAAAAAATCACAATTAGCGATTATTGATTGGTTTGCGCAAAAGTTATAGCGTTTACAAAATAGGGGATAGTTTTATAGCATTTTTATTAATATTTTTTTTTTTACTAGTAATGGCGGCGATCTACGATTTTTATTGTGACTGCGACATTATGGCGGACACATCGGACATTTTTGGCACCATTGTCATTTATACAGCAATCAGTGCTATTTAAATGCATTGATTCCTGTATAAATGACACTGGCAGTGAAGGGGTTAACCACTAGGGGGCGGGGAGGGGTTAATATGTTCCCTGGGAGTGATTCTTACTGTGGGGGGAGGGGACTCACAAGGGGAGGAGACCGATCGGTGTTTCTCTGTACAGAGAACACACCATCGGCTCCTCTCCTCTGACAGGACCGTTGATCTGTGTGTTTACACACACAGATCCACGGTCCCGCTGTGTTACCGGGCAATCGCGGGTGCCCAGCTGACATCGCGGCCACTGGGCACGTGCATCGGGTGCCCAGTGACACAGTGAGCGCACGCGCTCCCGGCGGCGCGCACACGCTCCCTGGAGTGCAGTGAAGGGGAGGACGTCCCACGCTGAGAGCTGGCGCCGGCCGGCGGTAGCGAGGTAGTTAAATAGTGAAACAATAAGAATGAAATATTCCTTTAAATTTCATACCTGGGGGGTGTCTATAGTATGCCTGTAAAGTGGCGCATGTTTCCCGTGTTTAGAACAGTCTGACAGCAAAATTACAATTCTAAAGGTAAAAAGTCATTTAAAACAGATCACGGCTGTAATGTATTATCTGGTCTCAGCAATATAGATAAAACTCATTGAAAAAAAGAGCATGGGATCCTCCCAGTCCATTAACAGGCCCTTTGGGTCTGGCATGAATATTAAGGGGAACCCCGAACCAAAATGTTAAAAAAAATTGCGTGGGGGTCCCCCTAAAATCCACACCAGGCCCTTAAGTTCTGATATGGAAATTAAGGGGAAACCTGTGCCAAATTAAAAAAAATGGCATTGGGGTTCCCCAAAATTCATACCAGACCCTTCAGGTCTGGTATGGATTTTAAGGGGAACCCTGTGCCAAAATGTAAAATCGGACCAAAAAAAAAGCCACAACTGAACCGCCAAGGCGAGGGAGGCTCCCGCAGAGTGATGCGTGTTCTCTGTGACAATTCTTATATAACTGAGGCAGGGCCAACCGGTGATGTAACCAGGTGACCCGGCCCCTTCTGATGCCACGTGGGCTTCCCCATGGCTTCCCCATGGCCTCAGAGGGGGGCGGGGTCACCCGTTTACGTCACTGGGTGGCCCCACCCCCCTCTGACACCACAGGGAAGCCACAGGGAAGCGTCATTTGGTGGGAGCCTCCCATGGAGGCAGAACGGTTGTGACTTTTTTTTTTTCTTTTTCTGAGCCTACATTGTGGGACTTTTTTTTTCTTTTTTAATAAACAACTTGTCCCAAGCTGTCTCTTGTCTTTTTTACCATTTTGACACTTTTTTTGTGAAATGGTAGGGGTACGATTGGGTACCCCATAACCAATTCACTCAGGGGGAGGCCGGGATCTGGGGGTCCCCTTGCTAAAGGAGGCTTGCAGATTCCAATAATCCCCCTGCCCCCATACCCCCACAACCACCGGGCAAGGGTTGTGGGGATGAGGCCCTTGTCTCCATCAACATGGGGACAAGGTGCATTGGGGTAAGACCCCAAAGCACCCTCCCCATGTTGAGGTCATGTGGCCTGGTATGGTTCAGGATTGGTGGCACTCTCTCGTCCCCCCTCTTTTCCTGCAGCCTGCCAGGTTGCGTGCTCAAATAAGGGTCTGGTATAGATTTTGGGGGACCCTACGTCATTTTTTTATAATTTGGTGCAGGATTCCCCTTAATTTCCATATCAGACCTTAAGGGCCTGGTATGGATTTTAGGGGGACCCCCACGCAATATTTTTTTTTAAGTTTGGTTTGGGGTTCTCCTTAATATTCATACCAGACCCAAAGGGCCTGGTAATGGACTGGGGGATCCCATGTCCCTTTTTTCAATGAGTTTTTATCTATATTGCCGAGACCTGACAATTCATTACAGCCGTGATCAGTTTTAAATGACAATTTTTCCTTTAGAAATGTCATTTTGCTGTGGTACTGTTCTAAACACAGGAAAAATGTGCAACTTTACAGGCATACTATAGACACTCCCCTGGGCATGATATTTAAAGGAATATTTTATTTTTTTAGTTTCACTTTAAACATTAAAAAATCACTTCTCCAGAAAAAACGGCCGTTTAAAAAAAAAATTGCATCGATACATGTCCCCTGGGGCAGGACCCGGTCCCCAAACACTTTTTATGACAATAACCTGCATATAAGCCTTTAAAATTAGCACTTTTGATTATTCATGTTCCTGTCCCATAGACTTTAACTGTGTTATGGCGGCTTTCGAATTTGCCGCGAACACCGCATTTTGTTTGCTGTTCGGCGAACACCTGATGTTCGACTCGAACATCGGCTCATCCCTAGTGTGCATCTGAGGATGGGTCAAACCAAGCCTTCATTTGGTCCAGTAAAGCTGCATAATAGTAATTGTGAATAGCTGGGAAACCTACTCCCCCCTCTATATCTGTGTTTGAGTAACTCCACAGAGGAGAGTTTAGCCATCTTACCTCTCCATAAAAATTGTCTAAACAGTTTTTTTTGGTTGAGTTAAAGAAGGCCTCATACTGGAATTGTTGTAAAATAATAAATAAGTTGAGGTAAAAATATAATTTTTAATGTCGCCATTTTCCATGTAAGTTTGTGTGTGGATATGTCGTAAATCTTTCCATCTGGTATTTTGTGAGTTAGAAACACAGAAAAGTGACATCAGAAGAAAACAGAATAGTCCATTGAGTATCCTTTTTTATTTTTTCTTACTTTTGTTTTGTTATCTTTATTGTCTGACTATAGATCTATGTTTGTCACAAACATGTTTGAAGCCATTTACTGTTGACTGTCACACTACCTCTGGTGGATGTTTATTCCAAGCATCAACTACCTTTTCAGTAAAATAATACTTTCTGGTTGGTTGTTAAAGAGTGGGCTGGGAAGTCATCAGGTGATGATTAGTCATCAGCTGTCAATGGGCTTCCTCGGTGCCAGTTGAATAAAAAAAACATTACTGGCAATAAAAAAAAAAAAACAGCATTGGGCCATGCCCTTCAGGTTTGGTATAGATTTTAAGGGAAACCCCACGCCAAAAAGAAAAAATGGCATGGGGTCCCCCCAAAACCAATATCGGACCCTTATCTGAGTAAGCGGTTCAGGAAAAGGTGGAGGGATAAGCCCCTCTCATCCCAAAGCACCTTGTCCCATGTTGATGGGGACAAAAGGTTTCATCCCCACAACCCTGAGCTGTGGTTGTGGAGGTCTGCAGGTGGGCTTATCAGAATCTGGAAGCCCCCAAAACCCAACCCCATGTGTACACATTACCCATTCACCAAAAAGTGACAAAAAGTAATAACTGAGACAGTGTTTACTACTCCTTTATTACAAAAAGAAAAAAAACAATGTCCCTCAATGTAGATCCATCTTTAATCATGAGGCCGCCACCACCGCTGGACCCAAAAAAGAAAAAAAAACACTCCGCTGTCAGCTAATGCAAACCATTGAATGCCTGGCTTGCACCACCCTCTTGTGATGTCACAAACTGGCGCCATGCTGTGTCATTGATGTCATGGTATTCCCTAAATACCCCCACAACCCACATGGCTTCCCCTAAATAACCCACAACCCACATGGCTTCCCTAGATACCCAAACGGGTTCCCTAGATACCCACACAGGTTCCCTAGATACCCCCATAACCCATGTGGGTTCCCTAGATACCCCACATTCTACATGGGTTTCCTAGATACCTCACATTCCACATGGGTTACATAGATATCCCACAACCCACATGGCTTATCTAGATACCCCACAATCCACATGGTTTCCCTACATACCACACACACACGGCTTCCCTGATGGGGACAAGGGTCTCTTTCCCACAACTGTGGCCTGTGGATGGGGGCTTATCGGAATCTGGAAGCCCCCTTCAACAAGGGCTCCCCCAGATCCCAGGCCCCCCTATATGAATGAGTATCCGGTACATCGTCCCCCTAGCCATTCACCAAAAAAGTGTCAAAGTAATAAACACAAGAGACAAGTTTTTGACAATTCCTTTATTAAAAAATAAAAGATAAGAAAAACATTGTTGCTCAATGTAAATTCATTGTCAATCATGCCACTCACTGGACCTGAAAGATTTTTTTTTAAAGGCTCCACCTTCTGGGATGGTCGTCTGCCAAATTCCTCCTCTGCACTTTGACATTTCTTCTATAGTTAAGGGGTGGGGCTAACTGGCTACATCACACGGTGGCACCGCCCCTTCTGGCGTAATTTACTGGTGCATGCTGGGCCAGTGATTTCACAAGGGGGCGGGGCCACCAGGTGATATTGCCAGATGTCCCCCACCCTTATCTATATAAGAACTGTCAAAGCGCAGCGGAGGCATTTAGCAGGTGACCGCCCCATAAGGCAGATCGTTTTTTTTTAAAATTTGTCTGGTCCGGTGGGCGGCTTGATTGACTATAGATTTACATAAAGGGACCCTCAAAACCCGCAGACCCCCACAACCACAGCCCACAGTTGACATGGGAACAAGGTGTTTTGGGGTGGAGTGGCAGAGCCCCCTCTGTCCCAAATCCACCACCCCCATGTTGAGGGCATGAGGCCTGGTATGATTCAGGAGGCAGGGCTGCTTGCTCATCCCCCCTTTCCTGACCTGGCAGGCTGCATGTCTGGATATGGGCCGGGTACGGTTGTAAAGGATGCCGCGGCCGGCTTCCCAGACGTTCACCTAACACTTGTGAGATGCTTACGTTAACTTACCGCATGATGGCATGCGAGTTTATAACAAGAGTTTCTTCATGAATTCTTTTAACGTTGTGAGATATATTGCAGCATACTCGGATGTGGTAACATATCGCTTAGTGTATTGTGCCCTGTGTCTTGTGCCTAGTAGCCAGGAGTTTCCCCGATTTGTTGTTTTGGGCATGATAGCGGATCTTTAGGGACGGAAGGTATTTATCATGCAGCTGGACCATAAACCCTCTGAGTTCAGTACGGAGTTTAGTCAAGGAAGTGACCACAGTAACACCTGGGGAGGTTTTGTTTTTGACTTCCAGATTGTGGAAGTTTAAGAAGTTTAGGGCCCCATCAAATGGGTCATGTTGGTCGATGACATCACAAGGGGATGGGGCCACCTTGTGATGTCATTTGGTTGCCCTGCCCCTTAGGTATTTAGGAATTGTCAGATGGCAGAGCCTCTTTTTGTATGGCGTAATTGACGCTGGACCTACACCGAGGAGCTTTCTTTTTTGTTTTTTTTCTACATTTTACAATTGACTTAGACAAATTTGTAGATAAAAGACTTACCACCTGTTGCCGAACCTCTGCCTGTCACTTGACCATCCGTCTGCCTGCCGTCTATGCCTATCTGCCTTCCCTGTGACCCGGCCTGTCTGACTACCTCTGCCGTCCGAGTGTGCCTCTCTCCCGCACAGGATCTGCCTCCGCTGCTGCTGCTCCAGAGACTACCTCTCTCTTCGGTCATCCGACCCCGAGCCTGCTGTGCCATCACCTGCAGTTCCTGCCACCTGAAGACCAGCACCAGCATCCTGCTTCATCCTGCACCAGCTGACTCACCGGACGGACACTCCTACTCCGCTGTGCTCACGGGTCCCCTGTTCCCATTCCAGTGGACCCTGAACCAGAGTCGTAAGAGAGGTCCCCTTCCGTCAAGCCAGGCTCGCCACCAGGTACCTTACAGTACGAACAGCCCAGATGACCGAGCCTGCGGAAGGAACCTCGTCCATGCAGGACTTTTGCTCCCACCTCGCAGCCCTCACCCAAGCAGTGAAGTCTCTACAAGAAGGCTATACCAGGCTAGAGGGACAGGTACAGCAGCTCTCCGGTCCTATGGCCGCTGCACCTCCTGCACCACCGGTTCAACCCACGGTTCAGCCTGCAGTAGTGATGCTTCCTCCAGAGCCAAGGGTACCCGTTCCGGAAAGATTCTCAGGAGATCGGTCCAAGTTCCCTGCCTTCCGAGATGCCTGTCAGCTTTATTTTGCACTTCAGCCCAGGACTTTTTCATTGGAAGCCACCAAGGTGGGGTTCGTAGTATCTCTCCTGCAAGGAGAACCTCAATCTTGGGCCCACCGTCTTCTGAGAGTCGATAGCCCACAGATCCAGGATCTTGCTACCTTCTTCCAGGCAATGGAACAACTCTATGACGACCCCCAAAGAACCACTACAGCCGAGACCGCCTTATCCACGCTCCAACAAGGCCGTAGAGTGGCCGAGGACTACATCTCCGATTTCAGGCGCTGGAGCGCGGACACTCGGTGGAACGATGCAGCCCTTAGGCATCAATTCCGCACAGGCCTATCTGAGAGTCTGAAGGATGAACTGGCTCGAGTGGGGGTTCCCGAGTCTCTGGAAGACCTGATTACCTTGACCATCCAACTGGATCGCCGGCTCCGGGAACGCCGAGCCGAACGTTCCTCTCAACCGACCCGCCCGGCCTGGATGGTGGCAAGGGCACCAACTCCAGCTACCCGCTACTTTCCTGCACCTGCTTCAGTTCCAGCCAGCCCTGCCTTCGACGGCCCTGAACCAATGCAGATTGGACTTATACGCTCCACCCTAACTCCTGAGGAGCGTGCCAGGCGCCGGCAGCTGAACCTTTGCCTCTATTGTGGTGGTCCTGGACATTACGTAAACAACTGCCCAGTCAAGATCCGTAAGTGTCTTTCTTCTGTCTCTTCTAAACCTGCACCTTGTCCCAGCAACACCACTCACCTGGCTCTTCCCCTCTCGTTGCAGCTTCAAGGAAAGACAATCCACACCAACGCAATCCTTGACTCCGGAGCCTGCAGTTGTTTTATCGATGCCACCTTTGCCAACTTACACGGCCTACCCCTCCGAGAGAAGACCCAGGGACTTTCTGTTTTCTTGGCCGATGGGTCACGCATTAAATCAGGTCAAGTGACCCAAGAGACCTTGCCCCTGCCTGCCACCATCTTGTCCCAGCACCAAGAACTATTGATACTGGATGTAATTTCCTCTCCTCTCTTCCCGGTGATTTTGGGCATGCCATGGTTCCAAGCCCACAACCCTTGCATTGACTGGTCAACAGGACAAGTAAAATTCCAGTCCCCTTATTGCCGTCAGCACTGCCTATCTGAGCCCGCAGCGGCACCCTCTGCTCTGTGTTGCCTGAACTCCGATCAGGATTTGTGCCGGGCCGTGCCCAAAACTTACCACGATTTTCTCGACGTGTTCAGTAAACGAGGGGCAGACTCCCTGCCGCCCCATCGTCCATATGACTGTCCTATCGAGATCCTTCCAGGCGCCGAAATCCCATTCGGTCGCATCTTCCCTTTATCCGAAAAGGAGCAGGAGGCCCTGAAGACTTACATCGCGGAGAACCTCGAAAAAGGGTTTATCCGTCACTCCACTTCCCCAGCAGGCGCAGGGATATTCTTTGTTACCAAAAAGGACCAAACACTCAGGCCTTGTGTGGACTATCGTGAATTAAATAAGGTGACAGTCAAGAACCGATACCCCTTGCCGTTGATACCGGAACTCTTTCAGAAACTACGAACGGCAACTATCTTCTCCAAGCTGGATCTAAGGGGTGCCTACAACCTGGTCCGTATCAGGTCCGGGGATGAATGGAAAACGGCCTTCCGGACCCGCTTTGGTCACTATGAATATCTGGTCATGCCGTTCGGCCTCTGCAATGCCCCTGCTACCTTTCAGCACCTGATCAATGATGTCTTTAGAGACTTTCTGGACATTTTCGTAATAGTATACCTCGATGACATTCTAATTTTTTCCAATTCTCTTGAACAGCACCAGGGGCATGTGGGCAGAGTACTACTTCGTCTCCGGCAGCACGGCCTATATGCTAAGGCAGAGAAGTGTCTGTTTGAACAGCAAGAGATTCAGTTTCTGGGACTCGAGATTTCCCCAGCAGGGATCAGGATGGATCCCCAGAAGGTGACTGCTGTATTGGACTGGCCGGCACCATCGGACAAGAAGGGCATTCAGCGCTTTATAGGATTCGCAAATTTCTATAGAAAATTTATTAAGGGATTCTCTACCATCGTCAACCCTATTATTCAACTGACAAAGCAGGGTACACGCTTCCAGTGGGGCCCCGAGGCCCAGGAAGCTTTTGAAAAACTTAAGAGACTATTCACCTCTGCCCCCATCCTTAGTCACCCCGACCCTGCCCTCCCATACATTCTGGAGGTCGACGCCTCCGAAGTGGCACTGGGAGCGGTGGTATCTCAGCGTCAAGGCAGCAAGGATTTGATGCATCCGGTGGGGTTCTTCTCTCGAAAACTAACTCCTGCAGAGAGGAATTACGACGTTGGAGATCGGGAACTCCTGGCCATCAAGGCGGCTCTGGAAGAATGGAGGTACTTGTTGGAGGGCGCAAGTCATCCGGTATTGGTATATACCGACCACAAAAACCTCGAGTATCTACGGACAGCCAAGCGACTGAAGCCTCGACAAGCCCGTTGGGCCTTGTTTTTTTCTAGATTTTGTTTTCATATCACCTACCGCCCAGGATCCAAAAACGTGAAACCAGACGTGCTCTCGCGCATGTTCGACAGTCCAAAAGACACAGCAGCTCCGGATACCATCCTATCACCCGGCAACTTCCTACTCATACAACCAGATTTGCTCTCGCAGATTAAGGAGGCATCTGCAAATGACCCAGCGACCCCAGGGGCTCCCCTGACTCCCAGAGACGGCCTCTTTTGGAAGGGAAGCCAAGTTTTTGTCCCGGAACCCGTCCGGACCAAGGTCCTGAATCTGTGCCATGACCACCCTCTGGCAGGACATTTTGGAGTCCGCAAGACTATCGATCTGGTGCAACGCACCTTCTGGTGGCCAAGTCTGAGAAAGGACTGTAAGGAGTACGTCAACGCCTGCCCTGTCTGTACCCGGAGCAAGACCTCAAGAAGCCGAGCTTGGGGCCTTCTTAAACCTCTTCCTGTACCCGATCGTCCATGGAGGATGATCACCATGGACTTTATAGTTGAACTTCCATGCTCAGAGGGATGCACAGCTATTTTCGTAGTCGTAGACCGGCTGTCTAAAATGGCCCACTTTCTGCCCCTTAAGGGAACCCCGTCCGCTTCCGAAACGGCCCGTGTCTTTATCAGGGAGATAATTAGGTTGCATGGGGTCCCTGCCAGCATAGTCTCCGATAGGGGGGTTCAGTTTACGTCCCGTTTTTGGAGGGCCTTGTGTAAATCCCTGAAAATTGAGTTGGCGCTGTCCTCGGCCTATCATCCCCAAACGAATGGACAGACAGAACGTACAAATCAGACCCTGGAACAGTACCTTAGGTGCTTCTCGTCCTTTGTGCAGGACGATTGGGTGTCCCTACTACCCTTAGCCGAGTTTTCATACAACAATGCCAACCACTCAGCCACAGGTCAATCCCCTTTTTTCTCCAACTATGGCTTCCACTTATCCTTTCTCCCTGACTTTCTTCCAGAATCCCCGGTTCCAGCGGTGCAGGATACAGTCACCTTCCTCAACCACAACAATCAGATCCTCCAGGAGACGATAACCAAGGCCCAGGCGGACTGCAAAAGGTTCTTTGACCGGAGAAGAAGGGGAGAACTGGACCTCCAGATTGGAGATCAGGTATGGCTTTCCACTATTAACTTGAAGTTACCTTGCCCCTCCAAGAAACTCGCTCCCAAATTTCTAGGACCCTTCTCTGTGAAAAGGAGGATCAACCAGGTGTCCTACGAACTGTCGTTGCCCACCTCAATGAAAATACATCCAGTGTTTCATGTGGCCCTGTTGAAACCCGCTGTACCCGACCCCTTTCCCGATAGGGGAGCTGGACCTCCTGGTCCTGTTCTTGTTGAGGGCGGTGAAGAATACGAGGTGGAGGCCATTATTGATTGTAGGAGGCGGCAGGGACAGACACAGTTCTTGGTTAAATGGAAGGGGTACGGGGCTGAGGACAATTCCTGGGAACCCGATAGTAACCTTCATGCCAGAAGACTGATCCGTGCCTTCTTTTCTGCCCACCCAGAGAAGAGAAGTCTTTTGGGCACCCGGAGGTTGCCCCTTGTGGGGGGGCAATGTCAGGGTCCTGGCCGCCCGGTGCGGCCCAGATTGCCTCCACGTAGGCAAATAGTTACCCCCATGCCCTCCAGGCATCAGCGCGGGCGTTGGCGCGCGCCGCGGGCGCGTGCACGCGCGCGACCGGCCCGCGGGCGCGCTCCCGTGCGCTAATAGCGGGGGCGCGCGCCCGTGCGCGTGCACGTGCGCGTTTAGCGCTGTTTGGCGCCAGGGCGCCTATTTAAGGATCAGGGCTGCAGCCCTGCGGTGCTGTTCGTCTGCAGCTCTGACCTGAATCTCCTGTTTGAACCCGCCTGAACCTATCTGTGATCCTTGGAACCCGACCCGGCCTGTCTGACCCCGCTGACCTCTCTACTCCTTGACCCCGGCTTGCCTGACTCTGCTAAAAGACTTACCACCTGTTGCCGAACCTCTGCCTGTCACTTGACCATCCGTCTGCCTGCCGTCTATGCCTATCTGCCTTCCCTGTGACCCGGCCTGTCTGACTACCTCTGCCGTCCGAGTGTGCCTCTCTCCCGCACAGGATCTGCCTCCGCTGCTGCTGCTCCAGAGACTACCTCTCTCTTCGGTCATCCGACCCCGAGCCTGCTGTGCCATCACCTGCAGTTCCTGCCACCTGAAGACCAGCACCAGCATCCTGCTTCATCCTGCACCAGCTGACTCACCGGACGGACACTCCTACTCCGCTGTGCTCACGGGTCCCCTGTTCCCATTCCAGTGGACCCTGAACCAGAGTCGTAAGAGAGGTCCCCTTCCGTCAAGCCAGGCTCGCCACCAGGTACCTTACAATAGGCAACTCCTATCCTCATATTGATTAGTGGTTCCAAATTGATAATAACTACTGCAGTAGGGAACAGACACAAAATATACGCTCAGCATCTTTCCAAAAAACTGTTCTGCTTTATTATGACACAATTGAAGGTTTTTATACACATGATTACGTAGGTATCACATTAATATTACAATTGTACATTTATGGTAACAAGGGGCGTATCATAGGCAGGCTAATTCTAATCAGGACTCAAGAAAGCAAACATGTAATGAAAACATTATTAGTGTCGTGTGCACAGTGAGGGCAGCGTGCAATACATACAAAATACAATACAATTACCGTATATACAGAACTTATAAATTTCCATTACAGTCTCCTCTCTTTTGATCAATACTTTGATTCGTAACCATACCTGATATCACTGAAAAATGGGGGGAATTGGGAAATTGGGACTTTAAATGAAGCCATGACTGGGTAAAGCCATGTGCCTCCATCCCGGTCATTTGAGAACAAAAGCAACACTGCGGCAATAAGCAGCAGTGGTGCAAACAAGAAGGTGGGACTTTAAATGAAGCTCAGGGTGGCAAAAATGAATAGAGTGGTGGAGAATAAATAATGTAATGATGCATAAAAAACACGTTTACATACAATTCATTCCATGTACACAAAAATGCACCCATAATATGGTGCCAATTTGTACCCTGGCAGTCATTGGTAATAACATGTTTACAGCCATTTAATATTCAAGGTAAGATAAAGGGGGCCACCATATTCATAATTGGATATATAAGTTAAAATAATAACATTTGCACTGTCAATAGGCTTAAAACCCTATCAGGTTGAAAAGATATGGACACATATCATGATGGTTGTGAAACTCGTACACCAGGTGTAATGGCTCGACGCGTTTCGCGGCTTAAAACCGCTCTTCAGGAGAAGACATGTAGGATATCTGTAATGGAAGGATAATTAAACTACGTAAGTTCACTATGTCAAGGCATAGGAGGATGGATAAAACCCCCAAAAAAACGTATAGGACAACATGGCTTACGAATATGTGTGCACTGGAAGGCATGGTGTCAAGAACCTTAGGCCACCCGAGACCATCAGTATCGGGAGCAGAGAGGGTATGTATAAGGCGGCAATCATCACAGGCGGACGTCCAGGCGGTCCCCCAGTCTCCCGAGCACCCCTAGTGTAAATATGAGGAAAGTGAAATGTGGTAAAAATGGTGAAATAAAAACAACATCAACAAAAAATAAAAATGGGAGTGAGTGCATACTGGAGAAAAGAAAAAAAATATATGCTGGTGGGGAAAGTGATAGGTGCAGGGGTGAAGGAATAAGCTGGAGGCCAATCAGAAGTGACAGTGTGAGACTATGGAAAAAGATCATCACCAAAACACCCGATGAAAAAAGAAAATTAGGTAAAGTGAAAGAGTGTGTATAATGTACCTGTGTTGAAGAGAGAAGGGGATCAGTCCGTAGATAGTATGAAACCAAAGTGACGGAGGGCACTGAGACTCAGAGCACACCTGGGCCGCCGCCTATAAATGCCCGCAACTTTTGCAGGGAAATAAAGACAAAGTAAAACCCATCATGGTTTACTTCCTCTTTAACCTCCAGCTTTGTACACGGCCCTCTCGGAGACCACAGCTCAGGAAACACGTGATTTCCTGCAATGGGTGTGGGAGAGGTATGCAAGGGACTGTTATAAGGAAGTAAAACATTGCAAGATTTGTCTTCGAGCGTGTCACAGAGGTAAGAAATTGTTGTATCTTTCTGTCTTTTTGAGTCTGAGATGAACGAGGGATGGAGGGAGAAAGAAAGAAAGAAATAGGGAGGGAAGGAGAGAGAAGGAAGGAAAGAAAGAGGGATGGAGGGACAGCAGGCCCAGATCCTACCCCACAATAGCAATAAGTGTATTCCAGAAAGTTTATCAATCAGCAAATAAAGATACTCCAAACACCTGGTGTTGGCGCTCCAATCATCCCGACATCATGGTTGTTATGGTGTCAGGATGATTGAAGAGCATTATTTATATTATTACGTCGTAATATAAAATTAAATAGTTCAACTCACCATAATGCAGAATCAGTGGGAGCCCTGAGCATGTCACTTGTCACATCACCTGCCACTAGATGCCATCAGGTGCCCCCAGCAGAGTCCCTCCTTACATCAGGTGCCCCCAGCAGAGTCCCTCCTTACATCAGGTGCCCCCAGCAGAGTCCCTCCTTACATCAGGTGCCCCCAGCAGAGTCCCTCCTTACATCAGGTGCCCCCAGCAGAGTCCCCCCTTACATCAGGTGCCCCCAGCAGAGTCCCCCCTTACATCAGGTGCCCCCAGAAGAGTCCCCCCTTACATCAGGAGTCCCCAGTAGAGTCCCTCCTTATACCATTGCCTGGGATGAAAACGTGTGCTAAAAGCTTGTTTGTCCTGGAGGGCATGGAGGTGACTTGGGGGTCCCAGAACTCTGACATCACCACTCTTCACCCGGGCGTGGGCCGCACCCTCAGTAGCAACGCCATTGGTGATTTGTTCTCCACACCAGGATGCGCGAGGATGCAGTGTATACACTGCTCCAAAGATGCTGCTTGCAGGAGTTTTTTTAATGTCCTGCCAGCACATCACCTCGGTGTTAAAGCCCTCTGGCCATTTTCCAGGCACTTTACAGGTGCTATTTTTAGTCCAAAAGCACCTGAAAAACACCTCAGTGTGAAAGGGGTCTACATGCCGGTTCACACTTTGGCTACTTTCACACTGGGGCGGGCAGGCACCAGCAGTAAAGCGGCGCTATATTTACTGGTGCTTTACTGTTTTAGCGGCAAAAAAAGGGTTTAAATTTGCAACGGGGCTTTGCAGCGCTGCCCCATTGATTTCAATGGGAAGGGGCGCTTTAGGAGCAGTGAATATACGGCTCCTATAGTGCTGCAAAGATGCGGCTTGCAGGACTTTGACCGTCCTGCAAGCGCATCGCTACAGTGTGAAAGCCCTCGGGAGTGAATTGAGCGGCTCTTTCAGGGCACTTTGCAAGCGCTATTTTTAGCACTATTGCGCCTGCAAAGTGCCTCAGTGTGAAAGCAGCC
This sequence comes from Lithobates sylvaticus, assembly GCA_028564925.1. NCBI lineage: Eukaryota > Metazoa > Chordata > Amphibia > Anura > Ranidae > Lithobates > Lithobates sylvaticus. The sequence goes on from CM053029.1 coordinate 9,628,754, forward strand.
TTTTGCACTGTGATTTCCCAACAAATTCTGTGCAGTCAGATTCTGCGCCACATCCAAATCACACCCTGTGCATGCGAACAGCTGCAGGTGTGCATGCTAAGTTAAAGATAACCTGAAAAGAGTTCATAAAACGCAGTATGATTTTCAGAATTGGATCACATGGGTGTGAACACTCATACAATACGATTCTGGTGCAGCCAAAAAAAGGGTCCTGCACCACTTTGGAATGGATTTGGTGCGATTTGAGCCATACAGAATGAATGGCTCAAATTGCACTGTGGAAGAATCGCATGTGAGTTTAACAGAAATGTGGTGCAATTCCTATTCAAACCTCAAATGCAGTTCCCGCACCACATAGTGTGAACCAACTCCGGTTCATAATGGACCCTGTATTATTATAATCAGTACCCTCCTAGAGAGAGAGGTGGTTACCCCAATAACCAAAGAGGGGATTTTCAAAAAAGGGGATATGGAGGCCCCCCTTGGAGAGCCAGAGGTGGTTCCAACCCCAGAGGCCGAGGGAGGGGCAACTATCCCCAAGATCAGAAAGAGGAGGAATGGAGACCATGGTATCCCATGGCCCCACCCCCCTTTTTCCAAGATGTAAGAAGCGGAGAACCAGAGGATGCCGAGGGGGGAAACGGAAAGAGAAAAAGAGAGACTTAGCAGCTGGTATATTCAACCTTAGTGATGCCATTTTTTCAGATGACGAAAATAAAGTTCTTCAACTAGGACTGAAATTAGATAAGGATTTTAGCGAAAAAGGCGCATGCGCGGATGCCTGAGCGGGCGGATGTCCTAGCTTAGAGCTCCGCTCCGTGGGAGGACAGAACCGGAGGACTACGGGTCCCAGCAGCTCCGCAAACGGCACAAAACAATACCACAAGCTCCACCTAGACCACAGGCGAATAAACAATGGTTCTGCGGGGCACTAAACCAAAAGTTAAATCGTCCCTAGCTAAAACAGCTCCGGCCAGGCAGGCACTAAAGATGGCGGCGGCAGTCTCCTCACAAGCTACTACACAGAGCTGTAAGACAGCTCCCTCACAGGCTACTGAAGAAACAGCAGGCTCAGACTCAGATACTGAGGTAATTCAACTAGAAACTAATGCAGATATGTTTAAAAAATTTGAAACCATGTTACACAAAGCCTTAAAGAAAACTTCTGACAGAATTACTGACAAACTGACTAAAGAGATTAGGGAGCTGGGCCAAAGAACTGCTGAGCTAGAAATCAGAGTGGATGACCTGGATAGCCTTACATCACAAAATACCTCAGAGCTTGAAAATTTAAAGGAAGAGAATCTTTTTTTACAGTCACGTTTAGAAGACCAGGAAAATAGGGACAGACGGTCGAACCTGAGAATTAGAGGAATTCCTGAGACAGTCCTTGATCTACCAGCAACTATAACAGCTTTATTTCAAGAATTGCAGCCAGGCATACCTGTGGAAAGACTAGAACTTGATAGAGTGCACAGAGCTTTAGCCCCTCGCAAAGCAAATGGCCCACCCAGAGACATTATTGCTAAATTCCACTATTATAGAACCAAAGAGCAATTATTGGCGACTGCCAGGGACAAAGACTCCCTGCAATTCCAGGGTCATTCATATCAGCTTTTCGCCGATATATCTCCTCTCACAGTCGCCAAACGGCGAGCACTTAAACCCCAGCTACAAATCCTACAACAGCATCAAATTGCATACCAATGGGGATTTCCTTTTTCCCTAAGATTTACATTTCTGGAAACCAAATACATCTGTAGGTCTCCGGAAGATTTGCAATCTGCCTTGGTCAAAATGGGCATCGCTGACAAATCCACTCCAATTATTCATTCCCATAGACGTTCTGCCTCAAGATCGCCTCAGCAAAAAGATGTGACAACCTCTGCAGGAGCCTTTTCTTCTTCTCGACACCACTTAAACAAGAGAGGACGTTTTGAAAATCAAACCCCCTCTAATGAGGACTCTATGGACTGATGTACTAATTTAGGCCGTCCTGCTTCTACTTGCCCCCAGCTTTAATTGCTGGTTGAAAAATTCAAAATCTCCAATATCTTCACGCCGCTTCCTAACTTTCATACGGAAATTTTTTGCCAAAACTTGACCTTTCCTTCTACAAACTTTTTTTTCTTTTCAGAATTTTTTCAAATGTATTTACTAAGTCCTTGTGTCTTAGTATTAACACAAGGTTTTTTTTATCTTTAATCTGAATTCTTTTATTTCATTTATACTAGTAATTACACTAACAGTACAAAAAACTGTTTCTATGTATATTTTTTTTTTTTTTTTTCTAGGTCCTTAAACAAAGCGGACTTTCGGTTAATATATATTCCCTTTATAGACTCCCGTGGTCCTTCGGTACTGCTCCTCCCTCAGGAATTTCTTGCTGCCCCCTGTAACATCCTCAGATACCCGCCAGGATTATGCGGGTCTCTGACGATGGTTCTGGAACCTCACGGAGCATACATAATATGCACCGTAGACGTTCCTACACCCTATGTTGCTATCCTTACTTATCATTAATATGCTATTATAATAGGGTCGTTCGATTACCCTCTTCTTTTTTTACTTTCTTCCTTTTTGCTCCTTTTACTTCTCTCTCTCCCCAGGTGATGATCGTGTACTTGGAAGTAAGTTATATCTTTACGTATAGAGTATCTAATACTACATAGACATGGCCCCTGTAAATGTTTTGTCTTTAAATGTACAAGGGTTTAATATCCCCCACAAACGTTCAAAAGCTATGCGCACTTTTCATGCAAAAAAGGCACATATTATATGCCTGCAGGAAACTCATTTTATAGATAAGGCTCATCCGAAATTTCTATCTTCTAATTATCCACAGTATTATGTTGCCTCAGCTTCTGTTAAACAAAGGGGTACCCTTATAGGTTTTCACCGCAGCACCCCATTTACTCTTGTGTCGCAACTGAATGATCCAGAAGGTAGATACATTTTGGTTACTGGTTATCTTGCTGACGCCCCTATTACAGTTGTCTCCTACTATGCCCCTAACAAACGACCATTAGCTTTTATGTCTCACCTATTTCAAACTATTGACACCCATAAATTCGGCACATTAGTCATTTGTGGAGACTCCAATGCTACAGTATTCCCCTTCCTAGACAAATCACCGATTACATCATATACGAATTCCGCCAAGATGACCCTACAACCCCTGCTTTCAACACACAAATTAGTAGACACATGGAGAGAACTAAATCCTACTAATAGGCGCTATACACATTACTCGTACCCACACAAATCTTTCTCTCGTATTGATCATATATTCGTTCCATCTAGTATTTTACCAGAAATACTCTCATCCAAAATCGTCCCATTACCATGGTCTGATCACTGTGCTGTTTTTACCACCCTTGCCTCAACTGTACCCAGATCCCACGATACTAATTGGAGTATTAATGATACCTTGCTAACTCATCCATCTCATAAACAGTTAATAGAGCAAATGTTATCTGATTACATCTCCTCTAACGATACAGACGATGTTTCTTCCTTAACGTTGTGGGAAGCCCACAAAACTGTGATTCGAGGAAACTTGATTCGTCTATCATCCTCACTCAAAAGGGAACGCAAACTTATGTTTGCAAAACTGGAAACTGTTTTCAACACATGCCACTCAACCTTCCAAACTTCACCGACTACTGCCAATCATACGAAACTTGAGAAAGCACGTCTTGACCTAGACCTTTTTTTAACTGACTCCGCTGACAAACTAATGCGTAAACGCCAACATATCCAATACCTCAAAGCCAACAAACCTGACACTCCTATGGCCCGTTGTTTAAAAACGATTCAAAAAGTACAGTCCTCCTTCAGGCTTAAGACTACAAGAGACGGATACACCAGTAACCCGGTTAAAATACTTGAAGTATTTCATTCCAAATTGACTAAAATATACTCCTCCAACCAAGAGTTTGATACTTCAAAAGCTGATAGCATGTTCTCTAATATAGACCTCCCTACCCTAGATCAACTACAACATGACAACCTAGAACGACCTATAACTACCTCCGAAGTCCTGTATGCAATAAAACACTTGAAACTTAATAAAAGACCAGGCCCAGACGGATTTTCAGCTTTATATTATAAGCAGTTTTCACATGTATTAGCACCTATTTTGACCAGAGCCTTCAATTCTTTACTTGAAAACCAATCTTTCCGTACAGAAACACTTACTTCTATTATAGTGATGATTCCTAAGCCACACTCAGACACTACTTCTTGGACAAATTATCGCCCTATATCCCTACTCAACCTTGACATAAAAATACTGGCTAAAATATTAGCCACCCGTCTTAACAATGTCATTGGTCAATTAATACACCGAGATCAAACTGGCTTCATGCCAAAAAGACAGGCAGGTGACAACATCAGACGTGCTCTACTGCTCATAAACGCAGCTAAATCCAGACGCATTCCTTCATGCTTAGTATCCCTTGATATTAGGAAAGCGTTTGATTCTGTCACCTGGCCTTACATGCAGTATACACTACAGAAATGGGGATTTGGGAATAATTTCTTACAATGGATCTCCTCGTTGTATAATAGCCCAAAAGCTTACATTAAATATGCTGGCTATAAATCCGCTATGATGAACATCTGTAGAGGTACGAGACAGGGATGTCCCTTATCTCCCCTACTTTTCGCTCTTCTCATCGAACCATTAGCACAATCAATTAGGACAAATATAAATATCAAAGGTATTGAATTAGGTGGTTATCAACATAAAATATGTCTTTTTGCTGACGATATTCTCATATTCTTATCTCAACCACATATATCTGCCCCAAATTTACTGAACATACTAGATAAATTTGCTGCTGTCTCTGGACTTAAAGTCAACCCCACCAAATCGAATGTGCTCAATATCTCTTTAGAACAAGCTGAGCTCCTGCAACTCCAATCTACTTTACCGTTCCACTGGGTATCTAATCAGTTACCCTACCTAGGAGTTCAACTCACAATTTCACTCAAAGAATTATTTAGAGTTAACTATCTCCCTTTATTGAAACAGGTCACTAATTATATGAAACTATGGTCTTCTCTCCCCTTGTCTTGGTTGGGTAGGATTAATGCAATAAAAATGTCAATTCTACCAAAATTTCTTTACTTATTTAGGGTTTTACCTATCCCAATACCAGCCTATTTCTTTAGAATACTACAACGTAGGGTTATGGCCTTTATCTGGGGTAAAACCAAACCACGGATTCCATTAACCACATTATACCTTAGCAAATTGAAGGGTGGGCTAGGCTTACCAAACTTTGCTTCCTATTATTCTGCTGCACAACTCTCAATTCTTACAAAATACCACTCTATAGAAGAATCACCCCTTTGGTTGTTAATTGAATCTGTAGACTGCGATCCTATCTCTATTGCTAATCTTTTATGGATTCATCCCATGGATAGGACACATATTTCTAACCCCATCACAAAACACTCCTTATCTATATGGGATAAATTTGGTAAGCCTTCCAACCTCCAATCCCCACACAATCCTCTTCTCTCCTTCCTCGGGAACCCAGCCTTCTATCCAGCTTGGCGTTATCCGAAATCATTCTCTGTTTGGTCTACCTTAAAGTTATCGCGATTATATCAGTTATGTAATAACTCCAACATTCTGGAATTCCCAATATTATGTGACACGTACGGACTCCCAAGATCTGAAACCTTTAGATACTTGCAAATTAAAAATTTCTACACCCCGCTTCTAAATTCTGGTACATCACTTAATCAATTGTCTCAATTTGAGCGTATATGTAAAAGCGATCCACATGTTAGAGGTGTTATTTCGTTAATATATCAACAACTTACTACTCTTCCCAATGATATTTTACCCTCTTATGCAGAGAAATGGGCACTAGATATGAACCGGGTTTTTGACATTAATGACTGGTCTAATATATGGAATGCAACTAAAAGTTCTTCCCCGAATTGCTACGCTATTGAAACTAACTTTAAAGTCTTAGCAAGATGGTACCTGGTACCTGCTAGAATCGCCAAATTTTCCCCGACATATCCTATTAATTGTTTCAGAGGTTGCACTTCCCAGGGTACCCAATTCCATATTTGGTGGCAATGCCCGGTGGCTCAAGAATTCTGGTCAAATATTTTCGCTATGGCTTCCAAAGCTCTAGAACGTTCTATTCCTCCGGATCCAGCCATGGCTCTGCTGAACCTGAAACCTTCTTCACTAACTCATCCTCAGTTTAAGCTATTTCTTCAGCTCAGCACAGCGGCCAAACAAACCATAGCCAAAGCCTGGAAATCCAATACCCTTATAGTAGCGGAAGCTAAGCACAGAATGAATAGAGCTTTGACCTACGCTAAAATGTCGGCCATAGAGGATAATAATATTGATAAATTTAAACAGATTTGGCAACCATGGGTAAAACATTATCTGCCCCCTGATTTCGACCAGTCACTACTGTTACCTCAATAGATCCTTGGTTTTCTTTCAGCAAATACCTTTCATTATCCTATTCGATGTGAAATCATCACCTGGAGAGACTCTTTTCTTCCTTCCCTTCCTTTCTCTCTTCTATCTCTTATTTTTTCATTATTATTGTCTCTATATCACATTTTCTATATTTATAACCAGCATGTTGAGTCGAACAAATAGTTTATTTTGCAGTTCAGAACACTGAAGTGATCAGGTTATGATCTTATTTCTAAATATTTATTCTTTAGTGAAAATAAGTATTACCTATATACTCCCGTTATTATGGTATACCTGTTCCATTTTCTTTTTCTTTTTTTATTTGCCCCCGCTTTGCCACAGCATGAACCCATATGGGGTGGCAAAGCGGTCTGGAGGCACGTCTATAATATCTCTGGATACGTTTCGAGATTAATTGCGGTATCCATGAGACATTACCTTTTAGGCGCTTTTTTTTTTTTCCGTCAGTGTTCGACTTATGCACATTTTATTTACATTGTAGTATTAATTAAACTCATGCTGATATTTCAACTTATTTCTTTTCATGTTCCAACATGTATGCATTTGAATCTATGTGATATATACTGTTTTTATTTTTCTTTTATGTTTTTTATTGTTTCTGTTTCTTGTTTAAAATACAATAAAAATCTTTGAACGAGGATTTTAGCAAATTTAATGTTTTTATTGATTTCCAAAAGTTTATTAGAAAGATCAACATTAAAAAAAAATTATGTTAAAAATAGTTTGGCACCTAAAGAAATGAGTGAGGAATTTATTCATACCAATTTAAGGAATAATTCAATTTTCAACCCCAAAGTGTCTAATAACCATTTTGTAGACGTCTTTAAATCAGTAGTAGAACAAGATTTAAAAAAATTAAATATCCGTCCTAGCAGAAAGAAAAAAGATATTGAAAGGGGTCTAAAGCTATTAGAAAAAAAGAAAGACATAGTTATTAGACAGGCAGATAAGGGGGGGGGGGGGGGGTAGTTATTTTGAACAAAAGTGAATACATGTTAGAATTGAATCGGTTAGTCTCAGATACTGTAACCTATGAAGAATTGAGAGAAAATGCCACTAACAAATATAAGGCTAAATTGAAATTGTTGATTAGAGCCGCCAATCAGGCGAGGATAATCAACAAAAAAGAAACCAGATATTTGATTCCTGATGCACCACGGGTGCCTGTTATCTATCAGTTACCCAAGGTGCATAAGGACCCCCTTAAACCCCCCGGGGAGACCCATAGTAAGCGGGTGGACTCGCTATTTGCAAGGTTAGGGGAATATTTGGACCATTTTTTTTACAGCCCCTGGTACAGAAATGCCCAGCATATTTAAAGGACAGTAAGGATTTGATCGATCCTTTGGAAATCGATGATGTTCACATCTTGGCGAGTGTGGACGTTAATTTGCTTTATACTAATATCAAGCAGAATCATGCATTGCAGGCTGTCAAGTGGGCTTTGGAGGACACTAAGATTAAGTCCAAACAGAAGGACTTTATCTTAGAGTCTCTGGAATTGGCAATGAGTCATATAACTTTTTTTGGCATGAACGGAAATATTATAGGCAAAAAAGGGGCGTGGCGATGGGCGCCAAATACGCCCCTTCAGTTGCTAATCTGTTCATGAGTTGGTGGGAGTCGAAATTATTTATGGCCAGGACATATCTTATTTAAGGTTTTACAAGCGCTATATTGATGATATATTCATCATATGGGCAGGATCAAAAGACAGTTTTTGTGATTTTTTGCAAATGATTGGCACTAATACTTATGGAATTTCTTTCTCTGAGGTCTCTAGTCAGGAATCAGTTAATTTTCTAGATCTAGTGATTTTTAAGGATTGTGGCAGGCTCTCCACTCGTACCTTTTTTAAAGAGGTTGATCGCAATGGTTTTATTCCTCTAGGGAGCTGCCATCACCCTAGATGGTTAAAAGGAGTGCCCAAAAGCCAATTATTAAGGGTCCGCAGAAATTGTAAAAACATCGAGGACTATGAGATACAATCAAAAATCATATGCGATAGGTTTAAAGAAAAAGGTTACAATTCTGTGGAGTTGTCCAAAACCAGAGATGATATTCGTAATTTAAGTAGAGAATCCCCTTTGAAGGGTAAAATGAGGGCCAAGAGAGAATATGGGACTGCTTTTATGACTGGTTTTACCAGACAATACAGGCAATTCGAGAAAATTGTGAAGGAACATTGGCCATTGCTGCTTAAAGATCGTGACCTTGTAAAGGTCCTACCCCCTGTACCACAATGTATCTACACCAAACCACCCACTCTGAGATTACAGCTTGCACATAATGTCGTTAATCCCCCAGAGAAACTATGCACCTTCCTTGATCAAACCGGCTATTTTAGCTGTGGAAGGTGCGTTGTTTGTCGTACCTCGAGGTATAGAGTGAGAAAAACAACACAATTTACCTCTTTGACTCAGGGTAAAACTTATGAAATGAAGAAATTTATCACCTGTGGGACCACCCACATTACTTACCTCCTGGCTTGTCCATGTGGGCTTCAGTACGTGGGTAGGACCACTAGAAGCCTAGGTGTTAGACTGAGGGAACATGTCAACAGGATAAAAAAAAGCTTTAAACATCACAGCCTTTCTAACCACTTTAGACTCTTTCATAACCGTGACCCCAGAGGTTTGAGATTCTGCGGTATCGATAAAGTGGAGCAACATTGGCGGGGCTCCAACCTGAAACAGGCGATATCTCGGAACGAAACTCAGTGGATGCATAGATTAGGCACTCTTCATCCACATGGCCTTAATATTGAGCTTGACCTCAATTGTTTTTTATCTAATTGGTAATTTCATTTTATTTTATTTTATTTATTTTATTGGTGATTTTCCTTTTCATGTTTATTTTTATTTTTTGTTTTTCTTTATTTTTATTTTCATTTTTGATTTTTGATTTTATTTTATTTTATTTTTATTTTTATGTTTATTTTTATTTAATTTAACTTCATTTTCATTTTATAATTATTTTTTTCATTTTTTTTTTTTAATTTTTTTTTCATTTTTTTCATTTTTTTTTAATTTTAATTTTATTTTTATTTTTATTATATTTTTATATTTTTTTTATTTTTTCATTTTTTTGGGGGGTTTATAAAAGGCAAATCCACTCTGCAATACAAGTGATTGTATAAGAGGTGCAGACATCCCCAAAATCCCTCTGCACTCTATCCCCAAGCAAAAATAAGAGGATTTCATTTAGTTGAACTTTGCAAAGACACATTCCTAAGTTCAACTGTGATGCATGTCAATGGCCCATTTAGATCTTGTTTAATAGAAACACCAATTGCCTTTCACTACAAACATTTGTTAGTCCAGTCCTGGAAATCTGCATCTGCTTTACTATTAATTTACATCCAAATATGGATTCCAGCAGCTAGATGCGCGAGTGCTGTGTACGCATAGGTATGTGTCTGTGGTGCATATCTGGTTCCCAGGATCGGTGGACAGCACACAGGAATGACATCACGCCCCTACAGGAATTTGCTTGTACTGCTGCTACTTTCTTCCCACCACCATGCCCCGCTCACTGTTCTCTGAGGAAGAGATGATCCTTATTTGCAAATTAAGAAAATAATTTCATTTTTTAACACGGGGTTGTGTTTGTGTGGGTCCCTAACACACGTTCAGACATATTAGGGCCAATTTGCCTACCAGCATGTTTTTAGAGTGTGGGAGGAAACCAAAGTACCTGGAGGAAACCCACACAGGGAGAACATGCAAACTCCAAGCAGATGGTGTCATGGGTGGGATTTGAACCAGTGACCCTTTTTGATGCTAGGTGAAAGTGCTAACCACTACACCACTGTGCTGCCCAAATATATATCTATGTCCACCAGCAGAGAGAAGTTGGGTAGAGGCCACGCTCCCAATTCTGGAGGCATAATAATGGTCTAGCACAGGGGTCTTCAAACTACGGCCCTCCAGTTGTTCAAGAACTACAATTCCCATCATGCCTAGTCATGTCTGTGAATGTCAGAGTGTTACAATGCCTCATGGGTGAAAGGAAATAAATCAAGATTAGGGGTTCCCTCTCTGCTTTGGTATGCTGTGCAATTCCGAACAGGCCTGGAGATTTGCCCTTTGAGATAAAGAAACATACAGCCAGGTTCTCTCCAAGCAAATCGAAATCTTTATTCTTGGGTGTGAATATAAGAGGGGCTTTCAGAAAGTACCGCCCTTTAACAAATTATCCAATCATATACAGAGACACATAAGTACAGTCTGACGCCCACAGTGAAACTAATTATTTCTAAAATATCACGTGCTTTACAAGAAATGAAACTCAACAGAAGATTACAGTATTATGGAAAAACAAAACTAGATTAGCAAGACTTGAGCATATTTCACAAAATGGATGTTAGAGACACACAAAATGGAAGCTGACTATAATACAAAGAAGTAGTTAAACTAAATATCCCTTCAATCCCCTCTTAGATCATATAAGATGATCTCTACATTCTATGTTGTGCTTTAATACTTCTTTGGGGCTGTGGCATAGATGGCCTGATGACTCTTCATGTATGTCATGTGAGATAGAACCTTATCATCAGGAGATCGAAGGTGCGCAATTATGTAAGTGCAACATTTAAAACAGAGGTAAAGAATCAGAGCAAGGATAAATATCATAACAAGGACAATGTCTTTTAACCATGAAAATATACCTCCAAGCCCAAATCCTGCATTGGAAAATGGGCTCCATGTTTTAGCAATGTTCCTAGCTTCCTGCTGGAGCTGGCCTCTAGTGGATGTCCCCTTTATAATCCCCTACCATGACCAAGTACCACATAGCTACATTTCTGAGCTGCCCAGCTCTACACTCCCACCCCCTTACCTTTCTCAGTAACGGAGACCACACCGTGCTGGAGTGTAAAATAGGCCGTAGCAGCCCCTTTATTAAATAACAAAATATATAAATAACTTTATAAATAACTTTTATAAACAAATAAACAAACAAATAAACAATTTCAAAAACACGTGACGTAGGCCTATAGCAGGACATTACCCCCCCTCTCAAATTACCATAAACAACAACTCGTGCACTGCGGTCATCTCAACTGTAACTAGGCCTCAAGCTGACATACTAGCTCAGAGACAAAACTATTCCCGCAGTGCAGTCATCCACCATATTCCCTACATCACTTATAAGGAATATACCAAACGGGCCCATATCTCCAATGGGTCCCGCATCAAGTTTTCTGTGGGGAGGGGGTTTCTTCTCTATGCCTACGTCAGCCAACATCCGCCACCACAAACAAGGTTAACACCTTAACCTTGAGCGCACCTCCACACCCTAAGTGCTCCCTCCATCCCGTCCTGAATACCGATGGCCCACATATCTGTGCCCACTGGGTTCAAGTGAACTCCGTCAGCCCTCAGATAGCGCCAGGTGTCGACCTCTAATTCCCTATGCCTGGTGGCCAACCCCCCATGCTTGATGAAGAACCTTCTGACTCCTTTTTCCTAGCCTTGTTAAGTAAATCCACTGACCTGGCAAAACGCAACAAAGTCCTGGCTATCATATCTGACCAGACCAGGACGGTGTTGGGAAAGGCCGCCTGAAGTCGGCAGAAGTCATACTTGATGTCCCTAGTGACGTCAAGTTTTGTCCTGAGCCCCAAATCGTTACCCCCAACATGGATGACTAGAACTTCCGGAGGCCTATCCCATCTCGCAAACTTAAGCGCTTCCGGGATCAGACGGCTCCAGAGCATACCCGGGAAACCCAACCACTTTATGTAGGCCTCCCTCCTAGAGAAACCTAGCTGTCTACCGTCTGGTCTGTCATCACCCCTTCTGGCTCCCCAGCAGACATAGGAATGCCCTATGATCCACACGAGACTCGGGGTTGAATCTGAAAGAAAAACAATAAAAACTCCGGTGAACTTCACTTTAATGTACCACACGAAACCATGTCGGCACTTCACACAACCCTCTATTTCCATAAAACTTTCATTCCACTAAATCCGTCCTAACGTATGACCTGAAATGCCTGGATTCCCACCTCCCGATCTGTTTTACCGCCTCCTCTGTTAGACCCCATCTGACCGCTTCCGTCGCCGCCCCAATCCTAAATGAATGCGAGGAAAATTTCAAATCCCCCATATTCAGTTTACGCAAACATTTTTGGAAAACACTTATGAATTGAAAGCGCGACAGCGCCTCGCCATTTTTGTGAACCAACAGGGGGCCCTCCCCAGTTGGCCTCCCTTGCAAAAACACCCTCGTGACCAAGACGGGGCAGAGTTTGGCGTCCGGAATGGCGAAAACCACCACATCCTTGCCTCGGCCCTGTTGATCCGTCTTTGATCTCCGAAGGTGCAAAACCAACCTGTCCCCTGAGCACCGCACGTCTCCTACTGCCATTCCATCCCCCTTTTTCTTTGAGGAACTTACCAGCTCCCCTATGCGGAAAGCCCCAAAGAAAGCCAACACGAAAGCCATGCGGAAAAGACCCACCTCGTAACCGGACGAGCAAACCCCACGCAGAGCGTCCACCACTCTGCCCAACAGTTCGAACGTCACCGGCCGTCGCTCGTCCCGCCGCAACTTCCCCTTCTTGTAACCCTTCACCGCCTGACGCGCCCAGAACTCCTTTGTCCAGTCGCACCCCCCCCCGAGCTTACACCAAAAAGCCATGGCTGCCATAACTTTCCCCAGCCTCGACACGGAAATGCCTCTCTCCATGTGCCTGGTGATAAAATAAATGAAAAGCAGCCTAGGTTCACCCTCTCCCCCTGAGGCCTGACCCTGGAAAGCAACCCATTCGTCCCATACTTTCCTGTATGCTTTCCATGTCCCTTCGCTCACCGACCGCTGAATCCATCCCGCTATTCGTCCAGGGCAATCTTCCACATCTCTGGCGGACACGGCACCCCCTGATGCTCTGCCTCCGGCGCCAGCTCTCGAAACTTCTCCCACTGAAACCGAGAGAGAGCATCAGCGATCACGTTGTCCAGTCCTGGCAGGTACACTGCATGAATGAAAATGTTCCACTGCATGCACCTGAGCACCAGATGTCTCAACAAGCGTATCACCGGCGGCGATGCCGCTGACACCTTGTTGATAACCTGTACTACCCCCAAGTTATCGATGTGGAAGCGAACTTTCCGATCCCGGAAGAATTCACCCCACAGCTCAACCGCCAGCACCACCGGAAACAATTCAAGTAACAGCATGTTCTTGATCAACCCTATTTGTTTCCAGCTCTCCGGCCAAGGGCCCGCACTCCAGCGTCCCTTGAAAAAGGCCCCGTAACCCGCCGACCCCGCGGCGTCCGTGAACAACTCAAGGTCAAAGTTGCTCACTGGCCCCGTCATCCATAGCGCTCTCCCATTGAAGTTGTCCAGGAATACGTGCCACATCCGCAGGTCGTTCTTATGGTCCCTCGAGAGTGTCATGTAATGCCTGGGCGACTCAACCCCCCCTGTGCTTGCTGCCAACCTCCTGCTAAAAATCCAACCCATCGGGATAATCCTGCACGCAAAGTTGAGCTTGCCCAACACTGATTGTAGGGCTCTGAGCTGGACTTTGCGCCGCCCCACCAAGGCCCGCACTTCTGCTTTCAATGCAACTAACTTTGACTCCGGTAGCCTGCATTCCATGGCTACCGAATCAAGGACGATCCCCAAAAAACTAATCTCCGTCCTGGGCCCTTCCGTCTTGTCGGGTGCAAGGGGAATGCCGAAATCCCTCGCTATCCTCTCTAGCGTCGTCAGTAACACCGCGCAAACATTGGATGCGGGCGGACCGACACATTACAAGGATTACATGGCTGAGATGGATGTGATCCTTGGTGATGTCGACACCTACACCCCACTCCCTAGTGATCCAAAATTGAAATATATAAAGGAATTGGAGACCATTGTAGCAAGGGGTCTAACACGGGGGATCCTAAATAAGAGAGAGAGTTTTTACTTGATCCCTAGAGCTCCGAGAACACCAACGATCTATTACCTTCCAAAGGTGCACAAGAATCCTATCTGCCCCCCGGGACGCCCTATTGTTAGTGGCATAGATTCAATTACATCCCGGGTGGGCAGATATATTGATTTTTACCTGCAGCCTTTGGTTCGTAAGATGCCATCCTACTTAAAGGATTCCCGCCAAGTCTTGAATCTTCTGTCAGAGATAAACCCGAGACCAGGTATGTGGATGGTGACCGCGGATGTCACCTCCCTCTATACCATTATACCGCACGATAAGGGTCTAGAGGCAGTTAAAATCTCTCTAGACAGGGATTCGGGACTACTTGAAAGTCAGATATCCTTCATTATGGAGTTACTTATATATGCTGCTACCCATAATTATTTTTGGTTCTCTGGAAAGTTTTTCCGCCAGAGCCGTGGAGTGGCAATGGGGGCTAAGTATGCCCCCAGTTTGGCCAATTTATTTATGGCCAAATGGGAGGAGGATGTCATCTATGCCCACAGGACCCCCCAGCTGGTCCTGTGGGCTAGATATATTGATGACATCCTCCTCCTATGGGATGGCGATGGGCAGGACTTACAAGATTACATAACATCTTTGAATCTGAATGATCGTGGTATCCACCTTAACTTTGAAATGAGCCAGACTCAGATTAATTTTCTGGATCTGACTCTATCTATTAAAAATGGGTCCTTCTCTACGTCGACCTACTTTAAAAGTACGGATTGCAACTCATATATTGCTTTGGATAGTTGTCACCATCGGCCTTGGCTTAATGGTGTTCCAAAAAGTCAATATATGAGGCTGCGTAGGAACTGTTCAAACCCACAGGAATTTTCAAGTCAGGCTAACATACTCACTGAAAGGTTTCTTGAAAAGGGCTATACTCTTAACTCTCTCCTACCGACCCTTAAGGAAGTGGAAGAGATGGATAGAGGGTCTCTTCTTAGAGAAAAAGAAAAAGCCCCACAACAAACATTTTGTGACTCAATGGTGCCCTTTGTAACTACCTATTCACTCCAACATAGAAATATCAAGCAAATCATTTCTAAACATTGGCACATTGTCAACAACGATAGAGTATTGAGCAAGATCCTACCTGAAAGACCTCAAGTGGTTTTTAGGGGGGCCCCCTCGCTCAGAAACCGAGTGGCTCCTAACATCCTTGATCCCCCCACTAAAAAATTAACTTTTTTTGATCAGCTAACTGGCTTCTACCAATGCAGGAAATGTAGAGTTTGCTCATTCAATAGTTGTAAAAATAGAAGGACACAGAAGTTTTTATCTACGAGCACTCAAGTTCAGCATACCATAACTCCGTTTATTACTTGCTGTACAGTAGGGGTAGTTTATTTACTACAATGCCCTTGTGGCCTTCAGTATATTGGGCGGACCAAACGCCCATTACAAATAAGACTGAATGAGCACATTACAAACATTAAGGCTGGATTTAGGAACCACTCGGTTTCAAAGCACTACCTTTTCAAACATAACAGAGACCCCTCTAATACACTTTTTTTAGGGATCGACAAATTCAGTGCTAATTGGAGGGGGAGCTCTTTGGTGCGAGAAATATCCAAATCTGAAATGTCCTGGATCCATAGGGTTAAAACATATGTCCCCTATGGGTTAAACATAGATGTGGATGTTAACGCATTTATTGACAATTCATGATTTTGTTTGATTTTAGATTATGCTTGATATGATCCAGTTCTGAGCTGCGTGTGTTAAACACATACTATATTTCATCTGTTTATTTTTTTTGTCAGAATTTTTCAAATTTTTGAAAATATGCTGGTTGGAAGAATAGATTACACTTTTCTCCCTTATATATATTTTGGTTTTGGTCCCTAAAATTATTTTTATATATAAAAAATTATTCCTAGCATTATTTTTTCTTTTTTTAGCTATATAGGTAGATCTAAATGGTTTACGGAGACCACCTGTTATCTGTGGTCAATATATATGCTATAGAGAATTACAGTGTTTTTCTCTATTTTTGAATCTAACTTATTGAATAAGGTAAAAAAATTTCTTTGCATACTATGCTTCCTTTTATCTACTATGCTTCGGTGTTCCATTTAAGAGTAGTAGACCTTTTCGGTTCAGCGATAAATTTTTTTTAATGTTTCTTTCCAATTTCTAATTTTTATTTAATTTCTTTTCCTATTATTATTTTTAATAGCCGAGTATCAAAGTTTGCTACGGTTAAAATTGTTTTTATTAATGATGTTTCAACATATTTTCTTGCAACGAACAAGTTTCCAATTACTTAGCCCATTACAGCTACGTTTTGCCCACACTTGAAATGGTTGTCTGTGTTTCTTAACACGGAGCTCAGAACGAGGCTTGGTTTATTTTGTGTCTATATAACGGTGGTGATTCAGCACGCTACCCGTACCCATTGAAAACGTCAACCTATGACGAAACGCGTCTGGGACGTACGTGCTGACGTCACCACGCCACTGAGGACGGGATTTTCTGTTTTGTGTTGCCGGCCGGCTTCCGTTTTATGCCTAAAACGATTTTGCTTTATGTAAGTGTAACTTTTAAACTTTTTACAATAAATTTGCCAAACGTACTACCCCATGGTCTGCTGCTTTCTCTCCCTTTTGGGTAAAATATTGAGCCATTGAGCTTAGGAAAGTGAGCATCGATCTTTGAAGTGGACCAGGACCTCTTACTACCAATCACTGACCCATCTTACCTGGGAGACTATATGCACTGTTTATCGCTGGTCTCTGGTAAGGAGCCCCTCTGTGTGGTGACGGGACACATGTCAGTCTTTTGCTTTTTGGATCACTGGTGTATGCGTTGTGATACTCCTTCTTGCTGGGATAAATGTCAATCGTTTTTGTTTTTGTTGTGTTTTGGTAAGCGCATTATTTAAATGGTGGAGGAGTTTTTATTTGAACACGTTAAATTTTTTTTATATATATATATATTTTTGGTTTTCCAACACTGGGTGTTCCCCCTATTTTTTCCTAATTTAATTTAGTAGAATTTTTATATAGAAAAGGGTTATATATATTTATTTATATATAACTTTTTTCCCAAAAATTTTTTTGTCAATATTACGCTATGTCTGCTCCCCTTTTTCCTTTTTGGTATTAACCACTGGGGACACACGTCACTTGCGAGTACCTCAAGTTCCGGGTTCCTGATTCATCTAAAGGCCCAGGCTGGGTATAAGCCAACTGCGGATTTGTTGCTTATCTCTGGTAAGCATATCACTTGGAAGGCTGGGACATTGATTTGCTAAAAACACTTCTACCACCCGAGAATCCCCTTGGAAGGACTCATTTCTCTGTATACTAACACACCCTGCCCCTTTTGCTTTGAGGACTATTAATAGAGAACCTCCATTTTGGGATTTCTTTAATTTATTAATACACTCACTATTGGGTTAATTATTTTATTCCATATATATTTTGTATCTTTCTAAATTTTCTCTGTAAGCAATGTTTGAAAAAATTGTGTATTAATTTTTTGTATTGATTTCACTCAACGGTGATACTATTGGTCAACACTCACTAATATTAGCGCAACTTCTCTTTTTTATCTTGTCATTTTGTGTATATCCCACAATAAGTTTGCAGCTTTTTTATTATCATTTGTAATCATTCACACAGGGCGTCTATAGGGAACCCATACACTCCCCTCCCCCGCTCCAAGCGCAGTTTTCTTCCTTTTTACACAGAAAGTCGTCCAAGTAGTGGATCACTGAGTTCAAACCAGACACGTCCCTCACCACTCATTCCACAAACGAGCTAAAACATTAGAAGAATGCACAGGAGATAGAGCAACCCATAGGTAAACACTTATCCACATAGTATTCTTCTTGCCACCTGCAACCCAATAAGTAAAAGCTATCGGGGTGAACAGGTAACAGACAGAAAGCCGCCTCAATGTCTGTCTTTGCCATCAGCGCCCCCCTACCATACTTACGTACCCAAACGACCGCAGCGTCAAAGGATGTGTAATGGACTGCGCAAGCCTGGGGATCAATGGCATCGTTCACCGACCCCCCTTTGGGGTAAGACAGGTGGTGAATAAGCCTGAATTTATTCGGTTCCTTCTTGGGGACAACTCCCAAAGGAGAAACCACTAGATCGGGAATGGGCATCTCAGGGAAGGGGCCCGCCATTCTGCCCAGCGCTACCTCTTTGTGTAGTTTCTCTGATACCACTGCTCTGTGTTTTTGAGCTGACCTCAAGTTATCTGCTCCAGGTGGCACCGAGCCCAATACCGCAGGAATCACAAAGCCCTCCCCGAAACCCGCTGCCAACAATTGGGCCACTGCCTTGTCCGGATACCTACCTAGACAAGGCAGCATTCTTTCCACTTTCACCGGCGTCTTCCCCTTTGTTGCTAGACTCGCTGGCCTTGCCCTTCCCTTGTTTAAAGCACCGCGAACCGGGGTGAGATCCCCCGCATCCTGAGCACTCATGCTTAAACTTACATCCCGTTCCGAATTTGCAGGTGCCCTCATTATATTGCCAGCAGACCCCCTTCTTTTTTGCGGCCGATTGACCTGAAGTCCCTGATCCACCGGCCCCCCCCTGAAAAAACTGCCCCGCCGGCTTCGCCGATGACATCAAGCGCATCCACAGGCTGATGTCCTTGTGGTCCCAGTGAAGCGCTGGCCTGACTGCCCTTCTCTGGCGGAATTGTTCGTCATAGCGCAGCCATGACAATCCCCCATATGTCCGATGTGCTTCCCCAATGGCATCCAGGTAACAGAAAAGGGCCGAGCAGTGCTCCGGCTCCTTCTCCCCTATCACGCATGCCAGAATTGCAAACGCCTGAAGCCAGTTTTGGAAGGTCCTGGGAATCAGCCTGTATCTCCTCTTCTCTTCACCCTCCTTCTTGCTGTCATCGGGTTTTACCCTATCTAAATTTAACTTTTCCAGGGGAAGTAGTGAGAATATCTCAACGTACTCCCCCTTCCAGATCTTTTCCCTCACCTCCTGTTTTAGGTGGGCCCCCAGGGGCCCTTCAAAACAAACGTAGACTTCGCAGCGTGCGGAGTCCGCCAGCCGTACGATGTCTTGTTTTTTGGGTTTGTCGCCCCCTTTTTCACCCTCCCCTGTAGCCGGAGCCGTGGGCGGACACGCCAGCACCGTGCTCCCCAATCCTGCCTCACTCCCCCCCGGGGCCAACGCCGGCGGACTTGCCACCGCCGTTTCCCCCGCCTGCTCGTCCACCCTTACACCCCCTGACACTGCCCCCCCAGCCCCCCCCCACTCCCGTCCCCCCCGTGCGGGACCCAAGCTCGCGCCGCCCCCGCCTTGGCCGGCGGGTTGAGGTCAAACCTGCCCACTAGATCCCTGAGCCCTGCCAGGAGGACCCTGAGGCCGTCTCCCAGCAGGGAGGGTTCAGGAAACCCGCTGCCCCCCAAAAGTGCCCCTTGTGCTGCCCCCGTACCGGAATGCCCCCCCATCCCGCGGTTCCCAACCTGAAATCACAGTTTCCCCCCCGGGACCCGTAAATGAATAGGACTTACCAGGCTGCCTGGAAACGCTCCCACCAGCCGTAGTTTCCGGTTCCACCGCCGCCACCGGACCCTCCGAGATCTCGTCCTCCGACCTGGTCAGTTCTCCCTCCGACAGCTCCGGCTCTTCCTCCATCGACTCCAAAGCCTGCCCCCCAGGGGATTCACCCCCGGAGGCGGACGAGCTCCGCTCTCTCATGCTTCTCTTCCGCCCCTCCGCTGACTTCCTGGTGCATTTCCTTGGGCTCTGTACACTCTGCTCCGCTGCTGGCTCCATAGCTGTGGGGTTAGGCCGCATGCCTCTGTGCCCCTGTAGTGGTGTTTCAGGCCTGGGCTGAACGCCCCCAGCCCCTGCCGACCGTGTTACCAGGCTGCCGCATGCGTAGCCCCTTCCCCTTGCTTGTACCCGCGTAGGCGGACCGCCTTCACCCCGCGTGCTTAATAGGTGGCTGCCGGGCCGACTTGTACTGGCCCCCCCGGCTGCCAACCGCAGGCTAGGCGGAACGCCACCCGCCCGGGCCTTGTGTTTTTTCCCAATGGGCGGCACGCCCCTTGCTCTTCTTCCTGGTCCTCCACCGGCCCCCGGCCCGACTGTGGATTCCCCCCCTGCTCCTGGTGTTCCTGGACGCCCCCCCTGGCGGGCCACAAGCATGGGCGGCCGCCCGGTCAGACCTGGTCCCCTGGGCCTGAGTGCTGGCTGCCACGGTGTGGCTGCCCCTATACTGTCGATTCGTCCCCAGGGAGCTCCTGCGCTGCTTGCCACAACCAAGATGGCCACCCGCCCCCCCCTACCGCCGCCACGAGGCCTGAGGCCTGTGCATGTGGCCTGATGGTTGGGGAAGTATGTTTGCTGCCGCCGGGTCCCCCAGCGGTCTTGCCCCCCCCGGATGGCTTGATTCCGGATGCCGCTGCCCCCCTCGCCGACCGCTTAGCCGGCGGTTCGGCGACTGTGACCGCCATGCTGTCCCCCGGCCTGTCCTGTGCCCTGCGCCCCTCAGGCGAATATCTGTCCGGCGGGCGGATCGGCCTGGCCCGGCCGCCGTGACCTGCCCCCCCCTCTGCTCTCCCCCCCCACCGAGGGCCCGCTCTACCTGCGCCCTCATCCATTCGGACCCATTCGCCGCCGCCGCCCTTATGTTGGAGAGGAGCTCTTCCATGCTGCCTCCCTGGAACGTTCCTATCAGCAGACTGACTCTGGGGAGGCGTGTCCCTCCCCTTCCTGCTGCCTGTCTCCACCCACCTTGCAATCCTTAAACGGCCATACCCACAAATGGCATGTTGACTTTATTCATGCCAGCCCTGCGCTGATCCCTTCGTTCATAGCTGCGGGCTGTTCTTTCCCATGACAGATAACAAGGATGCAAGGTAACACCATCCCTTAACATGGAGGGGCACCCAGGGATAACACACTTTCCTACAACATACATAGATACTTTGTCCCAGTGCAAAAGGTCTCTTAGCGACAAACTCATGAGTGTACTTGTCCTGTGTTGCGATTATAAATTAGTGTAATATTTCACCTATATTTTTAGAGAAAAAGAAAAGTTATGCAAAGTACAGTTTAACCCTGGGTTAGTTACTTGAAACAGTGAGCAGGCAGGGGCAGAGACTCCGGATTTGCACATGGAGATATTAAATATTGACCTGCTGCAGAAAGAGGGGTTAGTCTGAGTCTCATTCCCTAAATTAAAACACCAATCAGGGGAATGACTTCTACCTGCTATTGAAAAGGTAACAATGTTGTTTATGTACAGAGTGGATATGTTAGTCAAGAATACAGGAGGAGTCTCATTGAGAAAGGAGGAAACATTTAAAGGTACAGCCAAAAGGGCAATTCGGGCAGTGCTAGGATGTAATATGCTACATATCCAACATTCTTCATACCCTGATTTTCTAGCATAAGCATACTTACATTTTAGCAAAAGCATCTTATCAGTAAAACTATCTCCAATCTCTCTCTTGGTTCTAGCTTGTGTCAATATAATGTTCTTGTGTGTGTGTGTGTGTGTTTGTGTTCCCACAGATACTTTTAATTGCACCCAAATCTTCAGGGTGGTCGATACAGTTAGTGGTGATCCAGGTGGGTAGGAACACTGTCAGAGAGATCAGGATTAGTGGGCAGAATGCCTTGTCAGAAGTTTGTGGTGAAGTAAGCGAGGTCATCTTCTCTGGCCGGACCTGCTTTCCCAGGAACTCCTTCATCTGCTTGGACTTCTGCTTGAGGGCCTCCTGTATCCAAGATCTCCTTCTTGCTCTTGGGGCTTTGGGCAACCTTTTTTTTTTCACTCTGTTGGCATGGATCCAGGACTGGCAATTTTTCCACTAGGATGGCTGTTCTGGTCACTGCAACCACTGTGGTAGGAGGTTCAAATGGATGCTTCTTATTTCTGTTCAGCTGTTGGACCACCACGGTGTCTCCCAATTTGAAGGAGTGAGTAGTTTCCTGTGAAGAAAAAGAAAAGGTGCAAGCAACATTTCTCTCAACTGTTTACACTGTTTCAACCAATTACCTTACATATTCTTCCTGTAATAAGTCTAAATCTCCCTTTTCTATCATTAAATGTGCTCTGGCCATGGGGTGGGAAAAGGTCGACCCATCAAGACATCAAAAGGTGAATACACTGTTGTCTTGGAAGGGTCATTCTTATTTCTGCCAGGACTGCTGGGAGGACCTTCTTCCAGTTGGCAAAGGTTCCTCCTGTGGCCTTTCTTATTTTGTCTTTTTATTGTTCTGTTCATTCTTTCTACTATCCCTGAGCTTTGAGGGTGTTAGGGAATGTGAAACTTCCGTTCTATCTTGAGAGTTTTTACCCAGTCCTGGCAGACCCTTGATACAAATGTAGGTCTATTGTCTGTCTGAGTTTATAAGAAGTGGGCATCCCCATCGAGGAATGATTTCCTGAACGAGGATCCTCACCACTGTTTGCGCATCTTCTTTTGTGGTGACAAAAAGTTCAAGTCAACTTGAGAACTTGTCCACAATTTCCAAAAAATATTCCTGTCTTTTGCCTAGTTTGGGTGTGTGTGAAGTCAATCTGAAAATGTGTAAAAGGAGTTATTGGATATATCAGGTGTTCATGTTCGGCCTTGTGTGGGTTGTTCCTGATACATGTGATGCATACTGCTACATAAAATTGGCCAGGAAAGTTCTGTAATGTAAAAGTCTTTCTCCAATAGTTCACAAGTGGCTTTCCAGCCTCTGTGACCTATTCCATGGAACTGGGAAATAAAAAAGATGCATAAAAAGTGATGAACTAGCTACTGGTATACATGGCTTCCCCTCTTTGCAGAGAAGTCCAGTCTTTGGATCTTTCTGCACACCTATTTTGTCCCAACATCTGAGATCAGCTTCTTTTGCACATCCCTGCAAATCTGAAAGAACCTGATCAAAAAAAAAACAAAAAAACAAAAACAAAACAACAATTCTGGTGCTAGCATGGGCATTTGGATCTGTGCATTTTGTGAAGTATCAGCTTATTTAGCAGCTAATCAGCCAGAGCATTTCCCTTGGCTATCTGTTTGTTGGCCTGTGTATGCTCTGCAGTGACCTGGGTGATGTGTCTTGGTGAATGAGGTCTATGCAATCATGTTGTGGCACAACCTCATTCTGCTCTCCTTTTAATCCTAAAAGGGCTTTTGTATTGGTGCTGGTCTTGAAGTGGGAGAAGCATATTTGATGTGCAATTTTGGATTGGACATCAAGATCAACTCATAGCCGCTCAACCTTTGAGCAGACATGTGCTGCGTATGTACATTTTTCATACATTGTGGGTGGTGTGAAGTGTAGTGTCGTGCCCCAGAGTGAAAGAAGTGACCATCTCAACCATCATAATAGGATGCCTCTGAGACACACAGGCATGCCTTGAACCTGCACCGGAACCATCTTTGAAAAAAAAATAATAGGGCGCAACTTGTCTCCATGCTCCTGAGCGAGGACACCTGACAGGTCCTTACAATTTTCCCTTGCAAACAAATGAAACATTTTTCCTGCAAACAAATGAAACATTTTTCCTGCAAACAAATTAAACATTTTTCCTAGTTAGGGAGGCCGAGCCCTGGAGCCATTACCATAGCATTTTTCAAATACACAAAAGCATTGCACATTTCATTTGACCATTTTATACAGTCTGGCATGTGTAAACCTGTGGCTTGTCTCAGGAGATTGTAGTAGGAACAGTCAGGTATCCATTGGCGGCAGTAACCAATCATACCAAGAAAGCTGAACATGTCTTTCTTAGCAAGTGGGCGGGGCGGACCCACAAGAGCCATAGCTCTTCTGTGATTGACTTTCCTTTCTCCTTTTGAGAGTACAAAACCAACATTTTCAACCTTTTTCTGACACCATTGCAATTTTTCTTTGACACTTTATGACCACTTTCAAAAAGACATTTCAAAAGATCCCTCCCATCCTCCAGGGTGGCCACCCGAGTAGAACTGCAGATGAGGAATTCATCCACATACTGCAGCAGGGATGAACAATGTCCTGGTATCCAAGCTCTGAGAGTCGTTTGGAATAGACTGCAAGGGAGTCTATATAGCCCTGGGGCATTCTACACCATGTTAGTTGGCGGTTTTAAAAAAAAAAAAAAAACATAAAGCAAAGATTGGTTGTGCCTCCTCATCCACAGGGACGGAAATAAAAATGCGTTCAATAAATCAATCACAGTAAAATACTCTGCATCGTAATGTATGGCGGTAAATATTGATGGCACATCAGGCACTATTGGGGCACTCGGTACCACTAGGCTATTGATGGCCCTTAGGTCTTGTACAAACCTATAGTCACCATTGCCTTCTTTACTTTTCTTACCTTCTCTTTTGTTAATATAGAACAGGATAATTTCCCTTTAAGATCCCTTTATAAAAAGAAATCTTCAACTATTCCTCTTTTTTTTTTTATGTGTCTGCACTGGTGTTTCAAACTCAATAGCACATTCTGCTATTGTCTGTGTCCTTGTGTGCAGCTCTGTGCAGCTGTTATCTGGTTGTGGAATGTAGGGGGGAGGAGGCGGGGCGCATGATACAGGCATGGAGAAGGTTAATTTAACCTCTAAATTCACCATCCCATGACTCTGCTAAACCCATCGTGGACAACTTTTGGGCTAGGGTGCCATAGGGAGCCCCGGTCCAGCCGGAGATCTCCTACAGCATCTTCTTTTGTCTTTCTTTGTAAACATTCTGATTTGATTTTTTTTTTCTTGGCAAAATGCCAATAAGCACTCCTTTATAGACAAGCAAGATTTGTATGTTATTACTTTTCTTATTATTTATAACCAAACAATTTATTTTTTTATTTCAAATTTATTTATATTTTTGGCAGAGTGCCAACAGGTTCAAACAGTACTTGCAACTTCTGTAATACCAATGCCGCAAACAATTCTTCACAATATCTATAACTTTTAGCGAGATATAAGTACTTGAACCATGTTGGCAAAAAGCCAAACATCCAAACTTTGAACCCGACTTCCCTGCATAGCAGCAAAAGGAATCATTACCTTAAGAAAATGTTATTAACACTGCTATTACGCTAACTCTCTAGAGTCAAAACATTCATACATAAATCATTAAGAATAAACATCAATACATCACCGGATACTGTAGCGTTACTCTGCGTTTCGATTGGGAACTTCCATCAATCACAAAAACGAGCTGGGAATTGAGCATAAGACACGTCTGTCGCCCTTAAATCTAAGTCATATGATATCCCAGAGCAGTGGAAGGCATTGTCTCACCTTACAAACGCTGACAAATTTCCACACAGACAGTTTACAAATTATCTTATCAACTACGCAACAGATAAAGGAAAGCAAAGAGATCGGTTTTGTCCAGCACACCTTAGCAGACTTTTTCTTATAATTACAATACTGTAATAACTCATCATTGACCTACGGACTTCAGAGTCCTGGGACCCACCCGGGGTCCTCATTAACGACTGTTCACCCCCGAACAGACGGCTGCGCAGACTTATAAAGAGGACTACACAGAATCCTCACTGTTCACACCGAACAGCTGCTTTTTTTTAAAGCATATGCTATTACACAGAATAGCTCTTGCTATTTCACAGAGTAGTCTTATCTAATGAGCTTCCTAAAGCCCATTCAGCCCCCCTTTGGGCTGCCGTCTAAAAACTATTTCTACATAAATCACAGGTCCCGTTAAAGGAACGATTTCTAAATAGAGGTCACGGTGAGAGAAGATATATTTCTACTCACCAGACAGACATATTCTAATCGATCTCGGACCGAGCCCCAAGCTGAAAGGAAATAAATCAAGATTAGGGGTTCCCTCTCTGCTTTGGTATGCTGTGCAATTCCGAACAGGCCTGGAGATTTGCCCTTTGAGATAGAGAAACATACAGCCAGGTTCTCTCCAAGCAAATCGAAATCTTTATTCTTGGGTGTGAATATAAGAGGGGCTTTCAGAAAGTACCGCCCTTTAACAAATTATCCAATCATATACAGAGACACATAAGTACAGTCTGACGCCCACAGTGAAACTAATTATTTCTAAAATATCACGTGCTTTACAAGAAATGAAACTCAACTGAAGATTACAGTATTATGGAAAAACAAAACTAGATTAGCAAGACTTGAGAATATTTCACAAAATGGATGTTAGAGACACACAAAATGGAAGCTGACTATAACACAAAGAAGTAGTTAAACTAAATATCCCTTCAATGGGATGTGTAGTTCTGCAAAAGCTGGAGAGCCGTAGTTTGAAGATTCCTGATCACTCTTGCATGTCTTGAAAAAAAGTTTTTTCATGTGCCTTGTATAATGGCCAAGAAATATCGTTAGGAAAACACAAGTGGGTCATGGTACATCTACAACCCAAATTTGGCACTTAAGATGGCCATGCACCATGCAATCTGATTGGCCAATCTCTGTACAACTCAATATTTCTGCAAAATAGGTAATAGGAAGATGCACTTGAACAATTCATTCAAATTATAGGAAATCAAACAGGCTCTTGCACTAAATCTAATTTATTTAAGATCTAACTGATTGCAGTGTATGGTTGCCTTTAAAGATCAAGATCGGAAAATATTCATTTATTGGGGTTAAAACCTCTCCTCTGCTCTTTGTAATGTATTGAAAGATTTGGGTACAAATAGAAAAAAAAAATTTCAAAGATATATTATGCCCCGTACACACGGTCGGATTTTCCGACAAAATAAGCCGATCGGACCTTTTCCGTCGGAATTTCCGACCGTGTGTACAGGGCATTAGAAATGATAGGAATGAGATTAGCATCAAAAGGGTTAATTCACTGAGAACACCTACTAATCGCCTAACAAGACACATCCAATGAGATGAAATTAACCAACTGTATTGGGCGTGCGCAATTATCAATGAGAAAACCGCAGTTACCCTAGTGATAGTTGCAGTTTACATATTTATTATCGTCTGCGTGGGCCGGTTCACACTTTCAATCAAATGACGTTTCCGGCGCACACAATGAAGGTGTGAACCGGCGCAGCGCATTTGTCTTAGAAATCAGCCCCATTGTCTGCTGGTTTAAATGTATCCTTGTAACTAATTGCTCTGAATGCAAACTTTCCTTTCACAGACGACTCTCAGGATCTTTTTAGTTTTATAACATTTGTAACCTGTGGTTCATCAGAAGGTTATTCTTCATATCTCCTTCAGAATTCATATCAATAATTATCATTTAATATCATAAAAACCTGACATATCAGAATACTGTACAGTATAGTCTGGTCTGAAGGACACACACAGACCCCACCCATTAAAGTGTCCTGTACACCTTTCCCTGACAAAGTGGCCACTAAAGAGCCACACAATGTGTTGTTTGTGTTTTAACCTGTTTTTTAAGATGAATAAATACCGACCTTCCTGAAGAATCCTCTTGGAAGCATCTTATTAGTGAATGGAGGTCTCTGCTGATCACACACGGCTTCCATTTTGGGGTCTTCTCCTTTTTATCACCTGAACTCTCTGTAGACATCTTACTGGCTGATACTTTGGTGCTGATTAGTACCAGTCTTGGCTATGAATGGCACAGATTTGTGGAGGTGACACCTAGAAATATGAGTCTGGATAAATTGTGGCCCTAAACAGGGTAGGATTCCTTTGTGACCCCGATATACCAACTAGATGAATGCCAGATAGAAGGTTCTGATTGATCCTCATAGTTATGGGTTGTAAATGACAGAAATCCATCCAATTCTAATACTTTCTAATTGGACAACCAGTCAGCCAATTGTTATCCACAGAAGGGAACAAATTCTCCTTATTGGTTCTGTTCATTGCACTACAAGTGAGTTTATTATTGTTTGTGCTCCTTCCAGGTGATGTCATCTCGGGTCACCTCTTGATGTCATGGGGACCTTATGCTCCAAATCCTTCTCCTCACAAGGTATGACTGCTGATCCTGACAATCCTTTCCAATGTTTTCCTCCATCTCACATCTCCAGAGATTGGAATTAGATGATAGGACATCTCATGTCTCCGTAGTCTGGACATTTCCTGTAGACATCTGGTCAGTCCACCCATGAAGAAGAAGAGTTGAGGAGCTTTCATCAATTCCACCATCACATTCCCATGTCTTCAGATTTTATTTATCATTGATGGAAATGATCTTCTGAGATAGTCCAGTGCAGCCTGGCAGATCAGGAAAGGGGGAGGCGACCGAGCGCCCCCCCCCAAATAATACTAGACCAGGTCACATGCCCTCAACATGGGGAGGTGGGTGCTTTGGGGCAAGGGTGTCTTCACGACAAACCCTGGGCTGTGGTTGTTGGGGTCTGTGGGTAAAGGGCTTATTGAATCCTGGCAGCCCCCTTTAACAATGGGGGCTCCTCAGATCCCACCCCCATGTAAATGAGTATTGGGTACATTGTACATGAGTATTGGGTACATTGTACATGAGTATTGGGTACATTGTACATGAGTATTGGGTACATTGTACCCTTACACAGTCACCAAAAATGTGTCACAAAGTCATAAAAACAAAGACAGGTTTTTGATAATTCCTTTATTAAAAAATAACAATATTGTATCCCCCGATGTAAATCCATCATCAATAACATCACCCGTCAACCCGAAAAAAAACCAAAAACGCTCCACCCACCGTGAAGGCAAAACATTGAATGGCTGGCTTGCTGTTTGATATTTCTTATATAGGTAAGGGCGACATCACCTGGTGTCACCACCCCCTTGTGACATCACCAACTGGTGCATGCTGTGTCGGTGATGTCGCATAGGGACGGTGCCACCTGCTGACGTTGCCAGGTGGTCCTGCCGATATCTATATACAGTACACCTTCAGGGCAGGCGGACAGATTTTTTGGGGGACATTGTTTTTTTATTTTTTAATAAAGGAATTGTTAAAAACTGCCTCTGTGTTTTTATTATTTTTGACAATTTTTGGTGAATGGGTAGGATAGTACCCCATGCTCATTCACATGGGGGGGGTTGGGATCTGGGGGGCCCCCTTGTTAAAGGGGGCTCCCAGATTCCGACAAGCACCCTGCCTGCAGACCCCCACAACCACAGCCCAGGGTTGTAGGGAAGAGACCCTTGCCCCCATCAACAGACCCCGCCGCCCCAAAGCACCCCCCATATTGAAGGCACGTGGCCTGGTATGGTTCAGGGGGGGCATTTGATCATCTCCCCCTTTCCTGATATGCCAGGCTGAGGCTG
The DNA here is from genome assembly GCA_028564925.1 of Lithobates sylvaticus. Taxonomy (NCBI): domain Eukaryota; kingdom Metazoa; phylum Chordata; class Amphibia; order Anura; family Ranidae; genus Lithobates; species Lithobates sylvaticus. The sequence goes on from CM053029.1 coordinate 9,658,334, forward strand.
CATGCTCAGATAAGGGTCTGGTATAGATTTTGGAAGAGACCCCACACCCAAAAATTTTGGCATGGGGTTCCCCTTAAAATCTATACCAGATCCTTTGGTCTGGTATGGCCTGGGGAGGGGACCCAATGCCGTTTTTTTTTATTATTTATTTTTTTCAACCACTTGCCCACTAGGCAATTAAACCCCCTTCCTAATCAGACCAATTTTCAGCTTTCAGCGCTCTCACAATTTGAATAACAATTACGTAGTCATACAACACTGTACCCATATGACATTTTGTTCCTTTTTTCACACAAATAGAGCTTTCTTTTTGTGGTATTTAATCACCCCTTGGTTTTTATTTTTTGCGCTATAAATGAAAAAAGACTGAAACTTTTGTAAAATAAATGCACTTTTCTTTGTTTCTGTTATAACATTTTGAAAATTAGTAATTTTTCTTCATACATTTTGGCCAAATTTTTTACTGCTACATATTTTTGGTGAAAATAACCCAAATCGCTGTATATTATTTGGTCTTTGTGAAAGTAACGACCCGTACACACGATATGAAAATCGAATGGAAAAATTTGTACGACCAGCTGTCTGACGATTTTCGCCAATTCCGATTTTTTCGTCATACAAAATCTGGTTGAGCAGACTATAACATTTTTGGTGGATGTGAAAACGTCCGATTTTCATTTCATTAGTGCGGTTTTTGTACAAAAAAATCGTAAGAGCAAGATTACGCATGCTCAAATGAAAGAATACATACAAAACTATTCAACACATTATGTCACTTCTGACGTTGTATTCTGTCGTACGAAAATGTTAGTATTGTGTGTAACCTCTTCACTTTCCACATGAGACTCGCATGCCACAGAAAATGAACGTTCGTTCATCCGAAAATCGAAGCGTGTGTACGAGGCTTTAGAGTCTACAAGCTATGGTGCCAATCACTGAAAATTGATCACACCTGATGTACTGACGGCTCTCATTTCTTGAGACACTAATGCTGGCCATACACTATACGAAAAAACGGGCGAACCCAATTTAGAAAAACGAACGTTCGGCCGCAAGCGCAAACGATGGTGCCATCATGTAATGACCGATAAATCATTCAGTGGACATAAATAAATACATTTTATGTTCGTTTTTTTACATATACCTAGTGCAGACATGTCGGACAGGAAACACATTAACCTTTCAATTTATCGTTCGTTCGGCAGAAAATTTCCAAACTTGTCCTTCGTTTTTTCGGCTCAAAAACATCCATACGATTATCGATTTTGTGCCCATTAACTGGCCGAAAAAATGAACGAACAGTTTAATGACCGAATTTCGATCACCGATTTTTCGTATAGTGTATGGCCAGCATAAGTGCTGGTTCACACTGGAGCAGCTACAAAGTCATCCGACTCTAAAAGCCGCCACGTACAGCACGACTTCAGTGCGGTTTGAAAAACGACTTCCGGAGTCGCCCCCAAGTAGTACAGGAACCTTTTTCTGAGTCGCTCCTAATAGAAGACTTTCATTGTACTGAATGGAGTACAACTTGTCACGCTGACAAGTCGCCTGACAGGTTGCCCCATTGTGAACCGACACTAACAAGCCAGGACAGTACAAATACCCCCACATGACCCCTTTCTGAAAAAATAGACATTTCAATGTATTTAGTATTTTTTTTTTTTTTAGTTTTTGAAGTTGTAATTTTTTTCCCACAATTCTTTGCAAAAATTAAGATTTTTTTTTATTTTTCTTCACAAAATTGTCATATTAACAGGTTATTTCTCACACACAGCATATACATAATTACAATTATACCACAAAACACATTTTACTACTCCTCCTCACAGTACGCCCTGCCAGAATTATCCTACCGTGCTCTAGCCATCATCCAGCTATGGCCTGGTTGGTTGGTTAAATAACCGGGTGTCAGCAATTGCAACCGTGAGCCATTGGGATTTGACTCTTTTTTTTTTTTTTTGGAAATGTCAGTTTAGCTACAGCAGGTTCTATACATGGTACAGATGTGTTACATTACTGGCATACTAAGGGGACCCCCCAGGCACGATATTTAAAGGAATTTTTCATTTTTATTGTTGCACTTTAAGTATCATTAAATCCCTGCTTATGAAAAAAAAATATTGTTTTAAAAAAATTTGCCTTGATACATGTTCCCTAGGGCAGTCCCCGGACCCCCGATACCCCTTTTATGGCCAATACCTTGCATATAAGCCTTCAAAATGGGCACTTTTGATTTTGCATGTCTGACTGAACTGTATGTAACTATGTGACTCCCATAGACTTTAATGGGGTTCGCTGTTTGGGGCAAACCTTTCCCCTGTTCGGGAGTTCTGCTACAAACCAAATAGGAGGCCCATCTCTATTACCGGCTGCCAGTGCAGACTCATCTGCTGTCATGTGTCAGAAATCAACCAATCAGGATGAATGTTTATGGTTAATGATTGTCCTCTCTGCAGGGTCGGGTCCTGGTGTGGGGGGGGATAGGAAACAAACCCCTGGGGATCTTATCATATATTCTCTGGAGGATCTGAATAGAAGTGACTTCAAGAGATTAAGGAACAAATTGTCTGATTTCACCTATGGAGATAAACGTCCCATCCCCCGAGGAAGACTAGAAAATGCAGACTGGATCACCACCAAGGACATCCTGATAGACACATATGGAGAAGAGGCTCTGGATGTCACCATTCATGTCCTTGAACTGATCGGTCTGATGGGACCTGCAAATGACCTTCGGGAGAGGAGAGCACAAAATGGCGTGTTACCGTCTATAGAGACCATTTCCTACCAATTCCTGTTCAATATCTGTGTGAGGAAGAACTAGGAATGTCTTCCAGGAAAGCCAGTGACCAATCAGGAGCTTCCTACTGGATGAACCCCTTCCTACTGACAGTACGCTCATATATGGCCTCACAGAAAGGGGTCTTTATCCTGGGGGCCACATATCTGGGTACCTCTCTTTGTGCTGGGGGCACTCAGTATTGTTATTATTATTAGTATTGTTCTATTGATTGGGACCCGGGACTCATGGTTTCTGGTCACCTGATTGTTGTGATAGTTTCTGATTGGCAATCAAAGTGATCAGTCACTGTGCAGCCCACCCCTGTGTATTCTTTGTCTTCTGAATGTGGGGTGGTTTATATACTAAAGCAAATCCACTGTGCACTACAAGTACACTTGGAGGTGCAGTCACTGTAGATGTGAGGGGAAGATCTGCTGATTTCTATCATCCAATCATGTGCAAGCAAAAATTCTGTTTTTTATTTTCCTTGCATGTCCCCCAGAACTACAGCGATGGCACTTCCAAGTGGCCTTGTAGAGAACAGTGGATTTGCCTTTAGTAAAAAAAAAAAAACATTGTGTACATACAGGATCCATTATATAATACATTGTATACATACAGGATCCATTATATAATACATTGTATACATACAGGATATATTATATAATACATTGTATACATACAGGATATATTATACAATACATTGTATACATACAGGATATATTATATAATACATTGTATACATACAGGATTCATTATGTAATACATTGTATGCATACAGGATTCATTATGTAATACATTGTATACATACGGGATACATTATGTAATACATTGTATACATACAGGATTCATTATATAATACATTGTATACATACAGGATATAAAATATAATACATTGTATACATACAGAATATATTATATAATACATTGTATACATACAGGATATATTATATAATACATTGTATACATACAGGATCCATTATATAATACATTGTATGCATACAGGATCTATTATATAATACATTGTATACATACAGGATCCATTATATAATACATTGTATACATACAGGATATATTATATAATACATTGTATACATACAGGATCCATTATATAATACATTGTATACATACAGGATATATTATATAATACATTGTATACATACAGGATATATTATATAATACATTGTATACATACAGGATCCATTATATAATACATTGTATACATACAGGATATATTATATAATACATTGTGTTCTTTCTAATAAAGGGGAAAAAATAGCTAGATCAAGGTTAGTCCTGGGTCAGTGCCAGATTTAGTTTTAGGGTCAAAAGTCAGATGTTAGGGGTCAGGGTTAGTGTATTTTGGGTAGGTTTCTTTTTAACAAATTAAGGACCGAGCCTTTCTGAGATTTGGTGTTGACAAGTTAAAAACATTTTTTTGCTAGAAAATTACTTAGAACTTCCAAACATTATATATTTTTTTCTAACACCCTAGAGAATAAAATGGCGGTTGTTGCAATACTTTCTGTCACACCATATTTGCACAGCGGTCTTACAAGCGCACTTGTTTTGGAAAAAATACACTTTTTTGAATGAAAAGATAAGACAACAGGAAAGTTAGCACATTTTTTTTATATTGTTAAAGATAATGTAACGCCGAGTAAACTGATACCCAACATGTCACTCTTCAAAATTGCACCCGCTCATGGAATGGTGACAAACATTTACTCTTAAAAATCTCCATAGGTGATGTTTAAAAAAAAATCTACAGGTTGCAAGTTTTGAGTTACAGAGGAGGTATAGGATTATTGCTCTTGCATAATAATCCTAATCCTAGGAGGTATAAAATGACTGCTCTTGCTCTATCGATCGCGGCAATACATCACATGTGTGCTTTGAACACTGTTTTCATATGCGGGTGCTACTCACGTATGTGTTTGCTTCTGCACGTGAGCTCGGTGGGACGGGGTGTGTTTACATTTATTTAATTTTTTTTCTTATTTATTTTACCTTTTTATTTTTTATTTTTATACTGTTCTTTTTAAAAAAAAATTGTCACTTTTATTCCTATTACAAGGAATGTAAACATCACTTGTAGTAGAAAATAAGTATGACAGGTCCTCTTAAATATGAGATCTGGAATCAAAAATACGCTAGATCTCATATTTACACTAATATGCAATAAAAATAAAAATAAATATCTTTAAGAGCTATGGGCGGAAGTGACATTTTGATGTCGCTTCCACCCTGCAATAGTATGGAGAGGGGTGGGGGCCATCTTCCCCTCACTCGGCTCCATACCACACACAGGAGTGGACGCGATCATCTCTGCCACTACCAATGGCTCCAGTAAGTGGCGGTGGGCACCAGATAGCGGCAGGATGGGGGCCCCTCTCCCACTGCCGCTAAAAGTGATCTTGCTGCGAATCCACCTCAGAGACCACTTTTATCGGAAACCGGATAGCTCACTGAAGAAGAGGATACCGGGGTTATGGTAGCTAGCTGCTGCCATAACAACAATATTCCTCATCAAAGTGCCGATGTATATTGGCCTCAGCCGGTCAGGAAGTGGTTGAAAAACATTTTCTAAATTAGTATCAGTGTCAGTTTTTTTTTTAGGTAGGATAAAAAAGCAAAATGTGTGCAATGTTTTTTAGGCCGTACTACGGGTACAAACCACAACTAATGCCGCGTACACACGGTCGGAATTCTCATCGGAAAAAGCTCTGATGGTTTTCCCGTCGGAATTCCGCTCAAACTGTCTTGCCTACACACGGTCACACCAAATTCCGACGGTCAATAACACCACCCCTTAAAAAACGTTCGACTGCACTATAAAAGGGAAGTTTAATGCTTCCGAGCATGCGTCGGAATTTTGCGTGTCGGAATTGCATACACATGATCAGAAAATCCGATAGAAAGGTTTTCCGTCAGAAAAATTAAGAACAGGTTCTCAATCCAAAGCCCGTCGGAAATTCTGACAGAAAAAGACCGATGGACGTACACACGGTCGGAAAATCCGATGAGAAGCTCCCATCGGCCGTGTGTACGCGGCATAACAGTGTTAGTGCCAGTGTTACCAAAAGAAGCTCAATTTGTCCTGAAATGAATACGGTATAATCCACCTGGATACACAATGTAGTTGTGATGATATGAACAGATTTACTAACACAGGTCAAAGTTGCAAAATTGTGTTAAGGCATTAATATTTGTTTTCCCCTCAGTCACTAAGGGGTTAAACAATCTTTACTGAGGGAGTTAACAGAATAAAATAAGTTTGGGTATAAAATTGTGGATGAAGGAAAAGGCTACAGAGTTCAGGAACAATGTAAAAGGGAAGCAGAGTAACACTTCTCCAGGATGCCGGCAGTCAGTCACCATAACACAATGACATCACTCAGCATGCCGAGCAGAGCAATACAATCACAGCCACTTGTCTATTATACAGAACCTCCATATTTATAGCTGTATTCCTAGGAGACCCTCATGATTGTTGCTTGGGGTTCTGAGCCTTGTGCCCCATGCATCCACCTGAACCTCCTTTAGAAAGGCTCCAGATTCTAGGTGTGTGTCTGTAAACCTGCATAGAGAATTGGGGGGGGGTTCTGGTCCCCCCACCATGGTCACATGTCACTGCAATGTGCTGAGATGTTACCGGGCAGACAAAGACACTCCCATCACCTGGAGGAGGAGAGACTCCAATCTACAGAGGGTTGGTGGGATGATGGTGTCTGGGAGGATCTGCTACACTAATAACTCTCTTAGTTATTATTTTATACACTTCAGAGGTTTGTCAGGACTAATCACTTCCCTAATCTTATTTCCAGCCAAACTGAAGAAGACGACACATGGCAAAACATTATCAGGTTAGTAGGACATCCACGTTTCATATGAAATCTCTTCTGGATGAACATTTTGTTTTTATTGTAGTCTGGATCAGTGGTGGAACTACCAGGGTCAGAAAGGTTGCACTTATGACTGGGCCCTGGCATTCCACCACTGTAGGGGGCCCAAGATGGCAGCAAGGGACCCACTGCAGAACATGGGCTCAGTTCACACTGCTGTGACCCCAAAGTTGTGCAACTTGCTTGCAACTTTCTCGTGACTTGCTTGCAAATTTGTTATTTAACATTGTAGTCTATGACACTCAAATCATACCAAAGTCACAGAAAAGTATTGCAGGAAGCTTTTTCTTTGTTACTGTGACTTAAGTTGCATTGATTAGGACATCACTCATGTGACTTTGTGTTGCAAGTCAAATGATAAGTCACAGCAGTGTGAACCAGGGTTTTTAAAGGGCCGGAGACAAGGCCCCTGCCTCAGAGGGAGGAGCCCCAGTCTTGGAGGGAAGGGCCCTGGGGCCAGAGGAAAGGGCCTGGGACTGACAGAGAGGGCCCCTGTGGTCAGGGGGGCCTTCATGGTTTCTTGAACAAGTGTAAAGAGATATCTGCACTTGGCACATAAAATCGCCAGCAGCCGAGGACTATAACCCAGATATCGGGCACAAAGAAAAAAAACAGCACTGTCATAAGCAGAGAGGGGAGGGGGAGGAGGACACAGGAGCAGAGAAGAGAGCAGATAGAAGGCTGAGGATGATGGAGGCACGTAAACTGACCACGGTGTCAGGTCTCAGCAGCCATGATATACTGTGGTCAGTTTACAGAGGGGAGGGCAGAAACTGGCAGGACAGCCAGGTATTTCAGGTGTTACAAGGGGCCAAATGACACAGCACAAGCACTGTGCTGTATAACATGCGTTAAAGGAGCTGGATCCATTTTTTTTATTTTTTGGATTAACAAACACTTTAAATAAAAGTGCAGCGCTAGCGAAAAAAGTGCAATTTATGGGAATCACACAACACATGTGATGTCCATACATCCAAATATGGTATAAAAAGTGCAATTGTGTAATAATTTATACAGTTTGAAATGAAATAAATAATGTGCAATATAATATCACAAGTGCAAACAAAAAGAAAAGTTCATATGCAGCTGATTTTCATCAGAAGAAGTCCCATGAAGAGGGGTGTATTGGAAATGACGATCGAATGCTCGGCAGCGTGATACCGATCACCACAAATAAAATGAAGTCTTACCAGAAAGCCAAAAAAGGGGGGGACATTTTTGGGACTTTGTGTGAGATCCTGACCATCCGGTGCATTGATCTCCATCCCTATTTGTATGGAAAGACGGGATACTTGGGAATTTATATGAAACACAACACTAGGGCATAGTTGAGTCATAAATATAATAATAGTTTTTGACAATATAAATATTTATTGATAGCCCGTGGGAGCATAGTGCAATCAATGATACAGACATTATGGTCAATAAATATAGTACAAGGTAAGTCCAATATAATAGTTAATCGCAATATACATAGCATAATTCATCACATTGTCATATAGTAATAGCATCATCAACACTATAGCCCATGATCAATGGTAATAGTATTGACACTACATCCAACAGGCATCAGAATATAAAATAAGGATAAAATAAATTAAATGACTCAATTATTAAACACCCGTAGTCGATACATGATTGCTGTGACATGACATCAAGTATATATGCTTGACGCGTTTCGTGGAAGTTTGTCCACTCATCAGGAGCAGCTAATTTGGAATAACCTATAAAGTGATATAGAATGGTAATTGATGAAATTTAATTCTAGCAGAGGGAAAAGGAACAGAATATTCTGGCCTTGACACTCTTACCTAAGGGTATATAATATGATGGAATTTAAGCGTATGTGATGATCTTCATGATGGTAGGAGGCACTGGGGGATGGATATAGCATCCACCCGGGAGCTGAGGAGGTAACCATGCGGCAAGGCGGGGCAGACCACGAACCACTTACAAAGATAAATAGCAAAGTTGGTAGTCTTCAGGGACTGTGGTAAGGTTATAAACCCGGAAGGTGGCTGTAATACATGATAATATACGATAATGAATGATTTTAATATGGTGCAAAATAAACCACAGTATGGGTATAGTGAAGTGTAAGAATGAGTGAAAGAAAGTAGTGAGAAGGTGTGTGGAGAAGCCCCCGCTCCTCTGTCTGTATGAACAAAATAAAATGGTGCAGGAGATAGGGAAAGATGACGTGAACAAAAAAGGAAAAAGAAAAGGAAGGCTCCCACCACAATCAACAGCAATGAATTGCCTAAAGTGTGTGAAGTAAGAGACTAAAGAGCAGTGTGTAAAAGAGTGAAATCCGTGGATATAAAGAGATGGCATATTACCGAACCGCCAGCCAGCGAAGTCCCGCCAACGTCACGCTGGGTCGTGCTGTGAGAGAGGAACCGGAAGCAGCCGAAGACAGGCTAATAGCGACTATATATGGGCGGCCACCGCCTCTGTCAGAGCCTTCCTTTTCTTTTTCCTTTTTTGTTCACGTCATCTTTCCCTATCTCCTGCACCATTTAATAGTGTCTGCTCTATTCTGGACGAGAGCAAAACACTGTGGGACACGAGGTGAGGCTGCAGCCCTCTCCCCTCCCCCCTGCCTGTGAGAGAGGTCCGCGGAGAAGGCAGCTGGGACGCTGATAATACTAAACTAGCTCAGCGTTAGGAAGAGCTGAAGCTGGTGCCGAGAGGAGAAGAGAGCAGGGAAGATAAGAAAAAGATAAGGGGGAGAAAGTGATTAAGATGCCTGTGTGAGCCAGCTAGCTACCTGCCTGAGATTAATCGCTGCCAGCACCGTTCCTGTGGCTCCTGCTCAGACGCTTGAGAGCATCGGTGTTTCGTATGTGAGAGAGGCGAGGAACCAGCAACCCCCCCGGGGGGCATCGAAGTGGAGGTACTGGAGCTGATTGGCCGCTGGCTGGGTGTTGCAAAGCAGGACAATCGGTCCTGCAAAATTACACATAAGATCCCTGGAGCTCAATTGAAATCTTTTGCAAAGGCCCCTTGTTTTTTTTTTTTTTTTTTTTTTTTTTCTTCCCTCTTTCTTTTTTTTTTTTTTTTTTTTTTGTGTTTCTGCTTTGAGATTTGAGGAGGCAAAGAAGCACGTTGTATATATCGCTTGGATTCGTCTAGACTCGAAGAGAAGCCTGAGGATCGGGTAGGACTGTTTATTAGATGGCATTAGACTGCATACAAAAGTAATCATATAAAAGTAAATCCTGGTTAAAGTCTTAAAAGGAACTCTGTCCATTAAACTTTGCCCTGAATATCTCTATATGCCCAAATGCTTTAGGACAAATTGAAATTTCCCTCACCTGAGAAGAGGGGGGGGGGGGGTGAAAAAAAAGGGAAAGGAAAACCTTTTTTGAGATTCAGATTCAGAAACTTCAGATTCAGAAACTTACTTGCTCCACTGTGTGGTTAAGATGGTTTGAAATGCCTGCTTATAATGCTTCAAAACTTTGAATTTAAAACCATAGTGGTGATAACCAGGGATTACATCTGAAGCCTGAACATTTTTTTTTTTTTTTTCCTCTGCTTATCTGCCTCCCTGGAGAGAACTAATTGTCTGCCTGATAGTAGAAAGGAGGGAGAGATACTTAGGGCTTTTCCTCTGAAGGCTTGTTTTACACTGCCCTATATTGTATTATTTCTGTACTACTGGTATGAACCACCTATTGCTTTCTGAATAACTTGTATGTGTTCATCTAAATTTTCAGGATTTTCCCACTCTCATTTCTCTTAGTTATAAATATTAGAGGATGGTCGTACTTGAACATATATGTGTATATCTGAAAACTGTTTAACTATTGCTCGTCTCTAAGAATGTTGCACGCTTAGTAGGTATCTGTCGGGCAGATAGGGGTCTGGAGAAAGGTGGAGAGGGAAAGAGGAGAGAAGGGAGGGGGGGGAGAGGAGAGGAGAGGAAAGAATGATGTCACACCTTGAATTTAAATGCTGATTGTTCCTCATATATTATCTACTGATTTTTATTTTTTCATGTCCCACGAACTGAACTAAATTGACGGTATTGGGAGACAGTTAATTAATTGACCAACTAGAAATATAGTGTAAAGGGTAAGGTTCAGTAGGAATAATATATATATATATATATATATATATATATATTTTATCTATTTTTTTTTTTTTTTTTTTTTTATTTGTCCTCCAGCAGCGAAAGCCTTCAGAACTGATAATTCAGGATCTCAGTTATCTTGAAAAATATATAAATACCTAGTTATATCTATTAACATAACCTGTAGACACTCGCTGACCTCCAGTATATTGCTCTGTATATTTGATTCAGTAACAAAATCCCCTGCTGTGACACTGAATGAATACAAGGAATAATAACGCAGGAAAGGATAAAATGGGAAGAAAAGGGGCAAAAACTAATCAAGAAGATAGCCAAAACAGCAACTCTATAAAAACGTATATGGTACAGAATAGAGCCGAGCAAAAAACGGAGGGTATAAATAAAAACGTAACTGAATCTACCGCCGAATTTGAAAGGGCGGAGCCAACAATACTCTCTCCAGAAGAACAAATTAATAAACGGGAAGGGCCTGGGGAAAGTAATCTCCACGCCAGGGCAGGGGAAGGAGTAAGTGACCCGAAGGCTCAACAACAGAAGACGGTTGGAGGTACCGATATGGATGGCCTACAAGCTCTCCCCACCAAGCAGGACATGGCAGAGATGATGTCTCATCTAGAAAGTATTATTAAAGGAGAACTGAATGCCACCAGAATGGAGATACAAAATGTACTACAAAGGGTGGAAGAATCCGAAACACAATTGGAGGAACATAAAAATGCAATCTTAAAACTACAGGCAAGGGCTGAATCAGATTGGCTGGAAATGAGGAATATACGCTATAGACTGGAAGACCAGGAGAACCGCAGTAGACGGAACAATTTGAGGATCCGCGGCCTACCTGAGTCAGTAAAGAATAGTGACTTGGAAAAGACAGTTTGTGAGGTGTTTAATAAGATCTTAGATAAAGATATATCATCCCCCATATATTTTGATAGAGTTCATCGGATTCAAAAAACCACGGCAACACCTGATGTAGCAAGAGATGTAATAGCGAGATTCTCCTATTATGAAATAAAACAACAAGTCTCAAAAAGCATGAGGACTGCTGCACCAATTAAATTTAATGAGAGTGAAATATTAATTTTTACAGACTTATCACAAGAGACCTTATTCAGAAGGAGAGCGCTGAAACCCCTGATAAACCAGTTACAGGCAAAACATATTACGTATAGATGGGGCTTCCCAGCATGTTTGATTGCTAAAAACCAAGGGATATCAGCTACACTACGATTCCCAGAAGATTTGAAAGAGTTCTGCAGCAAATTAGATCTGCCATGCATTAACTTGGAGAACTGGGAAAAGAAACCAGCTGAATGGAAGAAACTAACAGATCAGCAATGGGAAAAAGCTTAATGTTTGCTGAATGGAATATAGAGGACTAAATATATAACTGATCAGCATGGGAGGGATTAGGGGTATAGAGTCTTAGTAAGGGAAGAAACACGCCCGGGGTGCATGGGGGTCCGGCAATGCCTGTCCGCTCCCCCATTCCCATCCCTTGATTTGGGATGAGGTCTGGGGGCCCGGACGGACATGGTATAACCCCCAAGGAATGTCCTGCCCGGCTGACCGCTCACGATATGGATGGGAGCGGGGCAGGTCAAAATATTTGGAGGGGAGGCTGGGAGGGGGGAGGGAGGGTTCCCAAGAAGAACCCTATCGGGGAGGGATTGGGAGTTGTAGGGATCTGTTGTGTACTGTTTAATTGTTTGTTAGTAAAGTGGACATGGATCATCTCAGATATAATAGAAGTACCCCATCCCCCAATTGTATGTGATTTAGGATGGCACCATTGAAGATAGTGACATATAATGTCCGAGGCTTAAATAATCCCAGTAAGCGGCATCAAATATTACAGGAATTAAAAAGCTTCTCCGCAAATGTAATATTTCTACAAGAGACCCATTTTAAATGGTCATCCAGGGTTGGATTGAACTCTAAGAATTTCCCTATCTGGTTCCACGGATACTCTCCTGACAAGAGATCTAAAGGAATAGCAATAGGCTTTGATAAAAATACACTATTTAATTTAAAAGGGATGGAATCTGATTCAGAAGGGAGGTATCTGTTCATCAAGGGGTCTATGTTTAACATTGACTATACATTTGTGAACATATATTGCCCCAATATCCACCCGTGTATGTTCCTGAAGAAGGTTTTGAATAAGTTGGAAAACTTCAGGGAAGGGAAAGTTATTATGGCAGGGGACTTTAACTTTGTGCTCGATCCAGCCCTGGATACCCAGCCTTTCTCCCTGCGCTCAGAAGGTAAATATCTAAAGGAAGTAAAACAAAAACTACATCAGCAACAGCTTGTAGAGGCCTGGAGAATCATGCACCCTAGGGGAAGGGATTTTACATACTTCTCCCAGATACATTCTTCGTACTCGAGAATCGATTATGTCTTCTTGGATCATAAGCTATTAGAGGGATTATCAAAGGCAGAAGTGAAATCAATCACCCTCTCGGATCATGCCCCGGTTATAGTTAGCTTGGAATTAAAAAATATACCGGATAGGCATAGATCCTGGAGGCTGGATGAATCACTACTGTACGATCAAGATATAATGGAGGACCTGGAGAGAGATTTGAGTCTTTTCTTTAAAGAGAACAATGTTGAGAACATCGACCCAACCATACTCTGGGAAACGCACAAAGTATTTATGAGAGGGAGATTAATACCGTGTTTCCCCGAAAGTAAGACAGTGTCTTACTTTCTTTTTATCCCTAAAAGCCCCACTATGTCTTACTTTCGGGGTATGTCTTATATTGGGAAAAAAAAAATTTGGATAGGCCAGAAACAGTCACTCCTACAAGAGATCCAGGATCTAGAACAACTCCATAAAAATTTTAATGATGATAAAGTAAAGAGAGAACTGATAATAAGACGAGAGGCATTAAAGGAATTAATGGAGCTAGAAGCCAAACGAGCATTTATGAGAATAGAAAAAAGGCAGTATGAATATGGAAATAGACCGGGGAGAGTGTTGGCGGGGGTGATTAAACCTAGAAGGAATGTAAATTATATTGCAAAAATGAAAGATAAAAAGGGAGAAATGAAATACTCCACTAAGGACATAAGTAAAGTTTTTTTTTTTTTAAGTATTATCAAGCATTATATAATATAAATATTACTGAAGACCCTGAAGATAGACAAAATAGAAGTCAAAATATAAAACAGTATCTTGAGAAGATTCAGCTGCCAGAACTATCAGAAGAGGATTTAAATAACCTAGAAAAAGACATATCAAGCGATGAAATAAAGCAGGCGATCAGGAAAAGTGAGGGGGGCAAAAGTCCGGGTCCAGACGGATACACTGCCCTGTACTTTAAAAAGTTTATTGACACCCTGACCCCATTCTATCATTCCTATATGAATTCCATAGGGGAAGGCCTGAAAATTCGTCAAGAAGCCCTGGGGGCATACATATCACTTATAGGAAAAGAAGGCAAGGACCCAACTATATGCTCAAGCTTCCGGCCAATTTCCCTGATAAATGAGGATGTTAAAATATACGCCCGGATATTGGCCGAGAGACTGAGACCCCTTATGCCTGATTGTATTGAGAAAGATCAAGCAGGGTTTGTCCCGGGGAGGGAGGCAAGAGACAATGTATTGAGAACAATCCTGTTAATGCATGCCGCAAAAAAGGGAAAGAAACCTGCCATCTTCCTATCAATAGATGCCGAAAAGGCTTTTGATAGGTTAGATTGGGATTTTATGGTACAGACACTGCAAAAAATTGGCATAGGTCCAAAAATGCTGAGGTGGATCGAAGCTCTCTACTCGAACCCCACGGCTAAAATTCAGGTTAATGGAACCCTGTCTGATACTCTTCAGTTGAACAACGGTACACGACAGGGTTGCCCCCTCTTGCCACTACTTTTCGTGATCTCTTTGGAACCCCTCCTGATCTCTATAAGAGCCAATAAGAAAATTAAAGGAATAGAAGTTGCGGGACAGGAACATAAGATATCAGCATTTGCTGATGATATTATGTTATACGTAACGAACCCAGCACAGACGCTCCCAGATATTTTGATGGAACTAAATGGCTATGGGGCCATCTCAAATTTTAAGATCAATATGGAAAAAACCGAGATACTTGATATCGCGGTCCCCCCAGAAGAAGCTAGGGATCTTAGAATCCTATTCCCATTTAGGTGGAGAAAAAGAGGATTGAAGTATCTGGGAGTGTCTTTATCAGCATTAACAACTGACTTATATCAAGATAACTACTTACCCTTACTAAATAAAATTAAACAGGACTTAAAAGGTTATCAGGCACATAGATTGTCATGGTTCGGCAGAATAAGCGTGATCAAAATGATGACCCTACCGAAAGCTTTGTATATCTTTCAGTGTCTCCCAATAAGTATCCCTGCCACATATTTCAAAATTCTCAGACTAATAGTACAAAAATTTATATGGAATAACAAAGGGAATCGTGTCTCATATAAAGTCCTGAGTAGACCAAAGGAGAGAGGGGGATTATCTCTCCCAGACTTTGAAAAATATTATGAGGCAGCGGTATTGCGGAGAATCCTGGACTGGGCCCATGGCTCTCCATATAAAAAATGGGTAACTCTTGAACTAGAACTGAGTAACTCTGCCCTGAATCAGATTATCTGGATCCCACCCCAATATAGAGGCCTCCCTAGGGATATGCCCCCAACTACTGTAGAAACACTCAGAATATGGGATAAAATATCTAAAAATAGATCCATGGAATATAATAGCCCTCTGTTACCCCTCACAGGAAATAATTATTTCCCTCCAGGCAAAGAAAATAAATTATACCTAAAGTGGACATCATCGGACCATTTGAGGTTAAAGGACGTTCTGAAAGGGAATGTTCTCTGTACATTACTCGAATTACAAGGAAAATATGGTAAAACGCCGTGGGACGCATGGAGATATAGGCAACTCGAACACTTTGTAGGTTCTCTTCCAAAGCCGCTTCGCTCAGACAGGAAATTGGATAAATGGGAAAGATTAGTTGACAAAGCCGGGAATAATAGACAGGGTCTCTCAAAAGTATATAGCCTATTGATAACCCCTCTAGAACTGGACTCCCTGTGTCTCGTGGAGAATTGGGAAAGGGAACTAAATCACCCGTTGCTTGAAAGTATGAGAAGTAAAGTCTTTGATTACACGCACTCAACTTCAGTGGACACAGGGATAAAAGAAATGAATTATAAATTATTAACAAAGTGGTATTATGTCCCAACTAAATTACATAAAATTAATCCCACTCAATCACCTCTATGTTGGAGGGAGTGTGGAGAGACAGGTACCCATGCACATATATGGTGGCAGTGTCCCTTAATCCAATCATATTGGAGGGAAGTGGTGGATTGGATAAAGAAGATTAGCGGGACTATAATGGAATTTGACCCCTGGCAATGCCTGTTCCATGCAACAGGGATACCGAGGAAGAAATATAAAAAATCTATTATACCATTCCTGCTGAATGCAGCAAAGAAATTAATTCAGAAACAATGGAAGACGAAAAATACTCCTACAATAAAGGATTGGTTTAGGGAGATAGATAAAATTAGATGTATGGAAGAAGTAATACACCTGCAAAACAACTTGGAAACAAAATACCTTGACACTTTGGAAGTGCTGGCTGGAATTTAGACTATCTCAAGTCTATATGAGTTATGTGGGGAACAATTAGATGCTTTATTATTACTTATCTCTGGATTCCCACCCTGTCCCCACCTCTTCCCCTCTTTCCATGTCCCCCCCCCCCTTTTTTCTTATTGAGCACTTAGGGAGCTAACACAAAAAATAAATGGTGTTCTTACCAATTATTAAGGGAAAAAGGGAGAGGAGAAAGGTGTGCCTTTTTTTTTTTTTTTTTTTTTTTTTTTTTTTTTTTATCTCCTTCCCCTTCCTCACTTTTGGAATAAGGATCACTTAGGGAGTCACTAAAATAGATGTAGGGACTTATTGCCATCCCCTTTCTTCACTTTTGGAATAAGGATCACTTAGGGAGTCACTAAAATTGATGTAGGGGCTTATTGCCACACAATATCACATGTAGGAAGCAGGTAGTATTCCCTTCCATACTTTTTTTCTTTTTTTTTTTTTTTTTTCCTTAACCTTTGGAACAAGGATTACTTAGAATCACTAAAATAGATGTAGGGGCCTACGGCCACATAATATCACATGTAGGAAGTAGGCAGAGTCCCCTTCCACACCTTTTTCACTTTTTTTTCTTTTTTTTCTCTCCTTTTTCCATTTCACTTTTGGAATAAGGATCACCCAGAGAGTCACTAAAATAGACGTAGGGGCTTACCTCCACATAATACCACAAGTAGGAGGTGGGTAGTATCCCCTCCTATACCTTTTTCACTAAGTTTTTTTTTTTTTTTTTTTTTTTTTTTTTGGAATAAGGACCACTTAGAGAATTTCTAAAATAGATATACGGACCTATTGCCACACAATACCACAGTAGGAGCGGGATAGTATCCCCATCTATACCTTCTCCATAAAGGGCATAGGGTGTGGTGTGTGTGTATATATGTAGGTACGACACGCTGGGGAACTACGGGTGTGGTGAGGAGGGGTGGACTGGGGGGAATTGGGGGTGGTTAACTACCCAGGGGGGGGGGGGGGGGTGGGAAGGAAAAAGGAATACTACATAAAATATTGCTTGAATAAAGTTAGACGGAGTAAAGAATTAAATCGGGAAGATGGGGGACTACTACTATTAGTTTTTTCTACGAAAAATATACTGAGACTGATCCATGTGTTTTGTTGATTGTGTTTTTTTTTTTTTTTTTTTTTTTTTTTCTCTTCTTTGCTGTGTGTCTATTTATTTGTTATGTAAATATTTATGTATCCTATGTATGTGTACGTATATATAGATATATATGGGACTTTGTAAAAACGTGGAATGTTATTTTTTGTTTTTTTTCTTGCTTTTTTTTTTGTATATGTGAAAAAATCTTTTCAATAAAAAAATATTTAAACACAAAGAGGGGGGGGGGGTGAGAGAGCAGCTCCCCTCCTGAACCATATCAGGCCACATGCCCTCAACATTGGGAAGGTGCTTTGAGGCCTCATCCCCACAACCCTTGCCTGGTGGTTGTGGGGGTCTGCGGGTGGGGGGCTTATCGGAATCTGGAAGCCCCCTTTAACAAGGGGACCCCCAGATCCCACCCCCATGTGAATTGGTAAATGGGGTACAAATGTACCCCTACCATTTCACAAAAAAAGTGTCAAAAGGGTTAAACACAAGAGACGGTTTTTTTGACAAGTCCTTTATTAATTTCTTCTTCTTTCATCTTCTTCTGGTCTTCATTCGGTGTTCTTCTTCTCCATCTTCTTCTTCATCTTCTTCTTCCGTTCTTCCCATCCCGCATCTTGCTCCGGCTTCTTCCCATCCAGGTGGATTATACCGTATTCATTTCAGGACAAATTGAGCTTCTTTTGGTAACACTGGCACTAACACTGTTATGCCGCGTACACACGGTCAGAATTTCCAATGGAAACAGTCCGATGGGAGCTTCTCATCGGATTTTCCGACCGTGTGTATGTCCATCGGTCTTTTTCTGTCAGAATTTCCGACGGGCTTTGGATTGAGAACCTGTTCTTAATTTTTCCGACGGAAAACCTTTCTATCGGATTTTCCGATCGTGTGTATGCAATTCCGACGCATGCTCGGAAGCATTAAACTTCCCTTTTATAGTGCAGTCAAAGGTTTTTTAAGGCGTGGTGTTATTGACCGTCGGAATTTGGTGTGACCGTGTGTAGGCAAGACAGTGTGAGCGAAATTCCGTCGGAATTCCGACGGGAAAACCATCAGAGCTTTTTCCGACGAGAATTCCGACCGTGTGTACGCGGCATTAGTTGTGGTTTGTACCCATAGTACGGCCTAAAAACATTGCACACATTTTGCTTTTTTATCCAAAACAAGTGTGCTTGTAAGACCGCTGTACAAATATGGTGTGACAGAAAGTATTGCAAAAACCGCCATTTTATTCTCTAGGGTGTTAGAAAAAAATATATAATGTTTGGAAGTTCTAAGTAATTTTCTAGCAAAAAAATGTTTTTAACTTGTCAACACCAAATCTCAGAAAGGCTCGGTCCTTAATTTGTTAAAAAGAAACCTACCCAAAATACACTAACCCTGACCCCTAACATCTGACCTTTGACCCTAAAACTAAATCTGGCACAGACCCAGGACTAACCTTGATCTAGCTATTTTTTCCCCTTTATTAGAAAGAACACAATGTATTATATAATATATCCTGTATGTATACAATGTATTATATAATATACCCTGTATGTATACAATGTATTATATAATGGATCCTGTATGTATACAATGTATTATATAATATATCCTGCATGTATACAATGTATTATATAATGGATCCTGTATGTATACAATGTATTATATAATATATCCTGTATGTATACAATGTATTATATAATATATCCTGTATGTATACAATGTATTATATAATATATCCTGTATGTATACAATGTATGATATAATGGATCCTGTATGTATACGATGTATTATATAATATATCCTGTATGTATACAATGCATTATATAATGGATCCTGTATGTATACAATGTATTATATAATATATCCTGTATGTATACAATGTATTATATAATATATCCTGTATGTATACAATGTATTATATAATATATCCTGTATGTATACAATGTATGATATAATGGATCCTGTGTGTATACAATGTATTATATAATATATCCTGTATGTATACAATGTATTATATAATGAATCCTGTATGTATACAATGTATTACATAATGTATCCTGTATGTATACAATGTATTACATAATGAATCCTGTATGTATACAATGTATTATATAATGTATCCTGTATGTATACAATGTATTATATAATATATCCTGTATGTATACAATGTATTGTATAATATATCCTGTATGTATACAATGTATTATATAATATATCCTGTATGTATACAATGTATTGTATAATATACCCTGTATGTATACAATGCATTGTATAATATACCCTGTATGTATACAATGCATTATATAATGGATCCTGTATGTATACAATGTATTATATAATATATCCTGTATGCATACAATGTATTATATAATGGATCCTGTATGTATACAATGTATTATATAATATATCCTGTATGTATACAATGTATTATATCAGCCCTCAAAAATTACACTCGCACACTCGCATTTTGCTGGCTGGCTGGCGAGGAGAAGAGAGGAGAGCCGCTGTGATCTCCCAGATCACAGCAGAGAACATCACAGCTTTCGTTTCATAAGCTGTGTGTTTCCCCCGCCGCGCGCCGTCACATAAGCTCCTCCCCCTTTCCAGGACTTTGATAGACAGATCACCCGTCCAATCCTAGGACGGGTGACATGTATCAAAGTTCCCCGGACAAGGGGAGGGGCTTATGTGATGGCGCGCGGCGGGGGAAACACACAGCTTATGAAACGAAAGCTGTGATGTTCTCTGCTGTGATCTCAAAGTGGCGGCTCTCCTCTCTCCTCCACAGGTAGGCAGCACCATGGGGGACACACACACAGGCTGCACCATATGGGGGGGACACACAGGCTGCACCATATGGGGGGGGACACACAGGCTGCACCATATGGGGGGTACACACACAGGCTGCACCATATGGGGGGGGGACCTAAAGGCTGCACCATATGGGGGGGGGACACACAGGCTGCACCATATGGGGGGACACACAGGCTGCACCATATGGGGGGGGGGGACACACAGGCTGCACCATATGGGGGGGGCACACAGGCTGCACCATATGGGGGGGGCACACAGGCTGCACCATATGGGGGGGGGGCACAAAGGCTTCACCATATGGGGGGGACACACAGGCTGCACACACGGGGGGGACACACAGGCTGCACACACACGGGGGGGGGACACACAGGCTGCACACACGGGAGGACACACAAGCTGCACACAGGAAGGGGGACACACAGGCTGCGCACACAGGGAGGGGGACACACAGGCTGCACACACGGGGGGGGGGGACACACAGGCTGCACACACCGGGGGGACACACAGGCTGCACACACGGGGGGGACACACAGGCTGCACACACGGGGGGACACGCAGGCTGCACACACGGAGGGGGGCACGCAGGCTGCACACACGGAGGGGGGCACGCAGGCTGCACACACGGAGGGGGACACGCATGCTGCACACACGGAGGGGGACACGCAGGCTGCACACACGGAGGGGGACACGCAGGCTGCACACACGGAGGGGGACACGCAGGCTGCACACACGGAGGGGGACACGCAGGCTGCACACACGGAGGGGGACACGCAGGCTGCACACACGGAGGGGGACACGCAGGCTGCACACACGGAGGGGGACACGCAGGCTGCACACACGGAGGGGGACACGCAGGCTGCACACACGGGGGGGGACACGCAGGCTGCACACGGGGGGGGGACACGCAGGCTGCACACACGGGGGGGACACAGGCTGCACACGGGGGGGGGGGGGGGGGACACAGGCTGCACACGGGGGGGACACAGGCTGCACACGGGGGGGGGACAAAGGCTGCACATGGGGGGGGGCACAGGCTGCACATGGGGGGGGGGACACAGGCTGCAAAACATGGGGGGGGGCAAGTTGTTAATATTTTTATAACTTAATTACATAAAACATTAAAGTGTCATAAGATATGAGATAATTTATGAGGGCGTGTTTAGGGGCGGGACAGGGTAGGGGTTGGGCGGGGCAACTGGTGGCGAGTAACCCTTGAGGCCTGGCTAGTAGCTCAGGACTTGAAATTTTGAGCCCTGTATTATATAATATATCCTGTATGTATACAATGTATTATATAATATATCCTGTATGTATATAATGTATTATATAATGGATCCTGTATGTATACAATGTATTATATAATGGATCCTGTATGTATACAATGTATTATAGTATATATCCTGTATGTATACAATTTGTTATATAATATATCCTGTATGTATACAATTTATTATATAATATATCCTGTATGTATACAATGTATTATATAATGGATCCTGTATGTATACAATGTATTATATAATGGATCCTGTATATACACAATGTTTTTTTTTTTTTACTAAAGGCAAATCCACTGTTCTCTACAAGGGCACTTGGAAGTGCCGTCGCTGTAGTTCTGGGGGACATGCAAGGAAAATAAAAAACAGAATTTTTGCTTGCACATGATTGGATGATAGAAATCAGCAGATATTCCCCTCACAGCTACAGTGACTACACTTCCAAGTGTACTTGTAGTGCACAGTGGATTTGCTTTAGTATATAAACCACCCCACATTCAGAAGACAAAGAATACACAGGGGTGGGCTGCACAGTGACTGATCACTTTGATTGCCAATCAGAAACTATCACAACAATCAGGTGACCAGAAACCATGATTCCCGGGTCCCGATCAATAGAACAATACTAATAATAATAACAATACTGAGTGCCCCCAGCACAAAGAGAGGTACCCAGATATGTGGCCCCCAGGATAAAGACCCCTTTCTGTGAGGCCATATATGAGCGTACTGTCAGTGGGAAGGGGTTCATCCAGTAGGAAGCTCCTGATTGGTCACTGGCTTTCCCTGGATGACATTCCTAGTTCTTCCTCACACAGATATTGAACAGGAATTGGTAGGAAATGGTCGCTATAGAAGGTAACTCACCATTTTGTGCTCTCCTCTCCCGAAGGTCATTTGCAGGTCCCATCAGACCGATCAGTTCAAGGACATGAATGGTGACATCCAGAGCCTCTTCTCCATATGTGTCTATCAGGATGTCCTTGGTGGTGATCCAGTCTGCATTTTCTAGTCTTCCTCGGGGGATGGGACGTTTATCTCCATAGGCGAAATCAGACAATTTGTTCCTTAATCTCTTGAAGTCACTTCTATTCAGATCCTCCAGAGAATATATGATAAGATCCCCGGGGGTTTGTTCCCTATTCCCCCCCACACCAGGAGTCGACCCTGCAGAGAGGACAATCATTAACCATATACATGCATCCTGATTGGTTGATTTCTGACACATGACAGCAGATGAGTCTGCACTGGCAGCCAGTTAGAATTGGGCCTCATATTTGGTTTGTAGCAGAACTCCCGAACAGGGGAAAGGTTTGCCCCAAACAGAGAACCCCATTAAAGTCTATGGGAGTCACATAGTTACATACAGTTCAGTCAGACATGCAAAATCAAAAGTGCCCATTTTGAAGGCTTATATGCAAGGTATTGGCCATAAAAGGGGTATCGGGGGTCCGGGGACTGCCCTAGGGAACATGTATCAAGGCAAATTTTTTTAAAACAATATTTTTTTTCCATAAGCAGGGATTTAATGATACTTAAAGTGCAACAATAAAAATGAAAAATTCCTTTAAATATCGTGCCTGGGGGGTCCCCTTAGTATGCCAGTAATGTAACACATCTGTACCATGTATAGAACCTGCTGTAGCTAAACTGACATTTCCAAAAAAAAAAAAAAGAGTCAAATCCCAATGGCTCACGGTTGCAATTGCTGACACCCGGTTATTTAACCAACCAACCAGGCCATAGCCGGATGATGGCTAGAGCACGGTAGGATAATTCTGGCAGGGCGTACTGTGAGGAGGAGTAGTAAAATGTGTTTTGTGGTATAATTGTAATTATGTATATGCTGTGTGTGAGAAATAACCTGTTAATATGACAATTTTGTGAAGAAAAATAAAAAAAATCTTAATTTTTGCAAAGACTTGTGGGAAAAGAAATTACAACTTCAAAAAACTCAAAAAAAAACGACTAAATACATTGAAATGTCTATTTTTCAGAAAGGAGTCATGTGGGGGGTATTTGTACTGTCCTGGCTTGTTAGTGTCAGTTCGCAATGGGGCAACCTGTCAGGCGACTTGTCAGCATGACAAGTTGTACTCCATTCAGTACAATGGAACTCTTCTATTAGGAGCGACTCAGAAAAAGGTTCCTGTACTACTTGGGGGCGACTCCGGAGCAGCTTGCATTGACTTCTATACAGAAGTCGTTTTTCAAACCGCACTAAAGTCGTGCTGTACATGGCGGCTTTTAGAGTCGGATGACTTTGTAGCTGCCCCAGTGTGAACCAGCACTTATGCTGGCCATACACTATACGAAAAATCGGTGATCGAAATTCTGTCATTAGACCGTTCGTTCATTTTTTTGGCCAGTTAATGGGCACAAAATCGATAATCGTTTGGATGTTTTTGAGCCGAAAAAAAAACAAAGGACAAGTTTGGAAATTTTCTGCCGAACGAACGATAAATTGAAAGGTTAATGTGTTTCCCGTCCGACCTGTTTGCACTAGGTATATGTAAAAAAATGAATATAAAATGTATTTATTTATGTCCACTGAATGATTTATCGGTCATTACATGATGGCACCATCGTTTGCGCTCACGGCCGAACGTTCGTTTTTCAAAATTGGGTTTGCCCGATTTTTCGTATAGTGTATGGCCAGCATTAGTGTCTCAAGAAACGAGAGCCGTCAGCACATTAGGTGTGATTGGTGTGATCAATTTTCAGTGATTGGCACCATAGCTTGTAGACTCTAAAGCATCGTACACACGATTCGATTTTCGGATGAACGAACGTTAATTTTCTGTGGCATGCGAGTCTCATGTGGAAAGTGAAGAGGTTACACACAATACGAAAATTTTCGTACGACAGAATACAACGTCAGAAGTGACGTAATGTGTTGAATAGTTTTGTATGTATTCTTTCATTTGAGCATGCGTAATCTTGCTCTTACGATTTTTTTGTACAACAACCGCACTAATGAAATGAAAATCGGACGTTGTTTTCACATCCACCAAAAATTTTATAGTCTGCTCATCCAGCTTTTGTATGACGAAAAATCGGAATTGGCAAAAATCGTCAGACAGCTCGTCGTACAAATTTTTCCATTCGATTTTCATATCGTGTGTACGGGTCGTTACTTTCACAAAGACCAAATAATATACACCGATTTGGGTTATTTTCACCAAAGATTTGTAGCAGTACAAAATTTGGCCAAAATGTATGAAGAAAAATTACTAATTTTCAAAATGTTATAACAGAAACGAAGAAAAGTGCATTTATTTTACAAAAGTTTCAGTCTTTTTTTCATTTATAGTGCAAAAAATTAAAACCAAGGGGTGATTAAATACCACCAAAAGAAAGCTCTATTTGTGTGAAAAAAGGGACAAAATGTCATATGGGTGCAGTGTTGCATGACTGAGTAATTGTCATTCAAATTGTGAGAGCCCTGAAAGCTGAAAATTGGTCTGATTAGGAAAGGGGTTTAAGTGCCCAGTGGGCAAGTGGTTGAAAAACATAAATAATAAAAAATAAAAAAACGGCATGGGGTCCCCCTCCCCAGGCCATACCAGACCAAACGGTCTCCTCCAAAATCTATACCAGACCCTTATCTGAGCATGCAGCCTGGCAGGTCAGGAAAGGGGGAGATAATCAAGTGCCCCCCCTGAACCATACCAGGCCACATGCCTTCAATAAGGGGGGTGCTTTGGGGCGGCGGGGTCTGTTTATGGGCGCAAGGGTCTCTTCCCTACAACCCTGGGCTGTGGTTGTGGGGGTCTGCAGGCAGGGTGCTTGTCGGAATCTGGAAGCCCCCTTTAACAAGGGGGCCCCCAGATCCCAACCCCCCCATGTGAATGAGCATGGGGTACTATCCTACCCTTTCACCAAAAAAAGTGTCTGTGACGGACCTCGTACTCAATATGTCCGCCGTAAATGCTTCCTCCGTCCGGTACCACACAATCCAAGACCCATTAGCTCAGCCAGTCACCAGACAACACCAGTGTAGGCTACATCAGGAATGAATCTTTATTTGACATTTCACACACATATATAGCCAGATGATTAAAAGCTAACCTAATTAGCATGAGCTAATTATCTTAATCATTGCCCAGACTAGTTGACTGCCTGAAAAGGCTTTTCAAGGTCAGACTTTAAGGCTCCTAGTTAATTGGAATAACTATTCAACATACATTAACATAAACAGTAACACAGGGCTAATTAGCACAACAACATTGTGTGGAATACACCTTACAAGCCAGACCAGCCTCATCTACACAATAGACAGGTGGCTTGAGTTCATGACATTGAATGGGACACAAGGTGTCAGATGCTAGTCTATTTCTAATGCCAAATGCATATACAGAGAGTGTATTTTGGGGGGCCCGTGATCAGCTGGCAGGAGGCTAGCATGTAGTCCTCTCAAAAAGCCCGTGTCCCGGCTAGGTCTGTCACAGTGTCAAAAAGTAAAAAAAAACACAGAGGCAGTTTTTGACAATTCCTTTATTAAAAAATAAAAAAACAATGTCCCCCAATGTAAATCCATTGTCAATCATGCCGCCCACCACACTGCCGACCTAAAAAAGAAAAACTCTGTCCGCCTGCCCTGAAGGCATACTGTATATAGATATCGGCAGGACCACCTGGCAACTTCAGCAGGTGGCACCGTCCCTGTGCGACATCATCGACACAGCATGCACCAGTTGGTGATGTCACAAGTGGGTGGTGACACCAGGTGATGTCGCCCTTACCTATATAAGAAATATCAAACAGCAAGCCAGCCATTCAATGTTTTGCCTTCATGGTGGGTGGAGCGTTTTCATTTTTTTTTCGGGTTGGCGGGTGATGTTATTGATGATGGATTTACATCGGGGATACAATATTTTTATTTTTAATAAAGGAATTATCAAAAACCTGTCTTTGTTTTTATGACTTTTTGACACATTTTTGGTGAATGGGCAATATACCCAATACTCATGTACAATGTACCCAATACTCATTTACATGGGGGGTGGGATCTGAGGAGCCCCCCTTGTTAAAGGGGGCTGCCAGGATTCAATAAGCCCTTTACCCACAGACCCCAACAACCACAGCCCAGGGTTTGTCAGGAAGAGACCCTTGCCCCAAAGCACCCACCTCCCCATGTTGACGGCATGTGACCTGGTCTAGTATTATTTTGGGGGGCGCTCGGTTGCCTCCCCCTTTCCTGATCTGCCAGGCTGCACTGGACCATCTCAGAAGATCATTTCCATCAATGATAAAATCTGAAGACACGGGAATGTGATGGTGGAATTGATGAAAGCTCCTGAACTCTTCTAAAGCCCCATACACACGGTCGGACAATCCGCGGACCAGGACGGTCGGATCCTGTCCGTCATACTTTGTCTGATGTTGGTTTTGCGTACACACGGTCGGACAAAGTTGTCGGAAAATCCGATCATTCTGAACGTGGTGACGTTTGTTGCCTACGACGGGACTACGTAGAGGCTAGTAGCCAATAGCTTTGGTCTTGTAATGTGATCTGACGTTGCGTAGCACTTTGTCCGGTCGGACAACCGTACACACGATCGGATTTGGTGTGATCGGACCGTGTTGTCAGCAAATCTTTCCAGCAGGAGATAAGACTTTGTCCGTCGGACAATCCGACGTACACTGTCCGATGGTGCATACACACGGTCTGATTTTTCAACAACATTGTCCGATCGGACAGAATCCATGAAAAAGTCCGACCGTGTGTATGGGGCTTAATGGGTGGACTGACCAGATGTCTACAGGAAATGTCCAGACTATGGAGACATATGATGTCCTATCATCTAATTCCAATCTCTGGAGATGTGAGATGGAGGAAAACATTGGGAAGGATTGTCAGGATCAGCAGTCATACCTTGTGAGGAGAAGAATGTGGTGTATAAGTTCCCCATGACATTAGGAGATGACCCGAGATGACATCACCTGGAAGGAGCACAAACAATAATAAACTCATTTATAGTGCAATGAACGGAACCAATAAGGAGGATTTGTTCCCTTCTGTGGATAACAATTGGCTGACTGGTTGTCCAATTAGAAAGTATTAGAATTGGATGGATTTCTGTCATTTACAACCCATAACTATGAGGATCAATCAGAACCTTCTATCCGGCATTCATCTAGTTGGTATATCGGGGTCACAAAGGAATCCTACCCTGTTTAGGGCCACAATTTATACAGACTCATATTTCTAAGTGTCACCTCCACAAATCTGTGCCATTCATAGCCAAGACTGGTACTAATCAGCACCAAAGTATCAGCCAGTAAGATGTCTATAGAGAGGTCAGGTGATATAAAGGTGAAGACCCCAAAATGGAAGCCGTGTGTGGTCATCAGAGACCTCCATTCACTAATAAGATGCTTCCAAGAGGATTCTTCAGGAAGGTCGGTATTTATTCATCATAAAAACAGGTTAAAACACAAACAACACATTGTGTGGCTCTTTAGTGGCCACTTTGTCAGGGAAAGGTGTACAGGACACTTTAATGGGTGGGATCTGTGTGTGTCCTTCAGACCAGACTTTACTGTACAGTATACTGATATGTCAGGTTTTTCTGATATTAAATGATAATTATTGATATGAATTCTGAAGGAGTTATGAAGAATAACCTTCTGATGAACCACAGGTTACAAATGTTATACAACTAAAGATCCTGAGAGTCGGCTGTGAAAGTAAAGTTTGCATTCAGAGCAATTAGTTACAAGGATACATTTAATCCAGCAGACATTGGGGCTGATTTCTAAGACGAATGCGCTGCGCCGGTTCACACCTTAATTGTGTGCGCCGGAAACGTCATTTGATTGAAAGCGTGAACCGGCCCACGCAGACGATAATAAATATGTAAACTGCAACTATCACTAGGGTAACTGCGGTTTTCTCATTGATAATTGCGCACGCCCAATACAATTGGTTAATTTCATCTCATTGGATGTGTCTTGTTAGGCGATTAGTAGGTGTTCTCAGTGAATTAACCCCTTTGATGCTAATCTCATTCCTATCATTTCTAATGCCCTGTACACACGGTCGGAAATTCCGACGGAAAAGGGCCGATTGGCTTATGTAATCGGAAAATCCGACCGCGTGTACGGGGCATAATATATCTTTGAAATGTGTTTTTTTTCTATTTGTACCCAAATCTTTCAATACATTACAAAGAACAGAGAAGAGTTTTAAACCCAATAAATTAATATTTTCCGATCTTGATCTTTAAAGGTGACCATACACTGCAATCAGTTAGATCTTAAATAAATTAGATTTAGTGCAAGAGCCTGTTTGATTTCCTATAATTTGAATGAATTGTTCAAGTGCGTCTTCCTATTACCTATTTTGCAGAAATATCGAGTTGTACAGAGATTGGCCAATCAGATTGCATGGTGCATGGCCATCTTAAGTGCCAAATTTGGGTTGTAGATGTACCATGACCCACTTGTGTTTTCCTAACGATATTTCTTGGCCATTATAAGAGGCACATGAAAAAACTATTTTTTTCAAGACATGCCAGAGTGATCAGGAATCTTCAAACTACGGCTCTCCAGCTTTTGCAGAACTACACATCCCATGAGGCATTGTAACACTCTGACATTCACAGACATGACTAGGCATCATGGGAATTGTAGTTCTTGAACAACTGGAGGGCCATAGTTTGAAGACCCCTGTGCTAGACCATTATTATGCCTCCAGAATTGGGAGTGTGGCATCTACCCAACTTCTCTCTGCTGGTGGACACAAGAACCTACATCTATAGATATATATTTGGGCAGCACAGTGGTGTAGTGGGTAGCACTTTCACCTAGCATCAAAAAGGGTCGCTGGTTCAAATCCCACCCACGACACCATCTGCCTGCAGTTTGCATGTTCTCCCTGTGCCTGTGTGGGTTTCCTCCAGGTACTTTGGTTTCCTCCCACACTCTAAAAACATGCTGGTAGGCAAATTGGCCCTAATATGTCTGAACGTGTGTTAGGGACCCACACAAACACAACCCCATGTTAAAAAAATGAAATTATTTTCTTAATTTGCAAATAAGGATCATCTCTTCCTCAGAGAAAAGTGAGCGGGGCATGGTGGTGGGAAGAAAGTAGCAGCATTACAAGCAACTTCCTGTAGGGGCGTGATGTCATTCCTGTGTGCTGTCCACCGATCCTGGGAACCAGATATGCACCACAGACACATACCTATGCGTACACAGCACTCGCGCATCTAGCTGCTGGAATCCATATTTGGATGTAAATTAATAGTAAAGCAGATGAAGATTTCCAGGACTGGACTAACAAATGTTTCTAGTGAAAGGCAATTGGTGTTTCTATTAAATAAGGTCTAAATGGGCCAATGACATGCATCACAGTTGAACTTAGGAATGTGTCTTTGCAAAGTTCAACTAAATGAAATCCTCTTATTTTTGCTTGGGGATAGAGTGCAGAGGGATTAGAAGTCTGGTCAGTTTTTGGTGATGTCTGCACTCCTTATAGGGTGAAGACACCTCCAAAATGTTGCCATATTCTCCTTCAAATGTATTCACTTCCTGTCACATAGCCAAACAGGAAGTGAGGGTAAAACCCTACCAATGTCTTTCCTTGGGGACACACAGGCCAATCTAAATAGTTTCCCCATTAGGTAAATTGCACTCTAGCATTTTGCTGTGTACACCCCAAATTATTAGGACTTTGGGGTTTATTTACTAAAGGCAAATCCACTTTGCACAGCAAGTGCAGTTGAGGGGGACATGTAAGGAAACTATAAACTAAAACTAAAACTAAAATACAAATAAAAAAATAAAAAAAATGACAATAAAAAAAAAGAAAAACAAAAAATAAAAATAAACATAAAAAGGAAAATCACCAATAAAATAAATTAAATTAAATTAAATTAAATTACCAATTAGATAAAAAAACAATTGAGGTCAAGCTCAATATTAAGGCCATGTGGATGAAGAGTGCCTAATCTATGGATCCACTGGGTTTCGTTCCGAGATATCGCCTGTTTCAGGTTGGAGCCCTGCCAATGTTGATCGATACCGCAGAATCTCAAACCTCTGGGGTCACGGTTATAAAAGAGTCTAAAGTGATTAGAAAGGCTGTGATGTTTAAAGCCTTTTTTATCCTGTTGACATGTTCCCTCAGTCTAACACCTAGGCTTCTAGTGGTCCTACCCACGTACTGAAGCCCACATGGACAAGCCAGGAGGTTAGTAACGTGGGTGGTCTCACAGGTGATACATTTCTTAATTTCATAAGTTTTACCCTGAGTCAAAGAGGTAAATTGTGTCGTTTTTTCTCACTCTATACCTCGAGGTACGACAAACAACGCACCTTCCACAGCTAAAATTGCTGGTTTGATCAAGGAAGGTGCATAGTTTCTCTGGGGGATTAACGACACTATGTGCGAGCTGTAATCTCAGAGTGGGTGGTTTGGTGTAGATAAATTGTGGTACAGGGGGTAGGACATTTACAAGGTCACGATCTTTAAGCAGCAATGGCCAATGTTCCTTCACAATTTTCTCGAATTGCCTGTATTGTCTGGTAAATCCAGTCATAAAAGCAGTCCCATATTCTCTCTTGGCCCTCAGTTTACCCTTCAAAAGGGATTCTCTACTTAAATTACGAATATCATCTCTGATTTTGGACAACTCCACAGAATTGTAACCGTTATCTTTAAACCTATCGCATATGAGTTTTGATTGTATCTCATAGTCCTCGATGTTTTTACAATTTCTGCGGACCCTTAATAATTGGCTTTTGGGCACTCCTTTTAACCATCTAGGGTGATGGCAGCTCCCTAAAGGAATATAACCATTGTGATCAACCTCTTTAAAAAAGGTACGAGTGGAGAGCCTGCCACAATCCTTAAAAATCACTAGATCTAGAAAATTAACTGATTCCTGACTAGAGACCTCAGAGAAAGAAATTCCATAAGGATTAGTGCCAATCATTTGCAAAAAATCACAAAAACTGTCTTTTGATCCTGCCCATATGATGAATATATCATCAATATAGCGCTTGTAAAACCTTAAATAAGGTATGTCCTGGCCATAAATAGCTTGCGACTCCCACCAACTCATGAACAGATTAGCAACTGAAGGGGCGTATTTGGCCCCCATAGACACGCCCCTTTTTTGCCTATATTTCCGTTCATGCCAAAAAAAGTTATGATTCATTGCAAATTCCAGAGACTCTAAGATAAAGTCCTTCTGTTTGGACTTAATCTTAGTGTCCTCCAAAGCCCACTTGACAGCCTGCAATGCATGATTCTGCTTGATATTAGTATAAAGCGAATTAACGTCCACACTCGCCAAGATGTGAACATCATCGATTTACAAAGGATCGATCAAACCGATCAAATCCTTACTGTCCTTTAAATATGCTGGGCATTTCTGTACCAGGGGCTGTAAAAAATGGTCCAAATATTCCCCTAACCTTGCTGCCTGATTGGCGGCTCTAATCAACAATTTCAATTTAGCCTTATATTTGTTAGTGGGATTTCCTCTCAATTCTTCATAGGTTACAGTATCTGAGACTTACCGATTCAATTCTAACATGTAATCACTTGTGTTCAAAATAACTAACCCCCCCCCCTTATCAGCCTGTCTAATAACTATGTCTTTCTTTTTTTCTAATAGCTTTAGACCCCTTTCAATATCTTTTTTCTTTCTGCTAGGACGGATATTTAATTTGTTTAAATCTTGTTCTACTACTGATTTAAAGACCTCTACAAAATGGTTATTAGACACTTTGGGGTTGAAAATGGAATTATTCCTTAAATTGGTATGAATAAATTCCTCACTCATTTCTTTAGGTGCCAAACTATTTTTAACATAACATTTTTTAATGTTGATCTTTCTAATAAACTTTTGGAAATCAATAAAAACATAAAATTTGCTAAAATCCTTATCTATCGCAAATTTCAGTCCTAGTTGAAGAACTTTATTTTCGTCATCTGAAAAAATGGCGTCACTAAGGTTGAATATACCAGCTGCTAAGTCTCTCTTTTTCTCTTTCCGTTTCCCCCCTCGGCATCCTCTGGTTCTCCGCTTCTTGCATCTTGGAAAAAGGGGGGTGGGGCCATAGGATACCATGGTCTCCATTCCTCCTCTTTCTGATCTTGGGGATAGTTGCCCCTCCCTCGGCCTCTGGGGTTGGAACCACCTCTGGCTCTCCAAGGGGGGCCTCCATATCCCCTTTTTTGAAAATCCCCTCTTTGGTTATTGGAGTAACCACCTCTCCCTCTAGGAGGGTACTGATTATAATAATACGGGGTCCAAGAAGGGCCACCATAACCTCCTCTGGGATCATGTCCTCTATAATTGGATGGACCAGTAGGTTGTTGAGAATAATCCTGTTTTTTTTTCAATTTTTTTTTATTTTATTTTATTTTTTATTTTAATTTTATTTTTATTTTTATTTTTATTATATTTTTATATTTTTTTATTTTTATTTATTTTATTTTTATTTTTTTATTTATTTATTATTTTTCATTTCTATTTATTTACCTAATATTTCATTCCCTTCTTTTTAATTTTAATTTTTTATTTTTTTATTTATTTTTTATTTTTTTCGCTTATCTTTAAAGTTTTATAATTATCTTTAACTAATGATCTATTGGGAATCTTTTTTATAAATACATATCTTGGATATATAATGTATTCCAAAGAGTTTTCATTTTTTTTTTTCATTTTATTTTATTTTTATTTTTATTATATTTTTATATTATTTTATTTTTATTATTTTATTTTTATTTTTATTATTTTTTCTTTCTTCTTTTTTATTATTTATTTATTTATTTTATATTTTTTATATATATTTTTTTTTTCATTTGTATTTATTTATCTAATATTTCATTACCTTCTTTTTTTTATATTTTTTTCGCTTATCTTTAAAGTTTTAAAATTATCTTTAACTAATGATCTATTGGGACTCTTTTTATAAATACATATCTTGGATATATAATGTATTCCAATGAGTTTTACATTTGTTTATCATCATGTTTTGTATTCTATTATCATGTTCCGTCTTTTTGTTCACATTTTTATTAAAGTTTCTATGAGCAATTGACAACAGGAAGTGATGTAGTCTGGAAGCAAAACTAAATCAATCCAGTTTAACTAAGATTATTTGCTGATTGGTTGGTTAGCTGGGAGGCGCCAGCCGTCTAGCATATTTATATGCTATGTGACAATGCCGGAAGTGATGTCCTTGATGACGCCCTGGAGGAGGGGCGAAACGCGTCAACGTAACTTCCGGTTTTGAGAGCCAGTGACGCTGCTTCCTGTTCTCGTGGAACGCACGCCATCTTTGAGCACCCGGAACATGCTGATACCTGTCTTTCTTGTAGTGAGTTGCCATCTTACAGCGGTATTTAGGTTTATGACAGCGATACTACACATGATATTTTCTCTGTTTTTTTCCCTTGTGGCATTCAAAAATCCTTGGAGGCTTCGTTATTTGTTTGGAGTATTTTCATTTAAAACTACTATCAACGGGATCCTTGGCATATTTCATCTAATCCCCCACTAAACGCTCTTTCTGACCCTAGGGCTGCAAAGCCGTGGGTCAAACATTTCTGGTGAGTGGGGTTTCAGAGGGCATTATCGTTTGAAGAAAACCTGCAGTTCTTTTTCTAAATCAACTGCCTAATATTAGATTTATCCCATCGAGTCTGTATATTTGTTTTGCACTATATATACATCGAGTCTGTATATTTGTTTTGCACTATATATACATCAAGTCTGTATATTTGTTTTGCACTATATATACATCGAGTCTGTATATTTGTTTTGCACTATATATACATCGAGTCTGTATATTTGTTTTGCACTATATATACATTGAGTCTGTATATTTGTTTTGCACTGTATATACATATATATGTCTCTTTGTTTTTTCACTACTGCTATTCATGCAGTGATTAACATTTGAATCATTCCAGTGATTGTTATTGGTCTACACCTCACCTATTTTTGCATTATTGCGATTTCTGCGCAATTTGCGGAGTAACACTTAATGCATATTTTGTTCACCCTTATATATATGTTTTGTATACATTTATGTATTAATTTCTTTTTAATATTTTCACAGTGGTGATTTATATCTGCTAGCGCAGCCTATATATATTCTTTGTCTCTCAAGGTTTTTTAACCTTTGCAGGCAGCAGCAGCGGTTGTTCTTATATTTTTTCTCAATTTTGATACTAGATTATTCCTTTAGGCGCAGGTTATAAGGTTGTTTGTCATTGTGTATACATATGTTAAAAAGTATGCCTCTGCCAGTTATCATTCATGTGCAGATGAACCTCTTAAAAGCCAGTGTAATGTACTAGTGTCTCAGTGTCTGCAACATAATAGCAGATTATTGGGTAAACAGCTAAAAAAGAAAGTGAAGAAAGAAAAGTTGGCTAATGAGATTGCAGTGTTGCTCAGAATTTAATTTATATCTGAGCAAAGGGGGGGGAAGTGGGAAGCAGAGAGGAGACGTCTTGTGGAGGACATAGAGAAAGTCAGTGAAAACCTTCTAAAGATTGCAACAGCCTCCAGTAGTGAGATGGATGAATTGAGGGCAAAAGCCGGCAATTTGTCAGGGAGAAACAGTGAGCTTCAAGAACAGCTTCAGAGGTGCAGCATGGACGGTGATATGAAGAGCAAACTTTTAGAGTCATTGCGAATAAAGTTATCAGAGATGGAAGAATTGTCTCTAGAAAGAAAATTAGCAAACGCACGCTCCCAACTTCTTATTAAAGAACAGTGTATAATATCGCTCAATGAGCACAAAGCAACATGCCAATTGGCTGATATCTGCACAGTCAATGAGGAGAAGAGCAGTGATGAAACACAGTCTACTATTGCACCTATAGTGTCAAAGCAGAATAACAGTTTGATTACAATCCAAGAGAGACTCACTTTATGCCAGATTCTGGGTGAATTTAATGCCCTGGAATCACCAATGAGTCTGTCTAATAATTTTGAAGCTCTAGTCCTTAAATTCCATTTCAGTAATGAGGATGCATGCTCTCTTCTAAAGGCATTGCTACCAGGACCTGTGGTAGGCCAGTTATCGGCACAGGTTAATGATAACTTAGCAGATGCAGAGGTACGGAGGAAAGAGTTGCAGCGTATTGTGGACAGTCGTGATAATGGTATGAGTGATTTGCAACGAATGAAATTTAGGAGAGGAGTTGACCCAATATTGTTCTGCAGTGAGTATCTTGCATTGTATACGAAAGTGTTCAACTGTCCTGACTTATTGGAGGATGATGCAAGTTTCATATACTCGATGGCCAATAAGTGTTATGTAAGCTATCCCACTAGAATGGCTCTGAGGAATGCTAGGTCCTACCAAAATGTTGTCAATATCCTGCGAGATTTCTGTCAAGAGTCCAGTGATAGCGAATATGGGTCAAAGGCAGGTGTATCCGTAATAAGCAGAAATACAGGAAGGCGGAGAGAGTTCAGACATTCTAAATGGAAAAGACATATACATAGATTTCATAAAGCCCTTAAAATTGCTAGTGTGGAGCAGGAAACCCCAGAAATACAGGTATCTGCAATGAAATCCCCCACCCAGAACAGGGACAGCATAGCACAAAGGCCTGATATGAAAGATAGCAGCCAGGACAGATTACACAGTTCTGAAGGAGAGATAAGAAATGACAGTCCACACCCTAAGCACAGCCAGCAACAAGACTGGATGAACATTCCAATATTTGCCCCCTGGGCTAATCTACCATTCTGGCTTGTATGTAGTTGGACACAAATTGCATTGCCATTTCTCCTGAGTAATATGGCAAAGTTTACCAATACTGCTGCTTAGTATAGGAAGTATAGCAATTGTTCCCCTAGAAGTACAATGAATGGGAAAAGGCTTGGGGGACTTAAAAAGTCAATTGTCATGATAATTGTGTATAATCATTGTCTTTGTGTTCCTTTTCCAGAGACCAGGGAAGAGTAAACAGGTTTGGATACTAAATATTTGTGTTTTGTTTGCAGGTCCGTCAAAGTGAGACCAACACAGGGGTTAGGTTATTGTAAATGCATAATCGATTATCACATGGTACCATGAGCTCATTAATTAGTAATTGTTTGCAAACAATGAAAACATTTAAACAATAGTCTGACATTAATGGACTGAAGAGTTACAAATTAAGTTACAATGTTGTGCTGGAGGTACAGATTGTTTGTTTGTATTGTTTTTCCCATTAACTAATTGTCTTTCAGATCAAAAGGAGCATGTACTCTTCTCAGGAGGAAAGTCCATGGATGTATTTAATTAAAAGTTGAGTGTTTGTCATTGGTTGTCTTGTCATGTTGTTCTTAGGTGATAATGGCCAGATTTTCTTTTGAAAAAAAATTTTTTTTCCCCCAAAAAATTTTTTTTTTGGAAAACATTTTTTTGAGGGTATTTTGTTTAGTCAGCTATTTTATTGTTGTTTTGTTCAGGTGTAAAGGTTTAGGCTTTGTCCACCTGAAAGGGGGTTAGTGCATACATCTTAAAGATAAAGATAAATGCATTGTTTTTTTTTGTGTTTTTAAATTGAGAACTTTTGAGAAACAACATTGACGTTTGTTTTTGAAATTTTTGATCATACCATGGGGGTCCATTTTAGAGTGGGTTCAGCCTAAAGAAGTCATGGTTGTTTGGATAGTTTGGTCAGAGTTGCAGAAGTCAGGCATATTAGGTTCCTGGGTTCCAAGGAGGGAAATATGAGTAAATATAGTAAGCGGGCAGATATTATGGATAAGAATTTGATTCTGCTCTTGCGTTTCACTTCCAGAATCCTGGTGGAGCGAGATTGGAAGGATTTCTGGAAAATGGATGACAGATTATCATCTGGTTGGCAGTTTGTCTGTGCCATACCACGCCCCAAATTTGTTCTAATAAACAACAGGAGAGACGGGACAAACAAAAAGATTCACTTTAGTACTTTTCTTATGGACGATTTGGTGCTGAATCTGAAAGACTGTGCCTATCAACAAGATTTGAAACATTTTTTGCTGGACTCTCTCCTGATGAATGCAAACGTGTTATTAATATACGTGCAATGGGTTGGAGGTTGGGGGAAGGAATATAACACATCCAATCCATCAGAACATGAAAATGTAAAATATGTATTTTTTTGTTGGAAGGAGAAGTTGAAAGAAGAAAAGTTGTGTAATGTAGGACATGTATTGACGTAACTGAATGTATATGGTGCAGGTACCCAGCAGGTGGGCACCTATGCATAATAAGGTGTCTGTTGGCCAGACTAGAGGTTGGCCAGGTGACACATCAATGGGGTGAAAATTTCCTTGTATGGGGGAGATTAGCCTGGTTGAGGTCTGTTCCCTGCACAGGGAATGCCAGTGAATACACACAGGAGCATGATCCATTAGATAAAGGGAACAAACGCTGGCTACCAGGGTACAGTATGCCTTTACCACATGGCGCTGCAACATCTCACAGTGGTTGATAAAGCCTATTACCCTATGTGTGCTGAGTATACGCTGAATCAAGTGCGGTCATTGTACCAGTGACTTACTCCCAGAGATGTGCGTACACAGTATGAGGTGCATGCAGGACGCTTATCTCTGAGGAGTAACCGGAAGAGGAGGCATGTATTCAGCACTATATTGGGGGAATAGGTGCTGGGATGGGTGTTTTTAATAAAGTGGACATCGGTATCCGGAGGAACAAACTCTCAGCCATAGCTTAAGCGGGACTTTGTTACTCAGAGAGATGGGTGGCATCCTTAATAACATTCTACAAAGTCACATAAATATCCAGGGTAAAGTGGCTCCAGATTTGGTCAACCATGTTGAGATGTGGGTAGAGAGTGTGATGGTATAGGACAGAAATCTGTCATGGGCTCTGGCGTGCACACAGTGGCAGGCGGAATTATCAACCAGCATTAAGCAGATTGTACAGTCTCTGCATGAGGGGCAGTGGCCTGATGAGTTAGCATTAGGGATGAGCCGAACCCCCCCCGTTCGGCTCGCACCAGAACCCGCGAACGGACCTAAAGTCTGTGCGAGCTTTAGAACCCTATTAGTTATAATGGATGCGAACGTTCGAAATTAAAAGTGCTCATTTTAAAGGCTAATATGCATGTTAATGTCATAAAAAGTGTTTGGGGACCCGGGTCCTGCCCCAGGGGACATGTATCAATGCAAAAAGAAGTTTTAAAAACGTCCGTTTTTTTCAGGAGCAGTGATTTTAATAATGCTTAAATTGAAACAATAAAAGTGTAATATTCCTTTAAATTTCGTACCTGGGGGGTGTCTATAGTATGCCTGTAAAGGGGCGCATGTTTCCCGTGTTTAGAACTGTCTCTGCGCAAAGTGTCATTTTTGAAAGTAAAAAAGCTATTTAAAATCACTCGCGGCTAATGTTAATTCACGGCTCCCGTAATACAGAGAACAGTGATTCATTGAAACTCATTCATAAAAAAAAGTCATTGATAAAAAATAAAAAAAATGAAAAAAAAAAAGCGTAGGGGTCCCCCCAAATTCAATAACCAGGCCCTTCAGGTCTGGGATGGATATTAAGGGAAACCCCAGCCAAAAAAAAAAAAATGGCGTAGGGTCCCCCTCAAAATCCATACCAGACCCTTGAGGTCTGGTATGGATTTTAAGGGGAACCCTAGCCAAAAAAAATGGCGTGGGGTCCCCCTCAAAATCCATACCAGACCCTTATCCGAGCACGCAACCTGGCAGGCCGCAGGAAAAGAGGGGGGGACGAGAGCGGCCCCCCCCTCTCGCCTGAACCGTACCAGGCCACATGCCCTCAACATTGGGAGGATGCTTTGGGGGTCTAAGACCCCTAAAGCACCTTGTCCCCATGTTGATGAGGACAAGGGCCTCTTCCCCACAACCGTGCCCGGTGGTTGTGGGGGTCTGCGGGCGGGGGGCTTATCGGAATCTGGAAGCCCCCTTTAACAAGGGGACCCCCAGATCCCGGCCCCCCCCCTGTGTGAAATGGTAAGGGGGTACAAAAGTACCCCTACCATTTCACCAAAAAAGTGGCAAAAATGGTAAAAATGACAGGAGACAGTCCGGCATCTTCTTCCGTCGGCGTCGGCGTCGGTGTCTTCTTGGGCCGCTCCGCGCAATGGGAGGCTCCCGCTGTGTGAGGCTCCACTCCATCTGACAGGTCTTTTAAAACGGAGGGCACCTGGTGACCCCGCCCCCCTCTGACGTCATGGGGAAAGCCATCATGGAATTCCCCATGACGTCCCTGTGCGTCAGAGGGGGCGGGGTCACCAGGTGCCCTCCATTATAAAAGACCTGTCAGACGGAGCGGAGCCTCACACAGCGGGAGCCTCCCATTGCGCGGAGCGGCCCAAGAAGAGACAGAGACACCGACACCGACGCCGACGGAAGAAGATGCCGGACGAGAAGGACGAGAAGACCAGCGCAAGAAGAAGCGGATCGGAGGAAGAAGAAAATGGAAGAAGAAGATGGAAGAAGATGAAGGAAGGAGAAGATGAAGAAACCGAAGGATGAAGAAAGAAGAAAGAAGATTTTAATAAAGGAATTGTCAAAGACCGTCTCCTGTCATTTTTACAATTTTTGCCACTTTTTTGGTGAAATGGTAGGGGTACTTTTGTACCCCCTTACCATTTCACACAGGGGGGGGCGGGATCTGGGGGTCCCCTTGTTAAAGGGGGCTTCCAGATTCCGATAAGCCCCCCGCCCGCAGACCCCCACAACCACCGGGCACGGTTGTGGGG
This sequence comes from Lithobates sylvaticus, assembly GCA_028564925.1. Lineage (NCBI taxonomy): Eukaryota > Metazoa > Chordata > Amphibia > Anura > Ranidae > Lithobates > Lithobates sylvaticus. Next base: position 9,698,677 of record CM053029.1, read on the forward strand.
AAGAGGCCCTTGTCCTCATCAACATGGGGACAAGGTGCTTTAGGGGTCTTAGACCCCCAAAGCATCCTCCCAATGTTGAGGGCATGTGGCCTGGTACGGTTCAGGCGAGAGGGGGGGCCACTCTCGTCCCCCCCTCTTTTCCTGCGGCCTGCCAGGTTGCGTGCTCGGATAAGGGTCTGGTATGGATTTTGAGGGGGACCCCACGCCATTTTTTTTGGCTAGGGTTCCCCTTAAAATCCATACCAGACCTCAAGGGTCTGGTATGGATTTTGAGGGGGACCCTACGCCATTTTTTTTTTTTTTTTTGGCTGGGGTTCCCCTTAATATCCATCCCAGACCTGAAGGGCCTGGTTATTGAATTTGGGGGGACCCCTACGCTTTTTTTTTTTTTGTTTTTTATTAATGAATGACAGTTCTCTGTGTTACAGGAGCCATCAATTCATTAGCCGCAAGTGATTTTAAATAGTTTTTTTTTCCTGCAAAAATGACACTTTTTTGCAGGGAAAGTTCTAAGCACAGGAAACCTGCCCCCTTCACAGGCCACCTATAGACACCCCCCAGATGTGATACTGCAATGCTATTCTAACAGAATGCACACACATATCCCCAGAAATAAAGCACATATTGTCAGCAGCACACTGACACGCTGACACTGTCTGAAACATAATATGCGAGGCCGCCGGCGCGGCGGCCTCTTATAGCGTGGGGCGTGTACTAAAGCCCCTGAGCTATAATTGGCTACAGGCATCCTGCCTGTAGCCAATTATGGCTCTCCTCGCTGCCGGCGCTGTGATTGGCCAAGCATGCGGGGTCACAGTGCATGCTTGGCCAATCATCAGCCAGCATTGCACTGCGCGGGCCGCAATGCATTGCGGGGCCGCTTGCATCACACGAATTTGATGCGAGCGGCCCCAATAGTTCTGGGCTCGCCGAGCGAGCGAACACCCGGTGCTCGATTCGAACATGGGTTCGAATCGAACACCGGGCTCATCCTTAGTTAGCATCACCGCTCAGTAAGAATTTGCCAAAACACGTCACTTACACTAATCCAAAGTGGTGGTCGAATACCTGGATGGGCTGTATTAGTTTGGATTGTTAAAGGTGTTATGCTGTATGATTCCATATACAGAAGTGCAGACTCGGTCTGTGTATTTGGTGGCATCAATGGGCTTACTGATTTGGAATTCTATCTTGTCGCATTCAAGGCTAAATCACCCACATGTGATCAGAGGAGATGGAAGCTGCCTCAGGTTGATACTTCCCTTGGTCGGAAGCATGGCCATGATGTCCCTTGTATGCCAGGTCAATATATGGTGGTGAACGTAAAAATGTTGGGAAGTATTTCAGGGATCGTTGCTGGGAAGGAAGCACCTGGGTATTATTTAGGACATAGACAAGTTTGTTTCTTTGTCCTAAAGAATACAGATGTAACGCTAGTCATAAAACTAGAAGGTTCCTTGAACCTAACCATAGGTAGAGGTGCATGGTATACCCTGGACATGGTCTCTGAAATCCAGGCACAGGGATGGAATTGTGTGTTTTTTGTCATTTTTGCAGATTTATATGTGTGATTAGACTCAATATTTATATAGAAGGGTCTCCCATTTGTCTATGCAAGTTGAGGGACGAATTGACGGTAGGGTCTCTGTGTACAAATTAGAGACTTTGCTGCCAAGTCAGAGCCCTGCAATACCGCTGTGAGCAAGCCTGCCTAATCCCGACCCAACAGTAAAGGGTTATATGAGGTTGGGAGCGGGGTGCGTACATGGATGGGATACATATATATGTATATAGCATGGTAATAATTTGATTTATGTTATGGTATAGTGTGACCTATGTGTATTGTAGGTTAATAATATGGGTGAATACGGCCCTCCTTGAGACTTATCTAAATACTAGATCGGTATTTGAGAGCTGTTTGATATGTTGCTCTGAATGTGTGCTGGTGAATGGTGAATGAATGGACACCCCTTGCTTGTACTGCATCCGTCCTGAAGATACCGGAAAGGAGAAGATACCGAAGATACATAATGGTGACATGGAAGCTGTCGCTGAAGAAGGATGGTGGTGTGTCACTCAGTGGCAAAGCGGCACGTGTTGGGAAGCACAACACGGTAAGATCATTATGGACTGTTCCATAGGAGCTGTTTCTGCACATGTTGTAAAAACACAAAACGTTAAGATGTTTAAGGACTATTTTATAGGTACTGGTTTGGAAACACATGTTGGGGACAAAACATTTATGGACTGTTCAATAGGAACCGTGTCTGAAGAAGGGTGGTATGCGCCTTTTAGGCGCAAAGCGGTATATGTTGGAATCAAACATGAATGTTATATTTCTAAAGTTTCTACACATCTTTTTGTACAACCATGATCAGCCATATTGACACTTGCAATCCCACACTAAAGGTACAGAGGAATGTGGCACCAAACAGAATCTGCATAGCAAAAGGAGTTATCTTCAGCCCACCTGGTGTGCATGAAGCTTCAAATAGATTGATGAGGAAGATGGCCCAGGGCGCATAGACTGCAATACTGTCCCCAGAAGCCCAGTATGGCAGGACAGTCAGTAATATAAGGAGGATTGTCATGTGAACACTGATTGGTGCAAAGCAAATGGGACTGGCAAAGGGGGGAGTTTGAATGAGTGAGTTTTGTTAAAAGGAATTGTTGCAGAGAGCTCGGTCTCTGTGTCTCTCTGCTCTTCTTCTCTGATTACAACTGATGGTGGTCTATGCAAGCCTCATGGCTTGGTGGCCATCTTGAAGCCTTCCCCTTTGGATCATGGCAATGGCCCTCTCTTGGTCATCTGAGTCTAGCCGATGCTACACAGCCTCACGGAGGGCCTTGTGATAAGTATATTTGATATTCTTGCATTATATGTTTTGATTGTAAGCTTTGTGATATTGTAATGTCTTTTAATACTTTATGTTAGCGTTCCTAATTTCTTGGGAAATAAATAAGATAGTGTTTTACTACCGTGTTTCCCCGAAAATAAGACATCCTCCGAAAATAAGACCTACTTACAGTTTTGCCTCTCATTGTAATATAAGGCATTCCCCCGATAATAAGACATCCCCCGATAATAAGACATCCCCCGATAATAAGACATCCCCCGATAATAAAGCACCCCCCGATAATAAGGCATCCCCTATAATAAAGCACCCCCGATAATAAGGCATCCCCTATAATAAAGCATCCGCCGTTACTCTCGTTAGCGGCAGGCACCGCCGCACAGCTCACTGATTGGCCGCAGCTGTTCAGGCAGTGCGGGTCTCTTCAAATCAGTGAGCTGCGGCGGGCTCTCTGGATGACGAGCGACGTTCCTGATGTTGCGCAGGGGAACGTCGCACGTCAGAGAGCCCGTGCCGCCGCTGCCAGACACAGGAGTCGGGTACATTGGAGACACAGCAGGCACATTGTGTGTTATGGTACGGTACGTATCTCGCCGCCACAGGTGTGGGGGGGATGTCTGGTGAATGTGGGAGGGGGGAGAAACTGTCCACTGGCACAGGTGTGGGGGGATGTCTGGTGAAGGTGGGAGGGGGGAGAAACTGTCCACTGGCACAGGTGTGGGGGGATGTCTGGTGAAGGTGGGAGGGGGGAGAAACTGTCCACTGGCACAGGTGTGGGGGGATGTCTGGTGAAGGTGGGAGGGGGGAGAAACTGTCCACTGGCACAGGTGTGGGGGGATGTCTGGTGAAGGTGGGAGGGGGGAGAAACTGTCCACTGGCACAGGTGTGGGGGGATGTCTGGTGAAGGTGGGAGGGGGGAGAAACTGTCCACTGGCACAGGTGTGGGGGGATGTCTGGTGAAGGTGGGAGGGGGGGAGAAACTGTCCACTGGCACAGGTGTGGGGGGGGATGTCTGGTGAAGGTGGGAGGGGGGAGAAACTGTCCACTGGCACAGGTGTGGGGGGGGATGTCTGGTGAAGGTGGGAGGGGGGAGAAACTGTCCACTGGCACAGGTGTGGGGGGATGTCTGGTGAAGGTGGGAGGGGGGAGAAACTGTCCACTGGCACAGGTGTGGGGGGGGTGGTGAAGGTGGGGGGGGAGGTGTGGGGGGGGGGATGTCTGGTGAAGGTGGGAGGGGGGAGAAACTGTCCACTGGCACAGGTGTGGGGGGGATGTCTGGTGAAGGTGGGAGGGGGGAGAAACTGTCCACTGGCACAGGGGTGGGGGGAGGGGGACTTAAAAAATAAAAAGAAATACTGTTAAATACTGGTAAACAGTGCTGGTATATTTTTACCCCTAGACATGAGCGCAAAAAGAAAGAGCTACTCCATGGAGTACAAGCAAGGAATTGTGGAAGACTCTTGGGGCCAAAATCTTACTGCTTTCTGCAAAGAGAAGATGTTGAATATCCGATTGGTCCGAAAATGGCAAGCAGAGTACGGTAACCTCATTGAACAAGTGGACAAGGGAAATGCTAAAAAGCGCAAGTGTGGATCAGGTCGGCAACCATTATTTTCTGAGCTGGAAGACCTAATCTGTGAATGGGTTGTTGACAGGACAGCAAAGGCTTTGGTTGTGAATAGGGCCCAGATTAAAGAATTTGCCCTTGCAATGGCACCACATTTTGACATAGCCCCCGAAGACTTCAAAGCATCACAACACTGGCTGGATAATTTCCTTCAGCGAAGTGAACTGTCTTTAAGAAGATCCACAACACTGTTTAGGCTGGAAGATGCTCAAGTTATTCAGCGAGCACTTGCATTCAAGTCCTTTATTGATGATGCTGACTTCTCTAAATACAATCTTTCCAACATGATTGCTATGGATGAAACTGCAGTGTTTATGGGCCAATCATCTCAAACAACAATTGAACAGCGGGGTGTCTCCTCAGTGTACATTCCCTCCACTGCTTACGAAAGTGCACGTGTTACCTGTATTTTGGCAATTCGTCTGGATGGCACTAAAATCCCACCTTTAATCATTTCTAAGGGCAAGAAGGAAAAGATTGAACGTGTTTCGGGCATTTATATTCTTGAAACTGAAAAAGCCTGGGCCACACAAGCAGTTATAAGGAAGTGGGTCGATTTAATGCTGCCGCTTGTTATGCGAGGGAGCCAAAGAGGTCTGCTAGCCTGGGATGCAGCCAGCACTCACCGCGCTAAAGACATGAAGAAATTTCTTCACGAAAGAAAAATAGATCAAATAATGATTCCCGCAGGAATGACGGCCTATCTCCAGACTCTTGATATTGCAATAAACAAGCCATTCAAGGACAATTTGCGCATGGAAATTAACGACTACATTGAAAATAGAATGGAGAGAAATCAGCGTGGAAACTTTGTGAAACCTAAACTGCAAGAGGTTGTGACTTGGGTGAAGAATTCATGGGAGAAAATCACTGACAGTTGCATTGCAAATGCACTACGAGCAGGCTACCTTGACAAGAAGTACTCATTTAAGGACAGTGCTATTGCTAAACATGAGAGATTTGGCCCACTGATTCTGAAAGAAATGGAGTCACAAGAAATTCACCAGGATATTCAGGGTTTGGATTGTTATGATGATGTTCCAGAAGATGACGACATGACTGTCATTGAATAAATCTTACCGTACTTTGTGTTCATACCAGGAAAATATCAGTATCAGTAAATGTACCATAGATTGTTGTACATGGAAATGGTAGTAACAAGAAATTATTGATACCGTAGGATTCACAGTTTGTCTGGTTATGCTGGTTATGCTGGTTTGTGATGACCACTACTACTGTACCGTATACAGGTAATAAATTTTACTTTTTTTTGTTCAACAAAAAATGTGTACCGTATTCTTCTTCATTGAAAAATAAGACATCCCCTGAAAATAAGACCTAGTGCATCTTTGGGAGCAAAAATTAATATAAGACAGTGTCTTATTTTCGGGGAAACAGGGTAGCAGCAGTGTGTGCATTTTCATAACTAACTTTATATCAGTGTGCCTAGCAGGGTTTAATAGACCAGCTAACTATGGGAATAGACATGTTAATAGTAGTTTGTATACTGCAGCAAGTTCTACAAGTCCGCTTAGGTTCAAGCCTCTCCCAGCATGCAGTCCCACATCTTAGGCGGCTAAACGCCCCGACAATGTGGGGAACCCCTTTTGGTGGTCTTTTGGGGTCAAGGTGTTCTCTAATCAGAGATGGCAATCCTCTTCTGGCATGCCTGATTTGGGTCAGGATCAAACAGCTGGGCAAGCATGGCATCTGTGTACCTGTGGAACTTCTGTCTCAGGTCTGACCTTTCCTTTTACTTTCCTATGTCATTTAAATCTCCCTGTTCGTTTTCTATTGCATGTGGTAACCTCTGTTTTTAGCCTGGGAATGACTTCTCCAGTGTCTTACCTTCCCAGGGTTGCGAGCATAGCTCTCCAAACCACACTAGCTTTGAGCGTTCCCGCTGTTCTGCGCATGCGCGGTGGACTCCGGGTCCCTGGCGGCCATTTTTTTGGGGCCTAGGGATGCCGGCGCATGCGTGATGTGCCTACTTGGATTAGGGAAAAGGGTTTCCCTTGGATGGCAAGAAGGATAAAAGCTTTAAAGGGCAGTCATAAAAAAATGAATGGTCTTTGGATCTCTGGCAGCAGGACAGACCGCATCTCTGCAGAGGAAAATCCAGAGTCAGGTGAGTGAAGGATAACTGGATGATCATGTTACTAACCCAGAATTTTTACTGAGATTTGTCTTTTCTTCAAAATAAATAAAAAATTATTATAGAAAATAAATAAATAAAATGAGTATGGGAAAATATTGCTAGATATTTATATGGGTGTATCTGGGTGTATATATGTGTGATTGTGTGTGTTTCCCTTCTCTCTTTCTCTCATTTTCCCTCTCTGTTGCCATGCAGTCCCCTTTGCACATTTCGGTACTTCCGTCAGCATGAGCCTACCGCCACTTAACCAAGACAACCGCACTGGTAAGGTAAGGGCCACCTTTGGATAAGTAAGAAGATGTGGGAGAAAAAGAGTGCATTATGCCCTGACGAGAGTGCCTTCTTGTCTATTGCAGCCCCGGCCGCTCATGCTCCCGCTCTAGGAGGTCCAGAGACCATAAGCTTTGTCTGGAACTTTCCGGGGCAGAAAGTGACTCCTCCAGTCCTGACAGACCCCAGTACAAGGGATGCAAATATAAGCTTAAAAGAAAGCACACAGCTTCTCCTCCAAGGACTCAGCGCCCAAAAGGCAAATGTTGGTCATGCGGAGATGACCCCCATGCTAAGAAAGCTAATTTGCAGCAGCTGCTTCAGACAGCTTGCCAGAGACCAGGAGTATGAGAGTCAGCAGGTGTCAACCTTGCTCAAGAAGGTAGTCCACAAATTTTCCGGTCGGCTCAGACAACCAGAGGCAGAAGCGGATGAGCAGAGTGTGAGTCCAGCACCAGCTCTAAACCAGGCCATCCAACCCTCTCTAACTAGAGAGTTACCAGGCCCTTCAGAGGTGACCCCAGCCCAGCGGATCAGGCAGGCTAATTTACCAGATCCAGTATTTCAGCCAATCCTCCAGACAGAAGAAGATACCACCTCCTCTTCGGCTGAGGCTGAGGCTTTGAATTTGCATTGCTGCAGCCATTCATTAAAGGCGTAAAGGCTGCACTGGAATGGGAAGACCCGGAACCTCCTCCAAAGAAGGAGAAGACTTATCATCCCCCACCTAAAGAAACAGGTAGCTACCTTTCCTCTTATGACAGAAATAATAGGCCTGTTTCAAGACGAATGGGAGAAAGGAGAGAGAAAATAATTTTCAATGAACAGGTTGCAGAAATTGTATCCACTCACGGAAGAAGATGCAGCGTCTCTATCTAACCCACCGACGGTGGATGCGGCAGTTACTAGACTAGCCAAGAATGTGACACTCCTTTCAGGATGTCTTGGACAGACGCATTTACTCAGACTTAAGAAAATCCTACCTCGCTGCAGGTAGTGCCTGCAAACCCGCTGTGGCTTTAATGTCAGTTGCAAGCGATATGCGATTGTGGGCACAGAATCTGGAGTATGCAATCAATGACCAGCTGCCAAAAGAGAAGATCATCAAGGCTCTTGATGAGATAAAGCTCTCTGCGGACTTTGTGGGAGAGGCAGCTATAGATGTCATTTGATGGTCTTCCAGAGCCATGCTTAGCTCAGTCACAGCCAAAAGAGCTCTGTGACTAAAACCCTGGGTGGCCGACCCATCCTCAAAGAAGAACTTCTGCAAGTTGCCTTTTGATGGGAAGGCACTGTTCTGCCAAAAGCTGGAAACTGCCATCTCCAGGGTTACAGGAGGAAAATCAGGTCTTCTACCCCAAGATCGGAGGTCAAGATGCCAGAGGGGGTGACAAACCAGAGGGGCATAAAACTGATACCAGGAAATTTTTGTCCCTCCAAGGATTTCATAAGAGGTTGGAGGGGTACACAGTCAACCTTTCTTAGATTACAGAAAGCTAAGGCCCCAGGAGCTCCATCAGGTACCCAGAAGCCTTTTTGATGCCCCAAAGTTAGTTGCTCTTCAGGAGTACATCAACATTTTGCTGCTTCAAGGGGCAATCATACCAGTTTTGGCCTGTCAAAGATTTACAGGTTTTTACTCACCACTCTTCCTGGTCCAGAAAAAATCAGGGGGCTTCAGACCAGTGATCAACCTCAAGAAGCTGAACCAATTTATTCTGGTAGAGTGATTTAAGATGGAGTCTCTCCATACTATAGACCATATAATTCAACCAAAAGACGATATGATTTTGGTGGACTTACAGGATGCCTACTAGGGGTGCAACGGATCAAAAAACTCACGGATCGGATCGATCCTCGGATCAGGAGTCACGGATCGGATCATTTTCGGATCAGCAAATAATAATTGAATTTGCAAAAACCTGTGAAAATTCTGCTACCATATAGTCCCCACTGTAATATCCACGTCATCTCCCCCCACTGTAATATCCACGTCATCTCCCCCCACTGTAATATCCACGTCATCTCCCCCCACTGTAATATCCACGTCATCTCCCCCCACTGTAATATCCACATCATCTCCCCCACTGTAATATCCACATCCTCTCCCCACTGTAATATTGGCTGGGTATCGCAGAGTATTGGCTGGATATCGCAGAGTATTGGCTGGGTATCGCAGAGTATCGCAGAGTATTGGCTGGGTAATGCAGAGTATCGCAGAGTATTGGCTGGGTAATGCAGAGTATCGCAGAGTATTGGCTGGGTAATGCAGAGTATATGCAGGGTAATGCAGAGTATATGCAGGGTAATGCAGAGTAAATGCAGGGTAATGCAGAGTAAATGCAGGGTAATGCAGAGTATATGCAGGTAATGCAGATTAAATGCAGGGTAATGCAGAGTAAATGCAGGGTAATGCAGGATATTGGCTGGGTAATGCAGGGTATGTTTACAAGTGATCGCTCCGTCATTTGACGGAGCGATCACATTGTAAACAGTGACCGGGTGTACCAAGATGGCCGCCGCTCCGGAGCTAGGCCGAAGCCGCGGCCTTTCCTAAGGCCGCCGGGTGTACAAAGATGGCCGCCGCCGCTCCGGAGCTAGGCCGAAGCCGCGGCCTTTCCTAAGGCCGAGGCCGCGGAGCGCTCCGCGGATCGTGGGGTGTGCCGATCCGAACGGGGTGGCCCGTTCGGATCACGGATCGGCGACGATCCGTTGCACCCCTAATGCCTACCTTACAGTTCCTAAGGTTCACAGTGGGGGACAGCCATTACCAATTGATCTGCCTTCCCTTCGGCCTATGCACTTCTCCTCGAACCTTCACCAAGGTTCTGATTGCAGTCTTGGTCCCTCTGAGGGAGAAAGGGCTCAGAGTCCATCACTATTTGGACGACATTATCCTCCTGGCCCAAGACCAAGACTTTTTGCAGACATAGAAGGAGCTCCTGCTGTCCACACTACGATCATTTAGCTGGATATTAAACTATCAAAAAAGCCAGCTGGAACCCACACAGAATATGGTCTACCTAGGGGCCCAGTTCAATACCCAAGCAGCCACAGTTTCTTTGCCTCTTCAGAAACTCCCCAAAATCAGAGAAAAGTTCCAACAGGCATTGGCTGTGCCAGTGATGTCAGCATCCCAGTGCATGAGTCTTCTCGGGACTATGGCTTTGTGTATCCCGATGATCCCCTGGGCTCACTGGAGACTCAGAATTTTCCAACAGGGCTTCCTGGTGCAGTGGAAGAGAATTTGTCTAGCCCAACCAATCATGATTACCAGCCAGATGCGCCAGAGTCTCTGGTGGTGGATGAGGCAAAAAAAATTAGTGCAGTATCATCCATTAGGGCTACAGCCATGGATCATTGTTTCCACAGATGCCAGCGCAGCAGGGTGGGGCGCCACCTGCGAACATCTCAAGATCCAGGGCAGATGGGAATTTTCCACTCAGGGCCTAGTTTCCAATATTCTGGAACTTCAAGCAGCATTTATGGCGTTGACCACCTTGCTACCTCACATACAGGATTGCCCAGTCCTGCTCCGTCTGGACAACACGGCAGCAGTGTCCTATATACAGTGACAATAGAATATTACACAGTGTCCAATATGGACATGTAAAGGTGTATCATGTCATAACAAATACATTATATTATTACAATTTGTTATTATTATACAGATTGCTCCGGGTTTTCCATCGTTTGTCAAAACAGACATTTTTGTTATTGTAATAGGCTGGAGCTTTTACAAGACTAATGCCCTGTACACACGAGCCGATTTTCCGTCGGAAAAATCGTGGATGGTTTTTCCCGACGGAATTCCACTCAAGCTTGGCTTGCATACACACGGTCACACAAACGTTTGCTGAACTTTCGACCATCAAGAAGGCGGTGACGTACAACACTACGACGAGCTGAAAAAAATAAGTTCAATGCTTCCGAGCATGCGTCGAATTGTTTCCGAGCATGCGTAGGAATTTTGCGCATTGGAATGGGTACAGACGAGCGTAATTTCCGATCAAAACTTTTACCGACTGAAAAATTGAGAACCTGCTCTCAATCTTTTGCTGGAGGGAATTTGGCCAGCAAAAGTCAGACGGAGCTTTCTACACGGTCACATTTTCCGACCAAAAGTTCACATCGGACTTTTGCTGGCCATATTTCCAAACGTGTGTATGCGCCATAAGGCTCAGATCACATCTATGTGGTTGAGTTTGATGCAGTTTTCTGTTGCATTTTGCATTTTTTGAACACATGGTTTTGATGCATTTTTTAATGTGTTTTTTGTTTGCATTTTGGCTGTTAAGAAGCAGGTGGCTGCCACGTCTTTAAAAACCGATGACTCATCAGCTGTCAGCAGAATTCCCTGCTGACAGCTGAATGTAAACAAAACAATGCCAGCATTAAAAAAAAAAAAAGTGCCCCCCAATCCATACCAGACCCTTATCCGAGCATGCAGCCCAGCAGGACAGGAAAGGAGAGGGACAAGCGAGCAGGACTGGAAGGATTTGCCCCTTTAATGACCAGGCCATTTACATCATATACAGGTCTGGTATATGATGTACAGAGCCCTGTGTATAATGTAGAGCCTGGTATATGATGTACAGAGCCCTGTGTATAATGTACAGCCTGGTATATGATGTACAGGGCCCTGTGTATAATGTACAGTCTGGTATATGATGTACAGAGCCCGGTGTATGATGTACAGAGTCCTGTGTATAATGTACAGTCTGGTATATGATGTACAGAGTCCTGTGTATAATGTACAGCCTGGTATATGATGTACAGGCCCTGTGTTTAATGTAGAGCCTGGTATAGGATGCACAGAGCCCGGTGTATAATGTAGAGCCTGGTATATGATGTACAGAGTCCGGTGTATAATGTATAGCCTGGTATATGATGTACAGTGTCCGGTGTATAATGTACAGCCTGGTATATGATGTACAGAGCCCGGTGTATAATATACAGTCTGGTATATTATGTACAGAGCCCTGTGTATAATGTAGAGCCTGGTATATGATGTACAGAGCCTTGTGTATAATGTAGAGCCTGGTATATGATGTACAGGGCCCTGTGTATAATGTACAGTCTGGTATAGGATGTACATAGCCCAGTGTTTAATGTAGAGCCTGGTATAGGATGTACAGAGCCGGTGTTTAATGTAGAGCCTGGTATATGATGTACAGAGCCTGGTGTATGATGTACAGAGTCCTGTGAATAATGTACAGTCTGGTATATGATGTACAGAGCCCTGTGTATAATGTAGAGCCTGGTATATGATGTGCAGAGCCCTGTGTATAATGTACAGCCTGGTATATGATGTACAGGGCCCTGTGTATAATGTACAGTCTGGTATAGGATGTACAGAGCCCGGTGTATAATGTAGAGCCTGGTATATGATGCACAGAGCCCAGTGTATGATGTACAGTCCTGTGTATAATGTACAGTCTGGTATATGATGTACAGCGCCCTGTGCATAATGTAGAGCCTGGTATATGATGTACAGAGCCCTGTGTATAATGTACAGACTGGTATATGATGTACAGGGCCCTATGTATAATGTGCAGTCTGGTATAGGATGTACACAGCCCAGTGTTTAATGTAGAGCCTGGTATAGGATGTACAGAGCCCGGTGTATAATGTAGAGCCTGGTATATGATGTACAGAGTCCGGTGTATAATGTAGAGCCTGGTATATGATGTACAGTGTCCGGTGTATAATGTACAGCCTGGTATATGATGTAGAGAGCCCGGTGTATAATGTACAGCCTGGTATATGATGTACAACAGGAGACAGAGTGGGTGGATTCTATAAGGGGTGGGGCTTGTGAGAAGTGGGATGAGTCAAAAAGGGCGGGGTCTGGCGCCCCATATTAAAAATTCACCAGCCGCCACTGGTGTACACATATATCCTACATAAATCGGCCAACATATTATGACAAAACTGAGATCTGGACTGCAGCACATAGGCTAGGTCTGGGTCAAAGGCAGTCGTTCTTGATGGTCGAAAGTTCCGCAAACTTTTGTGTGACACATATATGTTGAGCAAAACAAGCTCAGCGTTTTCTTAGCCAATGTTTGAATCTCTTGAAACCGGTGTTCTATCACCAAGTGTCTGGCTGTCACTAGGTGTCCGAAGTGTACTGCGCATGCGCAGTACGGAGCATGAAGATGTTCGGAAATTGTCGGAAGATTAACGGCGCCTGCGCCGTGAGTTGAGGAGAAGCCCCCGCCATCCAAGCGGACATAGGGTTAGTCAAATTTAGAGGGCCCGCTGCGCTGCGCTCGGCTCTTTTATATTCTAACTCTATGTCCACTTGGATGGTGGGGCTTGAAAGTGGACTCACGGCGCAGGCGCCGTTCATCCTCGGCAATTTTCGGAATCAGGGTGTCCTGTGTACTGCGCATGCGCAGTACACCTCGGACACTTCGTGATGGGGGACTGGTAATGATACAACACCGGCTCTAATTCAGTTGGCGGTAAAAGTTCACAAAAGAGAGCTGTTGGTTATGACTTCGTAACTCGCTGTCACAATGCAGCTCAATGAGCCCAAGCTGTAGCTGATCTGGAGTAGGAATGAGCCGTACACCCTTCAGTTTGGTTCGCAGCAGAACATGCGAACAGGCAAAAAATTTGCAGAACACACGAACACCGTTAAAGTCTATGGGACACGAACATGAATAATCAGTGCTAATTTTAAAGGCTTATGCCGCGTACACACGGTCGGAATTTGCGTCGGAAAAAGCTCTGATGGTTTTCCCGTCGGAATTCCGACGGAATTTCGCTCAAACTGTCTTGCCTACACACGGTCACACCAAATTCCGACGGTCTGTAACATAGCGGCATAAAACACGTTCGACACCACTATAGAAGGGAAGTTTAATGCTTCCGAGCATGCGTCAAATTGTTTCCGAGCATGCGCCGGAATTTTACGTGTCTGAATTGCATACACACGATCGGAAAATCCGATAGAAAGGTTTTCCGTCGGAAAAATTGAGAACAGGTTCTCAATCCAAAGTCCGTCGGAAATTCCGACAGAAAAAGACCGATGGGCATACACACGGTTGGAAAATCCGTTGAAAAGCTCCCATCGGACTGTGTGTACGCCGCATTAGACTCCATGCACACTGGAGCTCAAAAAAGCTTTTTCTGGACGCCAGATTGCTGGCAGCAAACACCGGTTGAAAAACTTGTTTTTTACGGCGTTTTGTACTAGTGTTTATGCGCGTTTATGAGCGTGTTTTAGCGTTATTGTTTTTGGGCGTTTTTAATAAAAATACACAGAGGACACTCCAAAAATCCCACATTGCATTGAAAAAATAGAATGCATAACGCTAATTTAGAACGGTGTTTAGAACAATACCACAGCAAAATGACATTTCTAAAGGAAAAATTGTCATTTAAACCTGATTGCGGCTGTAATGTATTGTCGGGTCTCGGCAATATAGATACAGATAATTGAAAAGAGCATGGGGCCTTTGGGTCTGGTATGACTCCTAAGGAAAACCCTGAATCAAAATTAAAAAAACAAATGCGTGTGGGTCCCCCTAAAATCCATACCCGGCCCTTCGGGTCTGGTATGGAAATTAAGGGGGACCCTGCGCCAAATCAAAAAAAATGGCCTTTGGGTCTGGTATGGATTTTAAGGGGAACCCTGCGCCAAAATAAAAAAAAATGGTGTAGGGATCCGCCCCAAAATCCATACCAGACCCTTATCTGAGCATGCAACCTGGCAAGCCACAGGAAAAGAGGGGGGACGAGAGAGAGTGCCCCCCCTCCTGAACCGCACCAGGCCACATGCCCTCAACATGGGCTGATCCCTAATCTGGATCATCATTGGGGTAACCAGAGAATGTAGAGGAGAAAAGGCTGATCTCCTTTTAGATAGCTGCAAAACCCTGAAAGCGCAGTTTATTCTCATCACCGCTCACAGAGCGAATAAAATTAATAGTCTTTACCACCGGTTTCATAACATGATGATGTTTGAGATGTTTTTAGCAATTAACATTGCCACCTCATAGCTCGCCCTTGTGGCATTTTCATTTGACTCACGGGCACTTGTGAAAAATCGCTGTTGTGACATTAAAACAGCTTCAAGTTGCTTCAACTTTTCACTGTGGTGGCGCCCTGTTAGTTTGTTGTATGTGTTATGTCTCGTCTGGTAGTGTCTCTTGACATTAAATTCCTTATAAACAGCCACAGTCTCTTGGCATATCAGACAAACACAGTGATTCCGTATTTCAGTGAAAAAACATTCCACTTTCCACCTGTCCTGGAAGTGCACCTCACAGTGGCAGAATTTCAGGGCACAGTGGCAGCAATTGATGATTTGTTTTAAAAAAAATTTGCACCCCCCTAAAAATTTGGAGCACCAGCCACCACGGCTGGTGCTCCAAATTTTTAGGGGGGTGCAATTTTTTTTTAAAACAAATCATCAATTGCTGCCACTGTGCCCTGAAATTCTGCCACTGATCCCTCAAATTCTGCCACTGTGCCCATCAAATGCTGCCACTGCGCCCATCAAACGCTGCCACTGTGCCCATCAAATGCTCACCCCCCGTTGATAGATTGTGGGACATCCCACACACACCCCCCACAGATGGATTGCGGTACACTCTGCTCACCCCCCCCACCACCGTGCAGATGGATAGCGGGACACCCCACTTACACACCCCCCACAGATGGATCACGGGACACCCCACCCCCCTGTGGATGGATCATGGGACACCCCGCTCACAGCACCCCATGGATGGATCATGGGACACCCCGCTCACAGCCCCCCCACGGATGGATTCCTTTGCAGAAGGTCCGGCGCTTATGGAGTATCCTCTTCTCTGGCATCTGCTATCCAGTCTGCTTCCTTCACTCTGTCCCACTTCCGCTAAAGTTCTGAGCATCCAATAGGGAAACCTGGTGCTTTGGCCAATCAGGAAACAGGTCTCACTGGCCTGCCTCCAGATTGGCGGGGAGGCAATGCAGTGTGAAAATAGCAAATATTTATTTGCTATGGTCACACAATTGGGTGAGATCAGGGCACACTCTCTGCGCCCCGAGCCCACCCTTTTTTGAAGCCTATTAGAGCCTCTGACTCTAATCAGGTGCTTCAAAAAAAATACACCCCTCCTGCCCCCGGTATAGGAGTCTAGTGATGGACGAACATCTGACAGGACGGTTCGCGAACGCGCCCAAATTTTCGCGAACCTCAGGTTCGCGGCGGGCCCCATTCATTTTAATGGCAGGCAAACATTAAAAACCCCCAGGTCATATTTGCAGCCACAAAATACTTACTAGCTGTGCACACATAGTCCCACAACATGGACACTGACATACCAGAAGTGTTAAGCAAATCTGGGATTGACAACGACAAGCATTCTTTTTTATCTTTTTTTTTTAATCAAACGCACCTTCTGCAACTTCCCACTTTGGCTCAAGCCTGGTGCTCCTGCCCTACCCCTACCACCCCTGCGGAAGGGCCTGCTTCTTCCTCTGCCTGTCATTTTTTAAATGACCCTGTGACAAAAGTCTCTAGAGAAGTGCAGTATATGTGGGAGAAGGTATATAACACCCCTCTTCAATCTGTCATTTTGGGGGGCCACTGGTCTATTACACCAGTTATAATACTTTTTTCTAATTGCGTTTGTCACTCTTTGTAGTATCGCTGCAGAACCGCTCAGCAGTCACAATGCTGCACAGTAGAAATGTACTATACTATGCTTTCTATATTTGAAAGTATATTATAAGTGTATTACACCCCTATATACTGCACACCAAATAGTACACCTATACCAGTCCTTAAAAGGACTTTTGTGGACCTATATTTGTTAGCGATTTGTGTCGCTACAATCTGTCCCTGTGACACACAGCAACCTCTACCTACACTGACAAAAGAGCTGCAGAACCGTTCAGTCACAATGCTGCACAGTAGAAATGCACTATAATATGCTTTCTATATTTAAAAGTATATTATAAGTGTATTACACACCTATATACTATACAACTATACCAGTCCTTAAAATGACTTTTGTGGACCTAATAGCTAGTGATTACAGACTGTCCCTGCTCCAAACAGCAACCTCTCCCTACACTGACAAAAGACAGAATGTAAAATGGCCGCCAGATCAGGTCTATTTATAAGGTAGGGGGTGTGTCCATGTGCTGAAATGTCTCAATTGGCTGTCCTGTACCCCATGATGGATGTGTCATGGGTCAAAGTTCTTCACAATGTAAAAGAATATGGTGGACGTGAACAGCGCCATATGTCCGCCGGTTTGGCGAATCGCAAACGAGCAAAGTTTGCCGCAAACCGAATGCGGGGCCAACCGCAAGTCCATCTGTATAGGAGTCCATGCGCCTGGCATCCTGAAAGGGGCCGGGCGCATGGATAGGGAGGCAGCAGTAGGGATAGGGGGCAGCACCCATGCACCCACAATGCACAGGCCACCACAGTCAACTTTCCTTCTCTTTTTTACAGTCGCCATTTTAGAAATTGACCAGAAGGGGAAGCATGGGAGCGCAGTGCCAGAGGTTTTGGTCTAAGTGTGTTCATCCGATACACTAATACACTGCCCAACAAGAATTCTCCTACCTCTGAGAGCTTCCTAGCGGGCTCTGACACATCGAGGTGTGAACACACCCCAGCAACACGCCCAGCAACATGCCCAGCAACACGCCCCAGCTCATCCTAATCCCGAGTGGTGCTCAGGGATTTGTCAGGCTAAAGAAGATGTGTATATATATATATATATATATATATATATATATATATATATATATATATATTTACAAAAAACATAACACACCCAAGCTTGGGGGGCACAGAAGGACATATATGCAAATTTAAAGTGGGGGCCACATCAAACTGGATCAAACAATTGGCCCACGGGCTGGACTTTGGACATGCCTGATCTAAAGTAAACAGCCTATAGAATTCATGAATAACAGACAACAAGCATTGAAAAGCAGGAAGTCCGGCGCTCGCTGCGCTCCATGGAGCCAAACCAGATGTGACGGAGCTAGAGCGTCATTATGTCACATCCGGTTTGGGTCCGTGGAGCGCAGCGAGCGCCGGACTTCCTGCTTTTCAATGCTTGTTGTCTGTTACCTGATAGAAATGCAATATTTACCTATTTATTAAACAGAATTACACTATGGAGGCGTTTTATTATCCCTACATAATACCTGCTTGACCAATTACACTAAAGCCCCGTACACACGGTCGGAAAATCCGACCACAAAATCCATCAGATTTTTTCCGACGGATTTTGTCCGACACTGGTGTTGCATACACACGGTCGGACAAAGTTGTCGGAAAATCCGATCATTCTGAATGTGGTGACGTTTGTTGCCTACGAGAGATATCCGCAAAAAGACCCGTTTACCACTGTGAATCCCATTAAGGGGAGCATGAGTGACACACAGACACCGACCTCCTGTGAGGATTAAGGCTGACACTTTTTCTTCAAGCCAAACCACTGTTGTGGAAAATGTTATTAACCACTTGACATCCGGCCATAGCCGAATGATGGCTTTGGCGCGGATGTCAATTCCCAGGAGGGCGTCATATGACGTCCTCCCCTTTCCTCGCTCCCTGTGCGTGCTCACGAGCGCGCAGCGGGGAAATTCTGTGTTGGCCGTGTCCCTTGGACACAGCCAATCACAGATTGCTGTAAATGGCCAATCACAGCAGCTGTTTACAGCGCGATCGCCCTGGCCAATGAGCGATGATCTCAAATGTAAACATATGAGATCATCTCTCATTGCCGGCTCTCTCTCCTCACACAGAGACAGCGTGTGAGGAGAGAGAGGATCTGTGATAGCGATCTGACTGTGAGTTCACACACATTACAGTGCCCCCTCCTTCCAGTGCCCCATCAGTACAGTACCCCATCTGTGCTAATTGGTGCCCACCTGTGCCGATCAGTGCCCACCTGTGCCACCTCATCAGTGCCCATCTGTGCCACCCCATCTGTGCTGCCCCATCTGTGCCGCCTCATCAGTGCACATCTGTGCCACCTCATCAGTGCACATCTGTGCCAGCTTATCAGTGCCCACCTGTGCCGATCAGTGCCCACCTGTGCCACCTCATCAGTGCCCATCTGTGCTACCCCATCTGTGCTGCCCCATCTGTGCCGCCTCATCAGTGTCCACCTGTGCCGCCTCATCAGTGCACATTTGTTCCACCTCATCAGTTCACATTTGTTCCACCTCATCAGTGCACATCTGTGCCACCTCATCAGTGCCCATCTGTGCCACCTCATCAGTGCCCACCTGTGCCACCTCATCACCTATCTCATTTCCAAAAAGGGGTCATTTGGGGGGCATCAGTACATAAGATGCAATATTTTTTTTTATGATTTGCACCACAGCTTGTAGACTCTAAAACTCTAAAACTTTCACACAGACCAAATCATTTCCACAAATTTTTGGTTATTTTTACCAAGGATATGTAGCAGTATAAATTGTGGCCAAAATTTATGAAGAAAAATTAATAATTTGCAAAATTTTATCACAGAAACAAAGAAAAATTTGTTTTTTTTTCAAAATGTTTGGATGTTTTTCATTTATAGCGCAAAAAAAATAAAAAACCCAGAGGTGATCAAATACCACCAAAAGAAAGCTCTATTTGTGGGAAAAAAAGGACAAAAAATTAATTTGGGTACAGTGTTGCATGACTTGAATGACAATGAGTAATTGTCATTCAAAGTGTGAGAGCACCAAAAGCTGAAAATTGGTCTGGATAGGAGGTGGGTTTAAGTGCCCGGTAAGCAAGTGGTTAAAGTATGTTGTCAGATGCCCCCCAGTGTCGGTTTTGCTGTAATGCGCTCATGTGAGCGTATTCGCACATACAGACGTTGGCGGAAGACCATTGGATGCGGAAACGTTCCCTTGGACACGGCGGATCTGTTTGCGTTTTAGGGATGTTCATTTATGCTACTTCTTGGCGACTGCATTAATGACTCCGAGTGAACATGTCTGTGTACATTGGAACTGTAGCATAACTATATGAATATTATGGCCCACTGGACCATAGTTTGGTATGGTTTGCATCACTGGTAACAGTGGGAATGGGCAGATGGATGTGTTCAAAGCCAGGTGCTTGCCACATGGTTTTGACACACCACCGTCTGCACAGGTCAACACTGTATTTTTGTTTGAATGTATACATGTCTGTGATTGGTTCTTTTGAAGGAAAACAAATGTCCTCCTGTTCCATCCTGTGTGAATGATATGAGGTCACAACCTTTGTAGGAGGGTTTAGCTGTTGGAGGGTGTGGCTTCGAATTGATATGTAAATAAAAGGAGTCTTCTCTGAGAGGACAGGCAGTCATGCTGCCCTTTGTTGAGAGGAACACATAAGAAATACTGGTGATGGCTCTTTTAATGGGACCTGGCTGGAAAGCAGTTAGGCTGGGAAGGTGATGTATGCAATGCTTGGCTGGTGAGGTATGAATGCTTGAATGAGGGGGCTGAGGTAAGGATGTATGGATGGATAAGGGGGTTGGGAGGTAATGGAAGACATACGATCTAAAACTTTGGAAGGTAAGGTATTATGGTGTCCGTTTAATATATTGTGAAATTTCAGATCTCAGGAGTTCTCGGCACTTCTCTGAGATATCTGTTCTCCCCCCTGTGGCAGCTTAGTATACATTGTAGATTGCTTCTCTCACTGAGAATAGAAGTGATCTACAAATGCTTTGAGAATTCCAAACGGCTTCTGTTTCTGTAATCTCGCAATAGCTTGGGAGATTTCAGTATCAGAACCCCAAAGTGAAACACGAAGCACTCCACATACACTGCACATACAAACTTTATAATAAAGATATATTCCCCCTACCCAATAAACAGACACCCCATAACAGTAAAACATTATAATGATTAATACATAAGGATAACACATGTGCATATTTATGTGAATGGTGTATTCTGAAATGATTGTACTGTATTTGTCATACAGATATGCACCATTCATATAAAAACAATTAATATATATATTAAATAGTTATAAATAATTTAAAAAAAGAATAACAATAAAAATATAAAATTAACAACTAAAATAAATAATTTTAAATAAAGAGAAACCCCCGTATAATAAAATTAGAATAGTCCATGAGCTGAACCAAATTTTAGGTTTGAAATAATTTAAAAAATAAGTAAAAAAATTAAATAAAATATAGAAAAAATTATTTAAATAATACCAGTTCAAAGGAAGTGTTTTTTATGTTATTTTAAATACTCATAAAATGTAATTGATAAAAAAGGCATTTTACAAATATATATGTTGTGTCAAAAAACTCCCATAATATGTTAATAATGGTATAACCCTGTAAAAGTAAATCACTGTTAAACTATTAAGCATTTGAGGGTATAAGATAGTGAGCAAGATGGAGATTCAGAAAAGAAAGAGGTGCCAAATTTTCTTACACGCAAAATTGCGTCCTTGTGGCCCGTGCGGTTGGCAATTGGGATCGCCTATATGGGCAACGATCTCGAATGCTGGCACAATCGAAAAAAGATGCTATATGGAGTAGCATAGTGGAGCAAGTAAATGCATCCGGCAATACCGCAAGAAGCATTGAGACCTGCAAACGTCGAATCGCCGATATAAAAGGTCAAATAAAAAAAAAATGAGCATCATTGCAAGGCACCAAAGAGGCACAGGAGGAGGCCCACCAGTGGAAGTGACTTTTAACACTTATGAGGAGGAATTAAAGGGGTGCCTTGGCTGCCACTGTGCCCATTAAATGCTGCCACTGTCCCCTTTAAACGCTGCCACTGTGCTTATTAAACGCTGCCACTGTGCCCTTTAAACGCTGCCACTGTGCCCATCAAACGCTGCCACTGTGCCCATCAAACGATGCCACTGTGCCCATCAAACGATGCCACTGTGCCCATTAAATGCTGCCACTGTGCCCATTAAATGCTGCCACTGTGCCCATTAAATGCTGCCACTGTCCCCTTTAAACGCTGCCACTGTGCCCATTAAATGCTGCTACTGTGCCCATCTAACGCTGCCACTGTGCCCATCTAACGCTGTCACTGTGCCCATCTAACACTGCCACTGTGCCCATCTAACACTGCCACTGTGCCCATCTAACACTGCCACTGTGCCCATCTAACACTGCTACTATGCCCATCTAACGCTGTCACTGTGCCCATTAATTGCTGCCAATGGCACTTACCTTGTCAGGCGGCGAGCGGTGTCTCCTCATCTTCTCCCGCGCTCCTGTCTTCTGCAGTGATTGGACGCCTAGGCGTCCAATCACAGCGCCTGTGACTTCAGCCAATCAGGGGACCAGTAACACAGACCGGCAACCTGATTGGCTGAGAGGTGGGTCTGTGTTAGGGAAGCGATGTATTCGCTTCCCTAACACAATACTGTGTAAGCAGCAAACGCAAAGCATTGCGCCCGCTGTTTACACTTCTGGAAGCCTATTAGAGCACACCGCTCTAATAGGGTCCCCTATTAGAGCTTTACAGCTCTAATAGGGCGCTTCCAGAAACACCCCCCCCCCGCTGTAATTCAGATGCCCGGCGCCCGACAAGGGCCGGACACCTGAATAGGGGGGCAGCAGCGGTGACAATAGATAGATTCATGTAATGCATAAATCTATCTATTGGTGATAGAGTGGTGCAGGAGAGGGGGGGGGGCGGCGCTCCTGCGCCCTCTATGCACGCACCGCCACTGGCCCACAACACATATATACACACACACACACACAGATATTATATATATATATATATATATATATCTATATATACACATATACATACACACACACACACAGATATTATGTATGTATATATATATATATATATATATATATATATATATATATATATATATATATATATATATATATATATATATATATATATATATATATATTAACCACTTGCCGACCGCCCCATGTAGATATACGTCGGCAGAATGGCACGTACAGGCAGAACCACGTACCTGTACGTGCCATTCTTTAGGCGGTTGGGGGGTCCGATCGGACCCCCCTCCGCCGGCGGGGACGGTCGGCATCGCTTCAGGAGCGATCCGGGACGAGGGGACGGCCAGTGGTTTCTGGCCACCCCCTCGCGATCGCTCCTGGCGAATGAAAAGCTTCCCCTTCCTGTCTATTGTATAGACAGGAAGGCGGAAGTGATGTCACGCTCGGTGCGCCGGTCTATGTGACCGGAGACGCCGAGCGGCGAACATGTTAAGGTTAGTGCACAACACTACACTGACACCAGTACAGTTAGGCACACAAAACACCCCCCTGTCACCCCCTGATCACCCCCCAGATCACCCCCTCCCCCCCCAGTCACAGTGTCACTAATTGCAGTGATCATTTATTTACTGATCACTGCATTTAGTGTCAGTGTGACTGTAATAACTGTCAGGGCAGTTAGTTTTAGGTCCTAGGTAGCCCCCTACGCCCCCCTAATAAAGGTTTAACCCCCTGATTGCCCCTAGTTAACCCCTTCACCCCCTTTTGCCAGTGTCACTAAGCGATCGTTTTTCTGATCGCTGCATTGTGTCGCTAGGTAACCATTTTTTTTTTTATTTTAACCGCCATGTTTTATATAGGTTCATAAATAGTTTTATAGGTCAGGTACCCCCATATTACAACCTAAATAAAGGTTTTAACCCCCTGATTGCCCCTAGAGTTAACCCTTTCACCAGTAATCACCGTATAACTGTCACTGGTGACGCTGGTTAGCCAGTTAGTTATTTCGTTATTTAGGTTCCCCGTCAGGTTTTTATATAGCGTCAGGTACCCCCATATATTACCTAATAAAGGTTTAACCCCCTGATTGCCCCTAGTTAACCCTTTCACCCCCTTTTGCCAGTGTCACTAAGCGATCGTTTTTCTGATCGCTGCATTAGTGTCGCTAGGTAACCAGTTTTTTTTTAGGTTAACCGCCATGTTTATATAGGTTCATAAATAGGTTTATAGGTCAGGTACCCCCATATTACAACCTAAATAAAGGTTTTAACCCCCTGATTGCCCCTAGAGTTAACCCTTTCACCAGTGATCACCGTATAAAATGTCACTGGTGACGCTGGTTAGCCAGTTAGTTATTTCGTTATTTAGGTTCCCCGTCAGGTTTTTATATAGCGTCAGGTACCCCCATATATTACCTAATAAAGGTTTAACCCCCTGATTGCCCCTAGTTAACCCTTTCACCCCCTTTTGCCAGTGTCACTAAGCGATCGTTTTTCTGATCCCTGCATTAGTGTCGCTAGGTAACCAGTTTTTTTTTGTATTACTGTTACGGGTGACGCTGGTTAGATAGCTTGTTTTTTATACTGTCAGGGCACCCGCCATTTATTACCCAATAACGGTTTAACCCCCTGATCGCCCGGCGGGTGATATCAATTAGGTTTTAGGGTCAAATAAGGTCTGCGTCGCCCCAGGTTAGTGCCAGTACCGCAAACACCCACGCGCAAAGCATACACCTCCCTTAGTGGTATAGTATCTGAACAGATCAATATCTGATCTGATCAGATCTATACTAGCGTCCCAGCAGTTTAGGGTTCCAAAAAAACGCATTGTTAGCGGGATCAGCCCAGATACCTGCTAGCACCTGCGTTTTCCCCCTCCGCCCAGCCCAGCCCACCCAAGTGCAGTATCGATCGATCACTGTCACTTACAAAACACTAAGCACACATAACTGCAGTGTTCGCAGAGTCAGGCCTGATCCCTGCGATCGCTAACATTTTTTTTGTGGTAGCGTTTTGATTCAGTCGCTAACAGTCAGGAGCTTTTTTACCTGTGAATCTCAAAAAAAAAAAAAAAAACAAAAATAGTTGTCGTTTTATTGTTCTCTCTCTCTCTCTATTGTTGCTCTTTTTTTACTCCATTCTATTCTGCAATGTTTTATTATGTTTTATCATGTTTTATCATGCTTGCTTTTCAGGTATGTAATTTTGTTTACTGTGTTTTAGTGTTAAGCATTTTTTTGTTTTCAGGTGCGCCATTCAGTTGCAGCGCGGATTTATTTATCTTGACAGCAACAGCGTTTGCTCCCACGATACATAAAGCCGCGACTCCAACGCTGTAGGAGGTGATTTCACCACCACAGTTAAAAAAAAGAGCATATATGCCGAAGCATGGGGGCAGCAGGGGGGGGGAGGAGCGATTGGCTCCTAATGCCACGTACATACGGTCGAAATTCCGACCGTGTGTACACGGCATAACTTTTGCGGGAGGATGCCCCCATGCATCGGCATATATAAATGGTGCATGTATGCCCATCATTAGAAGTGGGTGGATGAAGGGAGGTATTCTAATGGTGGGCATACCCACCAATCAATCTCTTTTTTTCGTTCAGCCAAGAGGCTGCATGAAAAAAAAAAAGATTACAATATATGTCCAGTATGTTGCTGGACTTTGAATGGTTATACCAGAATGATGCCTGCAGGTTTAGGTATCATCTTGGTATCATTCTTTTCAGCCAGTGATCGGCTTTCATGTAAAAGCAATTCTAGCGGGTAATTAGCCTCTAGACTGCTTTTACAAGCAGTAGGAGGGAATGTCCCCCCTCCCGGATATAAACCGCGCCATTGGGAAATTGGGAAAGCATTTTATCACACCAATCTTGGTGTGGTCAGATGCTTTGAGGGCAGAGGAAAGATCTAGGGTCCAATAGACCCCAATTTTTTCAAAAAAAGAGTACCTGTCACTGCCTATTGCTATCATAGGGGATATTTACATTCCCTGAGATAACAATAAAAATCATAACAAAGAAAAAAAATGGAAGGAACAGTTTAAAAATAGAATAAAAAAGCTAAATAAATAAAAAAAAAACTAAAAAAAAAAAAAAAAAAAAAAAAGCACCCCTGCCCCCCCTTCTCTTGCGCAAAGGCGTACACAAGCGTTGGTCTGGCGTCATATGTAAACAGCAATTGCAGCATGCATGTGAGGTATCACCGCGAAGGTCAGATCGAGGGCAGTAATTTTAGCAGTAGACCTCCTCCGTGAATCTAATGTGGTATCATGTAAAGGCTTTTAAAGGCTTTTAAAAATGTATGTAGTTTGTCGCCACTGCGTGTTTGTGCGCAATTTTAAAGCATGTCGTGTTTGGTATCCATGTACTCGGCCTAAGATCATATTTTTTATTTCATCAAAAATTTGAGCAATATAGTGTGTTTTAGTGCATTAAAATAAAAAAAAGTGTATTTTTTCCACAAAAAATGCGTTTGAAAAATCGCTGCGCAAATACTGTGTGGAAAAAAAAAATGCAACACCCACCATTTTAATCTGTAGGGCCTTTGCTTTAACAATATATATAGTGTTTGGGGGTTCAACGTAATTTTCTTGCAAAAAAAAAAATATGTTTTCATGTAAACAAAAAGTGTCAGAAAGGGCTTTGTCTTCAAGTGGTTAGAAGAGTGGGTGACGTGTGACATAGGCTTCTAAATGTTGTGCATAAAATGCCAGGACAGTTCAAACCCCCCCCAAATGACCCCATTTTGGAAAGTAGACACCCCAAGCTATTTGCTGAGAGCAATGTTGAGCCCATTAAATATTTTTTTTTTTTTGTCCCAAGAGATTGAATAATGAAAAAAAAAAAAATATATATATTTTTTTTACAAAAAGTTGTCACTAAATGATATATTGCTCAAACATGTCATGGGCATATGTGGAAATACACCCCAAAATACATTCTGTTGCTTCTCCTGAGTACGGGGATACCACATGTGTGGGACTTTTTGGGAGCCTAGCTGCGTACGGAACCCCAAAAACCAAGCACCGCCTTCAGGCTTTCTAAGGGAGTAATTTTTTTATTTCACTTCTCACTGCCAATCACAGTTTCGGAGGCCATGGAATGCCCAGATGGCATAAAACCCCCCAAAATGACCCCATTTTGGAAAGTAGACACCCCAAGCTATTTGCTGAGAGGTATTGTGAGTATTTTGCAGATGTCGCTTTTTGTCACAAAGTTTTGAAAATTGAAAAAAGAAAAAAAAAAATTTTTTTTCTTTACTTTCTTCATTTTCAAAAACAAATGAGAGCTGTAAAATACTCACCATGCCTCTCAACAAATAGCTTGGGGTGTCTACTTTCCAAAATGGGGTCATTTGGGGGGGTTTTGTGCTATTTTGGCATTTTATGGCCTTCGAAACTGTGATAGGTAGTGAGGAGTGAAATCAAAAATTTGCACCCTTAGAAATCCTGAAGGCGGTGCTTGGGTTTCGGGGCCCCGTACGCGGCTAGGCTCCCAAAAAGTCCCACACATGTGGTATCCCCATACTCAGGAGAAGCAGCAAAATGTATTTTGGGGTGCAATTCCACATATAACTATGGCATGTGTGAGCAATATATCATTTAGTGACAACTTTTTGAAGAAAAAAAAAATTATTTTTTATTTTTGTCTTTATTCAATCACTTGGGACTAAAAAAAAAAATATTCAATGGGCTCAACATGCCTCTCAGCAAATAGCTTGGGGTGTCTACTTTCCAAAATGGGGTCATTTGGGGGGGTTTTGTACTTCTCTGCCATTTTAGCACCTCAAGAAATGAAATAGGCAGTCATAAATTAAAAGCGGTGTAAATTCCAGAAAATGTACTCTAGTTTGTAGACGCTATAACTTTTGCGCAAACCAATAAATATACGCTTATTGGCATTTTTTTTACTAAAGACATGTGGCTGAATACATTTTGGCCCAAATGTTTGACTAAAATTGAGTTTATTAGATTTTTTTTATAACAAAAAGTAGAAAATCTCTTTTTTTTTCAAAATTTTCGCTTTTTTTTTTTTTTTCCGTTTATATCGCAAAAAATAAAAATCACAGAGGCAATCAAATACCATCAAAAGAAAGCTCTATTTGTGGGAAGAAAAGGACGCAAATTTCGTTTCGTTACAAAATTGCATGACCGCACAATTACCAGTTAAAGTAGTGCAGTGCGAAATTGAAAAAAAGACCTCTGGTCCTTAAGCTGACAATTGGTCCGGGGCTGAAGTGGTTGGGGCAGGCTTACGCCGCGTGTCATCGCGCTGAGGGAGTACAGAGTGCAATTGATCTCAGTCAGCCTCACCAGGGGTGTATTAGTCCACACCCCAGACATCCACAGCAGGGCCATCCTAATAGCATCATGGGCCCCTGGGCAAATTAATGCACCGTGGCCCCTGCAAGCCTTCCCCAATTTACACACCTACTCTCAAGAATGAAAGTATAAAGAGTTGATAGATTTGAATTGATATTTTATTTTTAGCACTATAAACAAAAAAAGAGCGACAATTATTATAAAAAAAAACAATATTTTTTACTTTCTTCTATAAAACACATCCAATAAAGAAATGTAAACTTAGGCCAATATGTATTGTGCTACATATTTTTGGTTAAAAAATCCCAATAAGCGTATATTGAATGACACTGTCAGGGAAGGAATTAACATCAGGGGCGATCAAAGGGTTAACTGTGTGCCTAGCTATTGCTTACTCACTGTGGGGGAGGAGCTTTTACTAAGGGAAGGCTTTGATACATGGAACACAGGATCAATACCTTCCCTATTGACAGAATGGCAATCTGTCTTGTTTATATAGGTAGAGTGCCCGTCTTTTTTGTCCCGAATGATCGGTGGGTGTCGCAGACATTGAGTCCGTCTGGTCCCACTGATTGGCTCCCGATGTGTCCAATTCCAGGTCTGGGGTGGAAGTGCAGGATCACATACTAGGTACAGGATCCTGTGCAGGAGAGCTGCTCCACCACTGTGTGTATATATATATATATATATATATATTTATATATATATATATATATATATATATGTATATGGTTGGCAAGCAGTTGAAGCCCAGCATGTTGTAATGCAGCAGCTGGAGTGAATTGCTGACAAGGCCGCAGCTAAAGGTGTACACATGGTGGAGCCACAATGCTTTGTGACTGCAGAAAGAAAAAATGCCCCGTACACACGATAGGATTTTCCGACAACAAATGTTCAACGGGAGCTTGTTGTGGGAAATTCTGACCGTGTGTAGGCTCCATCAGACATTTTCCATCGGAATTTCTGTCACACAAAATTTGAGATCTGGTTCTTAAATTTTCGGACAAAAAAATCCGTTGTCAGAGATTCTGAT
This sequence comes from Lithobates sylvaticus, assembly GCA_028564925.1. Taxonomy (NCBI): domain Eukaryota; kingdom Metazoa; phylum Chordata; class Amphibia; order Anura; family Ranidae; genus Lithobates; species Lithobates sylvaticus. Next base: position 9,727,652 of record CM053029.1, read on the forward strand.
CGCGTGTACACAATTCCGATGCACAAAGTTCCGCGCATGCTCGGAATCAAGCAGAAGAGCCGCACTGGCTATTGAACTTCATTTTTCTCGGCTCGTCGTACGCATTGTATGTCACCGCGTTCTTGGCGATTGGAATTTCCGACAAGATTTGTGTGACCGTGTGTATGCAAGACAAGTTTGAGCCAACATCCGTCAGAAAAAAAAAAACATGGATTTTGTTGTCGGAAAATCCTATCGTGTGTACGGGGCACAAGGCTACTTTCACACTGGGGCATTGGGGGCGTCAGCGGTAAAGCGCCGCTATTTTAAGCGGCACTTTAGGGTAGTTTCTGCTGCTCTTTTTGGCCACTAGCGGGCGCTTTTAACCCCCGTTAATGTCTGAAAAAGGGTTCAAAGTGCCGCTGCAGTGGCGCTTTGCCAGCACCTCGGCGGCGCTGCACCATTGACTTCAATGGCCAGGGGCGCTGCGCTCCTGACGCGCCTCAAAAATGCGGCTTGCAGGACTTTTTTTGGCGTCCGGCCAGCGCAGAGCTCCAGTGTGAGAGCCCTCGGGATATCACACTGGAGAGACAGGAGAGGCTCCTTACAGGCGCTATGCAGGTGATATTTATAGCGCCTGTAAAGCACCTCAGTGTGAAAGGCGTCTTTTATCACCAGTTGCATTTGACGGGCACTACCGCTCACCAAATGCAACCAAATAAAAGAGTCTGTGCTGCAACTTTCCCCTATCCATGTGCAAAGCACATAGCTGTGGTGGGGGTTATGCAGCATTTAGGGGGTTAAAACAGGTGGTGAGGAGGCGACATATCACCTCACCGCCTGACTAATACCTCTGAAAAGCAATCCATGTGCGGCAGTTTTTTACAATTCGGGCCGGTTCACACTGCTGTGCTGTCCAACATCCGATGTGACTCGCACCGCAGTGCAAATCACATGCGATCTCTTTGCGATGCGAACTCAGCCATACAGATTGTATGTCTGAATTTGCATCACATTCGGAGCAAACTGGCACAGAGCCCTTTTTTTTTTTTGGTTCTGAACCAGAATTGGATCGCATGGGTTTTCACACCCATGCGATCCGATTCCTGTCTGAATTGACAGGTCGCACTGCGATATGCAAACTGATTTGGGGGTGTCATTAGCTTTTTATTGACACTCCCAGCAGTTTGCGTAGTGCAGTGTGAACTGCCTGCGAGTTGTATGCGATGCAGGAAACCGCACTGGATTCGCAGGGTTCTGGCATCGCTCCAGTGTGAACTGGAGTTGGTTCACACTATGTGGTGCGGGAACTGCATGCGAGGTTTGAACAGAAATTGCACCACATTTCTGTTGATCTCAAATGCGATTCTTCCGCAGTGCAATTTGAGCCGTTCATTCTGTATGGCTCAAATCGCACCAAATCTGTTCCAAAGTGGTGCAGGACCATTTTTTTGGCATCACCAGAATCAGATTGTATGAGTGTTCACACCCATGTGATCCAATTCTGAAAATCACACTGCATTTTGCAAACTAATTTTAGGTTATCTTTAACTTAACATGCACACCTGCAGCTGTTCGCATGCACAGGGTGTGATTTGGATGTGGCGAGGAATCTGACTGCACAGAATTTGTTGGGAAATCACAGTGCAAAAGGCTGCTTTCACACTGAGGCACTTTGCAGGTGTTATAGTGCTAAAAATAGCGCCTGCAAAGCGCCCTGAAAGAGCTGCTCAATTCACTCCCGAGGGCTTTCACACTGGAGCGATGCGCTTGCAGGACGGTCAAAGTCCTGCAAGCCGCATCTTTGCAGCACTATAATAGCTGTATATTCACTGCTCCTAAAGCACCCCTTCCCATTGAAATCAATGGGGCAGTGCTGCAAACCCGCCAGCAAAGCGCCGCTGCAAGTTTAACCCTTTTTTTGCCGCTAAAACGACAGTAAAGCGCCACTAAATATAGCGCCGCTTTACTGCCGGTGCCCCGCTCGCCCCAGTGGGAAAGTAGCCAAAGTGTGAATCGGCATGTAGACCCCTTTCACACTGAGGTGTTTTTCAGGCGCTTTTGGACTAAAAATAGCACCTGTAAAGTGCCTGGAAAATGGCCCGAGGGCTTTAACACCGAGGTGATGTGCTGGTAGGACATTAAAAAAACTCCTGCAAGCAGCATCTTTGGAGGAGCGGTGGATACACTGCATCCTGGCATGGAGAACAAATCACCAATGGTGTTGCTACTGAGAGTGTAGCCCACACCCGGGTGAAGAGGGGTGACGTCAGAGTTCTGGGACCCCCAAGTCACCTCCATTCCCTCCATGCACAGAGCCCTCCAGGACAAACAAACTTTTAGCACACGTTTGCATCCCAGGCAATGGTATAAGGGGGGACTCTACTGGGGGCACCTGATGTAAGGGGGGACTCTGCTGGGGGCACCTGATGTAAGGAGGGACTCTACTGGGGGCATCTGATGGCATCTGATGTGACAAGTGACACGCTCAGGGCTCCCACTGATTCTGCATTATGGTGAGTTGAACTATTTCATTTTATATTACAATGTAATAATAGAAATAATGCTCTTCAACCATCCTGACACCATAACAACCATGGTGTCTGGATGATTGGAGCACCAACACCAGGTGTTTGGAGAATCTTTATCTGCTGATTGATAAACTTTCTGGAATACACATATTTCTATTGTGGTGTAGGATCTGGGCCTGCTGTCCCTCCATCCCTCTTTCTTTCCTTCTCTCTCTTCTTCCCTCCCTATTTCTTTATTTCTCCCTCCATCTCTCGTTCATCTCAGACTCAAAAAGTCAGAAAGATAAAACAAATTCTTACCTCTGTGACACGCTCAGACAAATCTTGCAATGTTTTACTTCCTTATAACAGTCTTTTGTATATATCTCTCCCACACCCATTGCAGGAAATCGCATGTTTCCTGAGCTGTGGTCTGCAAGAGGGCCGTGTACAAAGTTAAAGAGGAAGTAAACCGTGATGGGTTTTACTTCATCTTTATGTCCCTGCAAAAGTAAAGCATAATGGGCTACTATGCATCACATCGCATCACATAGTAGCCCATTATGTGTCACTTACCTGAAACCGAAGCCTGCAATGTCACCGCTGTCCCCACTAGCAGCGAGTGTCCATCTTCACCCCTCTTCCTTCCGGGGCCACAAACTCTGTCTCTGTGATGATTGACCGAAGTTGCATAGTGTCACTCCCGCCAGTCACGGCATGACTCCATTAGAAACGGCACAATCTGCCCTTTCTAAAGTGTACATGTGCCGTAGTCATTGGCGCACAGCTTTATTATAAATATCTCCTAAACCATGGAGGTTTAGGAGATATTTCCAGCACCTACATGTAAGCCTTAATATAAGCCTTAATATAAGCTTATCTGTAGGTAAAAGTGGTTGTACAGGGTGTGCAGGGTGTACAGGATGGGCATGGTGTACAGGGTGTACAGCAGGGGTACCCAACCCCTGGCCCCACATGTGGCCTGCGGCGCCCTCCAATGTGGCCCGCCGCGTCTTGCTCTGAGATGGTGGGTCGGCAAGCCCAGATCGCGGGTTCCCGACCCACCATCTCCGAGCATCAGTGCGAACAACTGAACCGCCGCTAAAGAAAGCAGAGCCGATGCTTCCTGTATAGCGCCGGCCCCTTCACAGGTGGAGTGATACCAAATGTACTCCGCCTGTGACAGGAAGCATCAGCTCTGCTCTCTACTGCAACCGCATGCTTCCTGTGATCTCAGACAGCAGCCAGCAGTACCATACACCAGTACCAGTACCCATCAGCAGTACCCACCAGCAGTACCAATACCTGCAAGCAGTACCAGCCAGCAGTACCAATACCCACCAGCAGTATTAGTACCCACCAGCAGTATCAGTACCCACCAGCAGTATCAGTACCAGCCACCAGTACCCACCAGCAGTACCAGTACCCACCAGCAGTACCCGCCAGCAATACCAGTACCCACCAGCAGTACCCGCCAGCAGTATCAGTACCCACCAACAGTATCAGTACCCACCAGCAGTACCAGCCAGCAATACCAGTACCCACCAGCAGTACAAGCCAGCAGTACCAGTACCCGTACCAGCCAGCAGCACAAGTACCCACTTGTAGGTAGGGGTTGTAGGTAGAGGTAGGGTGACCACATTTCCAAACTGCCATTCAGGGACACCCCTCCCCCCCCCAATATGATTTTTTATGTTTTTTTGCCATTTTTTGGGGTAGGGGCGTATGAAATCAGCTGGATGGACAGGGGGACAGTGGGATACACAGGTGAACCGTGGGTTGCACAGGGGGACAGTGGGATGGAAGGGGGACCATGGATGGACAGTGGGACCGTGGGATGGACAGGGGGACCGTGGGATGGACAGGGGGACCGTGGGATGGACAGGGGGACAGTGGGATGGACAGGGGGACAGTGGGATGGACAGGGGGACAGTGGGATGGACAGGGGGACAGTGGGAAGCACAGGGGGACAGTGGGATGCACAGGGGGACAGTGGGACAGACAGGGGGACCGTGGGATGCACAGGTTGACCGTGGGATGCACAGGGGGACAGTGGGACAGACAGGGGGACCGTGGGATGCACAGGTTGACCGTGGGATGCACAGGGGGACAGTGGGATGCACAGGGGGACTGTGGGATGCACAGGGGGACTGTGGGATGCACAGGGGGACAGTGGGATGCACAGCGGGACCGTGGGACGGACAGGGGGACAGTGGGACGGACAGGGGGACAGTGGGACGGACAGGGGGACCGTGGGATGCACAGGTTGACCGTGGGATGCACAGGGGGACAGTGGGATGCACAGGGGGACTGTGGGATGCACAGGGGGACTGTGGGATGCACAGGGGGACAGTGGGATGGACAGCGGGACCGTGGGATGGACAGGGGGACAGTGGGATGCACATGGGGACTGTGGGATGCACAGAGGGACAGTGGGATGGTGGGGGTGGGGGGGCTGCTGCAGGTGTAGTGAGAGGCAAACAAGTAGTGGGAGTGAAGAGACAGTGAACAGCTGGACAGAAGGGCCGGGTGTGAGGAGTTATCATGTGTGCAATGCAGTGATGCAGGAAACATCTTCAGCTGTGAGGGGTTCATGCTGGGACCTGTAGTTCTTCACTTTTGGGGGGGGTCACATCCCCCAAAAGTGAAGGATTTCAAGTCCCAGCATGGCACGAGTATCTAAGGATGTGTCCTCCTTCCATCCCTTGGAGGGTGTAATATCATCTGTCAGTGTCCTCTCCTGCCGACCCTCCTCTGCACGGTGCACTGAGAGGCTCGCTATCTCCAGGCTTGACACACTCTGAGTTTCTTTGAAGTGCTGGCAGTTCAGCACAGATCGCTGGCTGCTGGGGGAGATCTGACAGGATTTTAACCCCGATGGCTCTGTGGGGCGGCACAGTGGTGTAGTGGTTAACACTCTCACCTAGCAGAAAGAAGGGTCACTGGTTCAAATCCCAACCACGACACTACCTGCCTGGAGTTTTCATGTTCTCCCTGTGCCTGCGTGGGTTTCCTCCAGGTACTCCGGTTTCCTCCCACAATCCAAAGACATGCAGGTACGTTAATTGGCTTCTGTCCAAAAATTGGCCCTAGTATATGAATGGGGACCTTGGATTGTGGGCTCCTGGAGGGTAGGGACTGATGCGAGTGTGCAATGTACAGGGATAGGGACAGTTGTAGACACTTATCCAGATTGAACTGGATGGACTGATGTCTTTATTCAACCTTACTAACTATGAAACTATGTTGGTGAGTGAGCATTTTACTTGCCTTTCTACACTGCAGTCTGTCTCAGAAGTTTCTTCTACCTGCTGCTGCCTGGCTGGACTCCAGAACATACAGGGAGGAGGTGGGTGGAGCTAAATTTCCTCCGCTGTGATAGGTCTCTGCCTCTCTCCTGCTCGTGACGTCACTGGTTGCTACACGCCAAGCGGGCGGCAGGTAGCAACCAGTTTGGGCACTGAGCCAGCGGCGGTGGTGAAGGGTCTCTGCCAGCTAGGGGTCCACCACAGGCTGCAACAGTTACCGACAGAGACAATGAAAAGGCTATTTTAGGGGGCATAAGATCAACCCAGGGCCCGGTGCAATTCCGGGACACTGTATTGTCCCGGAATGAGGGTGCCCGGGACCCGGGACAGAGCTGCCAATTGCGGGGCTGTCCCGGGCAATCCGGGACACGTGGGCACACTACCTGGAGGACAGCCACCAGTTATAACCATCTGGGGGACAGCAGCAACCAACTGCAGGAATCCTGAGGAAGAAGTGAAAATTTAGGTCAGTTGAGATGCAGGTAAACTGCTGTGCATCAGTGTGAAAGCAGCCTTAGGCCCCTTTCACACGATTGGTCCGGTCGGGTCTGCCGGTCTGTTTTTCAGGCGGACCCTCCATTCACCTCTATAGAGCGGCAGATGTAAACTCGTGTCTGCTTAAACCCGCCTATCTGCAATCCGATCTGCTTAAAAAACAGAAGGGGATCTGTCCCCTACTGTCTGGCCAGATGGGAGGGCCCTTAGGGTAGAGCGGGCTGCATCTGTGTCTGCTCTACATATGCAGAGTGGACACAGACCTGCCATCCGCCCGCTACGCTCATTGTGGCCCGCGACCGGTTACCGGTGTACAGGGTGTGCAGGGTGTGTGGGGTGTTCGGAGTATGCATGGTGTGCGGGGTGTTCGGAGTATGCATGGTGTGCGGGGTGTGCGGGGTATGCAGGGTGTGCATGGTGTGCATGGTGTGCGGGGTGTGCGGGGTATGCAGGGTGTGCATGGTGTGCGGGGTATGCATGGTGTGCAGGGTGTACAGGGTGTACAATCACTTTAAACTCGCCCTCTGAGCTCCTTCAGGACTCGTTTCCAACACTCAATTTTTTTTTTTTTTTTACGCAGTACAAATGCATTTGCAAAAATAAAAAGTTTATGTATTTCAATAAACCTCATTTTTACCATTGTGTTGCCTTTATGTGCATTTTAAAAAAAGTACAGCTTGCTGCATTTTGTGTGATTCCATCAAAACAATCAAATCCACAAACAATTGAATAGATTCAATTAAACTGAGTCGATCGGTCAGGGCGGAATATTATCATTTTCAATCAGTCAGCAGCACTGAGAAACACTATCTTACCAAAAGTATTGGGACGCCTGCCTTTACACACACATGAACTTTAATGACATCCCAGTATTAGTCCGTAGGGTTCGATATTGAGTTGGCCCACCCTTTGCAGCTATAACAGCTTCAACTCTTCTGGGAAGGCCGTCCACAAGGTTTAGTAATGTGTCTATGGTAATGTTTGACCATTCTTCCAGAAGCGCATTTGTGAGGTCAGGCACTGATGTTGGACGAGAAGGCCTGGCTCGCAGTCTCCGCTCTAATTCATCCCAAAAGTGTTCTATCGGGTTGAGGTCGGGACTCTGTGCAGACCAGTCAGGTTCATCTACCCAAAACTTGTTCATCCATGTCTTTATGGACCTTGCTTTGTGCACTGGTCCAAATCATTTGGTGGAGGGGGGATTATGATGTGCAGTGGGGGCTGGTGCTTTTTTTTGGGGGCGGGCAAACAACCACCCCCTCTGGTTCAGCCGGTGGCTCCATCACCCCAATCAATTGGGTCACCCTCCCCCAGGAGTCTTGCGGCCGGTCATCTAGCCCCCCACTTACCGTCTTATCCCTCCTCCTCCTAGGCATCCAAAAGGATCGCCTGTCATTTCAGCCAATTGGGTGATGGGTTTCAGGGCCCACTTCCTGATTGGCTGGGAGGAGGATCAGTGTTAAAATAGTGAATATTCATTCGCTATTGTCAAACAACTGTGTGGGCTTGAAGTGCAGTGCTCTGCACCCAGAGTCCACCCTTTTTTGAAGCCTATTAGAGCCTTTCCAACCCCATTGGAATCCATGCATCTGGTGCCCTGCATTTGGATTAGGGGGCTGGAGACAGTGATGGGGCAGCGCCAGTGCTCCCCTAATGGACAGGCTGCCACTGATGGTGTGGGGTTGTTTTTCAGGGGTTGGGCTTGGCTTCTCTGGGATTGGGCTTGGTCCCTCAGGGGTTGGGCTTGGCCCCTCTGGGGTCAGGCTTGGCCCCTTAATTCCAGTGAAAGGAACTTCTTTACAAAGAATGCAACAAGAAATGTAAGGATGCAATTAGGGCAGCTAAGAACATGAATGACACATAGCGGAGGAGAGCAAAAAAATCCCAAGAAATTATTTAACCCCTACAAAACTGGGCATTTTCGCCCCCTTCCTTCCCAGACCAATTTTCAGCTTTCAGCGCTCTCGCACTTTCAATGACAATTGCGCGGTCATGCTACGCTGTACCCAAATTGCATTTTTATCATTTTGTTCGCACAAATAGAGATTTCTTTTGATGGTATTTATTCACGACTGAGTTTTTTTATTTTTTTTGCGATATAAGCAAAAGAACGGAAATTAGAAAAAAATATATATTTTAGATATATATATATCTTATAAATACACTGACCTAAATACACTAACCTGCTTGCTTAATCTAAATCAAGCTCTCTGTCCACGCCAACAACACTACACAGAGCTGCCTTGTAGGCGGCCTTATATAGTGTTGGGCATGGACTTAGTCCCCGTGAGCCATGATTGGCCAAAGGCACCCTGCTTTTGGCCAATTATGGCTTTCTTAGCAGAGGGCGCTGGGATTGGCCAAAGCATGCAGGCCAGGTGCATGCTTTGGCCAATCATCATACAGCAATGCACTGCTATCTCACAGTGCATTATGGAGCGTTCCACGGGCGCTCAAATTTCCCGCAAACACCCCATAATGTTCTTTCTTTCGGGGAACACCCCAATGTTCGAGTCGAACTCATGTTTGACCCGAACATGGAGCTCATCCCTACTTATCAGTATCCAGCAACTCTGATAAGACCCCAGACCAGGACAATTCTACTACTTCCCAGGCTCATTACAAATGTGTAATGGACATTTTTAAGGCCACATGTTTTGATTGCAAAGAAGGTGAGCGTCTGCAAGAATTCATTTCTGACCAAGCATGTGATCAGTTACATATTCTTTAACGTCAGTTACAAATGTCTAAAAATCTCTCTCTCACTCAGTATAAATCATTTTGGGCATTCTGTATGTAGCTGTTAATATTTTACAAGAAATCTGTATTTTAGGCTAATTAAAGACACCCAAAATTTAGCACAGTTTGGCATCTTCGCCCTGGTCACCAGATAACCTTGTCCTGGCACTAGCAGCGCTGCAAGGTCAGTGTCACTGGGCACAATAGGAGACAGTAGCATTTGTATGGCCACAACAGGAGTTATACAGTATAGACAGAATATCATCTTTATGCCATTGTGCCCATATAACTGCTATTGTGCCTATATAGATGCTGTTGCACCCATATAGAGGCACACCAGCATCTTCATGGGTACAAAAGCAGCTATATGGGCACTAGGGTGCCCACGTGTCCCGGATTGCCAATTAGCAGGTCTGTCCTGGGTCCCGGGCACCTTCATTCCGGGACAATACAGTGTCCCGGAATGGAACTGATGCAGCTGTTCGTGATTTTCCATTGACGAATGTCGATGATGTCATCCGGCCAGGCCAGCCTACTGGTGTAGCATGGGGGTGGGCAGCCCGAGTGACTTCTTCCAGGCTCCAGCCCCTATAATCACCATACACCTCCAATGGGTCAGACACTCCTCAGCACCCGGGTTTCCCCCCGCCCAGGGACTCCAGTGGTCCAGCCTGCCCTGTCCCCCATGATTCCTCAGGTGCGTGCCACAGGCAGCCCGTGTGTGTGAGGGGGAGGGGCGGTGCTCGATGCCGACTAGCATACAACGGCTGCTGGCGGAGTTCCTGGCCTGCGGGGGGTACCAAGAAGTGACTGGGGGATAGCAGTCATCTATGTATGAACTTCATGGAGTCCTGGCCTGGAGTGGTGAGTGAAATCCACCGATCTACCTTGTGTATGTGTGGGGGAGTAGTCAGTAGTGCGAGTAGTGCAGGAAGGAAAGTAGTGGTCAGGGGGGACAGGTAGGTCAGTGCAGGGGACAGGGAAGTCAGTACAGTGGGCAGGTGGGTCATGGTTGAGGTCAGGTAGGTTATAGTGGGCAGGTAGCTCAGTGTAGTGGGCAGTTAGGTCAGCGCAGGTGTCATGTAGGTCAGTGGTCAGTGTAGTGTAGGGGCAGGTAGGTCATTTTAGGGGTCAGGTAGGTCAGTGTAGTGGGCAGGTAGGTCAGTGCAGTGGGCAGGTAGGTCATTTTAGGGGTCAGGTAGGTCAGTGTAGTGGGCAGGTAGGTCAGTGCAGTGGGCAGGTAGGTCAGTGTAGTGGACAGGTAGGTCAGTGCTGTGGGCAGGTAGGTCAGTGCAGGTAGGTCAGTGCAGTGTAGTGGGCAGGTAGGTCAGTGTAGTGGGCAGGTAGGTCAGGGTAGGGGTCAGTGTAGTGGGCAGGTAGGTCATTAGGTCAGGTAGGTCAGTGTAGTGGGCAGGTAGGTAAGTCAGTGTAGGTAGGTCAGTGTAGTGGGTCAGGTAGGTCAGGTAGGTCAGTGTAGTGGGCAGGTAGGTCAGGTTAGTGGTCAGGTAGGTCAGTGTAGTGGGCAGGTAGGTCAGTGTAGTGGGCTGGTAGGTCAGTGTAGTGGTCTGGTCAGGTAGGTCAGTGTAGTGGGCAGGTAGGTCAGTGTAGGTCAGTGTAGTGGGTCAGTGTAGGGGTCAGGTAGGTCAGTGTAGTGGGCTGGTAGGTCAGTGTAGTGGACAGGTAGGTCATTTTAGGGGGGTCTGGTAGGTCAGTGTAGTGGGCAGGTAGGTCAGTGTAGGTCAGGGTCAGGTAGGTCAGTGTGGTACAGGTAGGTCAGTGTAGGGGTCAGTGTAGTGGGCAGGTAGGTCAGTGTAGGGGTCAGTGTAGTGGGCAGGTAGGTCAGTGTAAGGGCCAGTGTAGTAGGCAGGTAGGTCAGTGTAGGGGTCAGTGTAGTGGTCAGTGTAGGTCAGTGTAGGTCAGTGTAGTGGGCAGGTAGGTCAGTGTAGGGGCCAGGTCAGTGTAGGGGTCAGTGTAGTGGACAGGTAGGTCAGTGTAGTAGGCAGGTAGGTCAGTGTAGGGGCCAGTGTAGTGGGCAGGTAGGTCAGTGTAGGGGTCAGTGTAGTGGGCAGGTAGGTCAGTGTAAGGGCCAGTGTAGTAGGCAGGTAGGTAAGTGTAGGGGTCGGTGTAGTGGACAGGTAGGTGAGTGTAGTGGGCAGGTAGGTCAGTGTAGGGGCCAGTGTAGTGGGCAGGTAGGTCAGTGAAGGGTCAGTTTAGTGGACAGGTAGGTCAGTGTAGTGGGCACATAGGTCAGTGTAGGGGTCAGTGTAGTGGGCAGTTAGGTTAGTGTAGGGGTCAGTGTAGTGGGCAGATAGGTCAGTGTAGGTAGGTTAGTGTAGGGGTTTAGTGTAGTGGGCAGGTAGGTCAGTGTAGGAGTCCGGTTTTTACATCCTCTGCCCGGGTTTCTGACTGCCTGTCACCCAGACACCAGCCACCAGGGCACCCTCAAAAATACTTATAACACCCCCATAGAAGCTTAATCAAAATTTAGGATCCATAACATGTATCAGAATGTCACCTATCTTTACATATATGTAACTGTCTTGATGGAAACATCCCTAATTACAAGGGACTTGTTTCTCTCTGTGGAGGGATACAGAACCTCCTGGCCGCATTTGCCGATGCTCTGCTTCTAGTCCCGGCTACTGGAGCCCTGTCGGGACGGGACTGTTCACAGACTAATCTAGTGGAGAGAGCTGTGAATGTGTGTGGGCGGGCAGAGGGAGGAGCTGCAGGAATGTGAGAGGACAGCAGGACAGAGAGGGGAGGAGAGAAGCTGGCTGCCCATTACCAGACTGCATATGTATGTATTTATCTCACAAGTGTATTTATGCCTGTTTGTGTGTATCTGAGTGCATGTATGTATCTCAGTGTGTGTGTATATATGTGTGTATATATGTGTGTATATGTATATAATTGAGTATATGTGCAATATATATATATATCTAAAGCCCCATACACACGGTCGGATTTCCCCATGGATTCTGTCCTATCGGACAATGTTGTCGTAAAATCCGACTGTGTGTAGGCACCATCGGACAGTGTACGTCGGATTGTCCGACGGACAAAGTCCTATCTCCTGCTGGATAGATTTTTCGACAACAAAGTCCGATCACACCAAATCCGATCGTGTGTATCGAATTCCGACGGACAAAGTGCTACGCATGCTCAGATCACATTACAAGACCAAAGCTATTGGCTACTAGCCTCTACGTAGTCCCGTCGTAGGCAACAAACGTCACCACGTTCAGAATGATCGGATTTTCCGACAACTTTGTCCGACCGTGTGTACGCAAAACCAACATCGGACAAAGTACGACGGACATGATCCGACGGACCTGGTCCTCGGATAATCCGAGCGTGTGTATGGGGCTTAAGTGTGTGTATGCATGTATCTGAGTATATATATATATATATATATATATACAGTATGTGCATGTGCTGTATGTAATTGAGCATATGTATATATCTCAGTATCTGTATGCATGTTATTAACTGAACCTATTTCTATATGTGAGTATGTAATTTACTAATATATACAATATATATAGAATAGTGTGTTAATTGTTTTTAGGTTTATGTATATATGGGAAGGATTAATAATGGTTATGTTCAACTTTTGGGAAAAAAAATTAAATGCCCATTTTTTTGCATTTAGAAAATATGCAAATATTTATTCTAATAAATCTGTGAATAAATGGCACAGCCTTGTGGACGCACACTGTCATGGTGGGGGGGGGGGGGGGGGGGTGCTGAACATATTACATGTTATGCCCTAAATACGGGTGTAACATGTAACTTGTTCAGAAGGGTGAATTTAGCCATTCATTTTAGTGGCCAAGGGGTAGTAAAACCAGTGCTAGGGGAAGAGGGCTGTGCTGGGAGATTGGAATTTGGTGGGGAAGGATTTGTGCTAGGAGGAGGAATTTGGGCTTAGAGGAAGGATTGGATTTATAGGATTTGTGCTGGGGAGGTGGCATTTGTAGGGGAAGGGCTTGTGCTAGGAGAAGGATTTGGGGGGTATTTGTGCTAGGAGAAGGATTTGGGGGGTATTTGTGCTAGGAGGGATTTGGGGGGTATTTGTACTAGGAGGGGGAATTGGGGGGGGGGGGGGGGGGTTGTACTAGTAGGGAGGTAGAATGTGGGGGAGCTACAGCTGCTGATTAGCATTTTCTTGACAGGGTCTAGTGCTGCTGTCGGAATCCAATATCCAATAGGGAGATCCCTCCATCTACAGTACTTCATTTGTTTGAATCTTGTTGTTTTTTTTTTTTTGTTCAGCACTTTGGCTGAATGAAAAGTAAGGCCCCTTTCACACTGGGGCGGGAGCCGCGGTGACGGTAAAGCAGCGCTATATTTAGCGCTGCTTTACCGTCGTTTTGCTCGTGGGATTCGGGCGCTCGCGGTGCGGTTTTACCCCCGCGAGCGGCGGTATTGCCGCAGTATTACCGCGGTGTCCCATTCAAATCAATGGGAAGGAGCGGTATAGGAGCGGTGAATACACGGCTCCTATCCCGCTCCAAAGATGCTGCTAGCAGGACTTTTTTTGCCGTCCTGCTAGCGCACCGCTCCAGTGTGAAAGCCCGCCGGCTTTCACATTGGAGTGAATGGGGCCGGTTTTTTCAGGCGTGTACAGGCGCTATTTTTAGCACTGTACCGCCTGAAAACCGCCCCAGTGTGAAAGGGTCCTAACTGTGTATGGCCAGCTTAACAGAGTCCTGCACTTTTCACACTATTGTACATGACATACTTATGACCAAAGTGATCATTGTCTACACAGTTGCTGTTGCTAATCAGTCACTGACTATTTTAATGACGTTCTTCTTTAAAGTGGTGTTGCCACCAAAAAAAATTGGCTTAAAAATCATAAAAAAAAAAAAAAAAAAAAAAAAAAATTGGAAAAAAAAAAAAAAAATTTACTCACCTCTAAATGCCTGTTGCTAGGGGGTCCCTCGTAGTCTGCCACCTTCAGTGCCCAGCACCTGACGTCACTTCCCCTAGGCACCGCACAGTCATCTGGGACCTGTCACGTGTCCCAGATGAGTGAGCATCGAATCACGGCGCACTACGCCGCTCGCGCATTCACAGTGGGTGCCCGGCTGTGAAGCCACAGCCGGGTGCCCACATTAAGAATGCCGGCGCCGCGAGCGGAGCGGGGAACGAGGGGGGGCCTCGTTCCCTCGCATCGCTGGACCCTGGGACAGGTAAGTGTCCGATTATTAATAGGCAGCAGCTGAAGTATTTGTAGCTGCTGACTTTTATTTTTTTTTTTTTTTTTGTGGGCCCTCCTGGCCGTTGGTTGTCGGGGTCTGCGGGCGGGGGCTTATCGGAATCTGGGAGCCCCCTTTAATAAGGGGCCCCCCAGATACCGGCCCCCCACCCTATGTGAATGAGTATGGGGTACGATGTACCCCTACCCATTCACCTAAGGTGTAAAATGTAAAGTAAAAAAAAACACCCACACTTTTGAAAAAATAGTTTATTGCACTGCTCCGGGGGTCTTCTTCCGTCTTGGGGGTCTTCTCGCCGGACTCCCCCCGCCATTTACCAAGCTCTTTTACCGAGCGAGGGGAGTCCGGCTACCTTCTTCGTCGTCGCCGCCGTCGTCTGGGGGTCTCGATCCGCCTTCGGGGGTCTTCCGGGGGTCTCTTCTGTTCTTGCGGCGGTCGTCGTCTTCCGCGCCGCCGGCGCCTTGTCCTTCTTCTTGTCCTTCTTGTTCTTCTTCTTCTTCCGATGTTGACCCGTCGCTGTCTCTGCCCGGAATGCCTGTGCCGATCTGCGCTCGGACTTATATAGGGACATGGGGGACAGGGTCACATGTTCATGTCACATGGTGACCCCGCCCCCTTGCGATGTCACAGTCCCAGCATCCTCCGGGACTGTGACAACACAAGGGGGCGGGGTCACCATGTGACATGAACATGTGACCCTGTCCCCCATGTCCCTATATAAGTCCGAGCGCAGATCGGCACAGGCATTCCGGGCAGAGACAGCGACGGGTCAACATCGGAAGAAGAAGAAGAACAAGAAGGACAAGAAGAAGGACAAGAAGGCGCCGGCGGCGCGGAAGACGACGACGACCGCCGCAAGAACAGAAGAGACCCCCGGAAGACCCCCGAAGGCGGATCGAGACCCCCAGACGACGGCGGCGACGACGAAGGAGGTAGCCGGACTCCTCCCCTCGTGAAAGAGCTAGGTAAAAGAGCAGAAGAGAGGGGAGGAGTCCGGCGAGAAGACCCCCAAGACGGAAGAAGACCCCCGAAGGCGGATCGAGACCCCCGGACGGCGGCGACGACGAAGAAGGTAGCCGGACTCCCCTCGCTCGGTAAAAGAGCTTGGTAAAAAGCGGGGGAGTCCGGCGAGAAGACCCCCAAGACGGAAGAAGACCCCGGAGCAGTGCAATAAACTATTTTTTCAAAAGTGTGGTGTTTTTTTTTTTACTTTACATTTTACACCTTAGGTGAATGGGTAGGGGTACATCGTACCCCATACTCATTCACATAGGGTGGGGGGGCCGGTATCTGGGGGCCCCTTATTAAAGGGGGCTCCCAGATTCCGATAAGCCCCCGCCCGCAGACCCCGACAACCAACGGCCAGGGTTGTCGGGAAGAGGCCCTTGTCCTCATCAACATGGGGACAAGGTGCTTTGGGGTGGGGGGGCCGCACGGCCCCCCTTTCCCCAGGGCACCCCCCATGTTGAGGGCACGCGGCCTGGTACGGCTCAGGAGGGGGGGGGGCGCTCGTTCGTCCCCACCCCTTTCCTGGCCTGCCAGGCTGCGTGCTCGGATGAGGGTCTGACATGGATTTGGGGGGAACCCTCACGCCGTTTTTTCGGCGTGGGGATTCCCTTTAAATCCATGCCAGGTCACGGAGCTAGCGCGGCGGCAGTAACTGCCTACGCTAGCTACGTAACCTGAAGTCACGTGCTAAATGAACGGACTTGCCGATGAGCGGCAAGTCCGTTCATTTCAAAAGTCCCGCGGACTTGCCCACTAACGGCGGGATTGTCCGCTGGACTTCCAAGTCCAGCGGATAATTTGAAAACAAAACCTGAAACTTTAGTCCGCCGTACTTTGGCGCCAAAAAGTCCGCCGGCGCCCACACACGAGGGGATTATCCTCTGGACTTCAGTCCAGAGGATAATCCCGCGGGATTGTCCCTTCGTGTGTACGCGGCCTTAGAATGACTTCCGGTCTTTCCTCCCGTGGGAGTAGGCGGGGTTTTTGCTGTGCAATGACCCCTGGAAGCTGTGTGACAGTATTCCCATGCAGCAGTGGGGGACGCCGTCAGCGGAATCCCGCTTTAAGGTCGGCTCGAAGAGTTAGCTGTTTGTTAGTATTCAGTGCACATAAAATCATATGTAATGGTAGGGTTTAATTTTTTTCAATGATAGTGCTGATGGGTTGGCATATCTGTGAGAATATTTCTTGTGGCAAAGCAAACAAAGCCTATTTTATGAGTTCTCAAAGGTTTGATTTATTAAGCCATACCCATTTAAGCCCATTCACTGTTCTCTGTAATTGGGTCAGCACCCAGTGTTCACCGTGATGTGCTGTGCATGCCACATTACTGCTTAAGTTTGGGTGCCCAAAGGTGCCCCAGGTCTTGTATAGTTCTAGCAACACCCCTGTATTATACTCAGGCCATCCCCAATGACCACCAACCCCATAAGGTACACAATACTCCACTCCTGGGCTGATTTAACCGAACATTTAAACACTGTTTTCAAAGTATTCATTGACATTTTTTTAGAAGCATTGTCCATCTCACTACCCCCTGTCCACTCACACTCCAATGTCTTTAACAATCCTATTGTCTATAGTGTATACTAAAAAAAATGCTCTGCGCCAGTAAAGTGTTCGAGTTTGACTTGAAGAAAAGGTGGCAACCCTAGGTTGGTGGTGAAGCAGGAGGACAGAGTTCTGGGAATGGGAAGCAATCTGCAGAGACTGTAAGTAGACGTGGAAATGTTTGTATGAAAAGTACCGATAATACTGATAAGAGGAAGTCTGATGATGTTATTCAGTCCAGTCAGCCATTGCAGGCCCAGCAAGCCCAGCACAGTGCAGCTCAGTCTGGTCAGAGACATGTTATTATTGCTCAGCACAGTCCAAACTCTGGAAGTGCAGCTCAGTCCAGCCAGTCATTGCAGTCAATGCAAACCCCACAGAGAGGGGCTCATTCAGTACAGCAACATACTAATACCACCCAGTACAGTCCAAGCTCTGGAAGCGTGATCCAAGGCAGTCAGCCATTACAGCCACAGCAGGCCCAGCACAGTGCAGCTCATAGAGCTCAGAGCAGAGACTTTGGCTTCTCCCAGTACTCCTCGCAGATACACCAGAACTTCCTTAGAACAGAAAACAATTAAAAAATAAAGAGGAGGGTGGTAATAATTTTTCACAACCTGCCCCAGTGAAACCATCTACACCCAGCAGAGACCCTCAGCCCAGCACTGGTAATGGGAACGTGGATCAGGATTTCAAGCGGCCTGCAGCTGCGAAGTACAAGGGGTTAAAGTCTGAACCTGCACTGCACCTGGCTGATTAAATTCCTCCCCTGGTGAAAAGAATGGAGACCCTGAGAAAAGCCAAGGCCAGAATCCAGAAGCAGATTGACTCTGTCTATAGACTTAAAGCTGCCAACCCCAAGAAAGAAATTTTATATGACAGCAAACTGAACTCCCTGGGCATTGAACTGGCCGGTGTGTCAAGGGACATTGATGCTGTTCTGGAAGAACTGGGACCAGTGGCGGAGGTGTACCGCAATCGTGATCGATTTGAGGCGGGATTGAGTGGAAGGATTGAATCTTCTACAGAGTCAGACTCTGGGGAACCAGTCCAACGCACACAGCCACCACATGTGTCTCCTGAAGGGAAGACTCTGCATCCTCTGGAGGACAGTGAGGTTGGAGCAGATCCTCCTGATGGAGTTCCAGTTTTGGAGGATAGTGGGAACATCAGTATAACCCAGCAGACATTCACAGTACAGGAGACTCAGAGGAGTGACATGGTGGACTCCCAGCACATGGACTGTGAGAACAGTGCTGCTGTCACTAGTACTCCTGGTGGGGGCCATGCTGGGGTGACTGGGGTTCATGGTGGGAGTAACACTGGGGTAACTAGTAATGATGATGCTAGTAATTATGATATGAGATGCAGTGATGATGTCACTAATATTGATGTGGTGAATAATTCTGATGCTATTAATCCTAATGCTGGTACATCTGAATGGGGTCATCAGCAGTCTGAGGGCTCTGAGAATGTAGCGATGGAGGAGTCAGTTCAGAATAACCCTCAGGACTTCCCCCTTTGGTGGATCCACCACCTGCTCCACAAGGGAAAGCTGGTCCATCTGGCCATGTCCCTCCTCGGAATGCCTGGAGCCGTGGGGCCCCTTCTTTTTCCACCAGTAACAGTTATACTGGTCAGGCCTTTAAGAGGAGGAATGTGGTGAGATTTAAGCTCAGGGGTTCCAGAGAGGAGCTCCCTGATAGGAGGTTTGTAGTAAGGGAGTTGCTGTGTCATCAGATGGGGTTTAGGCCGGCAGACATACTGGCGGTCATCGATCTCCCTGACAGACAAGGTTATGATGTCAGCTTTAAGCTCATGTCTGACTTAGACGGGTTCTGGGCCAACTTCAGTGGGATGCGGGACAAGGAGGGTTGGAGGAATTTCATCCTTATTCCCATCTCCAAACCTGACACAGAAAATGTGAACATCATTTTCTGGAATGAGTCTGTGCCCCCCCAGGATATTGTCATCTGGCTGAGTCTGTGCCCCCCCAGGATATTGTCATCTGACTGAGTCTGTGCCCCCCCCAGGATATTGTCATCTGGCTGAGTCTGTGCCCCCCCAGGATATTGTCATCTGGCTGAGTCTGTGCCCCCCCCCAGGATATTGTCATCTGGCTGAGTCTGTGCCCCCCCAGGATATTGTCATCTGGCTGAGTCTGTGCCCCCCCAGGATATTGTCATCTGGCTGAGTCTGTGCCCCCCCAGGATATTGTCATCTGGCTGAGTCTGTGCCCCCCCAGGATATTGTCATCTGGCTGAGTCTGTGCCCCCCCAGGATATTGTCATCTGGCTGAGTCTGGGCCCCCCCAGGATATTGTCATCTGGCTGAGTCTGTGCCCCCCCCAGGATATTGTCATCTGGCTGAGTCTGTGCCCCCCCAGGATATTGTCATCTGGCTGAGTCTGTGCCCCCCCAGGATATTGTCATCTGGCTGAGTCTGTGCCCCCCCAGGATATTGTCATCTGGCTGAGTCTGTGCCCCCCCAGGATATTGTCATCTGGCTTAGAAGACATTGTGAAATGGTTTCTGAGTTGACAAAAACTAAAGACAGTGATGGGATCTGGACTGGTGGTTGGAGGGTTCTTGTTAAGTTGAGGCAAAGTAACAATGTTACCCATCACCTGCCAAACTCTTTTTTCATTGGGCGGGAGAGAGGAGTTTGCTTCTATGCAGGTCAGCCCAGGTTATGTTTTAAATGTGGTAAATCTGGCCATGTGGCGAGTGTTTGCACGATCCTGAAGTGTAATCTTTGTGGGGAGGTCGGCCACATCAGTTCTACCTGTAAAACGGTTAAGTGCAATCTATGTGGTAGGCTTGGCCATTTCCACAGGGATTGCCCGGAGGCCTTCCATAATATAGGTGGGGAATCTGCAGACAATGAATTGTTGGCTGCAGCAGAACAACTGGAGGAGGAAGCCTTAATGAATGGGGCTGTATTGAGTAGGGAGGAGGTGGTCCCAGAGGTCCAGGAGACTCCCGGACGGGCGGAGAGTGTTCAGAAGGATGAGGAGCAGCCGGCCGCACACTCTTCTTCTGTTCCGGTTCCTGTCCCTGTGAAAATCACTGGTCAGAAGAGGAGGAATAAAAAAGATAAGTCTACCCGTAAACCCGAAAGTGAGTGGACATTAGTGCAGAAGCCAGCTAAAAAAGTGAAAGGGGCACCAGAAGTGGGTACGGCAGTTTCCACCAATAGGTATGAAGCGTTATCAGATTCGGATGCTGACTCCTATTCTCTAGAGGCCCTGGACCTGGAGCAGGAATTAAAAAGAGTGGGGCCACTTTTTTTAATTCCTGCTCCAGGTCCAGGGCCTCTAGAGAATAGGAGTCAGCATCCGAATCTGATAACGCTTTTTAATTCCTGCTCCAGGTCCAGGGCCTCTAGAGAATAGGAGTATGTGACTGGCAGTGGCGGCTGGTGAAAATTTAGGAATGGGGGGTGCCAGACCCTGCCCTGCCTTTTTGACCCCTCCCACTTGGTGAAAATGGGCGTGGTTTCAGTTAAATTGTGGGCGTGGCTCTAAGGTGGTGTAGTTAGCGTCTGAGATGAACGAGGGATGGAGGGAGAGAGGAGTGAAGGGACAGCAGGCCCAGATCCTACACCACATTAGAAACATGTATTCTAGAAAGCTTAACAATCAGCAGATAAAGATACTCCAAACACCTGGTGTTAGCACTTCAATCATCCCGGCACCATGATTGTTATGGTGTCAGGATGATTGAATCGCATTATTTCTATTATTACATTGTAAATGTAATATAAAATGAAATGATTCAACTCACCATAATGCAGAATCAGTGGGAGCCCTGAGCGTGTCACCTGCCACGTCGCCTGCCATCAGATGCCATCAGGCATCCCCAGCGGAGTCCTTCCTTAGGCTGAATTCACACCTATGGCATTTTTAGTGCTTTTTGCATTTTGCAGACTACATGCACTACAGAACGTGTTCCATAGGAAACCATGTTAAATGGACTGTAGTGCAAATCTGCAAAATGCAAAAAGCATTAAAAATGCCATAGATGTGAATCCAGCCTTACATCAGGTGCCCTCAGTGGAGAACCTCCTTACATGCAGCCTGCGTCCCACCAAATGTAGCCAGCCTGTGTGTAGAACATCTTATGTAGGACATGCCACGAATTACATGTTGTACATAGCATGTCCTACACATAGCATGTTCTTCTACACATAACATGACATAAACATAACATGTCCTCCACATAACATGTCCTCCACATGACATGTCCTCCACATGACATGACCTCCACATGACATGACCTCCACATGACATGTCCTCCACATAACATGTCCTCCACATAACATGTCCTCCACATAACATGTCCTCCACATAACATGACAAAAACATAACATGTCCTCCACATGACATGACATGTCCTCCACATGACATGACATACACATAACATAACATGACATGACATACACATAACATAACATGACATGACATACACATAACATAACATGACATACACATAACATAACATAACATGACATGACATGACATACACATGACATGACATGGCATACACATGACATGACATACACATAACATAACATGACATACACATAACATAACATGACATGACATGGCATACACATGACATGACATGGCATACACATGACATGACATACACATAACATAACATGACATACACATAACATAACATGACATACACATGACATGACATACACATAACATGACATGGCATACACATGACATGACATGGCATACACATGACATGACATACACATAACATGACATACACATAACATAACATGACATGGCATACACATAACATGACATGACATACACATAACATAACATGACATGGACATACACATAACATGACATGGCATACACATAACATAACATGACATGACATACACATAACATGACATGACATACACATAACATAACATGACATGACATACACATGACATGACATACACATAACATACACATAACATGACATGACATACATATGACATGACATACACATAACATACACATAACATGACATGACATACACATACACATAACATGACATGACATACACATGACATGACATACACATAACATGACATGACATGACATACACATGACATGACATACACATAACATACACATAACATGACATGACATACACATAACATGACATGGCATACACATGACATGACATGACATGACATACACATGACATGACATACACATAACATGACATGACATACACATAACATAACATGACATGACATACACATAACATAACATGACATGGCATACACATAACATGACATACACATAACATAACATGACATGACATACACATAACATAACATGACATGACATAACATAACATGACATGACATACACATAACATAACATGACATGACATACACATAACATGACATGGCATACACATAACATGACATACATATAACATGACATGACATACATATGACATGGGGGGGGTGCCACCGAGAATACACACACTATTAGTCAAGGACTAGTCAAAGACAGCAAAAAAGAAGAAAAATGACATAACCTTCTATTTAAAACAAAAATAAAAACTTTTTACCAGGAGCTGGCTTTTCTTGTTATTTTATATACAGTAATGGGTAATGTTAAAAGAAGAAAGGGAACACTCCTGCTGCAGCAAAAGTAGTGAGACTCCCTTAAGCAGGTGGGAACTGTAGACTGTGCAGCCGAGAATATGATATGATACATCTTCTTGTTGAGGATGGTGGGTGGCTGTGCCGCAGAGTTTACATCTGCTTATCTGCTTGTTGATGGGGGTGGATCTGCCGCCGAGAACACACATCATTTACCATCTTCATGTTGAGCGGGGGAGGGGGGGGATTTGCCGCCGAGAACACACATAATAATTTACAACAGCTTGTTGAGGGGGGGGATTTGCCGCCGAGAACACACATAATAATTTACAACAGCTTGTTGAGCGGGGGGGGGGGGGGATTTGCCGCCGAGAACACACATCATTTACAACAGCACAAGTGTGGGTGCTTTTTGGCCAGGGGGGGTATATGACAAAAAAAATAAAAAACACAAGACAGTGGAGCCTTACCTGTTCCTCTCAGGTGGGACGCTGCACTGACCAGCAGTGGCAACGTCACTTCCTTCACAGACGGCGGAAGCGCCGCCCATCTCAGTGAGATGATCTCACTCATAGTGCAAGTCTTTCTTTTTTAAAGGGACATGTTTAAATAATTTTTTTTTTTTTTTTTTTTTACATTTTTTTTTTAAACAGTTTTTTTTTGCTACTGCATGGGGGGGGGCGGCCCCCTATGGACGGGCCGCCACTGGTGACTGGCTCAGAGGATGATCCGCCCACTAAAAGGCTTCCGCCCCCTGATCCTGTATCCGCAGAATCTGATATGGAAACTGGTAGTCGGCGGAGTGACTCCGATTCTGACTTGTAATGATGGGGGTCTTATTTTTTCTCCTCCTTGCTGTGATGCCAGGTTTTTCTCTAAACATTGTCTCCAGCAATGTGAACAGCATTAAAAACAGGAGGACAAGGCATGTCGTTTTCGAACATCTCAGGTACCTGGACGCTGATGTCTATTTTTTACAAGAGACACATCTAACATCTGTTGGACTTTTATGCGGGAGGCAGAGAGGGAGTGGCACACGGGACCCCCATTTTGGTCCTTGGCTGTGGAGTCTTATGCGGGTGTTGCCATCCTTTTTAATACTAAGGATGTGACGGTGCACAGACTCACTGAGGTGTCAATGGGAAGATGTCTTTTCTTGGAGGTAACAATTCATGGCAGGAGACTCCGATTAATTAACATATATGGGCCTCAAACAATATCAGGAAGAATCGGGTTATTTAATGATGTGAAACCATATCTTTTTACATCAGTCCCTGTGGTTATGGTAGGAGACTTTAATGTCGCTAGGACACTAAGTGACCGTTCTTCTGGTAGGGTGGTGGGTAGTGACTCCAAAGTTCTTAATCGTATTATTTTGCAAACCGGTTTAAGTGATATTTTTGCACAAAATGGCAGGAATGTACTTCCAAAAATTCACAAACATCCCCTTCTGCCCCCGGGGAGACCCATTGTATCGGGTATAGGGGCCCTCACGGAGAACGCAAGCCGTTTGGTGGATTCTGTTCTGATGCCCCATGTATTGTCCCTTCCGTCCTATACTAGGGACACCCTAGACCTTCTTAAACAAATTGAGGGGATGGTCATGCCTCCTGATGCCCTGCTCGTGACTATAGATGTTGAGGCTTTGTACTCTAGCATCCCTCACGAGCAGGGCATCAGGACAGCAAGGACCTTCCTTCATGAACAAGATAACCATCGCTGGGATTATTGCGAATTTATATTAGACCTTTTACAATTTGTTCTAACAAGAAACTGTTTCACCTTCAAAGAGTCCCACTTCCTCCAGGTGCAGGGCGTAGCCATGGGCACATGCTGTGCGCCTGCCTACCTGGGGGGGTGGGAACGAACCATCTTCGCAGATGAGACCCTGTCAGCATTTACTAGCCAGGCACTATGCTGGCTACGTTATATAGACGACATTTTCATGATATGGTCAGGTTCTCCTACCATGCTTAAAACCTTCATGGATGCCATTAACCAGAATTCTTTCAACTTAAAATTCACATATTCGGTGGATTCAGAACAAATTAAATTTTTAGATCTCACAATCTTCAGAGACCTAACCGGTTGTTTGGCATCCACACTATACAGGAAGGAAACAGGAACTGGCAGGTATGCAGCGGGCTACAGGAACCAGCAGGCAACAGGAACTGGCAGGTATGCAGCGGACTACAGGAACCAGCAGACAACAGGAACTGGCAGGTATGCAGCGGACCACAGGAACCAGCAGACAACAGGAACTGGCAGGTATGCAGCGGACCACAGGAACCAGCAGGCAACAGGAACTGGCGGGTATGCAGCGGACTACAGGAACCAGCAGACAACAGGAACTGGCAGGTATGCAGCGGACCACAGGACAGGTGCACAGGTAGGTCAGACAAGCCGGGTTTGGTAACAGAGGACACACTGCGAATAAGCCAGGGATAAGCCAGAGAATAGTCGTGGGTAAGCCGGGATCGGGGCAGGCAGGAAGCAGAGCAGGTAGGTACACAAGCCGGGTCACTGGTGCAGATACAGAGAAGTACAGGATTAACACACGGAACGCTGTAGATCAGGCAGCAAGGATTGCATGGAGATGGCTGGTTTAAATAGCCCGCCTGGCGCCAGTAACCGTGCGCGCGCCCGTCCGAGACCGCGCGCGCGCACCCGTTCGATTCCGCGCATGCGCAGTAGCCCGCGCACCCGTTCGAGCCCGCACACGCAAACGCAGCGGTGGAGAACCACTAGGCCCAGCAGAGCTTTCCTTACAGCTGGCAACACATTGCTTCATGCGGAGAGCGCTCACCCGGAAACCTTAATTCGCAGTATCCCGTACGCACAATATCTCAGATTAAGACGCAACTGCACACATACAGAGGAATTTAAGCTACAAGCTAATTTCCTCCGCGACCGCCTTAAAGCTAGAGGCTACAGCAAATCCATTCTGAGAAAATCATTTAATAGGGCCCTGAGACAGTCACGTAATTCACTTCTCTATAAGAAAAAAATCAATAAAACTAACAATGTAGTTAGGTACATTACTAGATACTCAAAACAACACGTCGAACTACGTGAAATACTTACCAAGCACTGGCCTCTTCTCCGTGAGGACCCTATCCTGCAAAAATACATAGGCCCCAGTCCTGTGATCACATTCAGAAGATCGCGTTCGTTACGTGATAAGTTCACATCCAGTCATTACAGTAACAAAACCCGATTAGAACAAACTGGTCATGGCATCACCCGCTGTGGACGATGCGCCTATTGCCCGTGGGTAAAGACTGGGACTACATTTACCCTCCATAATGGGGAAAAGTTTACCCCTAGATTTCATGCTGATTGTGAAACCCAGGGGGTGGTGTACTTGATGTTATGCACTTGTAGTGCGTTCTATGTCGGGAAGACCATTCGCCATTTCCGCTCCC
>CM053029.1:9754016-9793227 GCA_028564925.1 Lithobates sylvaticus
TCCTTCTCGATCTGTCCTCGATATCTGCCAGTTTATCCCTGATCCATTCTGCCTCCCCTTCTTTTTCCTCATTGGCATCAACCAGGTCGTTTATGGTGTCTGCGTATTCCCCCATTTTGGTTTCAATATGATCTACTCTAGATCCTATGGCGTTGATTTCTTTAGTGAAGCTGTGCATACAGGATGCCATATCTGATTGAATCGTGCTACGCAGGGACATTAACATGTCTTTCAAGACTGTGTCCAGGACCGGCTGGTTCTGCGTGGGGAAGGATTCAATGGGTTCCTCATGTCATCCCCAGAGTCTGTGGCCGGGTTGCCCCCCATGCTTAATCTGTCTCCATCCAGCCTGGGTTTGGATTTAGCGGGGCTGCATGTGGATGGGGATGGAGGATAGGATCGGTGGTGGTTATTGTGGGGAGTATGTTTGCCATCGGCGTTACCTTGTCTGGATGTCGTCTCGGTTTGTGCGGCCTCCCCAGCAGTGTAGGCCCGGGCGCCATCTTAGATCCTTCTCTCAGGGATCCTGGTGTAAAAGGCCGCTTGTTGGGCATGTTTCCAGGGGTCTCCCCGAGGGTATCGCTCAGTATTCTTGTGGTTTTTACCCTTGGATGGGTCTGCTATGAGCCGCTTCAGTCCCCTGTCTCCGGAGCTCCGGGATTATGCGACCATCCGGAACTCGCGTCAGGCCACGCCCCGACCCCATTCATTTTAATGGCAGGCAAACATTAAAAACCTCCAGGTAATATTTGCAGCCACAAAATTCTTACTAGCTGTGCACACATAGTCCCACAGCATGGACATTGACATACCAGGAGTATTAAGTGAATCTGGGATCGACAACGACAAGCATTCTTTTTTATCTGTGAAATTTTGTCAATTCAGGAGCGCATGAAGGCCATGGAGGAGAGGCAAGGTCAGGCCAGGCTATGAAGGGGGTGCAGGAGATGATCAGTGCCACAGTCAGGGCAGCGCAGTCCTGTGCCAGTGTGCCAACCTGTGCTTGAGCCCCTGACCCCTCCCTCTGCCGGCCCTTACCCCCACTTATGCAGGGCTCTACTGGTCCGGAGGTACCAGTCCAGTGCTGATCCTCAGCCATGGTGCTGGCACTGCCTGCTGATTGGCTTCTCCGCTGCTATCTCCCTCACTGACACCAGCACTGAGATAGAACACTGACACCAGCACCGAGATAGAGAGCACTGACACCAGTACCGAGATAGAGAGCACTGACACCAGCACTGACACCAGCAACTCGCTGCGGGACCCAAAAATATGACACCACTCAACCTCTTCAAACAGGAGGGTACAGGCATATAGTACGGTGTGCTTTTTTTCTACAAGTGAGCCAAAGGTAGAAAAAATGTCCGTGTGCTAGATTATATAAATTGTTTATACAGTTATGCATATACATGGTCTACTGGTCACATGTGTTGAATTCCTCTGAGATCCATGCCTCATTCATTTTTATAAATGTGAGGTAGTCAACACTGTTGTGAGCTAGGCGAGTGTGCTTATCGGTCACGATCCCCCCTGCTGTGCTGAACGTCCTTTCGGACAGGACACTGGACGAGGGGCAATCCGGATGATACCTGTCGATGGGTCGGCTGAAAGAATGATCTCATATCAGAAGTGACCAACACATCTTCAAACCGCCCTCTTCTTGCAGGAGCTGCTGGATTGGTACCCGCAACTCTTTCTGGGAGTGGGAATTCCTCTGCCAGCGCACGCAAAAGCAGAATGCAGCATTTCTCTAAGCAAGGCCTGGAAGTGCTCCATTCTGACAGCCCTCTGTGATGGTGGTAACATTTCCATCATTTTTTGTTTGTACCTGGGGTCTAAGTACGTTGCCACCCAGTACTGGTCCTTGACCTTTATACTTTTTATATGGGGGTCCCTCTTAAAACACTGGAGCATGAAGGCCCCCATTTGCACTAAACTGGAAGCGGTGTGGTGGCCTGGCTCCTGTTCATCGTCCAGCATAATGTCGTCCTCCTTGTTCTCCTCCCCCCATCCACGGACAACAACAGGGATCCCAGAAAGGTTTAAAGCATGCTCTTCTTGCTCCTCCTCATCCGCCCCGGCACCATCCTCCTCTGACTCCTCTTCAGACTCCTGTTGTTGACTTGCCTCCGATAGTGTAGGCCCCCCTGGGAATTCATCCAGCACTGTGACTTCCTCATCTTCCTGCTCCTGCTCCTCGACGGCTTGATCAATGACACGACGCAATGCACACTCCATAAAGAAGGCGTAAGGTACGATGTCACTGATGGCGCCATTGCTGTGACTGACCACTTTGGTGATCTCATCAAATGGCCGCAGAAGTCTGCATGCTTTGCGCATGAGCAGCCACTGGCGCAGTAAAAAAAAATGTTGCCCTGTTTCAACGCGCCATTGTCGCACACCACTTTACCAACTGTCAAATTGAGTGGTGTTAGCCACTGATCTGCCTGTGAACGCAAAACTGAAAGGAATGGAGGGCCAGTGTGGCTCTTTGCTTCCAGGCACAACAGACGCAGCACAGCATGGCAACATCTCACCTGGCATGTCGAATAGGTTCTGGGGATCTTGGGTGGTGCAGCGGAAGAGACCGTAGCAGCGGAAAAGGAGGAGTCAGCCGAGGAGGAGAGGGAGGATGGAGTAGAAGGAGGAGAAGAAGAGGCAGGCCTGCATGCAATCAGTGGCGGTAAAACCAAATCTACACGGGTGCCACGGGTTACATGCTTGACAGCCGTCAGAAGGTTCACCCAGTGGGCAGTAAAAGTTATATACCTTCCCTGCCCGTGTTTGCTAGACCACGTGTCTGTGGTCAGATGTATCTTGGCACCGACTCTGCCTGCCAGAGATACATTCACTTGCCGCTGAACATGGCCACATAACTCTGGGATGCCCTTCTGTGAGAAATACTTCCTTCTGGGGCCTTGCATTGTGGTGTTCCAATGGCCACAAATTTTCGAAAGGCCTCCGAGTCCACCAGTTTATATGGCAGTAGTTGGTGGGCTATCAGTTCTGACAAGCCAGCGGTCAACCGCTGGGCATCCGGAGTCATCATTTCCGGCGTCATCATTTTTTTTAAGCTCTGACATTTTACCCACGGAAGCATGCCTTTTTCCAGAAAAACGTGAGGACAGCATGATGGAAAGTGGAGTGGAGGACAATTCTGAGGAGAGAGGAGAAGGAGAAGTAGAAGAGGCTGGATGGTGAGAGCCTGGAGTGTGTCTTTGTGGGTTATGACTCCGTTGCTCCCACTGGGCTCGGTGATGGGAGTTCATGTGCCTTCTTAAGGCGGTTGTCCCTAGGTGAGTGTTGGGCTTACCGCGACTTATGCGTTGAATGCAAAGGCTGCAGATGGCAACACTATTGTCAGCAGCGGACACGTTAAAAAAAGCCCACACTGCGGAGCCATGTGTCGGCATCCTGGGAGTGCCAGATGTGACCCTACATGGTTGATGCCTCGCTCCTGATACATTAGCAGTCTGGTTTGTCCCTCCAGTGCAATGTAAGTTCCGCCTGCTTCTCCTCCCTATCTGCTGGTCCATCTCTCCCTCTAAATTCCCTTCCTCTTCCTCTCTTGTGGGCACCCACGTGACGTCCCTAGACACGTTATCATCGACATCACCTTCCCCACCACTATAATTAGAGATCTCGGAGTAGGCAGCAACAGCGGGGACCAACCTCCTTGGGCTAATCTGGCTACTGTCGTCAGACTGCTGAGTGGCGGTTGTTGCTACCTCCTCTTCCTGATCCAATGTCAAGAATGGCTGCACATCAGAAAATGTCTTGTGATGGATCGGAAAATAATTCCTGTGACTCAAGCGGAGGGTATGTGGTGGTGTTGGTGGTAGTGTCTTTGGGGGTGCACACAGCAGAGAGTGAAGAGGGTGCAGATAGAGAGGATGAGGAGGGTGCAGAAGAGTAAGGCTGAGTGAGCCACTCAACCAAGTCTGGTGCGTCCTTTGACGTAATCGAACGCACCTTCTGCAACTTCCCACTTTGGCTCAAGCCTGGTGCTCCTGCCCTACCCCTACCACCCCTGTGAAAGGGCCTGCCTCTTCCTCTGCCTGTCATTTTTTAAATGACCCTGTGACAAAAGTCTCTAGAGAAGTGCAGTATATGTGGAAGAAGGTATATAACACCCCGCTTCAATCTGTCGTTTTGGGGGGCCACTGGTCTATCACACCAGTTATAATACTTTTTTCTAATTGCGTTTGTCACTCTTTGTAGTATCGCTGCAGAACCGCTCAGCAGTCACAATTCTGCACAGTAGAAATGCACTATACTATGCTTTCTATATTTGAAAGTATTTTATACGTGTATTACACCCCTATATACTGCACACCAAATAGTACACCTATACCAGTCCTTAAAATAATTTTTGTTCTTAAAAGGACTATATTCGTTAGCGATTTGTGTCACTACAGTCTGTCTCTGTGACACACAGCAACCTCTCCCTACCCTGACAAAAGAGCTGCAGAACCGCTCAGCAGTCACAATGCTGCACAGTAGAAATGCACTATAATATGCTTTCTATATTTGAGAGTATATTATAAGTGTATTACACCCCTATATACTGTACACCTATACCAGTCCTTAAAAGGACTTTTGTGGACCTAATAGTAGCTAGTGATTACACAGACTGTCCCTGCTCCAAACAGCAAACCTTTCCCCTACACTGAGAAAAGAATGTAAAATGGCAGCCAGATCAGGTCTATTTATAAGGTAGGGGGTATGTCCATGTGCTGAAATGTCTCAATTGGCTGTCCTGTACCCCATGATGGATGTGTCATGGGTCAAAGTTCTTCACAATGTAAAAGAATATGGCCGCTGCGAACAGCGCCATATGTCCGCCAGTTTGGCGAATCGCAAACGAGCAAAGTTTACCGCGAACCGACAGCCGGGCGAACCGCGAGGCCATCTCTATTAACAACCAGCTATTCTTCACACAGAATTCTAATCGGTCTATCGTTTTTTCGACCAATTCAAATTCTAATCATTCTGAAAATGTGCAATTCATTCGAAAAAGAATAAACAAAACAAATTGTACCTTATTTCAATAAAATTTGTTACTATTTGTTACTATTTCATTCGGAAATTGGGATAAATCCCAATCTTTGAATAACCCCAAATTTGTCCGAGGGTGCACCAACAGGTCATGTTTTAAGGATTTTCCTTAGATGAAACGGATGTGGTAATTACTGAGGCAGTGAAACTAATAAAATCCCCTGTGCAAAAAAATGGTAAGCCTGAAAACATGACCTGTTGGGGCGCCTTGATGACTGGTGTTGAGAAACACTGATCTAGGTAATGTCATTGAGCAACAAATGCCCCCAGTAAGATTTTGGCTAGTGTAATGCCCCAGTTATATTGGCGATCAGTGAAAATTGCTCTGTTGGGACTTGTTTACATTTTTAGCTGCCAATGTTATTCCTGGGAAAAACTATTCTCAGAGGATTCCTTTTCATAGACACTTGACGTGTGACTGAGAGGTGATGTGCTGCCTCCTCACTGCCTGTTTTAACCTCCCTGGAGGTATAATTATGTCAGATTTTTGTGTCTCAAATCGGTACATTGTTTTGCATGGAAATTTGGCGTTTTATACTGTAGGCCTGTAATTCTTAGGAATAACTCACTTAAATCTGTCCAAACAAGAGTCTAGTAGACCTCCCGGGCATGATAAAGTTTGAAACACAAAATCATAAATTATATTATAATAAATAACTATTAATAATAAAATGTATTCAATAATGTAATCAAATCAAAATCATTGAAATTTGCTGAGTTGCAGAATTATAGCTGTCATTACTTTCAGTGTCTGATGACGAATTTCCCCACAAATCACCATCGCTCAATTCTGCAAGTGATTCTAATTTACTATCGCTGTTTTCTAGCTGGTCTAAAACCACTTTTGATGTAAAGGGACACTTTTCGGATGCCGTGGAGTACATAGTGTGTGTGTATATATATATATATATATATATATATATATATATATATATATATATATATAATATGAAACTGCATGCAGTGCACTGGACAAAGCATTAGGGACAAAAAGTGTTTTTTTAATTTTTTTACCAATAAAATTTTTATTGAGAAAAAAATTAACAGTACAATAGTTTTTTTTTTTTTCCAATAAAATTTTTATTGAGAAAATTAACAGTACAATGAATATAATCAGTACAATCAGTCGTTTCAAAATGAAGAAAGAAGCAGTATATATATACGTATTTTCCTTGAATCGGGTTAATGGTTATAGGTTGTAGATGTAACCATAGTTCAGATTGTACAGTTAATACAGTATGAATATAGTAAAAGAGACATGTCTCCTGAAGCATGTAAACAGAACATATAACGAGGAGATTAGACTACAAAACAAACTAGGGGTAGTTTCGTAAACCAAGTCTGAAAAGCATGTAGGTAAAATTATAGATTAACATTAACCAGGATCTGTAGTGGCTCTAGGTGTGTATGATGATTTGACAGTCGTGGAGCCGAACCGGAGCAAGTCCCTCTCAACCCTTGCACCCCTATTGGGAACATGCTGTGCAAAGGGAGCGGGAGATTGAGAAGCTTAAAGTATCATGCGGGTGGTGGACCACTAAGGGTGTATTGAGCCTAGGTGCTGTGGAGGTGGTTGGAGAATCACGGGTGTAGAGGTATATCCAGTATTTATGGATTGGAGCTTCCCGTGATTGGAAGAGGGCTGGGGTAGTACGAAAGGACAGGGGGGGGGGGGGGAGCAAATGGGAGTCAAGATGTAAGCGGGTTGAAGACCTAATATGTGAAAAAAGGGGGGGGGGGGGAAGGACATAGGGCAAGGGAATGATCATATGTGTTGAGTATTTCTGTAGATGATCAAGAACGGGAGTGAGTGTAAGAGTGTAGAGTGTAGAGTGTAGATAGAGTGAGGACAGCATAGCATGACGGATACCTGGCCATATAGCCAGGGCTAGTACTGGAGCCCGTAGATGTGCCTCTAAGGTGCCTCAAGGAGTTCCTGATACATTTGGGTGGTTTTAAAGTGGATCCAGCATGACCATATATTGCTATATGCGGTCGGAGTGTCTTTGGCTTGATGGATAATATTTTCCATCTCTGAGGTTCTTTCAATACGTTGAAACCAATCTGCTATAGTCGGTGGGGACGTAGACCTCCAGCGAGTTGGTATGCATTGTCTGGCGGAGTTGAGTAGGTGTGGAACAATGGATTTTTTGTAAACTGAGTGAGGGAGGGAGATGTGCTGTAGGAGAAATTGTGAAGGGGTGAAGTCCATAGTATATGTGGAAATGTGAGTTATGGCATCAGCAACTTTCTGCCAGAATGGTTGGAGCAAGGAACAGTCCCACCAGATGTGAAGCGGAGTACCCGTTTCCAGTCCACATCTCCAACAGGTTGGAGGGGTTTCGGGGTGGAATTTGTGTATTATATTAGGCGTTCTGTACCATCTGGCATATATTTTGTAAGAGTTCTCTTGTGCTGAGACACAAATAGTATTCTTGTGTATACGTTGATAAATCATCTCCCAGTCTTTACTGGAGAGGTTTATGTCGAGTTCCCTTTCCCAGGTCATGACTAGCGTATTAAGTTTAGGATCAGAATCACCAAATAGGAGCGTATAGGTTTGTGATACAAGGTGCTTTTGGGGGGGATCGCTGGTACATAAGGTTTCAAAAGGCGTGTGATCCCTGGACCATAGAGTAGTGTCATGTCCCGTGGTGAGGTAGTGTCTGATCTGGAGAAAGTTATAGAACTGGATGTGGTGATCTGGGAAGCATATTTGGGTGTCGTGAAATGAGAGTAGAGAACCATTGCGAAAGAAGTGGGAGGCCCGCAGTGTAAGGGGTTCTAGATTGCCAGTTAAGTTTCGAGATGGTATACCTGGGGGGAAGTCTGGGTTCCCTTGTAGCGGGGTCATAGGACCAGGGTATGGGGACCATTTTAGCGCTCGGGCAACATGTTTGAAAGCTTGTAGGGTAGCGCCAATGAGAGGGTGGGAAGAAGAAGCCTTAGGTGTCTTGGAATCTGAGATCCATGGTAGGAGGGTAAGTGGTGTGTCGTCAAAGGAGTTTTCGATTAAGATCCATTCTTTGGAGCTTGCGTGGACGTGCCAGTCAATTATCCGAGTAAGGTGGCTTGCCTGATAATATTTTTGGACATCAGGGAGGCCTAGACCCCCTTTGGATTTCGGGAGCGTGAGCGTGTCCCAGCTAATTCGAGGTGATTTTGCCGCCCAAACGAAGTTACGGCATAGTCGTTTATATGATGTAAAAAATGACGTGGGTAGGTCTATTGGTATTGCTTGGAGGATATAAAGAATACGGGGTAAAATATTCATTTTTAGTATCGCTATGCGCCCAAACCATGAAAAATGTCCCGATGTCCACTTGAGGAGGTCATTTTGGATGTTTTGTAAAATTTTAAGATAATTTAAGCGGTAAAGGTCAGTCAAGTTGGTAGGTAGTTGGATTCCCAGGTATGTGAGGGAAGAATCTTCCCAAGTGAAGGGGAAGTTAGATTTGCACAGAGATACCGTTTGTGGTTGGAGGGATACATTAAGAGCCTTTGATTTTGAAAAATTAATCTGTAAGTTAGAGAGTTGTCTAAAGAGGGTGAAGTCTTTCAAAAGGTTAGGTAGGGAGGTGAGCGGGTTGGATAAGAAGAGGAGAATGTCGTCTGCGTATGCCGCAAGTTTGTATTGTTTATTGTTTATTTCTATGCCAGTAATGTCTGGGTTGGTCCTGAGTTTTCGTAGGAAGGGTTCTAAGGTAAGAATAAAAATAAGGGGCGATAGCGGGCAACCCTGACGAGTGCCATTGGAGACAGAGAAGGCGCTCGACAGGCGGCCGTTGATCCGTAGGCGAGCAGTCGGTTGTGAGTACAATGCAAGTATCATTTGCAGAAATTTAGGAGGGAAACCTAGGGCCGTGAGCGTAGCGGACATATAGTCCCATGCCACTCTGTCGAACGCCTTCTCTGCATCCAACGACAGAAGAAATCCTTTTTGGGTAGTGTTGTGAGATAACCAGTGGTGTATGTTTAGGGCCTTGATTGTGTTGTCTCGGGCTTCTCTCCCCGGGACGAAGCCTACTTGATCTAGGGAGATTAGTTTAGGTAGGAGTGGAAGGATACGATTAGCAAGAATTTTGGCATACAATTTTATGTCTACATTCAAGAGTGAGATGGGCCTATAGTTGGATACTATAGTATCGTCTTTACCTGGTTTGGGGATCAGTGTGATGTGTGCTTCAAGGAGGTCTCTGGGGGTAGAGTCGGGAGAGGCAAGCGAGTTAAAGGTAGCAGTGAGGTGTGGCGCTAGCACGTCGATGAAGGTCTTATAGTAGGAAACGGTCAGTCCGTCTGGGCCAGGGCTTTTGCCCGGTTTTAGTTGTTTTAGAGTAGATAGAGTTTCTTCAACAGTAATAGGGGTGTTAAGAGTTTCCGCATCTGCCGATGAAATCGGAGGGATGCCAAAGTGTGTCAGAAAGGATGAAATCGAGTCTTGTCTATGAGATAGTCGGGCAGTCGGGTCACTCTCCGGGAGGTTATACAGCTTGGTAAAGTATGAAAGGAACTGAGTGGTGATTGCCTCCGGAGAAACATGTATTTTGCCCTCAGGATCAATAATTTTGTGTATTGTGTTAGTGGCTTTTCTGCGTTGCAGTGCCCTGGCAAGCAGCTTGCCAGTTTTGTTGCCAAATTGATAAAATAGCTTCTGGGATAGAAGGAATTTACGTTTAAGTCTTTTATGCAATTCCTCTTTTAGTTCATCTCGGGCCTTGATGAGGTCTGAAAGGGATTGTTGGGCTAGGGAGGCTTTGTGTATCCGTTCTAAGGCGTGTATCTTGGCCGATAGGGTAGAGATGTGTTGTCTTTGTAGTTTGTTTCTATGTGCCGTCATCGAGATGAGTTCGCCTCTGATCACACATTTGTGAGCCGCCCAAGTGACTGAGGGTGAGCAATCAGTAGTGGGGTTTTCTTGAAAGAATTGGACCAGTCGGGTGTTGAGTTTCAGGGTATTGGAGATGTCAGTCAGTAAAGAGTTGTCCAGTCGCCAAATGGTGTTAGAGGTACGAGCCTGTGGTATAGAGAGCGTCACGGAGATAGGGTTATGGTCCGAGAGGACCATAGGCTCTATGGTTGCTTTCGTGAGAAGTGTCAAGTCTGCTTGTGAGATAAAAAAATGGTCAAGTCTAGTGTATTTATTGTGTGGGGGAGAGAAGTAAGTGTAATCTTTTTCGTTTGGATGAAGGGTACGCCAGGTATCGTGGAGAGTCAGTTCTTGGAGCCTCTTTTTAATGTCTCTTAAAGCTCTATACGGTAAAGCAGAGGACCCATTAGAGGAGTCTAGGGTGGGTGTGAGTGTAACGTTGAAATCTCCTCCTAAAATGACAATACCAGAGTGGAATTCCGTGAGTAGGTCAAGAGTTTCCCGGAAGAAGGGGACTTGTCTTGTATTGGGTGCATAAATGTTTGCTAAAGTAATGGGTCGGTTGTGCAGTGTACCTTTAATAAAAATGTATCTGCCATCATCGTCTCGTTTTACGTCTGAAACCAGCAATGGGCATTGCTTAGATATTAATATGGAAACCCCTTTAGATTTAGAAACGTTTGTTGTGGCATGGTAATCTGTGGGGAAGTAGTAGTTATGAAGCTTGGGGATACTGTCCGAACGAAAGTGGGTTTCTTGTAAAAATGCTATGTGGGTTTTGTCTTTCTGTAGGTAATATAACAATTGAGAGCGTTTTTCAGGAATATTTAGGCCGCGTATGTTAATGGAACATAGTTTGACCGGAGGGAAGGGAGTGGCGTCATGAGGGTTAGCCCTGTAGTCCGAGGTATGAGGTGTATCCGTCATGCTATGCTGTACCTTGTGAGCCTGTGTCTAAGGGTAAGAGTGTGTCTGAGATATCGAGTGAATGAAAGATAGACTCTCTGGGGGGGAGGGAGAAGGAAAAAAAAAAAAAAAAAAAAAAGGGGGGGGTGAGCAGAGGCTGAAAAAGCCCGCAGGGGAGTCTCTATAAAGGGAGAAGGAAGATAGACAAGAACTATCCTAGACCAGTCAGACTGGTTTCAGGTTAGGTGGGTACAGTCAGCAGTAGGCAGGTCAGGTAGTCAATACAGAATGTATGCAGCAGGATACTGTACTGTATGGGGGTTGGTCTGATCC
The DNA here is from genome assembly GCA_028564925.1 of Lithobates sylvaticus. Lineage (NCBI taxonomy): Eukaryota > Metazoa > Chordata > Amphibia > Anura > Ranidae > Lithobates > Lithobates sylvaticus. Next base: position 9,765,181 of record CM053029.1, read on the forward strand.
GAGCAAGGTGGCAACTAAGGGGAATATAGAACATGGTGGGGCCGCCGTTACCCCTCTGGTGAGCAAATCTTGGGTGGAAAGAAACAGGAATGGGAGGAAGTATTTTTGGCTATGATCAGAGGTGTCATAACGTGTCATTCAATATGTTGTATGGCGGGAATATTTAGCAGAGTGTAGTGTAGATGTAAAGTGTGGATATCTATAGGAAGAGTCTGGGTTACTTGAGGGGGTGTTCCGTCCATCATGTAAACCTCTAGGTGTGTAAAATAGAGGGGCATACGTGAAGTTCGGCTATAGTTAGTCATTTACAGTAGTGTCCTTCAAACGCATTGTAGTTAGACAAGATGGAGAGCGTTCGTGTAAAGTGATAAACAGCTATATATCAATAAAACATAAAACAAAACAAAACATTTTCTTTAAATAATGAGGACCCTAGCGTTAAATAGCTGGCAAAATGCATATTATTGTTTGTTTGCCACCGTATCTTTTGTGGTAATCACAGGTATGTGGAGCCTTTAGAGGACGGGAGAAACCATAGGATCTAGTAAAGTAGCGTAAATTAAGTTAACCTACAATGTGGTAAGGAGAGGTTCTAGGCGTAGGATGTACTCTATCCGAGGGCCTAGCAGAAGTGATGGGGGAGATAATGTCGGCAGTAGTGGGATCAGCCGAAGATTGTTGGGAATAAATTCTGCAGCAAACATTTACAGTGCTATAATCAGGCATATTGTGGTATAGCTAGTGTGGTCGTGCATCAGAGGGGAGTGAGCCTTATCCTATATTGGTCCCGTTCTCCAAGTGCTGCCCACTTTGAACATCAGTTGTTATTAAAAAAGAAAAGACAATAAAAGTAGTAAGGAATAATACATCTTCGCATAGTCCTATAATATCAGCGTGAGTCTCCTTTAGGCGAACCCAAATCTAGGAATACAGCTTCCATTAGGGTAACCGTGGGGGTTAGAGCATACCGTATGGCTTTAAGCGGGAAAGGATAGTCACCATTAAACTTAGGGAGCTGCAAGGAATCTGGGCAAGCTAGTGAGTGTGCCGGGGGTATACAACTCATCAATGGCTAATAAGTTAGTGGGTGCCCGTTTATCGGTTAGACAGGGTACCGGGGCGTGACCTTAGGGGGTAAATGCATGCTGTGCCGAATACATCGACAATGCAACAGAGACAGCTGGGGTAATTGAGCTGTAGCATTATGCGAGTGGGGCCATTACTCACGTGAGCCTTATGGGCGCTGTATTCCTGAGGGAGCGTAGTATAGATCAGTGTCTCCGATAGTCTCATTGAAAGTCACTCAGCGCTGGCATGTATTACAGGGTCTGTGGTGAAAAAGTAACCTAAAGATAGGAAATAAAATAAAAGAAAAACTGGTAACGAAAACATTCTCCCCTGTAAGGAGTATACAACCTAGGAGCATATCTGTAGAAGGTAGATGTTCCCGGCAGGTGGGAGGCTGCGGAGTGTAGTTGCCTCAGAAGTCTCTGTAAGGCCTTCGGGATCTTGAGGAGTCGGCGGGACCGTAGCCACGATCCAGGTGTCTGTTGGAGCGTTGTCTTGAGCTTGAAGGGGACCGGCGTCTGCTCTGCTGGGCGTCTTGGGTCTCCATCGGATCTTCTGCTGGTGAAGGGCGTCTGACAGGGTGCGGGCGGTATTCGGCATACCAATCTGGCACATCTACGAGCGGGATGTCAAGCGTGCGGCAGAAGTGTTGAAGATCTTCCGGGATTTTCAGGAGGGCCGTACGGCCTAGATGGGAGGCAGATAGGCAGAAGGGAAACTTCCATCTGTACTGGATTCCCTGTGCTCGTAGGGTCTCCAATAAGGGCTTCAGGTGTCTGCGGTGTTGGAGCGTGATCGCCGACAGATCTTGGAAGATTTGAATAGGGGCTCCTTGATGTTGCAGCCTTTGGGTGTCCCTGGCCCGTCTTAGGATGTCTTCCTTGATATGAAAGTCCACTATACAGCACACGATGTCCCTGGGGGGGTCAGATTCCTTACCCCTGGGACGCAGGGCCCTGTGAATCCTCTCGAATTCTATGCGTGTGTCAGGCGGTCTTTGAAGTAGTGAGTTGAAAAGAGCCGTTACTTCAGTAGTAATATTCTCCGGTGCAACTCTCTCCGGCATCCCTCTGATACGGAGGTTATGGCGGCGTCCCCTGTTATCTAATTCTTCCAGGTGCCTATTAGCATCCCGTAGCTGTAGGGTGTGGATGTCAATTTTTCTTGTAGCTTTCCGGAGGACTGTATCGTGCTGCGCTGTGGATTTCTCCACATCTAGAACCCGATCAGAAAGGGCGCGAATGTCCTGCCTCAGGTCAGATATGGCAGCCGAAAGCGTGTCCTTTATGTCCGCCGCGATCGTCCTCAGGTCCTGTAGGCACAGTTGTGGCTGCGGAGGTAGGTTGCGGTCACCATCCTCAGTTTGTTGGAGGGGTTGAAGGTGTACTGTCCGATCGGTCAGTGGCGGGGCTGCAGCTTGTGAGGCACTGTGGCGGGCCGGCGCCATATTGTTTCCCCGTGATCTAAACATCTCCGGGATGTTTTGGCTTCCGTTGCCCGGTTGTTCGCGGGGGGAGCGGGATCTGGAGGCAGAAGTGTGGCGCGAGGCTGTTCCCATGATTTCGTGCGGTTTAGGTAGTTAGAAATCACCGATAAAGTTGGTTAGTGAGAGGTAACGGCGGGAGCTGAGGTCTCAAGCGGCCATCTCCTTGCTAGGTCAAGCCTAACTGCCTTAGCACTGAAGATTCAGATGGAGAAGTTTATTTTATTTTATTTATTTGGTAGTTAGTTAGTTATCTATTTTTATTTTTTTTAAAAGAGAGCACATCTTCTGTTTTACAGAGAAAAGGGCCCAATGCGCGCTAAATGCCCGCAAAGAGGTTCCTAATCAGCACTCCAGCCTCAAAGGAGTAAAAAGAAGACTGGACATGACAAATCGCAGAGTCGCATGCAGCTGGATAGATGCCTGTTGTCGCTGCATTCCAGAACTCCCTCACCCTTACCTCACTTTAGTTGCACTAAATGCCCGCAAAGAGGTTCCTAATCAGCACTCCAGCCTCAAAGGAGTAAAAAGGAGACTGGACATGACAAATCGCAGAGTCGCATCCAGCTGGATAGACGCCTGTTGTCGCTGCATTCCAGATCTCCCTCACCCTTACCCTTACCTCACTTTAGTCACACTAAATGCCCGCAAAGAGGTTCCTAATCAGCACTCCAGCCGCAAAGGAGTAAAAAGGAGACGGGACATGAGAAATCGCAGAGTCGCATGCAGCTGGATAGACGCCTGTTGTCGCTGCATTCCAGAACTCCCTCACCCTTACCTCACTTTAGTTGCACTAAATGCCCGCAAAGAGGTTCCTAATCAGCACTCCAGCCGCAAAGGAGTAAAAAGGAGACGGGACATGAGAAATCGCAGAGTCGCATGCAGCTGGATAGACGCCTGTTGTCGCTGCGTTCCAGATCTCCCTCACCCTTACCTCACTTTAGTCGCTCGGACTGGAGCCAAGAGAGGTCAAGACATCAGAAAGCCTCTAGAAAGAGCATATCTGGGCGCAGACAGAGAAGAAGATCCTCTTCTTTGGATAAGTCTTCATCGCCAGCCCAGGTAGAAGAAGGATCCTGTTGGGCCTGCTCAGCTGAGCTCATCAGAGGAAAGTGCGTTTGTGTATCTTGCTTCAGGAGGCGGCTCCGGACAATGCTGCAAATGCACGCCAGGTTAAATCCTACATTAAGGACACAGTCAAGGAAGGGTTAAACAGCCTTTCAAGGAATCCTGCTCATCCTGCTGTATCTTTAAGCATCTGCAGATTCAGATCATGTATTTTCACAGCGTTTTAACTCTGAAGTCGATAGCGGTTCGGATCCATCTGAGGCTGTGATGGTCTCGGAATCGCATACGTTTGATTTTTTCGCACTGGTTCCCCCCTTGGTGGAGGCTGTTAAGGATACGATGAAGTGTCAGGGAGAGTTGTCACCTCCAAAGAAACAGCAGAGATACTACCTGTATTTAAAGAAATCATTACCTTCCTTCCCATTCATTTCTGAGATTAAAGAAGTATTTGATGATGAGTGGGCGGGGCCTGAGAAGGGGCTCAATGTGCATAATAGAGTATCGAGGCTGTAACCCTTGGGACACTAAGCCTAAAGTGGATGCTTCATTACGTGGGTTCGCCTGCCACATTCCACTTCCGCTGGAGGATTCGGATGCCTTTAGGGATCCTATGAACCACAGAATAAATGCAGGCCTGATAAAAAAAAAAGGAAGTTGTATAGTTTGCCCGAAGCAGCCTGCAGGCCGGCGGTAGTGCTCACTTCTGTGGCAGAAGCACTTGGGGTGGAGTCGCACCTGTGCGTTTTTTATTTATTTATTTATTTTGGTGATTTTTGCAGTACCATTTATTTACTGTGGTCACCTAGGGGACGTGTTCTGTGGTGCAGCTCTGCGGAATACAGGAATGCATGGGTGTGAATCCAGCCTTAGACTGGGGGTAGCGGAGCTGGTGGATGGATGTTCAGATGAAAGTCTGGGAAGTGACAGTTCTTCTCTTTTGCAATTTTCAAGACTGCCTTAGATTTTGTGGCTGAAGTGGCTGTTGACTAGGTCAGTGAGCTGGTTCAAAAATGAAAGCAAAGATATTGGCTCATTCCTTCACAGCCCACAGAGCTTTATGGTTGAAGCATTGGTCAGCTGATAAAGCTTCTAAGCACAGTTATGTGAAGTTCCATTCGGCGGGAAGCTACTATTCCGGAAGACTTAGAATCAGCAATTCAGCGGGTTTCCAGCGGCAGATCTAGCCTAATCCTGCAAAAGAGAAAAAGTCAACAGCTGCCCTTTCGGTTTAACAAGAGATCCAAAGAAGGATTCAGAGGCCAGTGCTTACAGACAGTTTTTCAGACAGTGGAAGCAAGCCGGTTCAACCTTCCAGAAACCTTCCAAGCCCAGGGCCAACGAAGCTCCTAAGGCTTCAAATAGGTCCTTCTGAAGGTGTCTCCACTTGACCCTCTCGAGTCGGAGCAAGACTCAGGGAGTATGTTCCCCTCTGTTTTTGGTCCCAGAGGCTTCAGGGGGTTTCGGAATTCTTACATGAAGGTACCACGATTCAAAGTTGACTCATTGGACTCAGGAGACTGGATGGTTTCCATCGATCTGGTGGTGCGTATCTTCTTGTTTGCATAGACGCATCTCTTCATCGATTTCTCAGATTTTCCAGGGAATGCTCTAATTTTCAATTTTAATGTCTCCCATTCGGTCTCTGCACGACTCTGAGACTGTTCTCAAAGCTACTGTCTGCTGTCATCGCGACTCTCGGTGTCAAGGGAGTGCAAATATTCCATTATCTAGACGACATGCTACTTCTGGGTCCGTCAAATGAGCTCCTTCTACTTCATGTGAATTTCACCTGTAAAACACTAGCTTGTTTCGGTTGGTTGTTCAACTCTCGTACAATTCCACACGGATCAGGGTGGTGTTTCTCTTCCTCAGAGGAAGGTCCAGGAGATTCAGTCTTAGACAAAAGCAGTGATAGTCAGGCCGTCTATGATGGTGAAGGAATGCATGCAATATCTGGGGGTTCTATCAGCCACAGTTCCAGTAGTCCCGTGGGTCAGGTGGCGCAGAAGGAGGTTTCAATGCAACTTTCTTCTTCAGTGGGATCGTCACTCCTTGTTCCAGAAAAATCTATCTGCCAATTCCAAGAATCTGGTCCCTGGTTTGGTGGTCAGTACATCGCAATCTTTCCCGCGGACTTCCATTGAAGGCCTCAGAACCAATAATGGTGACGGCCAATGCCAGTCTGGCAGGCTGCGGGGCACACTGCCTGGGACAGCAGGTTCAAGGCCGATGGAACTTTTGTGGGGTGAAGAGTTCACGTTTCCTGGGATTGGATGCTGTTATGCCGCGTACACACGTGCGGACTTTTGCCGGCGGACCTAGTCCATCGGACAATCCCGCCGGACTTTCCAGCTGGGTCCGCTGGACTTTCCGAGCGTGTGGACTTGCCCACACACGCACGGACTTCTCCGGCGGATAATCCGCCGGCCAAAAGTCCGCGGGACTTTTGAAAATGAACGGACTTGCCCACACACGGAGCAGTCCGTTCATTTAGAACGTAACTTCAGGTTACGTAGCTAGCGTAGGCAGTAAATGCCGCCGCGCTAGCTCCGTAAGCTGGCATGGATTTAAAGGGACTCCCCACGCCGAAAAAACGGCGTGGGGGTTCCCCCCAAATCCAAGTCAGACCCTCATCCGAGCACGCAGCCTGGCAGGCCAGGAAAGGGGTGGGGACGAACGAGCGCCCCCCCTCCTGAGCCGTACCAGGCCGCGTGCCCTCAACATGGGGGGTGCCCTGGGGAAAGGGGGGCCGTGCGGCCCCCCCACCCCAAAGCACCTTGTCCCCATGTTGATGAGGACAAGGGCCTCTTCCCGACAACCCTGGCCGTTGGTTGTCGGGGTCTGCGGGCGGGGGCTTATCGGAATCTGGGAGCCCCCTTTAATAACTGGGCCCCCAGATACCGGCCCCCCACCCTATGTGAATGAGTATGGGGTACGATGTACCCCTACCCATTCACCTAAGGTGTAAAATGTAAAGTACAAAAACACACACACTTTTGAAAAAATATTTTATTGCACTGCTCCGGGGGGTCTTCTTCCGTCTTGGGGGTCTTCTCGCCGGACTCCCCCGCCATTTACCAAGCTCTTTTACCGAGCGGGGGAAGTCCGGCTACCTTCTTCGTCATCGCCGCCCTCGTCTGGGGGTCTCGATCCGCCTTCGGGGGTCTTCCGGGGGTCTCTTCTGTTCTTGCGGCGGTCGTCGTCTTCCGCGCCGCCCGCGCCGCCTTCTTCTTCTTGTCCTTCTTGTTCTTCTTCTTCTTCCGATGTTGACCCGACGCTCTCTCTGCCCGGAATGCCTGTGCCGCTCTGCGCTGGGACTTATATAGGGACATGGGGGACAGGGTCACATGCTCATGTCACATGGTGACCCCGCCCCCTTGTGTTGTCACAGTCCTGGAGGATGCTGGGACTGTGACATCGCAAGGGGGCGGGGTCACCATGTGACATGAGCATGTGACCCTGTCCCCCATGTCCCTATATAAGTCCCAGCGCAGAGCGGCACAGGCATTCCGGGCAGAGAGAGCGACGGGTCAACATCGGAAGAAGAAGAAGAACAAGAAGGACAAGAAGAAGAAGGCGCCGGCGGCGCGGAAGACGACGACCGCCGCAAGAACAGAAGAGACCCCCGGAAGACCCCCGAAGACCCCCGAAGGCGGATCGAGACCCCCAGACGGCGGCGGCGGCGGCGACGACGAAGAAGGTAGCCGGACTTCCCCCGCTCGGTAAAAGAGCTTGGTAAATGGCGGGGGAGTCCGGCGAGAAGACCCCCAAGACGGAAGAAGACCCCCCGGAGCAGTGCAATAAAATATTTTTTCAAAAGTGTGGGTGTTTTGTACCCCTACCCATTCACCTAAGGTACAATCGTACCCCATACTCATTCACATAGGGTGGGGGGGCCGGTATCTGGGGGCCCCCTTATTAAAGGGGGCTCCCAGATTCCGATAAGCCCCCGCCCGCAGACCCCGACAACCAACGGCCAGGGTTGTCGGGAAGAGGCCCTTGTCCTCATCAACATGGGGACAAGGTGCTTTGGGGTGGGGGGGCCGCACAGCCCCCCTTTCCCCAGGGCACCCCCCATGTTGAGGGCACGCGGCCTGGTACGGCTCAGGAGGGGGGGGGGGGCGCTCGTTCGTCCCCACCCCTTTCCTGGCCTGCCGGGCTGCGTGCTCGGATGAGGGTCTGACTTGGATTTGGGGGGAACCCCCACGCCGTTTTTTCGGCGTGGGGAGTCCCTTTAAATCCATGCCAGCTTACGGAGCTAGCGCGGCGGCATTTACTGCCTACGCTAGCTACGTAACCTGAAGTCACGTGCTAAATGAACGGACTTGCCGATGAGCGGCAAGTCCGTTCATTTCAAAAGTCCCGCGGACTTGCCTACTAACGGCGGGATTGTCCGCCGGACTGCCAAGTCCAGCGGATAATTTTAAAACCAAACTTAAAACTTTGGCGCCAAAAAGTCCAGCACTGTCAGCCCCCCTGCTGTGTGTACATAGGGGGGCTGACAGTGCTGATAGTATCAGCAGCCGGGTCTCCCTGCAGTCATCATGACAAGCAGAAGACCCGGACTCTAAACTGTGAATCTCTTCCCAAGCACCCAGGATGGCTGCCAATGGGGTGCTCTGGGGGTGATAGGGGGAATTTTGGGGGTGCACCAACCTGATACCACCCCTGATTAAAAGGTCAATTGGTTGCGTTTGTCCATCAGGCCAAACTATATTTTTTTTAGAGAAGGGCGGGGGTTTGGATATTTAGTATTTTACTGTATCAATTTTTAGGCTACATTTCAAATGATCACCAATACCAAAAAAGTATATATTTTTAAAAATGTTATGAAAGTCCTTGAAAAGGCTGTATACTGTACCTTATGTCTGTAATAATGAGGATGCTTATTATACAATTTTCCTTCATAGAACAGATTAATATCATGCAGTGCTTTGGCCATAGCTTCTACCGCATAATAAATTCGTGGAGAGAGTCCTTGATGCAGAATATTAAATAAATTTGGATACATTTCTTCTCGCAGAGACCCATAAAAGGTAAGTAGACATAATATGGTATTGTTTCTATTTTCTTTGTTTTCAGACATACACTTTGCAATTGATAAAAAATAGATGGAAGCTGATGAATTATTTAAGGTATAAGTCTTGTCAATTCTTTCAAAAAAAAATTCTTTATTTGGAACGAATAAAGGGTATAAATCCAGAGCCAAGCTACCATTAAAGAATTCGTGTGGATCATATCCTGTAGAGCTGAGAGATCTCAGAGGAGGAACAATTAATGTTTTATCATACATTACATTATCATCAAGGAAATCGTTGCTGACAAAAGATCCACATAATACAATTACTTTAGCACTGGAGTTTTTAATAATGTAATTTTTGTTATTTATAATTTGTTCTTCATTAATTATCTTATCCAAACTAGACCAAAATGAAACTGAATATTCAACACAAATACCATTACTTTTCATGTACTTTATTAATATCTCCTTATCTTTGTCTCCGGCATCATCTTGTGATGCAAATATTCCAACCCACGTCCAGCTAAAATGTTTCAACAACTTAATAACAGCCATATAATGAACATGGTCATTCTGAACTGTCCGGAATACATGAGGATAGAGAAGCCTATTTGTTAGAGAATAGTCCGTAGCTCCATAACTGATCTTCAAAACAGAAAAACAGTCATTATTTTCAATGTTTGTGGACAATATTTGGAAATATTTCCAAAAGGTAAAATGAATTGGGAAATCTAACTAACTAAAGTCTAGACATATAAATAAATAAATAAATAATTGTTAATAAATATAATTGTTTATACTTATTTACTATTTATTAGTTATATTAACCATTTGACCCCTGGAAGATTTACCCCCCCCCCCCCCATTCATTTTTCTATACAGCACTGTTTTACTTTAACTGCGTGGTCATGCAATGCTGTCCATAAATTAAATTTATAAAAAAAAATTCCCACAAATAGAGCTTTCTTTTGGTGGTATTTGATCACCACAAGGTTTTTTATTTTTTGCACTGTAAACAAAAAAGCCCTAAAATTTTTGGAAAAAAAAAAAACAATATTTTTTACTTTCCCCTATAAAACATATCCAATAAAAAAAAATCAATTTTCTTCATGAATTTAGGCCAATATTTTTTCTGCTACATATTTTTGGTAAAAATAAATCCCAATAAGTGTATATTGATTGGTTTGGGCAAAAGTTATAGCTTCTACAAACTGTTGTATGTACTGGAAGTCTAATTAATACATTTTTTTATACTTGTAATGGTGGTGATTAGGGATGGGCTTTATGTTCGGGTTGAACATGAGTTTGACTCGAACATTGGCTGTTTGCCCGTTAGCCGAATAGCGAACAATTTGGGATGTTTTTCGCTGCAAATTTGAAAGTCGCAAAACACCCTTTAAAAGTCTATGGGAGAAATCAAAAGTGCTAATTTTAAAGGTTAATATGCAAGTTATTGTCATAAAAAGTGTTTGGGGACCCGGGTCCTGCCCCAGGGGACATGTATCAATGCAAAAAAAAAGTTTTAAAAACAGCAGTTTTTTCGGGAGCAGTGATTTTAATAATGCTTAAAGTGAAACAATAAAAGTGTAATATTCCTTTAAGTTTTGTACCTGGGGGGTGTCTATAGTATGCCTGTAAAGTGGCGCATGTTTCCCATGTTTAGAACAGTCTGACAGCAAAATTAAATTTCTAAAGAAAAAAAAAAAGTAATTTAAAAGTACTAGGACTAGTGGCTATAATGAATTGTCTTCAGGTCTGGTATGGATTTTAAGGGGAACCCCGCTCCAAAATTTAAAAAACAAATGTCGTGGGGCCCCCCCAAAAATCCATACCAGACCCTTATCCGGGCATGCAACCTGGCAGGCCACAGGAAAAGAGAGGGGGGTGAGAGAGTGCCCCCCTCCTGAATCGTACCAGGCCACATGCCCTCAACATTGGGAGGGTGTTTTGGGGTAGCCCCCCAAAGCACCTTGTCACCATGTTGATGGGGAGAAGGGCCTCATCCCCACAACCCTCGCCTGGTGGTTGTGGGGGTCTGCGGGAGGGGGGCTTATCAGAATCTGGTAATGTGTGAATTGGTAATGGGGTACAAAAAAAAGACAATAGACGTTTTTTGACAATTCCTTTATTAATGTCTTCTTCTTTCCCCGACTTCTTTTTCCATCTTTTTCCATCTTCTTTCTTCTGGTCTTCCTTCGGTGTTCTTCTTCTTCCTCCATCTTGTTCTTTCCCCGCTTTTTCCTCTATCTTCCTCCGGTGTTCTCCGTCTATTGTCTTTTTAAAATGTTTTGACACTTTGTGAAATGATAGGGTTATATTTGTACCCCATTACCAATTCCTACAGGGGGGCGGGATCTGGGCGTCCTCTTGTTAAAGGGTGCTTCCAGATTCCGATAAGCCCCCCCACCCGCAGACCCCCGCAACCACCGAGCAAGGGTTGTGGGGATGAGGCCCTTCTCCCTATCAACATCTCCCAATGTTGAGGGCACGTGGCCTGGTACGGTTCAGGAGGGGGGTACACTCTCCCCCCCCCCTTTTCCTGCCAGGTTGCGTGCTCGGATAAGGGTCTTTTTATTGTTACTGCGACATTATGGCTGACACATCGGACATTTTTGACACATTTTTGGAACCATTGTCATTTATACAGCAATCAGTGCTATTTAAATGCACTGATTCCTGTGTAAATTACACTGGCAGTGAAGGGGTTAAGTGTGACGTGTGTGTGTTTTTTTTACTGTAGGGGGGCCTTGCTTGGCGTTCGACATCACTGATCGGCTTTCCCGATGACAGGGAACAGACGACCAGTGACAGCCTCACTAGGAAGCACAGGGAGAGGTTTGTTTACACTTACCTCTCCCCGTTCTTCAGCTCTGTGACCCGATCGCGGGACACCATCGGCGATCGGGTCCGCCGGTCCCGCGGCCACGGTCACGGAGCTCAGGACCGGGTCGTGAGCGCACCGCTGGCGGCGCGCGCACGACCCATGGCTGGGCACTTAAAGAGCAACGTACCTGTACGTTGATGTGCCCAGCCGTGCCATTCGGCCAACGTAAATGTGCAGGAGGCGGTCCTTAAGTGGTTAAGACAATACCATGCATATAAGCCTTTAAAATTAGCACTTTTGATTTTTCATGTTCGTGTCCATAGACCTAGCCAGTGTGTATGTGTACACTGTGTGGTGTTTTTATTAAGGGATGTGCTGGATTTTATTCTCTGCTTTGGAAACAAAATCCTCCACATCCCTGCAGACAAAACATTGTTTACATATGCAGAGCTCCATCCTGTGTCTCTCCTCGCTGATCAGCGGATGTCGGTGGACATCCATTGGCTGGGACCCGCTGAATGGGATCTGCTGTGACTAATCCCAGCAGAAGCAGCGCACAAGCAGCATGTGCAAGTGCTCCCTATGTGGCAGTGCAGATCACATAAATATACAGTATCTCACAAAAGTGAGTACACCCCTCACATTTTTGTAAATATTTTATTATATCTTTTCATGTGACAACACTGAAGAAATGACACTTTGCTACAATGTAAAGTAGTGAGTGTACAGCTTGTATAGCAGTGTAAATTTGCTGTCCCCTCAAAATAACTCAACACACAGCCATTAATGTCTAAACCGCTGGCCACAAAAGTGACTACACCCCTAAGTGAAAATTGGGCCCAAAGTGTCACTATTTTGTGTGGCCACCATTATTTTCTAGCTCTGCCTTAACCTTCTTGGGTCCAGAGATTTTTATGTAGATGAAAACAAACGACCACCGCTCCAAGACTCTCCCTACAAGCGAATGCTCCTGCTCCTGTGTGGGAGCCCCAGGTGCTGGCTAATAGCACAACGATTAGAAATCAAAAGGAAGAACTCCGGACAGCCGCACACCGGGAAAATAAAATCCAAAGGGTTTATTTAAAAGCAAAAAGACACCATAATCCAAACACGGCAAAAAGGGGGGTACAGAGCCGACGCGTTTCTCACTGTATTTCAGTGCTTACTCAAAGCTGGAGAGCTATGAGTAAGCACTGAAATACAGTGCGAAACGCGTCAGCTCTGTACCCCCCTTTTTGCCGTGTTTGGATTATGGTGTCTTTTTGCTTTTAAATAAACCCTTTGGATTTTATTTTCCCGGTGTGCGGCTGTCCGGAGTTCTTCCTTTTTGCCGTGTTTGGATTATGATGTCTTTTTGCTTTTAAATAAACCCTTTGGATTTTATTTTCCCGGTGTGCGGCTGTCCGGAGTTCTTCCTTTTTGCCGTGTTTGGATTATGATGTCTTTTTGCTTTTAACCGCTTCCCGACCGGCCACTGCATATATACGTCAGCAGAATGGCTCAGGCAGAATCACGTACCTGTACGTGATCGTGCATGTGCCTGCCCGTGTTCGCGCGCGCGCCGCTAGCGGCGCGCTCGCGACCCGGTCGGGAGCTCCGTGACCCCGGCCGCGGGACCAGCGGACCCGAATGCCGCTGGTATCCCGCGATCGGGTTACGGAGCGGAAGAACGGGGAGAGGTCTATGTAAACAAACCTCTCCCCGCGCTTCCTACACTGACTGTCAGTGATCGGCGGTTCCCTGTCATCGGGAACGCCGATCAATGACGTCACACATGTACAGCCACGCCCCCCTACTGTAAAAAAAACACAACACGTCACACTGACTCCTCCCCGCCCCCTAGTGGTTAACCCCCTAACTACAACTGTCATTTACATAGGAATCAGTGCTATTTAAATAGCACTGATTGCTGTATAAATGACAAATGTCCCAAAAATGTGTCAAAAATGTCCGATGTGTCCGCCAAAATGTCGCAGTCACAATAAAAATCGCTGATCGCCGCCATTACTAATAAAAAAAAAAAATATTAATAAAAATGCTATAAAACTATCCCCTATTTTGTAAACGCTATAACTTTTGCGCAAACTAATCAATAATCGCTAATTGCGATTTTTTTTACCAAAAATATTTACGTATCGGCCTAAACTGAGGAAAAAAAAATGTTTTTTTTTATAACATTTTTTTCAAAATTGTCGCTCTATTTTTGTTTTATAGCGCAAAAAATAAAAACCGCAGGGGCGATCAAATACCACCAAAAGAAAGCTCTATTTGTGCGATTTTTTTTACCAAAAATATGTAGAAGATTCCCTATGACAATATCAAGGAGCTGGTGGATGTTAGAGACCTTGCACTCCTCCACCTTCCATTTGAGTATGCCCCACAGATGCTCAATAGGGTTTAGGTCTGGAGACATGCTTGTCCAGTCCATCACCTTTACCCTCAGCTTCTTTAGCAAGGCAGTGGTTGTATTGGAGGTGTGTTATCATGTATCATGGATCACTGCCCTGTCCATTCTGCTTGTCTTCAGCAAACTGTTTGAGGTCTTTCTTGTGCATTATCTTTAGAAGAGGCTTCCTTCTAGGACAACAGCCATGCAGACCAATTTGATGCAGTGTGTAGAGTATAGTCTGAGCGCCGACAAGCTGACCCCCCACCCCTTTAACCTCTGCAGCAATGCTGGCAGCACTCGTATGTCTATTTCCCAAAGACAACCTCTGTATATGACACTGAGCACATGCACTCAAGTTATTTGGTCGACCATGGCGAGGCCTGTTCTGAGTATAACCTCTCCTGTTAAACCGCTGTATGGTCTTGGCTACCATGCTGAAGCTCAGTTTCAGGGTCTTGGCAATCTTCTTATAGCCTAGGCCATCTTTATGTAGAGCAACAATTTTTTTTCAGATTCTCAGAGTTCTTTGCCATGAGGTGCCATGTTGAACTTCCAGTGACCAGTATGAGAGAGTAAGAACGAAAACAACAAATTTAACACACCTGCTCCCCATTCACACCTGAGACTTTGTAACAATGACAGTCACATGACAGGAGGGAAAATGGCTAAATGGGCTCAATTTGGACATTTTAACTTAGGGGTGAATTCACTTTTGTTGCCAGAGGTTTAAACATTAATGGTTGCGTGTTGAGTTATTTTGAGGGGACAGCAAATTTACACTGTTATACAAGCTGTACACTTACTACTAGGGATGAGCCCGGTGTTCAATTCAAACCCATTTTCGAATCAAACATCGGCCGTTCGTCCGTTCATCCAGTCCAGAACTCTGCGGGCCGTTCGCATCAAATTTGTGTGATACGAACGGCCCACAATGCACTGCGCCAGTCGCAGTGCATTGCTGGCTGATGATTGGCCAAGCATGCACTGTGACCCCACATGCTTGGCCAATCATAGCGCCAGCAGAGAGGAGAGCAATAATTGGCCACAGGCAGGATGCCTGTGGCCAATTATAGCTCAGGGGGTTTAGTACACGCCCCACACAATATAAGGCCGCCGGCGTGGCGGCCTTGTGTATTGTGTTCCGGCGTGCAGGGAAAGAGCATTGATAGGCAGGGACAGTGTGTTCTTATCAGGCATTTGCATGTGGGGAAAGTGCAGGGAAAGAGCATTGATAGGCAGGGACAGTGTGTTCTTGAATCTTTATTTCCAGGCATTTGCAGGACTTAGTGTGTTTTCTGTGCCTCCAGAGCAGTATACACCTGTATCTACCCTTTAGTGCTGTTGTTCTCAATTGATACAGCCATCTGCAGGAGTTAGTGTGTGCTGTGTGAGTCGAGCACAGCACAGTATAAAACTTCACCTGTATCTACCCTTTAGTGCTGTTGTTCTCCATTGATACAGCCATCTGCAGGAGTTAGTGTGTGCTGTGTGAGTCCAGCACAGCACAGTATAAACCTGCACCGGTATCTACCCTTTAGTGCTGTTGTTCTCCATTGATACAGCCATCTGCAGGAGTTAGTGTGTGCTGTGTGAGTCGAGCACAGCACAGTATAAACCTGCACCTGTATCTACCCTTTAGTGCTGTTGTTCTCCATTGATACAGCCATCTGCAGGAGTTAGTGTGTGTTGTGTGAGTCCAGCACAGCACAGTATACACCTGCACCTGTATCTTCCCTTCTTTGCTGGTGTCATCTAATCCAGCCATCTGCAGGAGTTAGTGTGTGTGTGTTGTGTGAGTCCAGCACAGCACAGCACAGTATACCCCTGCACCTGTATCTACCCCTCTTTGCTGGTGTCATCTAATCCAGCCATCTGCAGGAGTTAGTGTGTGTGTTGTGGGACTCCAGCACAATATACACTACCCAATTGCTGTTTTTCCCATCTCCCTGCAGGCCATTACAATGTCTGGAAGGCCAACAAGGAGAGGCAGACAGTCACGAGCCAAGAAAAGAGGGCAAGCAGGCTCTGTGTCTAGAGACAACAGTGCTGGTCGTAGACGCCGTGCATCGTTAACAGCACGTGGCCATGGGACACGCTTGTCCTTATTTTTGGCAGCTGGACATGTTGAGCCGCATCATGCCGAAGGCTTGGTAGAGTGGATGACCAAGCCCTCCTCATCCTCCTCATCCTCTCTCACCCAGGCTCAGGGTACTGGCAAAGCAGCTGCCAATGTGTACTCTTCCCTTGTCTCAATGTCATCAGTCACCCCTTCCCTAGACCCACCATGTCCTCCTGAGGAGTCCCCCGAACTGTTTGACCACAGTGTTGGATACATGCTCCAGGAGGATGCCCAGCATTTTGAAGGCTCTGATGATGATACCCAGCTAGAGGAAGGCAGTAGCGTGAGCGCAGAGTGAGGGGATGCTCAAGGACAGGAATCTGGCAGTCATGTTCCACCAGCTGCAGAATACTGCCAGGTTTGCTCCAGTGGTAAAGAGGGAGGGGATGATGAGGTCACTGACTCCACGTGGGTGCCTGAACGGAGAGAGGAGGAGGAGGAGGAGGCGGCACATCTCCAACGAGGCAGGATGCCCTCCGGGGGCCAGCTTAAGGGCAGCACACCAACTGAATCACACCGCAGAGCTCCGCCTGTGCAGGGCGCTGCCTCTGCGCGTTATTACAAAAGTTCTTTGGTGTGGGCCTTTTTTGAGACAAGTGCAGCAGATCGCACCGCTGCTATTTGCAACATATGTCTCAAGCATATGTTGACCTGCCATGCAGCTCGTTGGCAAGCGTACCTTAAAGACCCACACCAAAGAACAAAGCGGACCTTTCCTTGCTCCTCATCAGCTGGGATCTCCAACCCCACTATACCTTCAGTCCTCTCTGAAAGCTGCACTGAGAGGAATGAAGGTGTAGAATTAGGTGTGTCACAGCCAAGTACTTGCGGGCACTCTGCTAGCAGTACACCGACGTCCGATTGTACCAGGCAAATTTCCCTGCCCCAGCTGCTGGACCGTCTAAAGAAGTTCACTCCCAGCCATCCACATGCCCAGCGGTTGAATGCTAGCTTGGCTAAATTGCTAGCACTTCAACTGCTGTCTTTTCAGTTGGTAGACTCGGCCCCCTTCCGTGAGTTTGTGCAATGTGAGGTTCCTCAGTGGCAGGTTCCCAAACGCCACTTTTTCTCACAGAAGGCGATTCCGGCTCTCTACCAGCATGTGGAAGGCAATGTCTTGGCCTCGCTGAACAGGGCGGTCAGAGGTAAGGTGCATATTACCGCTGACTCATGGTCCAGCAGGCATGGACAGGGACGTTACCTGTCTTTCACGGCTCATTGGGTCACTCTTTTGGCAGCTGGGAAGGATGCAGGACAAGGTGCAGTAGTGTTGGAGGTTGTTCCGCCACCACGCCTCCAAAATGCTACTACTGGTTGTGACACACCTCTCTCCTCCACCCCCTCCTCTTCTTCTTCCTCCATGGCCTCTTCGAGTGCTCTGTCCTCGGAACCAGTGGTGCTCCGTAAGCGTTCAAGGGGGTAGCAGGCAAAAAGATGCCATGCCGTGCTTGCGCTTGCGCTGGTGTGTTTGGGGGACAGGAGCCACACTGGGGCAGAGGTTCTGTCAGCTCTGCAGGGGCAGGCTGAGAGGTGGTTGATGCCACGCCAGCTTAAGCCAGGAATGGTGGTTTGTGACAATGGCACCAACCTCCTCTCCGCCCTGCTACAGGGACAACTGACCCATGTGCCCTGTATGGCTCACGGCCTTAACCTGGTGGTGCAGCAGTTCTTGGGCAGGTACCCAGGCTTCCAGGATGTCCTGAGGCAGGCCAGGAAAGTCTGTTTGCGTTTCCGCCGATCATATAATGCCAGTGCTCGGCTGGCTGAGCTGCAAAAGGAGTTGAACCTGCCCAAGAACCGCCTTATATGTGACATGCCCACCAGGTGGAACTCAACATTGGCTATGCTGCAGCGACTGCACGCGCAGCAGAGGGCCATCAATGAGTACCTGTGCGACTAAGGCACCAGGACAGGGTCAGGGGAGCTCAGATTATTTTCACCACGCCAGTGGAGGATGATCAGGGATGCATGCACTGTCCTGTCACCATTTGAGGAGGCCATGAGGATGGTGAGCAGTGACAGTGCATGCATCAGTGACACTGTACCTCTTGTCTACCTGTTGGAGCATGCGCTGCATGGAATAATGGACAGGGCACTTAAGGCAGAACAGAGGCAGGAAGAGGAGGACTTCCTTGCCTCTCAAGGCCCCCTTTATCCAGACAGTGTTCCTTCTCTCCCACCCATCACACAGGAAGAGGATGAGGAGGAGGAGGAGGATTGTGTCAGCATGGAGGTGGAGCCTGGCACTCAGCAGCAGCAGTCTTTTAGGGATGATTTTACAGTCCCAAGAAACCGGTGGACTTGTACGTGGCTGGGAGGAGGTGGCTGTGGATCATGTCGTCCTTAGTGATCCAGAGGACTCCGGACCGAATGCCTCAGCTAACCTACGCTGCATGGCCTCCCTGATCCTGCAAAGCCTGCGGAAGGATCCTCGTATTCTTCGGATCAAGGAGAGGGACCATTACTGGCTGGCCACTCTCCTTGATCCACGGTACAAGGGTAAGGTTGCGGACCTTATCTTGCCGTTGCAGAGGGAGCAGAGGATGAGACTTCTCCGGGAGGCCTTGCAGAAAGATCTGTGCAACGCGTTCAGAGACTGGGAGGTTACAAACTCCTTGCCCTGGACGGAAGGAGCGGTGGAGAAGGTGGCCGTCTGACCGATGCGTTCAGATTATTTTTTAGTCCGCAACCCCAAGGTATGATCGGTTCCAGCAACCATCGCCAACGTCTGATATACATGGTGCAGGAATACCTAGGGGCAAGGTCAGACTTGGACACCTTTCCCACTGAAAATCCTCTGGCTTACTGGGTCTTGGGGATGGATCACTGGCCAGAGCTTGCACAGTATGCAATTGAGCTACTTGCCTGTCCTGCATCCAGCGTTCAAACGGAACGCACATTCAGTGCTGCTGGAGGCTTTGCCACCGATCACAGGGTGTGCCTGTCCACCGACTCGGTTGATCGACTGACCTTCATAAAGATAAATCAGTCTTGGATCACCACCAGCTACCAAGCACCTGAAGCTGATGTAACAGAATAATTTATTTTGAAATGTCACATCCCTTCAAGACTGCCTATGCTGATGCTGAATGACTGTCCTCTTATGTTGACTGACTATCCTCTTCCTCCTCAATGATCCTGATGATAGCTTGGAAGAACATTTTTGTTTCTGGGTGCCACCAGCCCACCACCAGTGGCTAAGGCCCAATTTTTCAGCCCCTGTTTAACAGGGGCGTGTAATTACAATTTTTTTATGCAATTCTTTGCAACAGGTCTCATTGCTGTGCTCCAAGTACAGTATCTGTGAGGGGTTGCAGTGTTGTGGCACCGGCACCAGAGGCTAAGGCCCAATTTTTCAGCCCCTGTTTAATAGGGGCGTGTAATTACAATTTTTTATGCAATGCTTTGCAACAGGTCTCATTGCTGTGCTGCAAGTACAGTATCTGTGAGAGGTTGCAGTGTTGTGGCACCGGCACCAGTGGCTAAGGCCCAATTTTTCAGCCCCTGTTTAATAGGGGCGTGTAATTAAAATTTTTTATGCAATGCTTTGCAACAGGTCTCATTGCTGTGCTGCAAGTACAGTATCTGTGAGAGGTTGCAGTGTTGTGGCACCGGCACCAGTGGCTAAGGCCCAATTTTTCAGCCCCTGTTTAACAGGGGCGTGTAATTACAATTATTGATCTAATAATTTACAGCAGGGCCCATTCCTGCGCCCACCAAGAGTAACTGTGAGGGCTTACAGTGTTGTAGCACCAGCACCACCACCAAAGGCCCAATTTTTCCTACCACTGTTCAACAATGGCATGTAATTACAATTCCTGATATAATAGTTCACAGCAGGGCGTTCCAGCGCCCACCGAGAGTAACTGTGAGGGCTTACAGTGTTGTGGAAACACCAACATCTAAGGGGCAAATTTCTGAAGAGTATATACAGCAGGCCCCTACTTTCAAACATCCAACTTACAAACGACTCCTACTTGCAAATGGAAGGAGACAAAAGGAAGTGAGAGGAAATCTACCCCTAGGAAGGGAAATTCTATCCTGTTAGATTTAATATGGGAAAAGGGTGTCTCCTCTCTACTGATGCTTTATCACCAATCTTTGTTTCAATAAAAAACCCACTTTTCCATGCCATGCCATTTTTCTCAAAGATTTTCATCCATATTGCCTGGACAAGACATGACATTAAAGCCGCAAGCAGTTTTAAATGGCTTCTTTTTTTTTTTCCTTTACTAATGTCATTTTGTGCAGGGACAGTTCTAAACAAGGGAAACACATGCCACTTCACAGGCATACTTTAGACACCCCCCAGGTTCCATATTTATAGGAATATTTAACTTTTTTTCACTTTATGCTTTATTAAAATGACTGCTCCAGAAAAAATTACTCTTTTTGCATTGATACATGTTCCCTGGGGCAGGGCCCGGGTCCCCAAACCTTTTTTAGGACAATAACATGCATATTGGCCATTATTAGAGTTGAGCGGACACCTGGATGTTCGGGTTCGGCGGGTTTGGCCGAACTTCGGAAAAAAGTCTGGGTTCGGTACCGAACTTGACCCAAACTTGACCCCGAACTCCAAACCCCATTGAAGTCAATGGGACCCGGACTTTTGAACACTAAAATGGCTGTAAAAAAGTCATGGAAAGGGCTAGAGGGCTGCAAATGGCAACAAAATGTTGTTAAGAGCATGGCAAGTGATCTGCAAACAAATGTGGATAGGGAAATAACTTAAAATAACATAAAAAAATTAAAAATAAAAATAAAATGCTGGAGGCCCCCTTCTCAACAGAAGAGGTACAGGAAGTCATTAAGAACCTCAGAAACTCAACGGCACGATGCCGCACATATGGTGGGAATACCCCAGAATACGCACTTTCTGGAAAAAATTATTAACTTTCATCAGGAGACTGGGTGGGAGACAATGTGAAGGAACCGGAGGCACTGTCAGCAACCCAATCTACTATCGCCTGTACTTGTCCTGGCCTCAACATTCGTACAGCCTCATTAGGCGCGCCAAAATACCGCTGCAGGCTCTGTCGCCTACTCGCACCTGAGGAAGGTGTTTCACTAGTTCGAATCGAGCACCGGGTGTTCGCTCGCTCGGCGAGCCCAGAACTATTGGGGCCGCTCGCATCAAATTCGTGTGATGCGAGCGGCCCCGCAATGCATTGCGGCCCGCGCAGTGCAATGCTGGCTGATGATTGGCCAAGCATGCACTGTGACCCCGCATGCTTGGCCAATCACAGCGCCGGCAGCGAGGAGAGCCATAATTGGCTACAGGCAGGATGCCTGTAGCCAATTATAGCTCAGGGGCTTTAATACACGCCCCACGGTATAAGAGGCCGCCGCGGCGGCGGCCTCGCATATTATGTTTCACTCACAGTGTCAGCGTGTCAGTGTGCTGCTGACTGCTGACAACAATATGTGCTTTATTTCTGGGGATATGTGTGTGCATGCTGTTAGAACAGCATTGCAGTATCACATCTGGGGGGTGTCTATAGGTAGCCTGTGAAGGAGGGCAGGTTTCCTGTGCTTAGAACTTTCCCTGCAAAAAAGTGTCATTTTTGCAGGAAGAAAGCTATTTAAATCACTCGCGGCTAATGAAAGAAAAAAAAAGCGTAGGGGTCCCCCCAAATTCAATAACCAGGCCCTTCAGGTCTGGGATGGATATTAAGGGGGATCCCAGCCAAAAAAAAAAAAAAAAATGGCGTAGGGTCCCCCTCAAAATCCATACCAGACCCTTGAGGTCTGGTATGGATTTTAAGGGGAACCCTAGCCAAAAAAAAATGGCGTGGGGTCCCCCTCAAAATCCATACCAGACCCTTATCCGAGCACGCAACCTGGCAGGCCGCAGGAAAAGAGGGGGGGACGAGAGCGGCCCCCCCTCTCGCCTGAACCGTACCAGGCCACATGCCCTCAACATTGGGAGGATGCTTTGGGGGTCTAAGACCCCTAAAGCACCTTGTCCCCATGTTGATTAGGACAAGGGCCTCTTCCCCACAACCCTGGCCGGTGGTTGTGGGGGTCTGCGGGCGGGGGGCTTATCGGAATCTGGAAGCCCCCTTTAACAAGGGGACCCCCAGATCCCGGCCCCCCCCCTGTGTGAAATGGTAAGGGGGTACAAAAGTACCCCTACCATTTCACCAAAAAAGTGGCAAAAATGGTAAAAATGACAGGAGACAGTCTTTGACAATTCCTTTATTAAAATCTTCTTTCTTCTTTCTTCATCCTTCGGATTCTTCATCTTCTCCTTCCTTCATCTTCTTCCATCTTCTTCTTCTATTTTCTTCTTCCTCCGATCCGCTTCTTCTTGCGCTGGTCTTCTCGTCCTTCTCGTCCGGCATCTTCTTCCGTCGGCGTCGGCGTCGGTGTCTCTGTCTCTTCTTGGGCCGCTCCGCGCAATGGGAGGCTCCCGCTGTGTGAGGCTCCGCTCCGTCTGACAGGTCTTTTATAATGGAGGGCACCTGGTGACCCCGCCCCCTCTGACGCACAGGGACGTCATGGGGAATTCCATGATGGCTTTCCCCATGACGTCAGAGGGGGGCGGGGTCACCAGGTGCCCTCCGTTTTAAAAGACCTGTCAGATGGAGCGGAGCCTCACACAGCGGGAGCCTCCCATTGCGCGGAGCGGCCCAAGAAGACACCGACACCGACGCCGACGCCGACGGAAGAAGATGCCGGACGAGAAGGACGAGAAGACCAGCGCAAGAAGAAGCGGATCGGAGGAAGAAGAAAATGGAAGAAGAAGATGGAAGAAGATGAAGGAAGGAGAAGATGAAGAATCCGAAGGATGAAGAAAGAAGAAAGAAGATTTTAATAAAGGAATTGTCAAAGACTGTCTCCTGTCATTTTTACCATTTTTGCCACTTTTTTGGTGAAATGGTAGGGGTACTTTTGTACCCCCTTACCATTTCACACAGGGGGGGGGCCGGGATCTGGGGGTCCCCTTGTTAAAGGGGGCTTCCAGATTCCGATAAGCCCCCCGCCCGCAGACCCCCACAACCACCGGCCAGGGTTGTGGGGAAGAGGCCCTTGTCCTAATCAACATGGGGACAAGGTGCTTTAGGGGTCTTAGACCCCCAAAGCATCCTCCCAATGTTGAGGGCATGTGGCCTGGTACGGTTCAGGCGAGAGGGGGGGCCGCTCTCGTCCCCCCCTCTTTTCCTGCGGCCTGCCAGGTTGCGTGCTCGGATAAGGGTCTGGTATGGATTTTGAGGGGGACCCCACGCCATTTTTTTTGGCTAGGGTTCCCCTTAAAATCCATACCAGACCTCAAGGGTCTGGTATGGATTTTGAGGGGGACCCTACGCCATTTTTTTTTTTTTTTTTTTTGGCTGGGATCCCCCTTAATATCCATCCCAGACCTGAAGGGCCTGGTTATTGAATTTGGGGGGACCCCTACGCTTTTTTTTTTTTTCATTTTTTTTTTTTTTTTATCAATGACTTTTTTTTATGAATGAGTTTCAATGAATCACTGTTCTCTGTGTTACGGGAGCCGTGAATTAACATTAGCCGCGAGTGATTTTAAATAGCTTTTTTACTTTCAAAAATGACACTTTGCGCAGAGACAGTTCTAAACACGGGAAACATGCGCCCCTTTACAGGCATACTATAGACACCCCCCAGGTACGAAATTTAAAGGAATATTACACTTTTATTGTTTCAATTTAAGCATTATTAAAATCACTGCTCCTGAAAAAACGGCCGTTTTTAAAAAAAATTTTTGCATTGATACATGTCCCCTGGGGCAGGACCCAGGTCCCCAAACACTTTTTATGACATTAACATGCATATTAGCCTTTAAAATGAGCACTTTTAATTTCGAACGTTCGCATCCATTATAACTAATAGGGTTCTAAAGCTCGCACGGACTTTAGGTCCGTTCGCGGGTTCTGGTGCGAGCCGAACGGGGGGGTGTTCGGCTCATCCCTAATGAACACGCAGAAAATGCTATTGGGAAAATAAATTTTTTTTGCAATATCAGAATACACGGATAGTGTCTAAAGCATTTATGAAAACGCAGAAAATGCTATTGGGAAGAAAAAAAACACTGCAAAATAAAAATTTTTGGCAATGTTTTTCCAATATCAGAATACGCGGATAGTGTCTACAGCGTGTATGTATGAACATGCAGAAAATGCTATTGGGAAGAAAAAAAACACTGCAAAATTATTTTTTTTTTTTTGCAATGTTTTTCCAATATCAGAATACACGGACAGTATGTAAAGCGTTTATGAAAACGCAGAAAATGCTATTGGGGAAAAAAAACACTGCAAAATTAAATTGTTTTGCAATATCAGAATACACGGATAGTGTCTACAACGTGTATGTATGAACACGCAGAAAATGCTATTGGGAAGAAAAAAAACACCGCAAAATAAAAATTTTTGGCAATGTTTTTCCAATATCAGAATACGCGGATAGTGTCTACAGCGTGTATGTATGAACATGCAGAAAATGCTATTGGGAAAAAAAAACACAGCAAAATATTTTTTTTTTGCAATATCAGAATACACGGATAGTGTCTACAGCGTGTATGTATGAACACGCAGAAAATGCTATTGGGAAGAAAAAAAACACTGCAAAATTTATTTTTTTTTTGCAATGTTTTTCCAATATCAGAATACACGGACAGTATGTAAAGCGTTTATGAAAACGCAGAAAATGCTATTGGGGAAAAAAAACACTGCAAAATTAAATTGTTTTGCAATATCAGAATACACGGATAGTGTCTACAACGTGTATGTATGAACACGCAGAAAATGCTATTGGGAAAAAAAAGAAACAGCAAAATTAATTTTTTTTGCAATGTTTTTCCAATATCAGAATACACGGATAGTGTCTAAAGCGTTTATGAAAACGCAGAAAATGCTATTGGGAAGAAAAAAAACACAGCAAAATTAAATTTTTTTGCAATGTTTTTCCAATATCAGAATTCACGGACAGTATGTAAAGCGTTTATGAAAACGCAGAAAATGCTATTGGGGAAAAAAAAACACTGCAAAATTAATTTTTTTTGCAATGTTTTTGCAATATCAGAATACACGGATAGTGTCTACAGCGTGTATGTATGAACACGCAGAAAATGCTATTGGGAAAAAAAAAACAGCAAAATTAAATCTTTTTGCAATGTTTTTCCAATATCAGAATACACGGACAGTATGTAAAGCGTTTATGAAAACGCAGAAAATGCTATTGGGGAAAATAAAACACTGCAAAATAAAAAATTTTTGCAATGTTTTTGCAATATCAGAATACACTTATAGTGTCTACAGCGTGTATGTATGAACACGCAGAAAATGCTATTGGGGAAAAAAAAAAACACAGCAAAATTAATTTTTTTTTAAATGTTTTTGCAATATCAGAATACACGGATAGTGTCTAAAGCGTTTATGAAAACGCAGAAAATGCTATTGGGGGAAAAAAACACTGCAAAATTAAATTTTTTTGCAATGTTTTTCCAATATCAGAATACACGGACAGTATGTAAAGCGTTTATGAAAACGCAGAAAATGCTATTGGGGAAAAAAAAAACACAGCAAAATAAAATTTTTTGCAATGTTTTTGCAATATCAGAATATACGGATAGTGTCTACAGCATGTATGTATGAACACGCAGAAAATGCTCTTGGGAAAAAAAAAAGCAAAATTACATTTTTATGCAATGTTTTTCCCATAGCAGAATACACACAGACTATGGTGTATCTCTTAGTATATGCAGTGTTGGTCCTAATGGTGCACTGAGCTTGCAGTTAAAACTTTTATATTTTGTCTGGCACTGGCCTCATGGCACTGTTAAAAGACTGTGCACTGCACCCCAGCCAGGGTACAATTGATTTAGGAATCTCTTCAATAATTCTCTCTGCCTTTTTTTCTTTTGCTTAATAAAGAAACTCCCTACTCTACTCTAGCTATGTAGATCACTCACTGATCTAACTAATTAGAAGCAAAGTTAAGGAATGCTGACTGCCTGACTGACTGAATCACACTAACTCCTAAAATCCTCTCAGCAGCACAGGAACCTGTCTATAGCAGAATGACTCTTTGTGCTGTGTGTCTGGACTATATATAGAGACTGGGTCACATGCTGCACTGCCCAATCACAGCCATGCCATTAGTAGGCTTGGCTGTGATGGCTTCTAAGGGCACACTAGTGAAATGATCGTCGATTGGCTGCCCTGCAGCTATTAAAAAGGTGCCAATACAGCGCCGAACACCGGACCCAAACCCGAACTTACAGCCAATAGTTCGGGTCCGGGTCCCGAACACCCAAAGTCCGGTACGGACCGGAACTTTACACAGCACATGAACCTGTCTATAGCAGAATGACGCTGTGTGCTGTGTGTCTGGACTATATATAGAGGCAGGGTCACATGCTGCACTGCCCAATCACAGCCATACCATTAGTAGGCATGGCTGTGATGGCTTCTAAGGGCACACTAGTGAAACTAGCGTCGATTGGCTGCCCTGCAGCTTGTAAAAGGCGCCAATACATCGCCGAACACCGGACCCGAACCCGAACATACAGCCAATAGTTTGGGTTCGGGTCCGGGACCCGGACACCCAAAAGTCCGGTACGGACCCGAACTTTACAGTTCGGGTTCGCTCAACCCTAGCTATTATAATTAGCACTTTAGATTTCGAACGTTCGTGTCCATTGTAACTAATAGGGTTCTAACTAGGGATGAGCTGAACACCCCCGGGTTTGGTTCGCATCAGAACCTTCGAACGGACCGAAAGTTCGCGCAAATTTTCGAACCCTATACGTTATAATGGACGCGAACGTTCGAAATCAAAAGTGCTAATTACAACGGCCAATATGCATGTTAATGTCATAAAACAGGTTTGGGGACCCGGGTCCTGCCCCAGGGGACATATATCAATGCAAAAAGAACTTTTAAAAACTAAAGTTTTTTCGGGAGCAGTCATTTTAATGATGCATAAAGTGAAAAAAAAAAAGTGAAATTTTCCTTTAAATATGGTACCTGGGGGGTGTCTAAAGTATGCCTGTGAAGTGGCATGTGTTTCCCGTGTTTAGAACTGTCCTTGCACAAAATGACATTTGTAAAGGGGAAAAAAAGAAGCCATTTAAAACCACTTGCGGCTTTAGGTTTGTTCTTAAGTAGAATCTGAACAGGTACATTATGAAGTGTAGCTCCATCCCCAAAAAATCTATTTTTAAGCTTTTTGGAGAACATAGGGAGGGGTTATCACCCCTGTAACATTTGCTGTCTTTGCACATCTGTTCAGAACATGTCACCTCACTTTCCGTCCCAATGACAAATGTTTTTGGAAAAAGTGGGGTTTTAATTGAAACAAGGATTGGTGATAAAGTATCAGTAGAGAGGAGATACCTTTTTCCCAAATTAAATCTAACAGGATAGAATTTCCCTTCCTAGGGGTAGATTTCCTCTCACTTCCTGTTTTCTCTTTCCATTTGCAAGTAGGAGTCGTTTGTAAGTTGGATGTTTGAAAGTAGGGGCCTGGCGTATATACTCTGCAGAAATTTGCCCTATTAGATGTTGGTGTAGCCACAAGACTGGTGGGCACAGGAATGGGCCCTGCTGTGAGTTAATAGATCAAGATTTGTAATTGCATGCACCTGTTGAACAGGGCAGAAAAATTGGGGGTGGTGGTGGTGGTGGTGGACGGTGTTGCCACAAGACTGTAAGCTCTCACAGTTACTCTTGGTGGGCACAGGAATGGGCCCTGCTGTGAGTTATTAGATCAAGATTTGTAATTGCAAGCACCTGATGAACAGGGCAGAAAAATTGGGCCTTTGGCGGTGGTGGTGGACGGTGTTGCCACAAGACTGTAGGCCCTCATAGTTACTCTTGGTGGGCGCAGGAATGGGCCCTGCTGTGAGTTATTAGATCAAGATTTGTAATTGCAAGCACCTGATGAACAGGGCAGAAAATTTGGGCCTTTGGCGGTGGTGGTGGACGGTGTTGCCACAAGACTGTAGGCCCTCATAGTTACTCTTGGTGGGCGCAGGAATGGGCCCTGCTGTGAACTATTAGATCAAGATTTGTAATTACCCGCCCCTGTTAAACAGGGGCTGAAAAATTGTGCC
>CM053029.1:9793727-9863083 GCA_028564925.1 Lithobates sylvaticus
ACCTACCCTGGATTGACGCGAAAGACACCCCCCAACCCTGCAGAACACACCCACTTATTGCCTGTACCCTAAAAACATTAAGGGACGTAAACAAATCTCACCGCATTTCCACGATACCTGGCCCACTGACGCCCGTCAAACACAACCCGAGTTTTCCAACAGGCACAACGAATTCGTTTCTGGCTGACATCTGGCCGCAGTCCGATATGCAAGCCAGACACTTCTTTGCCAACACCTCTTTTATGGATCGATCCACAATCCCCAGACAGGACACTGAACGACCTTTTCCGCTTTGGACTTATCTACAAATCAGACATTTTCTGAATGACTCGACCAAACGCCCTGACTATAGCAGACAATTGACTCCATTTGAGACGCTATGTACTAAAACGGAACCGCAGCGTCACATGATTTCGGAAATTTACGCGTTGCTTTTCTCTGATACGGACGCAAAGTCGAACATAGCCACACAAAGATGGGAAAGAGACCTATCTTTAAACCTCTCAATACCTGAGTGGGAACGTATCTACACTTATATCCATAAGGGATCAATAAACGTCACCGCACAAGAAAATAGCTTCAAAATTCTAACAAGATGGTACAAAACCCCTTCCAGACTCCACAAAATCTCCCCGGCCATACCACAGGAGTGCTGGAGATGTGCTTCAGAGGTTGGCACCATGTTACACATATGGTGGGCATGTCCCTCGCTCCAACCCTTCTGGAAGGAAGTACATCGCCTCACTTCTCAGATAACAACTTATCACTTAGAATTCACCCCGGAACAAATGCTTCTCCATCATTCCACCATACCTTTCAAGCACTACCATAAATCCCTAGCGCTTCATTTATTGAACGCAGCCAAGATGTGCATACCCACACGGTGGAAAACGTCCTCACCACCGAGCATTGCGGACTGGTTCAGACGGGTCTCCAAGATCGCTGAACTAGAAAATTTAATACACCAATCGAGAGATTCTCCCGCCACTTATAACAATATATGGTCCTGCTGGCATCACTTCACTACTACTGTCGAATATAAAAACGTAATGTCCCCCACGTCAGCCACACATCCATGCCCACGAGTGCTACACTAAGATCCCGCCCTGACCCTACCCCATATTGTATGCTCTTCCCTGATACCGATATCACCGGATCCCGACCCCAACCAACGTAGACAGTTTAACTCCAGCCCAGGGTTTGTAACTCTACATCACTCCCCTCCTTCTCCCCATCCCCTTAACCCCCCTACTACCTCCTTATCCTGTCCATTACCGTTCCAGTGTCTCTCCCAAGAGTGAGAACTCCGTGGATGCTAGTGGTCCGTGACCGCATCCACGGAACTCTCGCATCATCTTTGCAAGAATTACGACACAGGGAACGTCCTCTATGTGTTTAAATGTCCGGTTACTCTAGACATCATAGTTCACTTTTTTCTGTTTCGGATTCGTATGTCCGTTTGTTAGACACGGGGCTGTTGACCCTACTCTTATCAGTACTTTCTTAAGTCTATTCTTACTACAATATTCCTTACATACAGCCACTATAGTAATGGCCGGTTTCTTCATTATAAAAATTACTGCTTCTCGTAAGCATTCTACCAGTTGGTTGTTGACTACTTGTTTAACTGTTTATGTTACAATGTAAATTTTGACATACTGTACGTTGCACACTGTATGTTCTATCCATTATTCTCAATAAACGCTTTTTGGAAAAAAAAAAATAAATAAATAATCTGCCCCTATTTAGATACCTCCCACTGCGCACAGGACAACCTGCCTCTTTCACCTATAGCTGACACTTTAACAAAAGATATTTGTAAATGAATTGATACTAGAATCTTATGTATAGGTACAGATTCCGAATAAATAGTGCAGCTGAATATATATCACAAACTAGTAAGTGAATATAAATAAATCAACTAAATAATTTCACCACCTAGTGCTCAGTGAAAAACTATATATAAATGAAAATGAAAATGCAACAAATTCATAAAACCAGTGCGTGTAGAAAAAAGAATATAGTGAATGTTGAGTGCACTCAATAATGCAGCAACCAGTATGACGCCAGTCGCTATAAACAAACAGTGATAATAAACAACATGAAAGTTTGTGTAATATTCCACACAGCTTGCAAAAAATAAATGTGTATATTCTTCTTTAGTTCTTCCACCACACCACAGTGATCCGTGCTTCCTCTCCCAAAAGAAACGCAATCACCAGATATACTGCCCGCACTCTCGTGACAGGCTTCTTCGCTTAAAATTCCACCACAGAGGATAAGTGGTCACTCCCAAACAATTGTGTAACTGGATCTCTCCATATGTGAATAAAAATAAATTCTCCAATAGTGTAAAACCACTTTAAAACTTTTATTCAGGTAGCTACCCCATGAATAAGTCGGTTTAATGACAAAACATGTCAGGGGCGTGGCTGAGCGGCAATTAATCTTGTGAGACACAGCGCCAGAAGTTCATTGAGGAGAGGCAGTTCCTGATCTTGGAGCACGGGCAGTGAGGAGGGGGTGCGATACATTGTAACAGCCTGTGTACACCTCGAGTCCGCCGTGACTACAAGCTTTAACAAGTGTGCTATTTTGAAGTGGAGCATGCAGTGCAGTGCTGTTTGAAATTAACCCTTGCTGGCTTTTACTTTGCAATAATGTGAGTGAGATAATTGAAGATTTTATTTTGGTCTGAATAAAAGTTTTAAAGTGGTTTTACACTATTGGAGAATTTCTTTTTATTCACATATGGAGAGATCCAGTTACACAATTGTTTGGGAGTGACCACTTATCCTCTGTGGTGGAATTTTAAGCGCAGCAGCCTGTCACGAGAGTGCGGGCAGTATATCTGGTGAGTGCGTTTCTTTTGGGAGAGGAAGCACGGATCACTTCGGTGTGGTGGAAGAACTAAAGAAGAATATACACATTTATTTTTTGCAAGCTGTGTGGAATATTACACAAACTTTCATGTTGTTTATTATCACTGTTTGTTTATAGCGACTGGCGTCATACTGGTTGCTGCATTATTGAGTGCACTCATCATTCACTATATTCTTTTTACTACACGCACTGGTTTTATAAATTTGTTGCATTTTCATTTTCATTTATATATAGTTTTTCAATGAGCACTAGGTGGTGAAATTATTTAGTTGATTTATTTATATTTACTTACTAGTTTGTGATATATATTCAGCGCCACTATTTATTCGGAATCTGTACCTATACATAAGATTCTAGTATAAATTCATTTACATCTCCTGTACCATGCCCGCAGCCTCTGACATCTCCTGTACCATGCCCACAGCCTCTGAAATCTGTACCATGCCCGCAGCCTCTGACATCTCCTGTACCATGCCCGCAGCCTCTGACATCTCCTGTACCATGCCCGCAGCCTCTGACATCTCCTGTACCATGCCCACAGCCTCTGACATCTCCTGTACCATGCCCGCAGCCTCTGACATCTCCTGTACCATGCCCGCAGCCTCTGACATCTCCTGTAACATGCCCGCAGCCTCTGACATCTCCTGTACCATGCCCACAGCCTCTGACATCTCCTGTACCATGCCCGCAGCCTCTGACATCTCCTGTACCATGCCCGCAGCCTCTGACATCTCCTGTACCATGCCCGCAGCCTCTGACATCTCCTGTACCATGCCCGCAGCCTCTGACATCTCCTGTACCATGCCCGCAGCCACTGACATTTCCTGTACCATGCCCGCAGCCTCTGACATCTCCTGTACCATGCCTGTAGCCTCTGACATCCCCTGTACCATGCCCGCAGCCTCTGACATCTCCTGTACCATGCCCGCAGCCTCTGACATCTCCTGTACCATGCCCGCAGCCACTGACATTTCCTGTACCATGCCCGCAGCCTCTGACATCTCCTGTACCATGCCCACAGCCTCTGACATCTCCTGTACCATGCCCACAGACTCTGACAGCTCCTTTTTATATTATGTCTGCAGTCTATATAGGAGTCAACAGTGTATTATATAGTGTATTGAAGTGGTTAAGGGTAGCCCTATGACAGAATTAGGAAACAAATGGAATGGGTTTTGGGGGAGACTCTTACGCTATTAAAAAAAATAAATTGGCGTGGAGTTACGCTTACTATCAATACCAGATCCGGAAGGGCCTGGTATGGACTGGGGGGGGACCCACGCTGTTATTTTGAATGATTTTTTATGAATATTGCCGGGATCTGGCAATACATAACAGCCGTGAACAATTTTAAATGACATTTTTTCTTTTAGAAATGTAATTTTGCTGTGGTACTGTTATAAACATGGGGAAAATGCGCTACTTTACAGGCAGACTTAGGCCCCTTTCACACTGGGGCGGGGAGCCGCAGTGACGGTAAAGCAGCGATATATTTAGCGCTGCTTTACCGTTGTTTTAACCGCGGTATTCGGCCGCTCGCGGTGCGGTTTTACCCCCCGCGAGCGGCCGAAAAAGGGTTAAAGAGCGCCGCCGTAGCGGCGCTTTGCGGCGGTTTTGCCGCGGTTCTACTGCGGTTTCCCATTCAAATCAATGGGAAGGAGTGGTATAGGAGCGGTGAACACACCGCTCCTATACCACTCCAAAGATGCTGCTAGCAGGACTTTTTTTTGCCGTCCTGCTAGCGCACCGCTCCAGTGTGAAAGCCCGCCGGCTTTCACACTGGAGTTAAAGGGGCCGGATTTTTTCAGGCGGTGAACAGGCGCTATTTTTAGCGCTGTACCGCCTGAAAA
Source organism: Lithobates sylvaticus (assembly GCA_028564925.1). Taxonomy (NCBI): domain Eukaryota; kingdom Metazoa; phylum Chordata; class Amphibia; order Anura; family Ranidae; genus Lithobates; species Lithobates sylvaticus. The sequence goes on from CM053029.1 coordinate 9,798,461, forward strand.
ACGCCCCAGTGTGAAAGGGGCCTAAGGGGAACGCCCAGGCACGATATTTAAAGGAATATTACATTTTTATTGTTTCACTTTAATCATTATTAAACCACTTCAGCCCCGGAAGAATTTACCCTCATCCTGACCAGAGCACTTTTTGCGATATAGCACTGCGTCGCTTTAACTGACAATTGCGCGGTCGTGAGACGTGGCACCCAAACAAAATTGACGTCCTTTTTTCCCCACAAATAGAGCTTTCTTTTGGTGGTATTTGATCACCTCTGTGTTTTTTATTTTTTGTGCTATAAACAAAAAAAGACCGACAATTTTGAAAAAAAAAGCTATATTTTTTTACTTTTTGCTATAATAAATATCCCCCAAAAATTATATATGTAGCGGCGACACTTTTTTAAAGTGTCCGCTATGTGTGAAATTTCGTTTTTTTTTTCCTCAGAACAGTAATGAGGTTCTGAGGGTTAATTGTGCAGGTTAACTTTGTCGTCAGTTTGGCTGGGCTGTACTAGGGTTCTGCCTGGTCATGGGTACACATGACAGGCTCAGAATCAGGCCTGGTTGGACATTTCGGGTATCAATATTCCCGGAGCCAATCAGTGGGTGTGTCCGGCCCCCATTGTGTAGTCTGGAGAAGGGTACTTAAGGTGCTGAAGTCACATGTTCGGGGTTCGGCTGTAGCTGCCTGTTCCTTGAATCTGGACCGGGGTAGCCCCGCGAGGGGTCCTGGGCCCGGGAGCGTTTGCCGTCCAGCAACATGGTCAGTTTGACTAGCCCCACAGACCCGCTTGGTCTGGGGCAAGGATCCATCTGTTCTCGAGTCTCGGAACCGGCTGGTCCGAGGAGCAGTAACTGAGGGAGGATTCAAGGCGTCCGGGTGTGCTCTCAACTTGGGGGGGGGCACTACAGCTCATGTAAGCGACCGGAGAGGACTCTTCAGAGGACGGCCAACAAGCTGGCATCCCAAGAAGAGCCTGGTTGCTGGGTTGTTAAGGACACTAACAGATCCACAGTTTGGCAGTACTGCCAAGGAGACAGAGAAAGTTCCAGGTACTGAGAAAAGGTTCTTATTCACTTTCGGTTGAGACTTTATTCTGTGTCAGAGACTTTACAAGTTTCCGGATCAAAGTGCTGACTGCCATAATCTCTGGCTTGAGATTTGTTCAGCTTTGAAGCGCCCAGCTGCGAGTGGCTACTCTCTGGGTTTGTGTTAGAGACAATTCAATTGTCAGCAGTTCAAGGTGCCTGAGTTTTCTTCACCCTTGCCCTCTGTTCCCATACGAGACTGTGTTTTTTGGATGTTACCCCTGCAAATAAAAACCTTCTAAAAGGAATTTTATGGTGTCAGCGTCCAGAGTTGTTGGGTACTAACCCTGGGAACCCCTAGACAAGGAAGAACAAGCCAAGCGGAGGTAACCGGTAAGCCCAAAAGTCAAGGCCGCCCCATCGAGGGTTATGGCCGCTACATATATAAAAAATGTTTTTCCTCAGTTTAGGCCGATATTCTACATATTTTTGGTAAAAATAATTGCAATAAGTCTATATTGATTGGTTTGCGCAAAAGTTATAGCGTCTACAAAATAGGGGATAGATTATGACATTTTTATTATTATTACTTTTTTATTAGTAATGCCAGCAAACTGCAATTTTTATCGTGACTAACATTATGGCGGACACATCGGACACTTTTGACACTATTTTGGGACCATTGTCAATTATACAGTGATCAGTGCTATAAAAATGCACTGATTACTGTATAAATGACACTGGCAGGAAAGGGGTTAAACACTAGGGGGCAATCAAGGGGTTAAGTGTGTCCTAAGGAGTGATTCTAACTATGGGGGATGGGCTACCTAGGACAAGACAGTGATCACTGCTCCGAATGACAGGGAGCAGTAGATCTGTCATGTCACTAGGCAAAATGGGGAAATGCCATGTTTACATAGGCATCTACCCATTCTTCCGGTCCGTGACTCGATCACGGGACACCAGCAAACATCGAGTCCAGGGGTCCCGCGGGCACAGAGCATGCGGCAGATGCGCATGCACCCACAATGCTGCATCTTAAAGGGGACGTACCTGTATGCCCATTTGCGCAGTCGTGCCATTGTGCCGACGTATATCGTCGTGCACTGCTCGATAAGCGGTTAAAATCACTTCTTCTGAAAAAAACTTCCGTTTTAAAAACGTTTTGCATTGATACATGTCCCCTGGGGCAGGACCCGGGTCTCCAAACATTTTGATGGCAATAACTTGCATATAAGCCTTTAAAATAAGCAGTTTTTATTTTTCACATTCGTGTGCCAATGGTGTTTGCATGTTCGCACAAAGTTTTTGTGTGTTCGCAAGTTCTAGTGAGAACCGAACTGGGGGGGTTTCGGCTCATCTCATCTAGTCAAGGGTACTAAAATCTGCTGTTTCCACCTGAATTCCGGGTTGGCCAATGAATGGGGGAGGTACGGGCACTGCAGAGGTGATGGGCTGCCAATCAGGATTAGCAAACACATCAGGAAGGGCACTCTGGGCTCTTCGGGCCTTTCTTTGAATTCTTGGTGGCTGTGGGGCACTTCTTGTTCTAGCCACCGCACCAGTCAGGTATGCCTGACCTTAGCAGGGACCAGTACCCCATCATCAGACCTGTCTGTCAGGGGGCTCTCTACCAGTTTGTATACTGAGCCTGAATCTGACAGTGAGGTCTCCTCAATGCTGTAGTGAAAGGGTCAACTCGGGGGTGATCAGAGGGTTAAACATTTATTAGTGAGTTAATGGGGGTACTCTAAACCTACCTGGGCCTCCCACTAATTGCCCTAACACTGATTAGTGTCACAAGTGACACCAATACAGTGACCAGTGAAAGATCTGAAAACTGCACTTGGTGACACTGTGACAGGGAGTGAAAGGGTTAACTGGGGGGTGATCAAGGGGTTAAATGTGTACCTATTATTCTGTAAATGTGTACCTACCTGTCCTGGTGTCAGTGTAGTGTTGGTGTACTCACAGTAGATGTCTTCTCCTCGCTCGCTGGAAACTAATGACATCACTTCCTCTGCCTGTGTTTACATTACACATGTAGAGGACAGTCTGCCATTCACCAGAACCGATCAGCAGGTCCAGGCCAGAAATCATTGACCTGGGCCTGTATACTGATTGGTTCTGAAATCAATTCAATCATTGTGGGGACAGCGAAGGGGGGCATGCGCCCCCCCCATACCCACACACGTGACCAACGTACGATGATGGTGATTTGTGCAGGAGAGCCAACCTGCCGCAGTACAACTGTGGCGGTTGGTCGGGAACTGTTTAATCTATTTTCTGTATTCTCTGTATTGAGGTAAAACATCTTCTGCATGCAGCTCCCCCATCCCCCAATACTTACCTGAGCCTGATCTCCATCCAGCAATGTGCACAAGAGCAGAGGCTCTCTTGGCTCTCTCCCTCCTCATTGGCTCAGACACAGCAGGGGGAGCCATTGGCAGAGGGAGCCTTGGGACTTTTTATGGCAGACAAGGACTCATAAAGGGGATGGGAGTTAGGGATGTTCATCATTTCTTCTAGTGATGGGGGAGGGGTAACTTTCCAGGATTTATAACTCCTGTCCTGCAGAAGGGAGACAATGACAGATGATATTTCTGGAGTATGAGTTGTATTGGTTATGGGACGGCCTTTTGTACAGAAGTGAGAACTGTCTGAGGTCTTTGCCTTCAGAGGAATGGATCGTGTTTTCTGTCTTTATTATGGTCAGGACAAAACATTCCATTCATAGATTTGTAAATATAAAATATTGTATATAAAAAATTAATATTTTCATTTTAAGCCAGCAGGTGGAGCTGAAATCCATTTTCCACGTTTATCTGCCTGTCCTTCCCGGATCACTGTACAATCCATGCTATTTACAGAGCTCAGTAGCTCAAGCTGTAATTTCCCTTCATAACTGAATGACTCAGAGGAGGGGGAGGGGAAGGGGGGATTAGCAGATTGCTGAAACCCACCAGAGGGACCTCACTGGATATTGTGTGAGAATTGAGGATGAATAGATGCGTGGTGTCTGTAGCTACAGAGGTCAGTGAGGTCTCGGTCACACGTGTGTCAGTACCATGTGATTATGTGACATTTATTCAGCATTTCTAAAGCCTGATAACCGCCTTCCATGCCTGCCATGAATATTACAATGGCAGCACACAGTGCTGGTCACACAGGAGCGGTGGCGTTGTGTCGTGTTATAAATGAAGCCGCATGTCGCTGTCATGAGACATCCACGCTTGTCAGTCGCCTCCATTCATTTCATGGTGATGTCCAATAAACGCTGGGCATTGGAGGACAGACAGCGGAGGCTCCGGTATCCCAGAATGCACTGGGAAATAATAGAGAAGTAGGACAGAGCAGCTCCGGTCACTTCTGGTTGTACAGAACAGCCGTGTGGTAACTCCAATAGCTTCTGTGTGCCGGCAAAATCACCAACCAGCCGGCAATACTGACAGTGCCAGGCAGGAAATGTGTCACTGCACAGCCAAAAACCTCTTCCAATTATATATACTAATCAGCTGAACACAGAAGGATTCATCCACAAAATCCAACACCAAATACATAGAAAGAGAACTGTGCAGCACTACAAGTGAGACTCCCTAAACCTAAAAATAGGATTTTTATTGCAAATGTTTAAACACACGTGTTTCAGCACAATTATACAGGAATATTACAATGTTAGAAAAAACAATATAAGTAAGATATCGTCAAAGTGTTCAATATTGCAGCATGATGAGTGAGACCACCCAAACTTTAGCATACTATGTACATGCAAAAAACCTACTTTGTGGTCGGCCACTTATGATTGGTGATGTGCAGTGACACCTCCCTTACAGGATAGATATAAAGATAGCTGTGCAGCGCTAGAAGTGAGACTCCCTAAACCTAAAAGTGTTAATATTTATACATTTTAAACAAACACCACAAATATACATGATGAAGCCCCGCCTAGGGCGTAACGTGTAAGGTGGAGACGTCATCACGCCTGTCAGATACACTAGGAGAGCCGCTGCTATACTGTTATGAAGGAGAGGAGGGTCGCCGGGCGCTCTGTGCATTCTTACATGGATATATTGTGATTCTATGTGAGGATATATTACATGTTATTATTAATAAACTATTAATGACCCGAGTATCCCAGCTATTGTGACACATACAAATAAAACAGATGTGGTAACAAGTCACCAAGCGGGTATTATCCTCAGACCGGGAAATCTGTCCTCCAGGGGGCAGGAGAGCGATAGTGAGTATGATGACATGGCGGCTGGTTTTCATTTTATAGAATTATTGTAATATATCCGAAATCCACATATCAGAGGAGATCATTTCCTCTACATCACTTCCTCTTTAGGCCCCTCCCACTAGAAGAGCAACCCCTCCCCCGGACATTTCTCCAGCATTCTTATAGTGTTTTCAGAGCTTCATAAACACAATGAAGACACATGATAAATGTCATAGAAGTGTTACTGAGCATTGCTTCCTTCTACATAATCATCAGACGTGTGAGCGAGTCCTAAGGGGGTCTATTCCATCCTATTTCCTGCTTGTTAGGAATATGGATGGTCATTCCATATGTACATAGCCTGGTCACTGTTCTACTATAAGGGGAACCCCAAATCCCATGGATGAGATTCCAAAGAGAAAGATTCCCTCAGAGAGAGGAGAAGACATGAGAAGAGGACAGGTGAAGGACGATTCTACATGGGTGAGGATGGAGGACACCCAGAGATAGAAGGAGACACTGAGAGACGGGAACAATCACAAGACGTCACATTTCCCCATCACTGCACATCACACATTTCTCTTACTGTAATTCCTGAATTTTACTCTCCGGGTTCATCAGAAAGGAAAGAGAATCCGACTTCCTTTTATATCCTGAAGAGGAGGAATCTTCTTCTTCTGCTTTGTCCTCTCCCCGACAATCTTTACTGGAAATAGTACAATGCCAAAATCTAAAAGCCAATAATGAGATAATAATTAGCACCAAGAATGTATGACCTCTGACACCAAGAATAACAATGTAACCCCCAACATTTCCCTTCCACATGGCTGCCTTCCCTCCGGCTCTACAGTCTCATACTGGACCTGATGAGGACTTCTCATTGGTGGCTATGAGTGGTCTTTGAAGTCACACTCCAGACAAAACTTAAAGGAGGCCCCTGATATGTATACGGGGTCTCCGGCCTTCCTACACAGGGGTCTCCATTCAGCTTCTGGAAAATCCTGGAACACCACTTTGGTTCCAGATATAAAATGCAGTCCAGACATTCCCATCTCCGCCCACTTCTGCAGACAATTGGCCCCTCCAATGTTGGGATGATGATGTCACACCCCTGACATTATTTCCCTCCCCCAGATCTCTGAACACGAAGCTTTCCCTCCAAATGTTCTGTGTGATAAATGGTATAATTGGGGGGGGGGGGGGGGGGCAGGGAAAGGGTTAATCCGATGTAAATGATGTGATTGTTACCAGAAGTTGTGTAGAAGGTGATATGTGGGAACCACCATTTAGCTCTGGTTCACACAGCACAACATGAAAGTCGCAGCCACTTCCAGCTTGACTTTGCTCTACAACTTCCCGGCGACCAGGTGCGACTTCAAAGTGACTTTACTGAGAAGCATTCCTATGTGACTTTGATGGATCCGTGTTTATAGCGTGTTTTGTCACATGACAAAACATGCGTCTGATAACCGTGATTGGGGCGTCATTAACAATCAGGCTGCATTTACATCTGCATGATTCTGAATGCACATCAACCGCACAGAAATTGTGTGCTTTGCCGCACGTTTCAGAAATGCGCTGCGACCGTGCGTCACGCTTGTACTGCGAAAATGGCAAGGCGAGCGCGATGCATGTTTCCAAAACGTGTGGCAAAGCATGCGTTTTCCTGCAGGTTGCCGGGCGTTCAGAAACGTTCAGATGCCAACGAATGGCATTGCAAGTACAACGTGTGTTGTCACACATCTTCACAATGCACAGCAAAGCATGCGTTTTCTTACGGGTTGGCGTGCGTTCAAAAACATGAAGATGCAGATGAATGGTAACACAAGTGTGATGTGCATTGCCACAGAAAACACGCAGAAAAGCATGCGTTTTCTTGGGGGTTGGCGTCAGTTGTAAATACGTTTCCATTCATTCACATCTGTACATTTCCAACTGCACAGCAACCTGCAAGAAAATCCATGCTTTGCTGTGCGTTTCATAAATGTGCGACAATGTGCGTCACACTTGTGTTATTATTCATTTGCTTCTGCACATGTTTGAACGCATGGCAGACCGCAAGAAAACATGTGCTTTGTTGTATGTTTCAAAAACGCACAGCAAGGAGCATTGCTTTTGTGTCACCATTCATTTACATCTGCGCATGCGTGGCGTGCGTTGCTGTGCATGTTTTAGACGTATGAAAAAGCGCACATTTTCTGTGTGGGTCGCCTTGTATTCGGAAACACGCAGATATGAATGTCGGCTAATTGTTAATGACGCCCCAATCACAGTTATCAGACGCATGTTTTGCTGCCAAGATGCATGACGCTCCATGACTGAGAAGATTCTTGAGCTACTTTGGGGTGTTTGTTGCATGTCGGGCAGAACATTCCAGTGAATGGGCTCCCTATACACAATGTGTGATTACACATGAAAAATACACAAATAATGGAAGTGGGAATGTGCGTTTCCGCTACGCTCAGGTGTGACTGGGATGTGATTGGGAGGAAGATTTTAGGCAGCAAGGATGACCAGGGCGGAGAGGTGGGGGGTAAAGGAGCCTCAGAAGTCGCAGCAAAGCCTTAAAGATTCAGAGCAATGTGCGACTTTCTGGGGATTTTACATTGAAGTCTATGGGAGTCGTGCAGCACAAGAATCACCCAAAAGTAGTGCAGGAAGTATTTTCTTTTGTTGCAGTGACTCAAATCGCAGCAATTAAGACAACAGCCAATAAAATCTTTGTGTTTTCACCTGACCTGCGACTTTACATGTCATCAGAATGTCGCTGGGAAATTGCTGTAGTGTGAACCAGGGCTTAGGGCTGAGGAAAGTGTGAGTTCCCAGGACTTCTAACAAGTGTGGTAGATGGAGAACATGTCTGATAATCCCCGTTATACTGTATGCAGGTTCCTGCCCATTCTCTGAATTCAGTTAGGATATCCTCACATTCACTTACCTGACATCCTGACTCCTGTGTAGGAATGGAGATAGAAGTTTCTGGCACTCTGGACCCACAGTGAGATAATGAAAATGTAAAGACTGAAAACTTTCTCCCTTCAAAGTCTTCAAGCAATAGTTCAGCTGCTTGGAATAATTCCTCTTCATCCACAAGGGATCAGTAGGTGAGCCATACAGCTTCAAACTTCTACCAGACAAGACTCTCCTAATGAAGTCCTCATCCTGAGTCTCATACAGACAGAAGATGGTCTGAGTATAGAAAGTCTGGCCGATGTCCTTCATGGCCCATTCTATGATTGCAGGTTTGGCTCGGAGTGAGATGGTGATTCCTGTGACCTCTGAGAATGTCTTCACCTGATTTTCATTTAGGAGACCAAACAGGAATTGTACAGATAATGATAAATATGAGGAATATGAACTGAAGTTATTGAGTGAATACCCTTTACAGATCTCCGGGAGGAAAGTACCTTCCATAGACCCAGACCCATCATCCATCCCATAATAGAGAGCAGCAAGGAACTCCTGTACACTCAGGTGGATGAAGCTGTAGCAGGTCTGGCTACGGACGTCCCAATGAAAGATGTTCTCATTCAGAAATACAGACTCCACCTCATCCAGAGAAAGTCCATGTCTTTCTAGATCTTTCTTCTCAAATAAGATTTGTTGGTTCAGAACTCCCTGATTGGCCAGAGCACACAGCTTCTTCAGACAGGTTTGTTTCCTGTGTACAGACTGCTCCTTCTTGCTGTGATGGGTTAGTAAAACCTCCAGGTAGAGAAGGTAAATTGAAGTTGTCGTATGACACAGAATTAAATCCAAATATTTTCTTATTTCTTGTTTCATTACAGTGCAGACAATCCAGCATGTCATGGGGACGGCACACATGGTGTACACAACCTCATTGTCTTTTATTATACTGAGAACCTTGTCTGCATGTTCTTTATTTACAAAGAGTTTATGGACATATTCCTTCCGACCGTCCCTTGTAAATCCCTGGATTTCCACATTGCGAGAATCATCGATGAATGTGTTAAGTTTCTTCATGGCCAGTGACCTTGTGGTGATGATCAGAGAAGATTCTGGGAGAACATGTCCCCTGAACAAGCTTTGGAGAATTATTTCTTTGTGGGTTTCCATAGAAATGTCAGGACAACCCTCAGATTTCCCCTCCAGAGTCCACCTCAGTTCATCAAACCCATCAACTATGGTGAGAAGTTTTCTCTGACTTCCAGGATCCTCCAGAATAGACACCAGGTCATCTGAACTCAGTCTGCAGGTTCTGGATAAAAGTCCCACAAGACTTATGTTTCCAGGGATGGTGTAGATTTCTCTACAGCTCAGATAAAACACAAAATCAAACTTGTCTCGGTAGAGATCCTCAGAGGCCCAGTCCAGCATGATCTTCTTGGAGGTCATTGTTTTTCCAATCCCAGCAGGTCCTTCTAACACCACAATCTTAGGGATGAACCCATATTTATCAGGGTCAAAGAGGGCCTGGATTGTGGTTGTGGATCTTTTCTCCATGATCTGTAGATGTCTTCTGCCTGAACTCCTTATTTCTTCTTCTTTTCCCTCTTTATTCTGGGGTCCCCTTATCATCAATAACTTGGTGAATCTTTCCTGTAGATGAACAGCCTCCCCCATATGGGAATTATATTCTTTAATCCTCTGGAACTTCTCTTTCTCTCTGTGTTCCTTACTGAGGCCTTAATGAGAGAAAAGAGAATATTTTATTCCTCATACACACATGAAATAGTATTTATTATAAGACAGAGTTGGAAATATTGTATTCTAACCATAAACCCGAAGAATGGAACCCTAAAAGAAGATATCCCATGAAATACAGGAGGACTGTGGAAGCATCCAAACTATGGACACACCATCCAGACCAGAGGAGTAACTGCAACCTTCAGGGCCCTGGTGCAAGGAACCATGAAGGGTCCCCCTGACTGCTGGGGCCCTTTCCATCAGTCCCAGTCCTCTGGTCCCAGGGCCCTTCCATCCAAGGCTGGGGCTCTTTCCTCTGAGGCAGGGACCTTTATAAGTAGGTTCAGACTGCTGTGACTTATCATTTGAATTGCAACACAAAGTCACATGACAAGTCAAAACACATTAATTATATATATATATATATATACACACACACACAATACATGAAGTATGCTGGATGCTGATACAGAATTTACACAATTTGTATAACAGTTGACAACCACAGTTGATCTGTTGAAATACAATGAGGACAACAAAAATATCCAACGCGTTTCAAGTCTGCAATATAATTTCTCTTCTTCAGGGGTGTGCGGTTACAACATGACATATATGCATCTACAAATGATAAAAAGAGTATGTATGAATAAGAATATATATAATGCAACATCATATTGGACATGCATAATATCACAACATTCCGTATTATATATCACAATTGTAAATGCACTAACCATGCAAACTGTATAAGCATTCAAGGTATATTGCATCTGATTAAAAAAGAGATACTAAAGTTATGCTGCAGTTATTATGAGCCCAACCAGTTTCAGTCCAGCGAGAAAGAGACACTGTCCAAGGTGCATCTGAGACAAATTGTATTCCCTCACAAAGGGCGCCCTAAAATAGACCATTGGGGGTCCCCCTCGTGTGTCCTGGAGTGACAATTGTCACTGTGGAGAAAAGGAAAATAATTATTTGGTCTAATGTATGGAACCAAAGTCTATTAAAAGACAGCTCAAAATATAATGTATATGGGTGTCCGTATACATGACAGGAACATATAGGCCACATCCATGTAAAAAACATGGATAATGGTAGCATATATGACATATATAGTATATCTGTATGTATGTGTGTATATATATATATATATATATACATACATACATACATATACATATACACACACCTGCCCAGTCACTTGTATTAAACTCAGGTGGGGAGAGAGGGACCTATTGATGTTACACAGTCCACACCGTTCATCACAGGGCTCTAGAATGCTCCCAGATGACCAAGCGGATAGCCTGCAATCTGATATGGAAAAAGAGAAAGCAAGGAAAAAAGACAAAAAGTGAATACAAATAGAAACTAGGAAATACCAGAGGGGGGGAGTGATATCTTCTATTAATGAGATCCCCTCTGGATAAATGAGTGATTGGGTCAAAGTTTTTTTTTTTTTTAAACTAGATGTAAAAAAAAATCGATATTTACCTGAGGTGTGGCTGAAGAGTGTATAAAGCATGGGATCAGTCCAGCTACTTTCTCATGCTGTATGGGCAGAGAGACTTAGGACCATTTCACTCTTCAGCCACACCTCAGGTAAATATCATTTTTTTTTACATCTAGTTTAAAAAAAAAAAAACTTTGACCCAATCACTCATTTATCCAGAGGGGATCTCATTAATAGAAGATATCACTCTCCCCCTCTGGTATTTCCTAGTTTCTATTTTTAGTCACTTTTTGTCTTTTTTTCCTTGCTTTCTCTTTTTCCATATCACACTGCAGGCTATCCGCTTGGTGATCTGGGAGCATTCTAGAGCCCTGTGATGAACGGTGTGGACTGTGTAACATCAATGGGTCCCTCTCTCCCCACCTGAGTTTCATGCAAGTGATTGGGCAGGTATATATATATATATATATATATATATATATATATATATATATATATATCTATTGTGGCAGAGCAAGGCTCTGTTTCTATGAAAATGGGGTTAAAGTGGACACAGAGTCTGCATATCAGCGGATTGCAGAGCTACAGAGCGTAGATTTGAAACAGAGAAAACTGCTCTGGCTGTTTTCTCCAGATCTTGCTATTTCTGGAAGGGGTTCTGTAGTTTGGAGATCCTTCAGAGTCTTGGGTGGGATGGGATCTCCAACCCTGTGCCCGGGTCTTGTGGACAGCCAGCAGGGTGTGTGCCCAGGTGCACACAGCCTATATAACGAGGGGCTGGTGAGAGCAGAAGAGGGAAGGAAGGTGAAGCAGTGGCTGCTAGTGAGTGTCTCTGTGTGAGGATAGATGCTGTGTGCGTCTAAGAAGCTCAAAGCTGTGTGCGTCCAAGGAGCCAGAAGCCGTCTGCATTGAGGGGCTTGAAGCTGTGTGCGTTTTAAGAAGCCTAAATACTCTATGCACCCAAGACCGAGAGCATGGAAGATCTGGTGGTTAAGGTACCAGTACCTATAGCAGCAGTGCTGTTGAAGAGTAGCCAGGTGGGCTTGCATTTTCAGTTTTTGTTTGAATGATGTCTAAACCCCTGCGTGGGATTCCTTAGTGGATTTATGGACTGTTTTGTTTCTTCCTTTTAATAAACGTGGGCTACCTGATGAGGACTCGCTGCACCAAAACGCATCTATCCACTTGAGTTAAACACCCCAATGTCACAAGTGGTGTTCGAATGCGGGCATTTAGATGGTGGAATCCGGGTCCTTGCTCCATGGTGAGTCGCATCAGGAACTACTGCTAGCTGTGTGTGGCAGCCAGGCGAACATCATTGCACAGTTTATTTGATGGACTGTATTGCATGCAGGTTGTGTACCTGTGAAAGAAGTATCAAACAGTTTTTTTTTCCTCTGCTTGAGAACTGTTACAAGTTGCTGTGTGCAAGATCGCAAGTATGGGGCGGTCAAAACAGAAAATGAAAGCAATCCTTGCTGAAGCAAGGGAAAGGGTTCTATGGCTAGAGGGTTTTTTACCACATGCTCCAGCCACGCCAGAGAATTTGTCCAAGTCTGAAATCTCTGTGACCTGGGGTAAAATAATCATGTCACCCCCAGTTAAAAGGGAAGTGAAAGAGGTTGCCCCTGGCAGCAGGAAGCCAGGTGGACAACAGCGTGTGGAAAGGAGGAACATGGTCGTCCTGTGGAAGCAACGTCCAGACCAACAAGGATGTCGGGGATACAAGGAGTCTGTCTGCTGATGGTGGTGACCAATGGAGTCCTTGAGAGTGGTATCCCATGGCAACAAAGAGCCAGGTATTGAGGAGATGCCAAAAAAATAAAGTTCAGCATACAGTACCATGCTTGGAGTGTGGTCAAGTGGGGCATGGAATTTTTACTTGCCCAAGGTTCTGGAACACCGCTGAGGAGTCTGGAAAGGCTGCAGTGTCCTCCTGTGGCCACACAGAGGAAGTAGCTGGTATGGATGCAGCTGAGGGACAGCGCACTCAAGTGAAGGGTATGATGCCAGGCACTGAAAATGGTAAGACTGTTTTAGTTTGTGGGACTGAACTTAGTGAAATGGGAGTGTGTCCAGCGGGGAGATCCGCAGTGCAAATGGACATTTCTCCAGTGTGCTACCCGGAGCAGTGGGGAGGCACATGGTGAAGCCCAGCTGATGGCAAGGTTAAAAAATCAAATGGACATGGGCACTATGCATGTGCCTGCTATAATCCAGCAGAGTGCTGGGAAAGGTGAACTAGGGGTGACCAAAACTGTTCTTGTGCCATGTTCCCTAGTGACAGGTGCTGCAGAGTTGCCCAGGGAAACTTCAGAGGAGCTTGCAGTGACGGAGCAGAGAGTTTCCCAGGTCAGCTATGGAGCTGCCCAAGGAGGAAAGAGTTCCCCTTTAAAGATAGAGGGTGCTGTGAGGAGAGGCTCACAGGCTGTGGTGGGTAATAGACAAGCCACAAAGGTAGCAGTTATGTCTAAGCGTAATGATAATTCTGATAGTTATGCTGACAAATGTGTTACTGTTGGCAAATGTGATGGTATTGGTGATAATGACATTGAAAAATGCGTTCCCTTTAATGTCATGTCTAAAAATGTTGGAAATGTGTTCGCTACCAATGATGGGAGTAGGATATCTCCCATGACAACCAGAAGTGCAGGATTGTCCATGGAAGTCTCATGGGGTCTCCATGTGTTGGAGCCTGAGGATTTCCTGGATAGCTGTGGTGCTATTCTGGTAAAACAAAGGAAGACTGAGTCACACAGTGAGAGTGTGTGGGTGCAGCCCCACAACCCTAAAGCCCCATACACACGGTCGGACAATCCGCGGACCAGGTCGGTCGGATCCTGTCCGTCATACTTTGTCTGATGTTGGTTTTGCGTACACACGGTCGGACAAAGTTGTCGGAAAATCCGATCATTCTGAACGTGGTGACGTTTGTTGCCTACGACGGGACTATGTAGAGGCTAGTAGCCAATAGCTTTGGTCTTGTAATGTGATCTGAGCATGCGTAGCACTTTGTCCGGTCGGACAACCGTACACACGATCGGATTTGGTGTGATCGGACCGTGTTGTCGGAAAATCTTTCCAGCAGGAGATAAGACTTTGTCCGTCGGACAATCCGACGTACACTGTCCGATGGTGCATACATACGGTCTGATTTTTCAACAACATTGTCCGATCAGACAGAATCCATGAAAAAGTCCGACCGTGTGTATGGGCCTTAAGTGTAACCCAGTTGTCAAGGGGTTAATTCAGCCTGCAAAAGCTAAAAGTGCAGAGCTGTGTGTCAGTAGCGCCCCCAGAGCAGGTAGGGCAAAAACATGTATTACAGCCTGCCTTGTCAGATGATGTGTCATCCCAAGGGGATATGTATAGAAATGACACAGGTGATATTTTGGCTAGTGAATCCCAGGTTCCTGTGGGACCTTCTAGAGCAGGTGATGCAGCGCTGTTGAAACAGAGTCTTGGGTGGGATCTCCAACCCTGTGTCCGGGTCTTGTGGACAGCCAGCAAGGTGTGTGCCCAGGTGCACACACAGAGGCGGCTCTAGGCTTTGTGAGGCCTTAGGCAAATCGTAGACATGAGGCCCCACTCACGCCCATAATGGGAAAAATAATTCAAACATTTTCCTGGCCCCCACCCCTAGCAATTTTGCTTCCCATCCCAAAAAACAAATGCACATAGACTTATCTAAAAAAAAAAAAACCTTTACTAATGTAATCATAAAGATTATGTTCACACTCACTGGTTGCTCCAGGTTCACTGATTGGTTGCTAGAGGTCACTGCACATCATTACTTCTTACTGATTGGTTGCTAGAAGCTACTGCACATTATTACAGCTCACTGATGGATTGCTAGAGGTTACTGCACCTTTACTACCGCTCACTGATGGGTTGCTAGAGGTTACTGCACTTCATTACAGTCATTGGTTGCTAGAGGTTACTGCATGTCATTACCGCTTACTCATTGATTGCTAGAGGTTACTGCACATTATTACCGCTCACTGGTGGGTTGCTAGAGGTTACTGCACATTAATACTGCTCACTGATTGGTTGCTATGGGTTACTGCTTATTATTATCACTCGCTGTTTGCTCACTGGGTGGCAGGGCAGTATTATGGTGTGTGATGCAACTGTGGTTGGATGACAGGATGTAGTTTGGGGTGATGATGGCAGTATTGGGGGGAGGCTGAGATCATATCTCCCCTATAATGATATGGGGTAGGGTGATAGGATGCCAGAGGTGGGGTACAGGAGGAATAAAGATGATAATGACAGGAGGTAGGGTGGTAGTATGCCAGAGGTGGGGTACAGGGATGATGGGGTTGTTGATGACAATAGGCGCAGTGGTAGAATGTCAGCAGTGGGGTACAGGGGGGATGATGATGAGGTGGGGTTGTAGGCAGATGATAGTAGGGTACAGGGGGGGATAATGGTGGGGTTGTAGACAGCTGACAGTGGGGTACAGGGGATGAAGATAATGATAACAGGGGTGGGGAGGTGGATGCTAGAGGTGGGGTACGTGGGGGATAAGGATGATAACAGGGGTAGGGTGGTGGATGCTAGAGGTGGGTTACATGGGGATGATGATGACAGGAGGTAGGATGTCAGGGTTGGGGTACGGGGGGGATGATGATGACAGGGGTGGGGTGGTAGGAAGCTGGCAGTGGAGTACCAGGAGGGATTAAGATGAGAATGATGACAGGGGATGGGGGGATGGGGTGGTGGGATGCCAGAGGTGGGATACAGAGGGATGATGGGGATGTTGATGAGTGGGATGTCGGCAGTGGGGTACAGGCAGGGGGGGGGATGATGATGTGGGGTGGTAGGCAGCTGACAGTGGGGTACAGGGAGGGGATGATGATGATGACGTGGGGTTGTAGGCAGCTGACAGTGGGGTACAGGGGAGATGATGTGGGGTGGTAGGCAGCTGACAGTGGGGTACAGGGATGATGATGATGATGTGGGGTGGTAGGCAGCTGACCGTGGGGTACAGGGAGGGGGGGTGATGATGTGGGGTGGTAGGCAGCTGACAGTGGGTGTACAGGGAGGGGATGATGATTATGTGGGGTGGTAGGCAGCTGACAGTGGGGTACAGGGGGGGGATGATGATGATGATGATGATGTGGGGTGGTAGGCAGCTGACAGTGGGGATGATGACGTGGGGTGGTAGGCAGCTGACAGTGGGGTACAGGGGGGATGATGACGTGGGGTGGTAGGCAGCTGACAGTGGGGTTCAGGGGGGGGGTGATGATGACGTGGGGTGGTAGGCAGCTGACAGTGGGGTACAGGGAGGGGATGATGATGATGTGGGGTGGTAGGCAGCTGACAGTGGGGTACAGGGAGGGGATGATGATGTGGGGTGGTAGGCAGCTGACAGTGGGGTACAGGGAGGGGATGGTGATGACGTGGGTTGGTAGGCAGCTGACAGTGGGGTACAGGGAGGGGATGATGATGACATGGGTTGGTAGGCAGCCAGGGCTGGTGCAAGGATTTTTGACACCCTAGGCGAAACCTAATTTTGCCGCCCCCATTGGCTCCACCCCTGACTCCACCCCCTTTGCCCTGCCCATGTGAAAGGAGGAGGCTCTATACCGGAAGCATTGGCTCTGCTTTCTCTAGCGCTGGCTCCAGTGCTGCGCCTCTAATTACACTACCGGTCAGACAAAGCAGCTGCCTGAGACTGAGTTAGTTACAAGCTGCAGCCTGCAGAGCATGCAGACATGGAGGGAAACCAGCAGCCGGGCGCCCCTAGGCAGCAGTGCGCCCTAGTTTGCCTAGTGGTAGCACCGGCCCTGTAGGCAGCTGACAGTGGGGTACAGGGAGGGGGTGATGATGACGTGGGTTTGTAGGAAGCTGACAGTGGGGTACAGGGAGGGGGTGATGATGACGTGGGTTGGTAGGCAGCTGACAGTGGGGTACAGGGGGGATGATGATGACATGGGGTGGTAGGCAGCTGACAGTGGGGTACAGGGGGATGAAGATAAGGATGATGATAACAGGGGTATGGTGGTAGATGCTAGAGGTGGGGTACATGGCGATGAGAATGACAGGAGGCAGGGTGGTAGGATGTCACAGGTAGGGTAGGGGATGATGATGACAGGGGGTGAGGTGGTAGTCATCTGGCAGTGGGGTAAAGCAGAGATGATGGTAGGGTGGTGGGATGTCAGGAACAGGGGAGATGATGACAGGGGTAAGTTGGTAGGAAGCTGACAGTGGAAAGTACTACAGGAGGTAGGATAATGCCAGGAACAGGGGGATGAGGAGGATAATGATAGTATGGGGTCAGTAGGTGGCATCATATGCTGGATTGCATGCATATCATCACTCAGGGCAGTGTGTGTGAGGTCACAGGGGCGGAAGGCAGCGGGGGGGGGGGCCTCACCTCAGTCAGGAGGTGATGTCATGGGTCGGGATGTGTCAGTGTCGGCACGGGCAGGACTGTACCTTTTTGAGGCTGTTAGTTGTAGACTGGCTCCTGGATGATCGCCGGGCATCAGCTCTGACAGTTCCTCCTCCTTTTTAGAATCAGATCGTCCACCCTGCAGAGGGAATCGGGGAGCCGGGGGAGCTGCTCAGCCACTGCAGGCATAGGCATTATCCAAGCTCTGCATATAGCCAGCGTCAGAGATCCGCGGCGCACAGCAGGAGGGAGGAGCCGGGAGAGAGGAGTACATGGCTCCACCCACTGACCCTCAGACCTCCGGCAGTGGTCAGTGACAGTCCGCCCCTGGGTGGGGAAAACGAGTTGCGGCCCCGGACGCAAGTCGGCGACACCGACCGGGGGACATTCCCTGCAACTCCCAAATGCGCATTAGGCATATTAGGCGGCAGCGAGGCCCCTGAGAGGGCGAGGCCTTAGGCGGCTGCCTTAATTGCCTAATTAGAGAGCCGCCTCTGAGGAGACGAGGGGCTGGGCACTGGCAATGCTCCCCTGAGTCCCCTCTCTCCTGTGATCACAGAGCTGGCAGGGTCTGTGTTCTGCGGCCGCGCACCGCGCTGTAACACGGTCTCGCCCCCCTAGACCGGCGTGTGTGATGGTAGATATAATCAGCGTTCCACCTATCACACGAGCGGGTCTAGGGGGGCGGGACCGTGTTACAGCACGGTGCGCGGCCGCAGAACACAGACCCAGCCAGATCCGAGATCACAGGAGGAGATGCCTGTGAGTACAGCCCTAACTGTGTGCCTGGATAGGGGATCGGCAGGGGGGCGGCATATAGAGGAGATAAGCTTTCTATATTCCTCCATGCAGCCGCTGAATGCTTGGAGGAGGGAGAGGAGGAGAATCAAGCATTCAGCGGCTGCATGGAGGAATATAGAAAGCTCATCTCCTCTATATGCCGCCCCCTGCTGATCCCCCCCCCCTATCCAACTTCTTTTACTGGCTCTTTTTTTTTTAATCGGATGCAAGATACCTTGAATGCTTATACAGTTTGCATGGTTAGTGCATTTACAATTGCGATATGTAATAAGGAATGTTGTGATATTATGCATGTCCATTATGATGTTGCATTATATATATATTTTTATTCATACATACTCTTTTTATCAATTGTAGATGTATATATGTCATGTTGTAACCGTACACCCCTGAAGAAGAGAAATCATATTGCAGACTTAAAACGCGTTGGATATTTCTGTTGTCCTCATTGTATTTCAACAGATCAACTGTTATACAAATTGTGTAAATTCTGTATCAGCATCCAGCATACTGTGTGTGTGTGTGTGTGTGTGTGTGTGTGTGTGTGTGTGTACACACACACACACACACACACACACACACACACACACACACACACACACACACACCCCTTTAACTTTAATCAATTAAAGCTTTATATATTTGTGTGACCCTGTAGCTGTTCCCTGTCCTTTCAAAGTCCCACCTAGAGGAAAACTGTCTTTAAAATATTAATTTTAGGGATGTGGGTCAGTGCAGTTCCTTCATTGTGACAATTAGCACCATTTTCAAATAATTCCCTAATAAATGTGACTCAAGGCGCAGCAACAAAGAAAAAGGTTCCTGCAATACTTTTCTGTGACTTTGGGGTGATTTGAGGGCCATAGACCACAATGTTAAACACAAACAAGTCACAAATAAATTGCAAGCAAGTTGCACAACTTTGGGATCACAGCAGTCTGAACTGAGATCATGTTCTGCAGTGCCCCCCCTTCCTGCCATCTTGGCCCCCCTACAGTGGCAGAATGCCAGGGCTGGTGCAAGGATTTTTGATACCCTAGGTGAAACCTCATTTTGCTGCATCCCTCTTGGCTCCACCCCTGAATCCACCCCCTTTGCCCTGCCCATGTATACCCCACCTTTTTTATGAAGCGCCCATCTAATGCAGCCTCACCAGCGCCCATCAAATGCAGACTCCCCAGCACCCAACAATGTAGTCTACTAGTGTCCATCAATGAATGTTTGCTTGCTTCCATTCATTCGGGAGTCGGGACACAGACACATTCCTCCGCCACTGCACCTCTGACACTATGTGCGAATGCCTGCTGATGCTGAGACTTAGTTGTTTGTTGCAGAGAGAAGAAAGTAGGAAGGAACACCAGTGGCCGGGCGCCCCTAGGCAGCAGCGTGCCTTAGGCGGCTGACGAGTTTGCCTAGTGTTAGCACCGGCCCTGGTTCCACCATTGATCCAAACTACAATAAATCAAAATGTTCATCCAGAAAATATTTCATATCAGACGTGGATGTCCTACTAACCTGATAATCTTTTGCCATGTGTCGTCTTCTTCAGTTTGGCTGGAAATAAGATTAGGAAAGTGATTAGTTCTGACAAACCTCCGAAATGTATAAAATAATAACTAAGAGATAAAGGAAGGCTCGTAGACATGATGTATCTGGATTTTACAAAAGCATTGTTCCCCATAAACGTTTACTGTACAAAATAAGGTGTGTTGGCATGGACCATAGGGTGAGTACATGGATTGAAAACTGTCTACAAGGGCGAGTTCAGAGGGTGGTGATAAATGGGGAGTACTGGGAATGGTCCAGGGTGGTAGTAAATTTGCGGATGATTATAAGCTAAGCAGGGCAATAACTTATCCACAGGATGTGGAAACCTTGCAAAAATATCTGAACAAATTAATGGGGTGGGCAACTACATGGCAAATGAGGTTCAATGTAGAAAAGTGTAAAATAATGCATTTGGGTGGCAAAAATCTGAATGCAATCTATAGACTGGGGGGAGAACCTCTGGGGGGATCTACGATGGGGAAGGACCTGGGGGTCCTAGTAGATGATAGGCTCAGCAATGGCATGCAATGCCAAGATACTGCTAACAAAGCAAACTGAATATTGGCATTAAAAAGGGGATCAACTCCAGAGATAAAACGATAATTCTCCCGCTCTACAAGACTCTGGTCCGGCCGCACCTGGAGTATGCTGTCCAGTTCTGGGCACCAGTCCTCAGGAAGGATGTACTGGAAATGGAGCGAGTACAAAGAAGGGCAACAAAGCTGATAAAGGGTCTGGAGGATATTAGTTATGAGGAAAGGTTGTGAGCACTGAACTTATTCTCTCTGGAGAAGAGACGCTTGAGAGGGGATATGATTTCCATTTATAAATACCGGACTGGTGACCCCACAATAGGGAGAAAACTTTTGCGGAAGGGAGTTTAACAAGACGTGGCCACTCACTAAAATAAAAAGAAAAGAGGTTTTACCTTAAACTACGTAGAGGGTTCTTTACTGTAAGAGCGACAAGGATGTGGAATTCCCTTCCACAGGCGGTGGTCTCAGTGGGAGGCATCGATAGTTTCAAAAAACTATTAGATAATCACCTGAATGACCACAACATACAGGGATATACAATGTAATACTGACATATAATCACATACATAGGTTGGACTTGTGTCTTTTTTTTCAACCTCACCTACTATGTAATCATGTAAGAGAGTTATTAGTGTAGCAGATCCTCCCAGACACCATCATCCCACCAACCCTCTGTAGATTGGAGTCTCTCCTCCTCCAGGTGATGGGAGTGTCTGTCTGCCTGGTAACATCTCAGCACATTGCAGTGGCATGTGACCATGGTGGGGGGACCAGAAAAGCCCCCAATTCTCTATGCAGGTTTACAGACACACACCTAGAGTCTGGAGCCTTGACTCCTCTTTCTGATGGAGGTTCAGGTGGATGCATGGGGCACAAGGTTTAGAACCCCGAGCAACAGTCATGAGGGTCTCCTAGGAATACAGCTATAAATATGGAGGTTCTGTATAATAGACAAGTGGCTGTGATTGGATTGCTCTGCCCGGCATGCTGAGTGATGTCATTGTGTTATGGTGACTGACTGCCGGCATCCTGGAGAAGTGTTACTCTGCTTCCCTTTTACATTGTTCCTGAACTCTGTAGCCCTTTCCTTCATCCACAATTTTATACCCAAATTTATTTTATTCTGTAAACTCCCTCAGTAAAGATTGTTTAACCCCTTAGTGACTGAGGGGAAAACAAATGTTAAAGCGGTGTTTCACCTTACAAATTTTTTTTCTAAAAAAAAAAGTAGCTGCTGACTTTTAAGAAGTACACTTACCCTCCCAGGGCGCCCGTGATGTCGGTCGTGGAGGACGAGCTGTCCCTCTGCAATCCGGTTCCAGCGCCGCCATCCTCAGTAAGGGAAACGGCTTCACGTTTCCTACTGCGCATGTGCGAGTCAGTGCGCGGCCTACTGCGCATGCGCGACTCTAATTTGTGAATGGGGAACGCGATGTGTTGTGGGACACAGTTCCCATAACACACCGCGCCCCATTCACCTGAAGATGGAAGAAGAGAAGATCACTGCGACGCTGGAGGAGGCAGATTAGGACGATCTGCCTAGCAACAGCCATTTCTGGTAAGTAAAAAAAAAACTTTTTTTTTTTTTCATTTTAAATGGTTACTAACATTTTTTTAAGTTTTTGTTTTCAGGGTGTCCCACCACTTTAATGCCTGAACACAATTTTGCATCTTTGACTTGTGTTAGTAAATCTGTACACATCATCCCAACTACATTGTGTATCCAGGTGGATTATACTGTATTCATTTCAGGACAAATTGAGCTTCTTTTGGTAACACTGTTAGTTGTGGTTTGTACCTGTAGTACGGCTTAAAAAACATTGCACACATTTTTTTTTCTTTTTTTAATCCTAAAAAAAAAAACCTGACACTGATACTAATTTAGAAAATGTTTTTTAACCACTTCCTGACCGGCTCACACCGATATACGTCGGCACTTTGACGAGGGATATTGTTGTTACGACAGCAGCTAGCTACCATAACCCCGGTATCCTCTTCTTCAGTGAGCGGTCCGGTTTCTGATAAAAGTGCTCTCTGCGGTGAATTCGCTGCAAGATCAGAGGGCCCCACCTCCCGCCACTCTTCGGTGCCCTCTGCCGCTTACTGGAGCTGTCGGTAGCGGGGGAGGCGATCACGTCCGCTCCCATGTGTGGTATGGAACTGAGTGAGGGGAAGATGGCCGCCACCCGTCTCCATACTATTGCAGGGTGGAAGCGACGTCAAATGTCACTTCCACCCATACCTCTTAAAGAGAAATGTTTTTTTTTATTTTTTTTATTGCATTTTAGTGTTAATATGAGATACGGTTATGTTTACATCCCTTGTAATAGCAAAAAAAGTCACACAATTTTTTTTTTAAAGAACAGTGTAAAAATGAAAAAAGAAAAGGTAAAATAAATAAGAAACAAATTAATTAAAAGCGCCTCGTCCCGCCGATCTCGCCTTACGTGAAGGCATACGTGACCAGCGCCCGCATATGAAAACGGTGTTCAAACCACACATGTGAGGTATTGCCGCGATCAGTAGAGCGAGAGCAATAATTCTAGCCCTAGACCTCCTCTGTAACTCAAAACATGCAACCTGTAGAATTTTTTTTAAACATCACCTATGGAGATTTTTAAGGGTAAAAGTTTGTTGCCATTCCACGAGCGGGCGCAATTTTGAAGCGTGACATGTTGGGTATCACTTTACTTGGCATAACATTATCTTTCACAATATAAAAACAATTGGGCTAACTTTACTGTTATCTTATTTGTTAATTCAAAAAAGTGTATTTTTTTTTTTAAAAAGTGCACTTGTAAGACCGCTGTGCAAATACGGTGTGACAGAAAGTATTGCAATGAACACCATTTTATTCTCTAGGGCAGTGATGGCGAACCTTGGCACCCCAGATGTTTTGGAACTACATTTCCCACGATGCTCCACTACACGGCAGAGTGCCAGAGCATCATGGGAAATGTAGTTCCAAAACATCTGGGGTGCCAAGGTTCGCCATCACTGCTCTAGGGTGTTATAAAAAAAATGTATAATGTTTGGGGGTTCTAAGTAATTTTCTAGCAAACTATCTATCAACTTGTAAACGCCAAATCTCAGAAAGAGACTCGGTCCTTAAGTGGTTAAAAAGAAACCTACCCAAAATACACTAACAAAACCTCTGACCCTAAAACGAAATCTGGCACTGACCCGGATCAAACCTTGATATCGCTATTTTTTCTTTATTAGAAAGAACACAAAGTATGATATAATATATCCTATATGTATGCAATGTATTATATAATGGATCCTGTATGTATACAATGTATTATATAATGTATCCTGTATGTATACAATGTATTATATAATGAATCCTGTATGTATACAATGTATGATATGATATGATGGATCCTGTATGTATATAATGGATCCTGTATGTATACAAAGTATTATATAATGGATCCTGTATGTATACAAAGTATTATATAATGGATCCTGTATGTATACAATGGATTATATAATGGATCCTGTATGTATACAATGGATCCTGTATGTATAAAATGTATTATATAATGGATCCTGTATGTATACAATGTATCTTTCTCTCCATTTAGAAAAAGAAAACACAGGGGTGAGCTGCACAGTGACTCATTACTATGACTGGCAATCAGAGGTTATCACAGCCATCATGTGACATAACCGGGAGCCCCGGGTCCCGATCATTAGTAAAATACCCGGGGCTCTTGGTGGGATCCTAGTCTCTGTACAGCGCTCTCCCAGCAAAAAGAAACGTACCCAGCTATGTGGCCCCCAGAATAAACACCCCTTCTCGTGGGGCCCCAAAAGTGCGTACTGTCAGTGGGAAGGGGTTTGACCAGTTGGAAGCTCCTGATTGGTCACTGGCTTTCCCTGGGTGACATCCCTAGTTCCTCCTCACAGATATTGATCAGGAATTGGTAGGAAATGGTCATTATAGACGGGAACTCACCATGTTGTGCTCTCCTCTTCTTGAGGTCATTTGCAGGTCCCATCAGACCGATCAGTTTAAGGACATGAATGATGACATCCAGAGCCTCTTCTCCATATTTGTCTATCAGGAGGTCCTTGGTGGTGATCCAGTCTGCTTTTTCTAGTCTTCTTCGGGGGATGGGACGTTTATCTCCATAGGAGTAATCAGACAATTTGTTCCTAAATCTCTTGAAGTCACGTTTTATCAGATTCTCCAGAGAATCTATGATAAGATCCCCGGGGGTTAGATCCCCGGGTGTTTGTTTCCTCTTTCCCAGGACACCAGGAGCCGACCCTGCAGAGAGAAAAATCAGCATCCATAAACATTCATCCTGATTGGAGGATTTCTGACACATGACAGCAGATAAGTCTGTACTGGCAGCCAGCAATGCTACAAAGAGCATATAGAAGGGAAAGGAAATAATCCCCCAATATGTCTATATGTACATTATCCTATGGAAGGATTGGATTCCATGTGATAATCTCATATGATTGCCTCCATAGTGGTAAGTTACCTCTCAGATGGATTAATATTGGGTGCAAACACCTAGGAGGGCTATTTAAAAAAAATAACATCAGTTTTGTGAATCATCCCTATAATGTGTCTAATATGTTTATTTCCTATGATCATCAGCTCCATCTAGTGGTCATAATGCCATATCTTACTGGTTGAGGTATTTCAAGAAAATAATGTATTATGAGCTGATGATCATAGGAAGTAAACCTATTAGACAAATTACAGGGATTATTAGTGATGACTGTACAAATGACACAAACTCATAGTAATTATTTTATATACAGACCTCCTAATGTATATGTATGGATGATCATTTTAAGCATCATGTTTGATTGTTTCATAGTAAACTAAAATAAAAATATATAAAACCTTTAAAAAGCCTTCCACCCTGAATAATGATGTGTCTGATCAGTGTGAACTAAGAACTCTGATTACCCCCAAATCTCCCAGCAGTATGTGTCATGTGACACGGGGCTGTTTTCTCCTTAGGATTATAGACAAAGGATTCCCCCGACCACTACACAAATAGACATATAATTTGGGGTTCTCCAGTCATTATGGATCACTGGACCATCTCAGAAGATCATTTAAATCAATGATAAATAAAATCTGAAGACACGGGAATGTGATGGTGGAATTGATGAAAGCTCCTGAACTCTTCTAATGGGCGGACTGACCAGATGTCTACAGGAAATGTCCAGACTATGGAGACATGAGACATCCTATCATCTAATTCCAATCTCTGGAGATGTGAGATGGAGGAAAACATTGGAAAGGATTGTCAGGATCAGCAGTCATACCTTGTGAGGAGGAGGAGGATGAGGAGGAAGAGGTCGCCATGACATCAGATGACCCGAGATGACATCACCTGGAAGGAGCACAAACAATAATAAACTCATTTGTAGTGCAATGAATGGAACCAATAAAGAGGATTTGTTCCCTTCTGTGAATAACAATTGGCTGACTGGTTGTTCAATTAGAAAGTATTAGAATTGGATGGATTTCTGTCATTTTCAACCCATAACTATGAGGATCAATCAGAACCTTCTACCCGCCATTCATCTAGTTGGTATATCAGGGTCACAAAGGAATCCTATCCTGTTTATGGCCACAATGTATACAGACTCATATTTCTAAGTGTCACCTCCACAAATCTGTGCCATTCATAGCCAAGACTGGTACTAATCAGCACCAAAGTATCAGCCAGTAAGATGTCTACAGAGAGGTCAGGTGATAAAAAGGAGAAGACCCCAAAATGGAAGCCGTGTGGTCAGCAGAGACCTCCATTCACTAATAAGATGCTTCCAAGAGGATTCTTCAGGAAGGTCGGTATTTATTCATCATAAAAACAGGTTAAAAACACAAACAACACATTGCGTGGCTCTTTAGTCAGGGAAAGGTGTACAGGACACTTTAATGGGTGAGATCTGTGTGTGTCCTTCAGCCCAGACTATACTGTACAGTATTCTGATATGTCAGGTTTTTCTGATATTAAATGATAATTATTCATTTGACTTCTGAAGGAGATATGAAGAATAACCTTCTGATGAACCACAGGTTACAAATGTTATAAAACTAAAGACTCTGAGAATCGGCTGTGAAAGGAAAGTTTGCATTCCAAGCAATTAGTTACAAGGACACATTTAAAGCGGTGTTTCAGCTTAAAAAATTAAAAGTCAGCAGCTGAAAAAAAAGTCGCTGCTGACTTTTAATAAGTACACTTACCCTCCCAGGTCGCCCGCGATGCCGTTCGTGGAGGCCAAGATGTCCCTCAGCGTTCCGGATCCAGCGCCGCCATCCTCAGTAAGGGAAACGGCTTTGCGCGGCCTACTGCGCATGCGCGAGTCGGTGCGCGGCCTACTGCGCATGCGGGAGTGGGATTTGTGAATAGGGAACGCAATGTGTTGTGGGACACAGTTCCCATAACACACTGCGCCCCATTCACTAGAAGACGGAAGGAGAGAAGATCACCGCGGCGCTGGAGGAGGCAGATTAGGGCAGAATCTGCCTAGCAACAGCCATTTCTGGTAGGTTAAAAAAAATTTTCATTTGAAATTGTTACTAACATTTTTAAAAGTTTTTGTTTTCAGGGTGTCCCGCCACTTTAATCCAGCAGACAATGTGTTATAATGGTCCTCACACAACACCGGTATAAAGAGGATTTATTTTTATATTAGATATTTATTAGACATTTTTACAAGTCCAGCAAAAGAAATACAAGAGATACAAGAGTCCAGTAACAAAGTGTGACATAAGAAGAAAGTCATGTAGGAGAAGGAAGGAGGAAAGCATTTAGTACACGTCTCTTGTGTATCACTTCCATATTCACAAACCTCAACGAGAAGAAGATTATAGATGAAGGAATTACAGACAAACATGTTGTGATGTATACTTAGCATATTATCAGTAAGGGAAGTAATCAGGGTAACAAAGGAAAGAACATATCAAAGATTAACAGAGTAAGTAGTGAAATAAGGGTAAAGGTGATGGACTGGCCAAGCATGTCTCCAGACCTAAACCCAATTGAGCACCTGTGGGACATCCTGAAATGGAAGGTGGAGGAGCACAAGGTCTCTAACATCCACCAGCTCCGTGATGTTGTCATGGAGGAGGGAGAGAGGACTCTGGTGACCTTCATGCCCAAGAGGGTTAACCGATTCCCGACCGGCGCACAACGATATACGTCATCAGAATGGCACGGACAGGCAGGAGTGCGTATATATAAGTCCCTCCTTAATGCCGTCCGTGCCAGCGGGAGCGCGCCGGGAGCGGCGCGCTCCCGTGCCGGTCGGGTTCCCCGTGAGGCCGACCGCGGGTCCCGCGGACTCGATCGCGCAGGGAACACCCGCGATCGTCTCATGGGAAGGCTGAACGGGGAGATGCGGAAATAGACAGCATCTCCCCGTTCTGCCTAGCAACTAGTGACGCCGATCTCTGCTCCCTGTGTTTGGAGCAGAGATCAGCATTCACTAGCTGACAGCCACGCCCCCCCACAGTAAGAAACACACCCCTAGGCATACTTAACCCCTACACTGCCCCCTTGTGGTTAACCTCTTCACTGCCAGTGTCATTTATACAGGAATCAATGCATTTAAATAGCATTGATTGCTGTATAAATGACAATGGTCCCAAAAATGTGTCAAAAATGTCCGATGTGTCCGCCATAATGTCGCAGTCACAAAAAAAAATCGCTGATCGCCGCCATTACTAATAAAAAAAATATTAATAAAAATGCTATAAAACTATCCCCTATTTTGTAAACGTTATAACTTCTGCGCAAACCAATCAATCGCTTATTGCGATTTTTTTTTTTTTTTTTTTTTACCAAAATATGTAGAAGAATACGTATCGGCCTAAACTAAGGGAAAAAAAAATTTTTTTTTTATATATTTTTGTGGGATATTTATTATAGCAAAAAATAAAAAAGAATGCGTTTTTTTTCAAAATTGACGCTCTTTTTTGTTTATAGCGCAAAAAAAAACCGCAGGGGTGATCAAATACCACCAAAAGAAAGCTCTATTTGTGGGAAAAAAAGGACGTCAATTTTGTTTGAGAGCCTCGTCGCACGACCGCGCAATTGTCAGTTAAAGCGACTGTGACGGAACGTCCCTACATCCTCTTGAGTGCGTTTGTCATATATCACTTCCTCCCAGTCTGGATATAGATATCAGATATTCCAACTTGCTTAGTGCCAACATGGACTCTTTTATTACAAAACCAAACTGACATTTATATAGCAGGAGAAGAGGAGATCCCCCCTCCTGCTCATATTACTCTAACAATACACTTGTAACAACTTAACATAAACTAATTAACTAATCCCTTTAAGCAGCCGATGTGACTCAGGATTTCACTACCTGGCCAGGCTTGTTGTCACCGAGCTAAACACAGTTGATTATAAATTATCATAATTATAACCACACGAAATTGTATCACAATAGCAGGAGACCACCAGTAACAGACGGGCCGTCTACTACATTGTACAGAGGACAATGTGATCAGCCCTCTCAATTAACATCTTGAGTAGGGATGAGCCGAACACCCCCCGTGTTCGGTTCGCACCAGAACCTTCGAACGGACCGAAAGTTCGCGCAAATTTTCAAACCCTATTCATTATAATGGACGCGAACGTTTGAAATCAAAATTGCTAATTACAACAGCCAATATGCATGTTAATGTCATAAAACAGGTTTGGGGACCCGGGTCCTGCCCCAGGGGACATATATCAATGCAAAAAGAACTTTTAAAAACTAAGGTTTTTTCGGGAGCAGTAATTTTAATGATGCATAAAGTGAAAAAAAAAAAGTGAAATTTTCCTTTAAATATGGTACCTGGGGGGTGTCTAAAGTATGCCTGTGAAGTGGCATGTGTTTCCCGTGTTTAGAACTGTCCTTGCACAAAATGACATTTGTAAAGGGGAAAAAAGAAGCCATTTAAAAACCACTTGCGGCTTTAATGGCATGTCTTGTCCTGGCCGCCATATGGCTGAAAATCCTTGAGAAAGATGGCATGGCTACCCCATCCCCCCCCCCCCCCCCAGCCCATTTGGGTCTTGTATGGATATTAAGGGGGACCCCGCACCCAAAATAAAACCCTATACCTACAACCCTATATACTCTGAACAGCAGTATATAGGTGGTGCAAACAAGACAAGGACTGTAGGTCTGTTCTTAAGTAGAATCTGAACAGGTACATTTATGAAGTGTAGCTCCATCCCCAAAAAATCTATTTTTAAGCTTTTTGGAGAACATAGGGAGGGGTTATCACCCCTGTAACATTTGCTGTCTTTGCACATCTGTTCAGAACATGTCACCTCACTTTCCGTCCCAATGACAAATGTTTTTGGAAAAGTGGGGTTTTAATTGAAACAAGGATTGGTGATAAAGCATCAGTAGAGATGAGATACCTTTTTCCCAAATTAAATCTAACAGGATAGAATTTCCCTTCCTTGGGGTAGATTTCCTCTCACTTCCTGTTTTCTCTTTCCGTTTGCAAGTAGGAGTCGTTTGTAAGTTGGATGTTTGAAAGTAGGGGCCTGGCGTATATACTCTGCAGAAATTTGCCCTATTAGATGTTGGTGTAGCCACAAGACTGGTGGGCACAGGAATGGGCCCTGCTGTGAGTTAATAGATCAAGATTTGTACTTGGGCCTTTGGTGGTGGTGGTGGTGGACGGTGTTGCCACAAGACTGTAAGCCCTCACAGTTACTCTTGGTGGGTGCAGGAATGGGCCCTGCTGTGAGTTATTAGATCAAGATTTGGAATTGCATGCACCTGTTGAACAGGGCAGAAAAATTGGGCCTTAGGCATTGGTGCTGGTGCCACAACACTGCAACCCCTCACAGATACTGTACTCTTAGCACAGCAATGAGACCTGTTGCAAAGCATTGCCTAAAAATTGTAATTACACGCCCCAACGGGGGCTGAAAAATTGTGCCTTAGGCACTGGTGCTGGTGCCACAACACTGCAACCCCTCACAGATACTGTACTTGGAGCACAGAAGTCACACCTGTTGCGAAGCATCTTTTTAAAAAATTGTAATTACACGCCCCTGTTATACAGAGGCTGAAAAATTGTGCCTTAGGCACTGGTGCTGGTGCCACAACACTGCAACCCCTCACAGATACTGTACTCTGAGCACAGCAATGTGACCTGTTGCAAAGC
The DNA here is from genome assembly GCA_028564925.1 of Lithobates sylvaticus. Taxonomy (NCBI): domain Eukaryota; kingdom Metazoa; phylum Chordata; class Amphibia; order Anura; family Ranidae; genus Lithobates; species Lithobates sylvaticus. Next base: position 9,829,247 of record CM053029.1, read on the forward strand.
ATTGCCTAAAAATTGTAATTATACGCCCCAACAGGGGCTGAAAAATTGTGCCTTGGGCACTGGTGCTGGTGCCACAACACTGCAACCCCTCACAGATACTGTACTTGGAGCACAGCAGTCACACCTGTTGCGAAGCATCTTTTTAAAAATTTTTCATTACACGCCCCTGTTATACAGGGGCTGAAAAATTGTCCCTTAAGCACTGGTGCTGGTGCAACAACACTGCAACCCCTCACAGATACTGTACTCTGAGCACAGCAATGAGACCTGTTGCAAAGCATTGCCTAAAAATTGTAATTACACGCCCCAATAGGGGCTGAAAAATTGTGCCTTGGGCACTGGTGCTGGTGCCACAACACTGCAACCCCTCACAGATACTGTACTTGGAGCACAGCAGTCACACCTGTTGCAAAGCATTTTTTAAAAAAATTGTAAGTACACGCCCCTGTTACACAGGGGCTGAAAAATTGTGCCTTAGGCACTGGTGTGGTGGCATGGATCATTGAGGAGGAGGAAGAGGATAGTCAGTGAACATAACAGGACAGTCACTCAGCATAGGCAGTCTTGAAGGGATGTGACATTATAAATTATTCCGTTATATCCGCTTCAGGTGCCTGGTAGCTGGTGGTGATCCAAGACTGATTCATTTTTATGAAGGTCAGTCGATCAACCGAGTCGGTGGACAGGCGCACCCTATGATCGGTGACAAATCCTCCAGCAGCACTGAATGTGCGTTCGGAAAGAACGCTGGATGCAGGACAGGCCAGTAGCTCAATTGCATACTGTGCAAGCTCTGGCCAGTGATCCATCCTCAGGACCCAGTAAGCCAGAGGATTTTCGGTGGGAAAGGTGTCCAAGTCTGACCTTGCCCCTAGGTATTCCTGCACCATGTATATCAGACGCTGGCGATGGTTGCTGGAACCGATCATACCTTGGGGCTGCGGACTAAAAAATTGTCTGAACTCATCGGTCAGACGTCCACCTTCCCCACCACTCCTTCTGCTACTGACCGAAGCCTCAGCAACTCGTCGTCCAGGACCAGGAGTTTGTAACCTCCCAGTTTCTGGGAACGCGTTGCACAGACCTTTCTGCAAGGCCTCCCTGAGATGTCTCATCCTCTTCTCCCTCTGCGACGGCAAGATAAGGTCCGCAACCTTACCCTTGTACCGTGGATCAAGGAGAGTGGCCAGCCAGTAATGGTCCCTCTCCTTGATCCGAAGAACACGAGGATCCTTCCGCAGGCTTTGCAGGATCAGGGAGGCCATGCAGCGTAGGTTAGCTGAGGCATTCGGTCCGGAGTCTTCTGGGTCACTGAGGATGACATGATCGCCAGCTACCTCCTCCCAGCCACGTACAAGTCCACTGGTTTGTTGGGACTGTACATCATCCCTAAAAGACTGCTGCTGCTGCTGATGCTGAGTGCCAGGCTCCACCTCCATGCTCACACAATCTTCCTCCTCCTCCTCATCCTCATCCTCTTCCTGTGTGATGGGTGGGACAGAAGGAACACTGTCTGGATAAAGGGGGCCTTGAGAGGCAAGGAAGTCCTCCTCTTCCTGCCTCAAGTGCCCTGTCCATTATCCCACGCAGCGTATGCTCCAACAGGTGGACAAGAGGTAAAGTGTCACTGATGCATGCACTGTCACTGCTCACCATCCTCGTGGCCTCCTCAAATGGTGAGAGGACAGTGCATGCATCCCTGATCATGCTCCACTGGCGTGGGGGAAAAAAAGCCAAGCTCCCCTGACCCTGTCCTGGTGCCGTAGTCGCAAAGGTACTCATTGATGGCCCTCTGATGCATGTGCAGTCGCTGCAGCATGGCCAACGTTGAGTTCCACCTGGTGGGCATGTCACATATTAGGTGGTTCTTGGGCAGGTTCAGCTCCTTTTGCAGCTCAGTCAGCCGAGCACTGGCATTATAAGATCGGCGGAAATGCACACAGACTTTCCTGGCCTGCCTCAGGACATCCTGTAAGCCTGGAAACCTGCCCAAGAACCGCTGCACCACCAGGTTGAGGACGTGAGCCATACAGGGCACATGGGTGAGCTGCCCCTGTCGCAGGGCGGAGAGGAGGTTGGTGCCATTGTCAGAAACCACCATTACTGGCTTAAGCTGGCGTGGCGTCATTCACCTCTCGGCCTGCCCCTGCAGAGCTGCCAGAATCTCTGGCCCAGTGTGGCTCCTGTCCCCCAAACGCACCAGCACAAGCACGGCATGGCATCTTTTTGCCTGTGTACTCGCGTAGCCCCTTGTACGCCTACGGAGCACCGCTGGTTCCGAGGACAGAGCACTGGAGGAAGAAGAAGAGGAGGAGGTGGAGGAGAGAGGTGTGTCACAACCAGTAGTAGCATTTTGAAGGCGTGGTGGCGGAACAACCTCCAACACTACTGCACCTTGTCCTGCATCCCTCCCAGCTGCCAATAGAGTGACCCAATGGGCCGTGAAAGAAAGATAACGTCCCTGTCCATGCCTGCTGGACCATGAGTCAGCGGTAATATGCACCTTACCGCTGACCGCCCTGTCCAGCGAGGCATGGACATTGCCTTCCACATGCCGGTAGAGAGACGGAATCGCCTTCCGTGAGAAAAAGTGGCGTTTGGGAACCTGCCACTGAGGAACCGCACATTGAACAAACTCACGGAAGGGGGCCGAGTCTACCAACTGAAAAGGCAGCAGTTGAAGTGCTAGCAATTTAGCCAAGCTAGCATTCAACCGCTGGGCATGTGGATGGCTGGGAGTGTACTTCTTTCGACGGTCCAGCAGCTGGGGCAGGGAAATTTGCCTGCTACAATCGGACGTCGTTGTACTGCAAGTACTTGGTTGTGACACACCTAATTCTACACCTTCAGTCCTCTCAGAGCAGCTTTCAGAGAGGACTGAAGATATAGTGGGGATGGAGATCCCAGCTGATGAGGAGCAAGGAGAGGTCCGCTTTGTTCTTTGGTGTGGGTCTTTTATGTGTGCTTGCCAACGAGCTGCATGGCAGGTCGACATATGTCTGCTCATGCTTGTGGTGCCCAAGCGGCTAATGTTTTGGCCACGCGAGATACGCTTGAGACAAATATTGCAAATAGCAGTGGTGCTATCTGATGCACTCGTCTCCAAAAAGGCCAACCCCGAAGAACTTTTGTGATAACGTGCAGAGGCAGCGCCCTGCACAGGCGGAGCTCTGCGGTGTGGTACAGTTGCTGTGCTGGCCTCTAGCCTGCCTCGTTGGACATGTGACGCCGCATCCTCCTCCTCCTCCTCCTCTCTCCCTTCAGGCACCCACGTGGAGTCAGTGACCTCATCATCCCCTCCCTCTTCACCACTAGAGCAAACCTGGCTGTTAGGTACCTGGTAGTGCTGAGCCTGACTTGGTGGTTGGAGACCTCTCTTACAACTCTGGTTCAGGGCCTGCTGGATTGGGGACAGCGTAGCCGTGAACACAGCGGGTAGGAGTGTCCGTATGGATGCAGCTGGCTGGTGCTGGGTAGATGCAGGTCTTGCTCGGAGGGTAGGTCTGCAGATGAGGGTTCGGCAGAAGACCAGGAGGCAGGAGGTAGACCGGCAACAGGAGCAGCAGCAGACGGCTGAAGTAGCTGACAGCAACGGCAGTAGATCAGCAGATGACGGCAGCAGCGAGGACCTGTGCAGGGACACTGGAGCAGGGATGGTCAGGCAAGCCGGGTCACAACAGGTAAGGCAGACAGGTAAGGACGGCAGGCAGAAGGATGGTCAGGAGGCAAGCCAGGGGTTCAGCAACAGTAACACAGTCCAGAGCAGGGTCAAACAAGCCGGGGTCGAAGAACGGAGAAGGCAGCGGAGTCAGACAAGCCGGGTCACAGGTAGGAAGCTCAGACAGGTTCAGGTTGGGGTCACAGGTGGGAGCTGAGACGGACAGCGCCGCATGCAGGCAGCTGTCCCCTTTAAATAAGGCCACTGGCGCCAAAGCGGCGCCGATCGCGCACGTGCACGCGCACGGGGGCGCGCGCGCCCGCTATTCGCGCACGGGAGCGCACGCACGAGTCCGGCCGGCGTTCAGAGGGACCAGGGCTGCCCAGGTGCCCGCGCACCCTCCGGCTAGGGTGCCCAGGGCGGCTAGAGCCCTGACATTGCCCCCTCACAAGGGGCAACCTCCGGGTGCCCATTAGGCGTTGTCTTTCTGGATGGGAAGAAAGAAAGGTGCGGATTAGTCTCTTGGCATGAAGGTTGCATTCTGGTTCCCATGAATTACTCTCGGCCCCATACCCCTTCCACTTAATCAGGAACTGCCTCTCCCCCCTACGTCTCCTGCAATCAAGGATGGCCTCCACCTCGTACTCCTCATTACCTTGGACCAGGACAGGTCCGGGTGGGTTTGTACCCCTATCAGGGAAGGGATCGGGCACAGCGGGTTTCAGGAGGGAGACGTGGAAAACTGGGTGGACTCTCATAGAGTCGGGCAGGGACAGCTCATAGGAAACCTCATTGATCCTCCTCTTCACAGGGAAAGGTCCTAAGAACTTGGGAGCAAGCTTCTTAGAGGGACAAGCAAGTCTAAGGTTAGTTGTAGCTAGCCATACCTGGTCGCCCACCTGCAAGTTCAGCTCACCCCTTCTCTTCCGATCAAAGAACCTCTTGCTGTCCTCCTGTGCCTTGGTGATTGCTTCCTGAAGAATCTTGTTGTTGCGGCTGAGGAACGAAGCTGTATCCTGGACTGCCGGGACTGAAGATTCTGGGAGAAAGTCAGGGAGAAAAGACAAATGAAAACCGTAGTTGGCAAAAAATGGGGATTGTCCTGTGGCAGAATGGCTGGCATTATTATAGGAGAATTCTGCTAGGGGTAATAGGGACACCCAATCGTCCTGCACAAAGGACGTGAAGCACCTTATGTATTGCTCCAAAGTCTGGTTGGTGCGTTCCGTCTGCCCATTAGTTTGGGGGTGATATGCAGAAGAAAGGGCCAGCTCAATCTTAAGGATCTCACAAAGGGCCCTCCAGAAACGGGACGTGAACTGGACCCCCCTATCTGAGACTATATTGGCCGGAACCCCGTGTAACCTGACTATCTCCTTAATAAAAAGGTGGGCAGTCTCTGTGGCAGATGGTGTTCCCCTTAAAGGCAAAAAGTGGGCCATTTTGGACAGCCGGTCCACTACTACAAAAATAGCAGAGCACCCCTCTGAGCACGGAAGCTCGACTATAAAGTCCATAGACAACATTCGCCAAGGTCGATCAGGTGCAGGAAGAGGCTTCAAAAGTCCCCAAGCTCGGTTCCTAGACGTCTTGCTGCGGTTACAAACAGGGCAGGAGTCAACATAAGACTTGCAGAATTCCTTCAGCTTGGGCCACCAAAAGGTGCGTTGCACCAGCTCCACAGTTTTACGGCTCCCGAAGTGTCCTGCCAGTGGGTGGTCGTGTAGAAGGGTCAGGACCTTCACTCTTACAGAGTGAAGGTCCAAGCTGCAAGTCTTATGTTCAAGCTGCAGTTGTGAAGTGCAGATTGCATCCTCTCCTCGGGTCCTGAGCTGCTGCTCGGGAGTGACCACCACCTCCTCACCCTGGGCCTCCAGAACTGCCACAAGTGTGGGGCAGAGGTCTTGGACCCTCTATCCGGTTGCCCGCACTTTGGGTCTGGGGCGCCGTCTGCTGCTGGACAGTGTGACCGATCGCCCCAGCTTCTTGAACCTGTAGAGACACTGTAGGTGCTAGGCAGAGGCCAGCGGTGCTCTACCCTGTTGCCAGTGATTCAGCTGGGAGTAGCAGCTTCACTACATCAGCTTGTCGCCGGAGAGAGGGGCCAACTGCCCCGGCTTCCTGGAACTCCACAGATACTGCTGTTGGTGCTGGGCAGAGCTCAGTGAAGTTTGGCCCTAATACCAGCTCTTCTGACGAAGGCTCATCAGGTTGTTTTTCCTCAGCAGAAAAGTCTATTAAATCACCAGTCTCTACAACTGATGTCTGGGGATAGAGGTTCACCATCTGTCCGTGGAACCTAGAAGATGCCATTGGTGCTGGGCAGAGGTTAGCAGAGCTCTGCTCTGTTGTCAGCACTTCAGCTTTGGGGATGGAAATCTCCAGATTGTCCACTGCCGATTCTCTGGCATGCTGCTGGACAGGCACATTCCTCCATCCAAGATCATCCCATGCAGAAACAGGATCGTCAAGGTCAGTCAGCACTTGCTGCATCCGCCATAAGACCTCCGCATCCATAGCTGCAGGGGCAGGTTGGCAAAGCACACTGTTACTCTGCAGGATTTCAGAGTTGTCCACTGGTATTTCCTTATAGTCCCAGGCAAAGGGAGCCCAGCCCTGGCACTGAGCAGAGTCTAGCAGCCGTCTGTAGGCGATCTCCAGCTCCCATTCCTGAACAGCCAGAAACTCCAAATCTTCCAGTGCCCAGTGCACTTCCGAGATGTTCAGTAGCCCTTTTCTAAATCCATGATTTCATCCAACCGCCACTCCAAATCACTCCCAAAGTTAGAGTCCCCTGTCAGAGGCGGCTCTCTAATTAGGCAATTAAGGTGGCCGCCTAAGGCCTCGCCCTCTCAGGGGCCTCGCTGCCGCCTAATATGCCTAATGCGCATTTGGGAGTTGCAGGGAATGTCCCCCGGTCGGTGTCCCCGACTTGCGTCCGGGGCCGCAACTCGTTTTCCCCACCCAGGGGCGGACTGTCACTGACCACTGCCGGAGGTCTGAGGGTCAGTGGGTGGAGCCATGTACTCCTCTCTCCCGGCTCCTCCCTCCTGCTGTGCGCCGCGGATCTCTGACGCTGGCTATATGCAGAGCTTGGATAATGCCTATGCCTGCAGTGGCTGAGCAGCTCCCCCGGCTCCCCGATTCCCTCTGCAGGGTGGACGATCTGATTCTAAAAAGGAGGAGGAACTGTCAGAGCTGATGCCCGGCGATCATCCAGGAGCCAGTCTACAACTAACAGCCTCAAAAAGGTACAGTCCTGCCCGTGCCGACACTGACACATCCCGACCCATGACATCACCTCCTGACTGAGGTGAGCCCTCCCCCCCGCTGCCTTCCGCCCCTGTGACCTCACACACACTGCCCTGAGTGATGATATGCATGCAATCCAGCATATGATGCCACCTACTGACCCCATACTATCATCATTATCCTCCTCATCCCCCTGTTCCTGGCATTATCCTACCTCCTGTAGTACTTTCCACTGTCAGCTTCCTACCAACTTACCCCTCCATCCTTATCCTAATCCCCCTGTTCCTGGCATCCCACCACCCTACCATCATCTCTGCTTTACCCCACTGCCAGATGACTACCACCTCACCCCCTGTCATCATCATCCCCTACCCCACCTGTGACATCCTACCACCCTGCCTCCTGTCATTCTCATCGCCATGTACCCCACCTCTAGCATCTACCACCCTACCCCTGTTATCATCATCCTTATCTTCATCCCCCTGTACCCCACTGTCAGCTGCCTACCACCCCACGTCATCATCATCCCCCCCCTGTACCCCACTGTCAGCTGCCTACCACCCCACGTCATCATCATCCCCCCTGTACCCCACTGTCAGCTGCCTACCACCCCACGTCATCATCATCATCCCTGTACCCCACTGTCAGCTGCCTACCACCCCACGTCATCATCATCCCCTCCCTGTACCCCACTGTCAGCTGCCTACCACCCCACGTCATCATCATCCCCTCCCTGTACCCCACTGTCAGCTGCCTACCACCCCACGTCATCATCATCCCCCCCTGTACCCCACTGTCAGCTGCCTACCAACCCACATCATCATCATCCCCCCCCTGTACCCCACTGTCAGCTGCCTACCACCCCACGTCATCATCATCCCCCTGTACCCCACTGTCAGCTGCCTACCACCCCACGTCATCATCATCCTCCCTGTACCCCACTGTCAGCTGCCTACCACCCCACGTCATCATCATCCCCCCTGTACCCCACTGTCAGCTGCCTACCAACCCACGTCATCATCATCCCCCCCTGTACCCCACTGTCAGCTGCCTACCAACCCACGTCATCATCATCCCCCCCCTGTACCCCACTGTCAGCTGCCTACCACCCCACGTCATCATCCCCCCCCCCCTGTACCCCACTGTCAGCTGCCTACCACCCCACGTCATCATCCCCTCCCTGTACCCCACTGTCAGCTGCCTACCACCCCACGTCATCATCATCCTCTCCCTGTACCCCACTGTCAGCTGCCTACCACCCCACGTCATCATCATCCCCCCCCCCTGTACCCCACTGTCAGCTGCCTACCACCCCACGTCATCATCACCCCTCCCTGTACCCCACTGTCAGCTGCCTACCACCCCACGTCATCATCACCCCCCCCCTGTACCCCACTGTCAGCTGCCTACCACCCCACCACATCATCATCATCCCCTCCCCCTGTACCCCACTGTCAGCTGCCTACCACCCCACGTCATCATCATCCCCCCCTGTACCCCACTGTCAGCTGCCTACCACCCCACGTCATCATCATCCCCTCCCCTGTACCCCACTGTCAGCTGCCTACCACCCCACGTCATCATCATCCCCCCCTGTACCCCCCCTGTACCCCACTGTCAGCTGCCTACCACCCCACGTCATCATCATCCCCTCCCCCTGTACCCCACTGTCAGCTGCCTACCACCCCACGTCATCATCACCCCCCCCCTGTACCCCACTGTCAGCTGCCTACCACCCCACGTCATCATCACCCCTCCCCCTGAACCCCACTGTCAGCTGCCTACCACCCCACGTCATCATCATCATCTCCCCCTGTACCCCACTGTCAGCTGCCTACCACCCCACATCCAATCATCATCATCATCCCCTGTACCCCACTGTCAGCTGCCTACCACCCCACGTCATCATCACCCCACCTGTACCCCACTGTCAGCTGCCTACCACCCCACATCATCTCCCCTGTACCCCACTGTCAGCTGCCTACCACCCCACGTCATCATCATCCCCCCTGTACCCCACTGTCAGCTGCCTACCACCCCACGTCATCATCATCCCCTCCCCTGTACCCCACTGTCAGCTGCCTACCACCCCACGTCATCATCATCCCCTCCCTGTACCCCACTGTCAGCTGCCTACCACCCCACGTCATCATCATCCCCCCCCCCCTGTACCCCACTGTCAGCTGCCTACCACCCCACGTCATCATCATCCCCTCCCTGTACCCCGCTGTCAGCTGCCTACCACCCCACATCATCACCCCCCCTCCCTGTACCCCACTGCCGACATCCCACTCATCAACATCCCCATCATCCCTCTGTATCCCACCTCTGGCATCCCACCACCCCATCCCCCCATCCCCTGTCATCATTCTCATCTTAATCCCTCCTGGTACTCCACTGCCAGCTTCCTACCACCCCCCCCCTGTCATCATCATCCCCCCCGTACCCCAACCCTGACATCCTACCACCCTGCCTCCTGTCATCATCATCCCCATGTAACCCACCTCTAGCATCCACCACCCTACCCCTGTTATCATCCTTATCCCCCACGTACCCCACCTCTAGCATCCACCTCCCCACCCCTGTTATCATTATCTTCATCCCCTGTACCCCACTGTCAGCTGCCTACAACCCCACCATTATCCCCCCCCTGTACCCTACTATCATCTGCCTACAACCCCACCTCATCATCATCCCCCCTGTACCCCACTGCTGACATTCTACCACCGCGCCTATTGTCATCAACAACCCCATCATCCCTGTACCCCACCTCTGGCATACTACCACCCTACCTCCTGTCATTATCATCTTCATTCCTCCTGTACCCCACCTCTGGCATCCTATCACCCTACCCCATATCATTATAGGGGAGATATGATCTCAGCCTCCCCCCAATACTGCCATCATCACCCCAAACTACATCCTGTCATCCAACCACAGTTGCATCACACACCATAATACTGCCCTGCCACCCAGTGAGCAAACAGCGAGTGATAATAATAAGCAGTAACCCATAGCAACCAATCAGTGAGCAGTATTAATGTGCAGTAACCTCTAGCAACCCACCAGTGAGCGGTAATAATGTGCAGTAACCTCTAGCAATCAATGAGTAAGCGGTAATGACATGCAGTAACCTCTAGCAACCAATGACTGTAATGAAGTGCAGTAACCTCTAGCAACCCATCAGTGAGCGGTAGTAAAGGTGCAGTAACCTCTAGCAATCCATCAGTGAGCTGTAATAATGTGCAGTAGCTTCTAGCAACCAATCAGTAAGAAGTAATGATGTGCAGTGACCTCTAGCAACCAATCAGTGAACCTGGAGCAACCAGTGAGTGTGAACTAGATCTTTATGATTACATTAGTAAAGTTTTTTTTTACATAAGTCTATGTGCATTTGTTTTTTGGGATGGGAAGCGAAATTGCTAGGGGTGGGGGCCAGGAAAATGTTTGAATTATTTTTCCCATTATGGGCGTGAGTGGGGCCTCATGTCTACGATTTGCCTAAGGCCTCACAAAGCCTAGAGCCGCCTCTGCCGCAACCACACGAAATTGTATCACAATAGCAGGAGACCACCAGTAACAGAAGGACCGTCTACTACATTGTACAGAGGACAATGTGATCAGCCCTCTCAATTAACATCTTGAGTTCATGACCCTCGCATCTGACAGTGTGTGTCTCAACAGCATGAGACACCACACATGATATATACAGCATTGAATCTGACTGGAGTTGGGGTTCTCCTTCACCCTGTGCCCCTTAAAATCCAGGGCCCATAATCGGTTGGCAGGAGGCTCGCATTTAGTCCTCTTAAAAAGCCTGTGTACCGGGTAGGTCTGTCACAGCGACGCAGTGCCGAATCGCCAAAAGGGGCCTGGTTCTTTGGCTGCAAACTGGTCCGGTCTGAAAGTGGTTAAGGCAGTGCTGGAAAATAATTGTAACCACACAAAATATTGACACTTTGGGCCCAATGTGGACATTTTCACTTAGGGGTGTACTGACTTGTTGCCAGCGGTTTAGACATTAATAAATTATCATAATTTAACCACTTGCTTACTGGGCACTTAAACACCCTTCCTGCCCAGACCAATTTTCAGCTTTCGGGGCTCTCACACTTAGAATGACAATTACTCAGTCATGCAACACTGTACCCAAATAAATTTTTTGTCCTTTTTTTCATACAAATAGAGCTTTCTTTTGGTGGTATTTGATCACCTCTGGGTTTTTTATTTTTTTGCGCTATAAATGAAAAAGGGACCGAAAATTTTGAAAAAAAAACACATTTTTGTTAGTTTATGTGAAAAAATTTAGCAAAATATTAATTTTTCTTCATAAATTTTGGCCACAATTTATACTGCCAGTTATCTTTGGTAAAAATAACCCATATTAGTGGATATTATTTGGTCTTTGGGAAAGTTATAGAGTCTACAAGTGTTGTGCGAATCATAAAAAATTTATCAAACCTGATGCACTGGTGACCTATCTCATTTCTTGCGACCCAAACAGCCAGGAAAGTACAAATACCCCCCAAATGACCCTTTTTTTGAAAGTAGACATTCCAAGGTATTTAGTAAGAGGCATGGTGAGCTTTTTGATGTTGTCATTTTTTTCACCACAATTCTTTGCAAAATGAAGATTTTTTTTTTTTTTTTTTTTTTTCACAAAATGTTCATTGTAATAGGTAGTTTCTATCACATGGCATGTGTAAACCGCAAATGACACCCCAAAATACATTCTGCTACTGATCCTGAGTATTACGATACCAAATGTTTGGGACTTTTACACAGCCTGGCCACTTAAAGAGGCCCAATATGGAAATAGCACCATCAGGCATTCTACAAGCATAAATGAAACATATCATTTCTCAACCACCTATTACACTTTTGAAGGCCCTGGAGCACCAGGACAATGGAAACGCCCACAAATGACCCCATTTTTGAAAGCTAACACCCCAAGGTATTATCTATGAGGCATAATGAGTCTTTTGAACGTTTCATTTTTTTCCAGAAGTTTTGGGAAAATGTGGGAAAAAAATGAAAACGCATTTTTTTTTACACTAAGTTGTTAATTTATAAGATATTTCCAACACATGGTATGTACATAGCAAAAATTACACCCCAAAATACATTCTACTACTCCTCCTGAGTATGGCGATACCAAATGTGTGAGACTTTTACACAGTCTGGCCACATACAGAGGCCCAATATTGAAATAGCACCATCAGGCATTCTACGAGCATAAATGACACATCTCATTTCTCAACCACCTATTACACTTTTGATGGCCCTGGAGCACCAGAACAATGGAAACGCCCACAAAGTGACCCCATTTTGGAAAGCTAACACCCCAACGTATAATTTATGAGGCATAATGAGTCTTTTGAACGATTCATTTTTTTCCAGAAGTTTTGGGAAAATGTGGAAAAAAAATGAAAACGCATTTTTTTTACACTAAGTTGTTAATTTTTATTTAAATAGTATATTTACACCCCAAAATACATTCTACTACTTCTCCTGAGTATGGCGATACCAAATGTGTGAGACTTTTACACAGCCTGGCCACATACAGAGGCCCAATATTGAAATAGCACCATCAGGCATTCTACGAGCATAAATGACACATCTCATTTCTCAACCACCTATTACACTTTTGAAGGCCCTGGAGCACCAGAACAATAGAAACGCCCACAAAGTAACCCCATTTTGGAAAGCTAACACCCCAACGTATAATCTTTGAGGCATAATGAGTCTTTTGAACGATTCATTTTTTCCAGAAGTTTTGGGAAAAAAAAAATGGGTGTGGAAAAAAAATGAAAACGCATTTTTTTTACGCTAAGTTGTTCATTTATAAGATATTTCCAACACATAGTATGTACATAGCAAAAATTACACCTCAAAATACATTCTGCTACTCCTCCTGAGTATGGCGATACCAAATGTGTGAGACTTTTACACAGCCTGGCCACATACAGAGGCCCAATATTGAAATAGCACCATCAGGCGTTCTACAAGCATAAATGACACATCTCATTTCTCAACCACCTATTACACTTTTGAAGGCCCTGGAGCACCAGGACAATGGAAACGCCCACAAAGTGACCCCATTTTGGAAAGCTAACACCCCAACGTATAATCTATGAGGCATAATGAGTCTTTTGAACGATTCATTTTTTTCCAGAAGTTTTGGGAAAATGTGGAAAAAAAATGAAAACGCATTTTTTTTACGCTAAGTTGTTCATTTGTAAGATATTTCCAACACATAACATGTACATAGCAAAAATTACACCTCAAAATACATTCTGCTACTCCTCCTGAGTATGGCGATACCAAATGTGTGAGACTTTTACACAGCTTGGCCACATACAGAGGCCCAACATGCAAGGAACACCATGAGGTGTACCAGGGACGCATAGCATGCACATACCAAGAATTACACCCCAAAATACATTCTGCTTAGCAAAGAGTAAACAAAAGATTACCTGTGGTTTTAGTAGCGCAGTTGTCCACAGGAGGATAGCACTGGTCCAGGCAGCAGGCAGGAACTTGGTCAGCAAAAGCGAACACAATTTTCCAGGCAACAGGCAGGAATACTGTCCATAGTCAATACAGGTAGCAGGCAGGGATACTGTCCATATACAGTCCAGGGTCAGTGCAGGCAGAGATTGTCAGCAGTGCCAAAATATTGGTCCTGGTAGTAGGCAGGAACATGGTCCATCCACGTGGTGTGGTCAGTACATGCGACAAGCAGAGGCATGATGGCATAGGTCCTACAGGCAGAGCAGGCAGAAGTAGGGCCTCGTTCAGGACAGAATGGGGACAGGGGTAGAGGCTTCTCCCACCCAAATCTCTTTGAAGCCTCCGAGCCTCCAGACCCTAATCTAGGAATGAGAAAACAAATGAAAGTTTTCTTCATCCAGAAAAACAATTCTGGAGCCCCTCACATATGTGAGACCCCTGTGTTATGAACCCCACTAGTCCACTGGCAGGGTACAAGATCAGTCCAAGAGGCAGGCAAAAGGCATGGTCAAACAGTCCAGGGTCAGTTCCAGATCAGGCAGAGGTATGTACAGAATCAGTAGGCAGAAGCATGGTCAAAAAACAGTCCAGGGTCAGTTCCAAATCAGGCAGAGGTATAAACAGAATCAGTAGGCAGAAGCATGGTCGAACAACAAGCCAGGGTCAGTTACAGAGCAAGCAGAGGCATAAGGGGTGTGATGGTAAATGGCAGGAAGTGAGGGTTATGTTTACCATACTTCACTAATAATTCAGTGAAGTATGGTAACGGCGGAAACAGTTAACTACGCAGAGGCCTGGTTGGGAAGGACAATCTACACAATGATAAGTGGTGTCTCTTCTCAATCCTCGTTTGGAGCACACCCGGCATCTTTTCTGACGTTTTTGGCCTGTTGGAGTGGGAGGGATTTTATCGGGAAAGTGGCGTTCAGAGAGTCTGCTTATGACATCGGATCGAATATTTTGTGGTGGGCCGTTCGGGAATATAAGGGCAGTGGTGATTATCTCCTGGTAGCCAAGGAAGGGTCTGGGTCTTTCAGTGGAGTTGCGGTAGATAATATAACTGTTGTATGTGGCCAAATTGAAGAAATAAATAGCAACTTTTTTATTCCACTGGTATGTTCTTCTTGTGGCAAGATAAGGTTCGAGCATCTGGTCGTTGAAGTCGACACCTCCCATGAACTTGTTGTATTCATGGATACACAGTGGCTTTTGTACGACTGGGCCAGTCCTCCTGGTGATCTCAACAAATGTGTTGTTGTGGATCGACAAAAGCATATACACATCCCTTCTGTCCCTCCACTTCACAGCCAGAATTTCCTCATTGCGTAAGCTCGCCGCCTCCCCTCTTCTCAGCTTCTTGTTGACAAGGCTTTGAGGAAAGCCCTTCCGGTTCGTCCGTACGGTGCCGCATGCTGGCGTGTTCTTCCTGTGAAGGTTTCGGAACAGGGGCAAACTTGTATAAAAGTTATCCACATAGAGATGGTAACCTTTCTCCAGGAGTGGGTTTATGAGTTGCCAAACCACTTTCCCACTCGATCCGATGTATTCTGGGCAATTAGGGGGATGTAGCTGGGTGTCCTTCCCTTCGTACACCATGAAGGAATATGTATACCCTGTGGCACGGTCACACAACTTATACATTTTCACCCCATAGCGGGCCCTTTTGGAGGGAATAAATTGTTTTAAGCCCAGCCTGCCAGAAAATTTGACCAGGGACTCATCCACACATACGTGCTGGTCTGGGGTAAACAACTGGGGGAAGATCTGAGAAAAATAATTTATTAGCGGCCGAATTTTATAGAGTTTATCAAAATTTGGGTCATTGCGGGGAGGGCACTGGGTGTTATCATTGAAGTGTAAGAATCTCAAAATCATCAGATATCTGGTCCTGGGCATTACATAAGAAAAGATGGGCATGTGGTAGATGTGGAGGGTTGACCAATAAGCTCGGATTTCGTTTTTGTTGTTTAGTCCCATACAGAACGTGAGGCCCAAAAAAATTCTAAACTCCTCCACCGTCAGGGGTCTCCACTCATAGGGACGGGCATAATAGGACGTGGGATTACTTGCAATAAATTGTTGTGCATATAGGTTGCACTGGGCCACGATCGATTCAAGCATGTCATTGGTAAAAATTAAATTGAAAAAATCCATCGGGGAAAAATTTTCTGTGTCCACCTGGACTCCTGGGTTGGCAGTGAAAGGGGGAACAATAGCTTCTCCTGAATTAGGAGGAAGCCACAAGGGGTTCTGAAGGGCATAGGGAAGGCTTGCATGGGACCTAACCCTTTGGGGCCGAGGTGACACCCCACTGGAACTTGGCCTTTGCCGAGGTACTGCAGTGCTGGTGGATGGCACTGTGGTGCTGGTGGTAGGCACTGCGGTACTGGTGGATGGCACTGCCTCATCAGTACGCCTTCGTCTGGCGGGCGGACTCTCATCTTCCTCCTCTGAGGCTGTCATTGTCCCGCTACTTATGACAGGCTCGTAGTCCATGTCAGAATCAGAACCTGCATAGGAGGAGGAATCCGAAGCGGAGAGCCCCGTTGCTCTCTTCGGTCGCAAGAATGTCATAAGCCTCCTCGGCTGAATATAACCTTTGTGACATGCTGGCACTGACAGGTGACACTGTGGCAGGTGACACTGTGGCAGGTGACACTGATGTGGCAGGTGACACTGACGTGGCAGGTGGCACTGACAGATGGCACTGATACGTGGCACTGACGACTGGTGGCACTGACAGATGGCACTGATACGTTGCACTGACTGGTGGCACTGACAGATGGCACTGATACGTGGCACTGGTGACAGGTGGCACTGATACGTGGCACTGGTGACAGGTGACACTGACTGGTGGCACTGACAGATGGCACTGATACGTGGCACTGGTGACAGGTGGCACTGACAGATTGCACTGGTGACAGGTGGCACTGACAGATTGCACTGATACGTGGAACTGGTGACAGGTGGCACTGACAGATGGCACTGGCAGGTGGCACTGACAGGTGGCACTGGCAGATTGCACTGGCTGATGGCACTGGCAGATGGCACTGGTGATGGCACTGGCAGATGGCACTGGAAGATGGCACTGGCAGATGGCACTGGCAGATGGGCACTGGCAGATGGGCACTGGCAGATGGCACTGGCAGATGGCACTGGCAGATGGCACTGGCAGATGGCACTGGCAGATGGCACTGGCAGATGGCACTGGCAGATGGCACTGGCAGATGGCACTGGCAGATGGGCACTGACAGATGACACTGACAGATGGGGCTGGCAGATGGCACTGACAGATGACGCTGGCAGATGGCACTTTATTGGTACTGAGGCAGTAAAAATTTTTTTTTTTTTTTTTACTCACTGTAAAGACTGACACAGATCGCTTCTCTCTCCTCACACGCTGTCTCTGTGTGAGGAGAGAGAAAGCCGGCAATGAGAGATGATCTCATATGTTTATGTTTGAGATCATCTCTCATTGGCCGCTGAGATCGCGCTGTAAACGGCCGCTGTGATTGGCCGTTTACAGTGATCTGTGATTGGCCGTGTCCGACGGACACGGCCAACACAGATTTTCCCCGCTGCGTGCCCTCGAGGGCGCGCGGGGAGCTTGTAAACAGGAGGACGTCCAGGGACGTCCTCCCGGCAGGGAGCGTCCGCACTGCAGCCGTCTTTCGGCTATAGTGCGGGCGCGAACTGGTTAAGGGGAGGGACAAGCGAGCAGGACCGGAAGGATTTGCCCCTTAATGACCAGGCAATTTTTTTTGTGATAGGGCACTGCGTTACTTTAACTGACAATTGTGCGGTCGTGCAATGCCTGACCCTAACAAAACTGACGTTCTTTTTTTTCCCCACAAATAGAACTTTCTTTTGGTGGCATTTGATCACATCTACGGCTTTTATTGTTTACGCTTTAAACAAAGAGCAACAATTTTTGAAAAAAAATTGTTTTTTTTTTACTTCTTGCTATAACACATATCCAAAAAAAATTATAATTTCTTCATCAGTTTAGGCCGATATATTTTCTTCCACATATTTTTGGTAGAAAAAATAAAGAAAAAGAGATATAGGCATATATTGATTGGTTTGCGGAAAAGTTATCACGTCTACAAAAAAGGGGAAATATTTAGGGACTTTTAATTTTTTTATTGTTTTTACTAGTAATCTGCGATTTTTAGCGGGCCTACGACATTGCGGCGAACAAATCTGACCCCAAATTACACTTTTTGGGGACCAGTGACAATATAACATTGATCAGTGCTATAAAAATGCACTGATCAATGTATAAATAACACTGGCAGGGAAGGGGTTAACACTAGGGGGCGATCAAGGGGTTAACTGTGTTCCCTCAGCATGTTATAACTGTAGGGGGATGGGCTGCCTGGGACATGACAGAGATCACTGGGAACAGTAGATCTCTGACATGTCTCCTGTCAGAATGGGGATCACCTTGTTTACAAAGGCAGATCCCCATTCTGCCTCTCCTCACCGCGATCGTGGGTCGCCGGCGGACATTGAGTCCGCCCAACCCGCGGGCACACCTGTAACAGCGCCTGCGCGAGCCAACGTACAATCATGGTGGTTCGCGCAGGAGAGCCGATCAGAACAACTGCAGTGAGCGGTCGTTAAGTAGATAAAAAGCAACAAAAAGAAATTCCCCCCAGTGTAGATCCAGCATCAATCACGCCGTACGCTGCCACCACCATCCAAAAAAAAGAGGCTCCACCATCTGACAATTCCTAAATACTTAAGGGGCAGGGCCACCAAATGACATCACAGGGTGGCCCCATCCACTTTGTGACATCATCGACCCAGCATGACCCATTCGATGGGGCCCCAAACTTTTGATTAATATCCACAATCTGGAAGTCAAAAACAAAACCTCCCCCGATGTTACTGAGGTCACATCCTTGACTAAACTCCGTACTGAACTCAGAGGGTTGATGGTTCAGCATCATGATAAATACCTTCCGTCCCTAAAGATCCGCTATCATGTCCAAAACAACAAACCGGGGAAACTCCTGGCTACTAGGCACAAGCCACAGGGCACAATACACTAAGCGATATGTTACCACATCCGAGTTGCTGCAATATATCTCACAACGTTAAAAAAAATAGGTGCAATTCACAAAAACTCTCGTTATAAACTCGCATGTATTATATGTTTGAAAAACGCATGACATCATGCGGTAAGTTATCGCAAGCATCTCGTAAGTGTTGGGGCGATCGGTTCACCATTCGCTGAACACCCATTTTTGCAGGGTTTTCACCGGGTGTTTTCCCTGCCAAACACCCTTCAATGCACTGAGCGCTGCACAATGCATTCTGTGGGCAAAGTTTTTCTCAATCAGGGCGCAATGTAAGCTGGTTGTTAAGGAGAGGGGCCAGGAAGCCAGCCGCGGCGTCCTCTATGGTCCAATCGCTTTCTATGGATTTCCCCGCTGACAGCTGAAAAAAAAGGCCATCAATAGAAAAAAGTGAAAAAAAAATGGCGTAGGGGTCCCCCAATCCATACCAGGCCCTTTTCCAGGTATGCAGCCTGGCAGGTCAGGAAAGGGAGGGGGATGAGTGAGAGGCCCCCCTCCTACTGGACCATACCATTTCAACATGGGGGGTGGAAGATTTGGGGCACAGGGGGTTCTGCCACCCCCACCCCGAAGCTCCTTTTCCCCATGTTGATGGGGACAAGGGTCTCTTCCCACAACCATGGGCTGTGTTTGTGGGGGTCTGCAGGTTGTGGGGGTCCCTCAATGTAAATCCATTGTCAATCATGCCACCTGCCGGACCTAAAAGATTAATTTAAAAAAGCTCCACCTTCTGGGACGGTCACCGCTGAATGCCTCCTCTGTGCTTTGACAGTTCTTATATAGGTAAGGGCAGGGCCACCTGGCAACATTACCTGGTGGCCCCACCCCCTTGTGATGCCACTGGCCCAGCATGCACCAGTCCATGACATCAAAAGGGGCAGTGCCACCGGGTGATGTAGCCAGGTGACCCCACCCCTTCCTATATATGAAATGTCAAAGCGCAGAGCAGGTATTTGGGGGCAGGCCATCCTAGGAGGCGTGCATTTTAGATTTTTTTAGATTTTATTGATTTTTCGGGTTGGCAGGCGGTGTGATTGATAATGGATTTACATTGAGGGACACTTTTTTAATCTTTTATCTTTTAATAAAGGAATTGTCAAAAACTTGTCTCTTGTGTTTATTACTTTTTGACACTTTTTTGGTGAATGGGTATGGGTACGATATGGGGGCCCCTTGTTGAAGGGCCTTACAGATTCCATTAAGCCTCCATCCACAGACACCCACAGTTGTGGGAAAGAGACCCTTGTCCCCATCGGGGAAGCCATGTGGGTTGTGGGGTATCTAGGGAAACCATGTGGGTTGTGGGGTGTCTAGGGAAGCCATGTGGGTTGTGGGGTATCTATGTAAGCCATATGGGGTGTCTAGGGAAGCCATGTGGTCTGTGGGGTGTCTAGGGAAGCCATGTGGGTTGTGGGGCATCTAGGGAAGCCATGTGGGTTATGGGGTGTCTAGGAAAGCCATGTGGGGTGTCTAGGGAAGCCATGTGGGGTGTCTAGGGAAGCCATGTGGGGTGTCTAGGAAAGCCATGTGGGGTGTCTAGGGAAGCCATGTGGGTTGTGGGGTATCTACTGAAGTTGGGTAAGGGGGGTGAAGCTCAGCTACTACACTTTCTCAGAAATGATAATACCTTGTGTAGATCTGCTCTGAGTTATGGATTCAAGTGATATTGAACCCAAAGGCAAACATGTAAGATATTGCATTATTCTAGTCCCTAAATGTGAGGACTGTATTTATTTTATTTTTTTTAGGCTTTCTTAGAGCCTGATATATGATGTACAGAGCCCTGTGTATAATGTACAGTCTGGTATATGATGTACAGGGCACTGTGTATAATGTACAGAGCCCGGTGTATAATGTACAACCTGGTATATGATGTACAGTTCCCTGTGTATAATGTAGAGACTGGTATATGATGTACAGAGCCCGGTATATGATGTGCAGAGTCCTGTGTATAATGTACAGTCTGGTATATGATGTGCAGAGCCCTGTGCATAATGTAGAGCCTGGTATATGATGTACAGAGCCCGGTGTATAATGTACAGCCTGGTATATGATGTACAGTTCCCTGTGTATAATGTAGAGACTGGTATATGATGTACAGAGCCCGGTATATGATGTGCAGAGTCCTGTGTATAATGTACAGTCTGGTATATGATGTGCAGAGCCCTGTGCATAATGTAGAGCCTGGTATATGATGTACAGAGCCCGGTGTATAATGTACAGCCTGGTATATGATGTACAGAGCCCGGTGTATAATGTACAGCGTGGTATATGATGTACAGAGCTCTGTGTATAATGTACAGCCTGGTATATGATGTACAACAGGAGACGGAGTGGGTGGATTATATAAGGGGTGGGGCTTGTGAGAAGTGGGAGGGGTCAAAAAGGAAGGGCGGGGTCTGGCGCCCCATCTTAAAAATTCACCAGCCATTCACCTGGTGTACACATATATCCTACATAATCAGCCAACATATTATGACAAAACAGAGATCTGGACTACAGCACATAGGATAGGTCTGGGTCAAAGACAGTTGTTTTGATGCACAAAATGTCCCGCAGGAAATGCTGAGCTTATCTGAGCACTCAACCTGGCAGGCCACAGGAAAAGAGGGGGGGGACGAGAGAGCGCCCCCCCTCCTGAACCGTACCAGGCCACATGCCCTCAACATGGGCTCATCCCTAATCTGGAGCATCATTGGTGTCACCATAGAAAGGAGAGAAGAAAAGGCTGATCTCCTTTTCAATAGCTGCAAAATCCTGAAAGCGCCATTTATTCTCATCAGCCAGAGGGCACAGAGCGAATAAAATGTATAGTCTTAACCACCGGTTTCATAACATGATCATGTTTGAGATGTTTTTAGCAATTAACGTTGCCACCTCATAGCTCGCCCTTGTGGCATTTTCATTTGACTCACGGGCACTTGTGATAAATCGCTGTTGTGACATTAAAACTTCAAGTTGCTTCAACTTTTCACTGTGGTGGCGCCCTGTTAGCTTGTCGTATGTGTTATGTCTCGTCTGGTAGTGTCTCTTGACATTAAATTCCTTATAAACAGCTGCAGTCTCTTGGCATATCAGACAAACACAGTGATTCCGTATTTCAGTGAACAAATATTCCACTTTCCACCTGTCCTGGAAGTGGCGGCCCTCACAGCAGTGGTGGCTGGTGCTCCAAATTTTTAGGGGGGGTGCAAAAGAATTTTGAGAACAAATCATCAATTGCAGCCACTGTGCCCTCAAATTCTGCCACTGTGCCCATGAAAAGCTGCCACTGTGCCCATTAAATGCTGCCACTGTGCCCATCAAACGCTGCCACTGTGCCCATCAAACGCTGCCACTGTGCCCATCAAATGCTCACCCCCCATGGATAGATTGCGGGACATCCCACACACCCCCCCTGCGGATGGATCGCGGTACACTCTGCTCACCCCCCCACTACCGCGCAGATGGATAGCGGGACACCGCACTCAGCCCCCCTGCGGATGGATCATGGGACACCCCGCTCACAGC
Organism: Lithobates sylvaticus; assembly: GCA_028564925.1. Lineage (NCBI taxonomy): Eukaryota > Metazoa > Chordata > Amphibia > Anura > Ranidae > Lithobates > Lithobates sylvaticus. The sequence continues at coordinate 9,851,264 of CM053029.1, forward strand.
ACCCCCACGGATGGATCATGTCACACACCGCTCACAGCACCCCCACGGATGGATCATGTCACACACCGCTCACAGCACCCCCACGGATGGATCATGTCACACACCGCTCACAGCACCCCCACGGATGGATTCCTGTGCACGAGGTCCGGCGCTTACTGAGTGTCCTCTTCTCTGGCGTCTCCTCTCCAGTCTGCTTCCTCCACTCTGTCCCACTTCCGCTAAAGCGCTGAGCATCCAATAGGTACACCTGGCGCTTTGGCCAATCAGGAAACAGGTCTCACTGTCCTGCCTCCAGATTAGCGGGAAGGCAATGCGGTGTGAAAATAGCAAATATTAATTTGCTATGGTCACACAATTTGGTGGGATCAGGGCACACTCTCTGCGCCCAAAGCCCACCCTTTTTTGAAGTCTATTAGAGCCTCTGACTCCCACTATAGGAGTCCATGAGCCCGGCATCCTGAAAGGGGCCGGGGCCTGGATAGGGAGGCGGCAGTAGGGATAGGGGGCAGCGCCCGTGCACCCACAATGCACAGGCCACCACTGCCTCACAGTCAACTTTCCTTCTCTTATTTACAGTCACCATTTTAGAAATTGACCAGAAGGGGAAGCATGGGAGCGCAGTGCCAGAGGTTTTGGTCTTATGCCGCGTACACACGATCGGAATTCTCGTCGGAAAAAACTCTGACGGTTTTTCCGATGGAATTCCGCTCAAGCTGTGTTGCCTACACACGATCACACCAAATTCCGACGGTCAATAACACATAAAACATGTTCGACAGCACTATAAAAGGGAAGTTTAATGCTTCCGAGCATGCGTCAAATTATTTCCGGGCATACGTCGGAATTTTGCGTGTCGGAATTGCATACACACGATCGGAAAATCCGATAGAAAGGTTTTCCGTCGGAAAAATTGAGAACAGGTTCTCAATTCAAAGTCCGTCGGAAATTTCCGACAGAAAAAGACCGTTGGGCATACACACGGTCGGAAAATCCGATGAAAAGCTCCCATCGGACTGTTTCCATCGGAAATTCCGACCGTGTGTACGCGGCATAAGTGTGTTCATCCAATACACTAATAAACTGCCCAACAAGAATTCTCCTACCTCTGCAGCTGCGGACCGGGAAATATCTCAGTGCCTTTGAGAGCTTCCTAGCGGGCTCTGACACATCGAGTTGTGAACACACCCCAGCAACACGCCCAGCAACACGCCCAGCAACACGCCAAGCAACATGCCCAGCAACACGCCCCAGCTCATCCTAATCCCAAGTGGCGCTCAGGGATTTGTCAGGCTAAAGAAGATATATATATAATTACAAAAAACATAACACGCCTGAGCTTGGGGGCCACAGAAGGATATATATGCAAATTGAAAGTGGGGGCCACATCAAACCGGAATGCGGGCCGCAATTGGCCCACGGGCCTGGACTTTGGACATGCCTGATCTAAAGTAAACAGCCTATAGAATTCATGAATATCAGACAACAAGCATTGAAAAGCAGGAAGTCCGGCGCTCGCTGCGCTCCATGGAGCCAAACCAGATGTAACTGAGCTAGAGCGTCATTATGTCACATCCGGTTTGGGTCCGTGGAGCGCAGCGAGCGCCGGACTTCCTGCTTTTCAATGCTTGTTGTCTGTTACCTGATAGAAGTGCAATATTTACCTTTTTTTTTAAACAGAATCACACTATGGAGGCATTTTATTATCCCTACATGATACCTGCTTGACCAATTACACTAAGGAGAGTGAGATATTCGTGGAAAGACCCGTTTACCACTGTGATTCCCACAAGGGGGAGCACAAGTGACACACAGACACCGCCCTCTTGTGGGGATTAAGGCTGACACTTTTTCTTCAAGCCAAACCTGAACACTTTAGCAGCGCACAGTCATTTTTTTTTGTTTTACCATACACTATAGGATTGTAACAGACCTGGGACACATTTGGGCACTCCAAAGAGAATAGTAATGAGGTGCACATAGTGCCCCCCCCCCCCCTTCCTGTCAATCCCTGCTCCGAGCCACATTCCTGTCTGAGAGCCGCACTTGGGACATTCCTGCCCTTTGGAGCCTGCCTGGTGACAGGTTCCTTCCTGGTTGCGCTTCACTGTGAGACACAGACCAGCAGGCTACATGCGCGCCTGTGACATGGGATGTGACCCCGCCCTTTGGGGCGTGCTTGTGCCGCGTGTCATCACGCTGAGGGAGTACAGAGTGCAATTGATCTCAGTCAGCCTCACCAGGGGTATATTAGCCCACACCCCAGACATCCACAGCAGGGCCATCGTAATAGCATCATGGGCCCCTGGGCAAATTAATGCACTGAGGTCCCTGCAAGCCTTCCCCAATTTACACACCTACTCTCAAGAATGAAAGTATAAATAGTTGATAGATTTGAATTGAAATTGTATTTTTAGCACTATAAACAAAAAAAGAGCGACAATTATTTAAAAAAAAACTATATTTTTTACTTTCTTCTATAAAACACATCCAATAAAGAAATGTAAACTTAGTCCAATATGTATTGTGCTACATATTTTGGTTAAAAAAAATCCCAATAAGCGTATATTGATTGGTTTGCACAAAGGTTTTAGCATCTACAAACTATGGGATAGATTTATGGGATTTTTCTTTCTAGTAATGGCAGCGATCAGCGACTTATAGTGAGACTGGGATATTGCGGTGGACAAATCACATACAAGGTGACACTTTTTGGAGACCAGTGACATGAATTCAGTGATCAGTGCTGAAAATATGCACTGTCACTGTACTAATGACACTGGCAGGGAAGGAATTAACATCAGGGGCAATCAAAGGGTTAACTGTGTGCCTAGCTATTGCATACTCACTGTGGGGGAGGAGCATTTACTAAGGGAAGGCTTTGATCCATGGAACACAGGATCAATACCTTCCCTACTGACAGAATGGCAATCTGTCTTGTTTATATAGGTAGAGTGCCGTTCTGCTTGTGTCCCGAATGATCGGCAGGTGCCGGCAGACATCAAGTCCACTGGACCTGCTGATTGGCTCCTGCTGTGTCCAATTCCAGGTCTGGGGTGGAAGTGCGGGATCACATACTAGGTACAGGATCCTGTGCAGGAGAGCTGCTCCACCACTGTATATATATATATATATATATATATATATATATATATATATATATAGAGAGAGAGAGAGAGAGAGAGAGAGAGAGAGAGAGAGAGAGAGAGAGAGAGAGAGAGAGAGAGAGAGAGAGAGAGAGAGAGAGAGAGAGTATATGGTTGGCAAGCAGTTAAAAGAAAAGAAAGCCCAGCATGTTGTAATGCAGCAGCTGGAGTGAATTGCTGACAAGGCCGCAGCTGAGGGTGTACACATGGTGGAGCCACAATGCTTTGTGACTGCAGAAAGAATAATGCCGCATACACACAATAGGATTTTACGACGGAAAATGTTTGATCGGAGCTTGTTGTCGGAAATTCCGACCATGTGTAGGCTCCATCAGACATTTTCCTTCGGAATTTCCATCACACAAAATTTGAGATCTGGATCTCAAATTTTCAGACAACAAAATCCATTGTCGGAAATTACGATCGTGTGCATACAATTCCGATGCACAAAGTTCCGCACATGCTCGGAATCAAGCAGAAGAGCCGCACTGGCTATTGAACTTCATTTTTCTCAGCTTGTCGTACGTGTTGTACGTCACCACGTTCTTGACGTTCGCAATTTCCGACAACATTTGTGTGACCGTGTGTATGCAAGACAAGTTTGAGCCAACATCTGTTGGAAAAAAAACATGGATTTTGTTGTCGGAAAATCCTTTCGTGTGTACAGGGCATAAGGCTACTTTTACACTGGGGCGTTGGGGGTGTCGGCAGTAAAGCGCTGCTATTTTTAGCGGCGCTTTACCGTAGCTTTTGCTGCGCTTTTTGGCCGCTAGCAGGGCGCTTTTAACCCCATTAACGTCTGAAAAAGGGTTCAAAGTGCCGCTGCAGTGACACTTTGTGGGCACCTCGGCGGCGATGCCCATTGATTTAAGTGGGCAGGGGCACTGCACTCCTGAAGCGCCTTAAAGATACGGCTTGCATGACTTTTTTTGGCGTCCTGCCTGCACAGAGCTCCAGTGTGAAAGCACTCGGGATATCACACTGGAGAGACAGGAGAGGCTCTTTACAGGCGCTATGCAGGTGATATTTTTAGCACTATAGCGCCTGTAAAGCGCTTCAGTGTGAAAGGCGTCTTTTATCACCAGTTGCATTTGATAGGCACTGCTTCTCACCAAATGCAACCAAATAATCTCGAGTCCCGTCCTCAGGAGGCGTGGCCTCCTGAGGACGGGACTCGAAACGTACGTTATGGCGTGCCTGGTTACGCAAGTCTATCTTTCTTCTTCTGGCCCATCTGGCTGTCAGCGCTGGAACGCACGCTGTAGCAGTATACAGATACAGAGCGGTTTCTCCATTATTGTACACGCTTATTAGCCCCAGTGCCGGGTGCTGGCACCATCAAAAGTAAGCGGCCATTTGGCATCTTGTTTTTATCATATGTTTTATTAAAATGGCATTATACTATGTTGCTGCCTGATTTCTTTGCATACATACCCCGGCTGGCATATACTGGTGGAGAGGAGGTGCATAAACTCTGCATGGGACAATGCTTGGTTGAGACAGCAAGTAACACTTGCAGAAAGAGCATTTGACCTTTTTCTAACCATTAAGGTCAACACCTGCTGGTAAGGAGACATCCATACTTTAAGCACATTTGGGTGTGTGTTATGCCGCGTACACACGATTGGAATTCTCGTTGGAAAAAGCTCTGACGGTTTTCCCGACGGATATCCACTCAAACTGTCTTGCCTACACACGGTCACACCAAATTCCGACCGTCAAGAACGCGTTGATGTACAACACTACAACGAGCCGAGTTCAATGCTTCCGAGCATGCGTCGAATTGTTTCCGAGCATGCGTAGGAATTTTGCGCGTCAGAATTGCTACAGACGATCAGAATTTCCGATAGAAACCTTTTCCGTTGGAAAAATTGAGAACATGCTCTCAATTCTTTGCTGTCGGAAATTCGGCCAGCAAAATTCCGATGGAGCCTACACATGGTCACGTTTTCCGATGAAAAGCTCTCATCTGTCTTTTTCTGGCCGGAATTCCGATGTGTCCGATACGCCGCATTACAGTTGGTGAAGGTGGTTTCATCTGCACAGTGGAATTAATTTCTGCGTATGATCACAAACAGCTCGGATTGGAATCTGCACAGAGGACATTTATATATATCTCTTTTCAGGATTGCACAGATTTTATGTACCTTATTGCATTTTTTCGGACTTTATTTATGATTGGACTTTTATGTTTAATAGCATTATTTTCACATAGATGCTTTTGGTGATTATAGGTCAATTTTTTCATATCGTATTTTGTTTTAAAAAAATATTTTTTTTTGCACGCATACTTAGCCATAGTTCCAACGGCTAGGTATTATTAGTGTTCAATTTTCAGCGCCCCTCATTACACATTTTTTTTCACAATAGAAATAATGCGCTTCAACCATCCTGACACCATAACAACCATGGTGCCGGGATGATTGGAGCGCCAGCACCAGGTGTTTGGAGAATCTTTATCTGCTGACTAATAAACTTTCTGGAATAAACATATTTCTATTGTGGTGTAGGATCTGGGCCTGCTGTCCCTCCATCCCTCTTTCTTTCCTTCTCTCTCTTCTTCCCTCCCTATTTCTTTATTTCTCCCTCCATCTCTCGTTCTACTCAGACTCAAAAAGTCAGAAAGATACAACAAATTCTTACCTCTGTGTCACGCTCAGACAAATCTCGTAATGTTTCACTTCCTTATAACAGTCTTGTGTATCTCTCTCCCACCCCCATAGCAGGAAATCATGTGTTTCCTGAGCTGTGCTGTGGTTTCCGAGAGGGCCGTGTACAAAGCTGGCAGTTAAAGAGGAAGTAAACTGTGATGGGTTTTACTTCGTCTCTATTTCCCTGCAAAAGTAAATCATAATGGGTTACAATGCATCGCATCGCATCGCATAGTAGCCCATTATGTGTCACTTACCTGAAACCGATGCCTGCGATGTCACCGCTGTCTCCACTAGCAGCGAGCGTCCATCTTCACCCCTCTTCCTTCAGGGCTGCAGACTCCGGCTCTGTGATTGACCAAAGTCGTGTAGCGTCACTCCCACGCATGCACGCGGGACCTGTCAGTCACGGCATGAACCCTTTAGAAATGGCACGATCTGCCCTTTCTAAAGTGCGCATCGGACACAGCTTTATTGTAAATATCTCCTAAACCGTGGAAGGTTTACAAGATATTTCCAGCACCTACAGGTAGGCCTTAATATAAGCTTACCTGTAGGTAAAAGTGGTTGTACAGGGTGTGCAGGGTGTGCAGAGTGTGCAGGGTGTAGAGGGTGTACAGTGTGTAGAGGGTGTACAGTGTGTGCGAGGTGTGCAGGGTGTACAAAGTGTGCAGGGTGTACAGGGTGTGCAGGGTGTGCAGGGTGTGAAGAGTTTGCAGCAGGGTGTGAAGAGTGTGCAGCAGGGTGTGAAGAGTGTGCAGCAGGGTGTGAAAAGTGTGCAGGGTGTGAAGAGTGTGCGGGGTGTGAAGAGTGTGCAGGGTGTGCAGGGTGTGCAGGATGTGCAGGGTGTACAGGATGTGCAGGGTGTACAATCACTTTAAATTTGCCCTCTAAGCTCCTTCAAGACTCGTTTACAACACTCAGATGCACTCAAATGTTTTTTTTTTTTTAACGCAGTACAAATGCATTTGCAAAACAAAAAGTTTATGTATTTTAATAAACCTCATTTATACCATTGTGTTGCCTTTATGTTTATGTAGCGGGGACACTTTCACAAGGTGTCCGCTATATGTGGAAATTTAGTTTTTCCCTCAGAACAGTAATGGGGTTCTGAGGATTAATTGTACAGGTTAACTTTGGCATCGGTTTGGCTGGGCTGTACTAGGGTTCTGCCTGGTCATGGGTACAGTGAGGTACACATGACAGGCCTAGAACCGGGCCTGATTGGACATCTTAGGTATCAGTCTTCCCCGGAGCCAATCAGTGGGCGTGCCTGGTTTTTCTGTGTAGTCTGGGGAGGGGTACTTAAGGTGCTGAAGTCACGTGTTCGGGGTTCGGCCGCAGTCCTGCTTCCTGGTTCTGGTCCGGGCTAGCCCCCCGTGAGGAACGTTCGCCATCCCGCCACATGGTCAGTTTGACCAGCCCCACAGACCCAGTAACTGGGGCAAGGATCCGTCTGTTCCCGAGTCTCGGAGACGGTTAGCCCGAGGCCCAGTAACTGAAGGAGGATTCAAGGCGTCCCGGTGTGCTCTCGGTATTGGAGGGGCACCACAGCTCATACAAGTGACTGGGGGAGGACTCTTCGGAGGAGGGCCAACAAGCTGGCATCTCAGGAAGAGCCTGGGAGATGAGTTGTATGGACACTAAAGAATCCACACTTCCACAGTACCGCCAAGGAGACAGAGAAAGTTCCAGGTACTGTGAGGAAGGTTCCTATTCACCTTTGGTTGCAAGTTCATTCTGTCAGAGACTTTTTGCAAGTTTCCGGATCACATTGTCGGCTGCTGGACCTCTGGCTAGAGGTTTATCCGGCATTGAAGTACCCAGCTGCGAGTGGCTACTCTCTGGGTTGATTAGAGACATTCTGTGGATGTCAGCAGTTCAAGGTGCCCGAGTTTCTTCACCCTTGCCCTCTATTCCTATATGAGACTGTTATGTTGGATGTTACCACTGCAGAATAAAAACCTTCAAAAGGACTTTTTATGTGTCAGTATCCGAAGTTGTTGGGTACAAGCCCTGGGAACCCTGGGATATTCACCGAAGGGCCACGAGGAGGTAACCGGTAAGCCCAAAAGTCAAGGCCGCCCCTCAAGGGGTTATGGCCGCTACATGTGTTTAAAAAAAGTACAGCTTGCTGCATTTTGTGTGATTCCATCAAAACAATCAAATCCACAAACAATTTAATAGCCTTAACGTCTCATCTGATCAATTTCAATAGGTTTCAATCAAACTGAGTCGATCAGTCAGGGCGGAATATTATAATTTCCAATCAGTCAGCAGCACTGAGAAAAACTATCTTACCAAAAGTATTGGGACGCCTGCCTTTACACACACATGAACTTTAATGCCATCCCAGTCTTAGTCCGTAGGGTTCAATACTGAGTTGCCCCGCCCTTTGCAGCTATAACAGCTTCAACTCTTCTGGGAAGGCCGTCCACAAGGTTTAGGAGGGTGTCTATGGGAATGTTTGACCATTCCTCCAGAAGTGCATTTGTGAGGTCAGGCACTGATGTTGGATGAGAAGGCCTGGCTCGCAGTCTCCGCTCTAATTCATCCCAAAGGTGTTCTATCAGGTTGATGTCAGGACTCTGTGCAGGCCAGTCAGGTTAATCTACCCCAAACTTGTACATCCATGTCTTTATAGACCTTGCTTTGTGCACTGGTCCAAATCATTTAGTGGAGGGGGGATTATGATGTGCAGTGGGGCTGGTGTTTTTTTTTTTGGGTGGGCAAACAACCACCCCCTCTGGTTCAGCCGGTGGCTCCACCACCCCCACTGCTCCCAATCAGTTGGGTCACCCTCCCCCCATGAGTCTTGCGGCCGGTCATCTAGCCCCACACTTACCATCTTCTCCCTCCTTCTCCTAGGCATCCAAAAGGATCGCCTGTCCTTTCAACCAATTGGGTGATGGGTTTCAGGGCCCACTTCCTGATTGGCTGGGAGGAGGATCACTGTTAAAATAGTGAATATTCATTCGCTATTGTAAAACAACTGGGTGGGCTTGGAGCGCAGTGCTCTGCACCCTGAGCCCACCCTTTTTTGAAGCCTATTAGAGCCTTTCCGACCCCATTGGAATCCATGCATCTGGTGCCCTGCATGTGGATTAGGGGGCTGGACACATGGATGGGGGGCAGTGCCAGTGCTCCCCTAATGGACAGGCTGCCACTGATGGTGTGGGGTTGTTTTTCTGGGGTTGGGCTTGGCCCCTCTGGGATTGGGCATGGCCCCTCTGGGGTTGGGCTTGGCCCTTCTGGGATTGGGCTTGGCCCCTCTGGGATTGGGCATGGCCCCTCTGGGATTGGGCATGGCCCCTCTGGGATTGGGCATGGCCCCTCTGGGATTGGGCTTGGCCCCTCTGGGATTGGGCATGGCCCCTCTGGGATTGGGCATGGCCCCTTAATTCCAGTGAAGGGAACTTCTTTACAAAGAATGTAACAAGAAATGTAAGGATACAATTAGGGCACCTGACTTGCACAGCAGTTCACACTGCCATATGCAAATTGCTGGGGAGTGTAATACAACATAAATGACACCCCCATTTCAGCTTGCATATCGTACTGCGAACTGTCAGTTCAGACATGAATCGGATCGCATAGGTGTGAACACCCTTGCGATCCGATTCTGGTGCAGACCAAAAAAAGGGTCCTGTGTGAGTTTAGTCCGAATGTGATTTCAGCCATACTGTCTGTATGGCTGAAATCGCATTGTATGGACATCGCATGTGATTTGCACTGCAGTGTGGTGCGAATCACATGAGATCTCGCACAGCGCACCAGTGTGAACCGGACCTTAAACCATTAATGAGCAGACTGAATGTACCAAGTTGATCGATCAAATTGGGTACAGCCAGCCTGCCGGATTCTCTTATGATTATCGCTAGTGGTTGCCAGTGATAATAAGTGATATATATATATACAGTGCCTTGCAAAAGTATTCGGCCCCCTTGAACTTTTCAACCTTTTGCCACATTTCAGGCTTCAAACATAAAGATATAAAATTTTAATTTTTTTGTGAAGAATCACCAACAAGTGGGACACAATTGTGAAGTGGAACGAAATCTATTGGATATTTTAAACTTTTTTAGCAAATAAAAAACTGAAAAGTGGTGCGTGCAAAATTATTCGGCCCCTTTACTTTCAGTGCAGCAAACTCACTCCAGAAGTTCAGCGAGGATCTCTGAATGATCCAATGTTGTCCTAAATGACTGATGGTGATAAATAGAATCCACATGTGTGTAATCAAGTCTCTGTATAAATGCACCTGCTCTGCGATAGTCCCAGGGTTCTGTTGAAAGCGCAGAGAGCATCATGAAGACCAAGGAACACACCAGGCAGGTCCGTAATACTGTTGTGGAGAAGTTTAAAGCCGGATTTGGATACAAAAAGATTTCCCAAGCTTTAAACATCCCAAGGAGCACTGTGCAAGCGATCATTTTGAAATGGAAGGAGTATCAGACCACTGCAAATCTACCAAGACCTGGCTGTCCCTCTAAACTTTCAGCTCAGACAAGGAGAAGACTGATCAGAGATGCAGCCAAGAGGCCCATGATCACTCTGGATGAACTGCAGAGAACTACAGCTGAGGTGGGAGAGTCTGTCCATAGGACAACATTCAGTCGTACACTGCACAAATCTGGCCTTTATGGAAGAGTGGCAGAAAGCAATTTCTCAAAGATATCCATAAAAAGTCTCGTCTAAAGTTTGCCACAAGCCACCTGGGAGACACACCAAACATGTGGAAGAAGATGCTCTGGTCCGATGAAACCAAAATCGAACTTTTTGGCCACAATGCAAAACGATATTTTGGCGTAAAAGCACCACAGCTCATCACCCTCAACACACCATCCCCACTGTCAAACATGGTGGTGGCAGCATCATGGTTTGGGCCTGCTTTTCTTCAGCAGGGACAGGGAAGATGGTTAAAATTGAGGGAAGATGGATGCAGCCAAATACAGGACCATTCTGGATGAAAACCTGTTGGAGTCTGCAAAAGACCTGAAAGTGGGATGGAGATTTATCTTCCAACAAGACAATGATCCCAAACATACAGCAAAATCTACAAAGGAATGGTTCACAAATAAACGTATCCAGGTGTTAGAATGGCCAAGTCAAAGTCCAGACCTGAATCCAATCGAGAATCTGTGGAATAAGCTGAAAACTGCTGTTCACAAACCCTCTCCATCCAACCTCACTGAGCTCGAGCTGTTTTGCAAGGAAGAATGGGCAAGAATTTCAGTCTCTCGATGTGCAAAACTGATAGAGACATACCCCAAGCGACTTGCAGCTGTAATCGCAGCAAAAGGTGGCTCTACAAAGTATTAACGCAAGGGGGCCGAATAATTTTGCACGCCCCACTTTTCATTTTTTTATTAGTTAAAAAAGTTTCAAAAAGCCAATAGATTTTGTTCCACTCCACAATTGTGTCCCACTTGTTGGTGATTCTTCACAAAAAATAAAAAATTTATATCTTTATGTTTGAAGCCTGAAATGTGGCAAAAGGTTGAAAAGTTCAAGGGGGCCGAATACTTTCGCAAGGCACTGTATATACAGCGCTCAAATTTCCCGCAAACACCCCATAATGTTCGTTCTTCGGGGAACACCCCAATGTTAGAGTCGAACTCATGTTTGACCCGAACATGGAGCTCATCCCTACTTATCAGTATCCAGCAACTCTGATAAGACCCCAGACCAGACAATTCTACTACTTCCCAGGCTCATTACAAATGTGTAATGGACATTTTTTAAGGCCACATGTTTTGATTGCAAAGAAGGTGAGCGTCTGCAAGAATTCATTTCTGACCAAGCATGTGATCAGTTACATATTCTTTAAGGTCAGTTACAAATGTCTAAAAATCTCTCTCACTCAGTATAAATCATTTTGGGCATTCTGTATGTAGCTGTTAATATTTTACAAGAAATCTGTATTTTAGGCTCACTAAAGACACCCAAAATTTAGCACAGTTTGGCATCTTCGCCCTGGTCACCAGATAACCTTGTCCTGGCACAGGCAGCGCTGCAAGGTCAGT